>JAPXFQ010002124.1:0-600000 GCA_028564705.1 Apricaphanius iberus | reverse complement strand
AAAGTGGGGAGGTCGTTTCTAAAGGAATGTGAGAAATGTATCATACTTTTATCCACTGAACCTGCAGAAAGGGTAAAGACTAGTGTGCAAAATATTAAAATATAGTTTTAAAAAGTAAAAGTTACTGTTTTCCTTCTCTATTTTTGGTATTTCCTTCTTCACCAACTTTAATCATAAACAGTGTGCCTTAAAAAAACACCTATACCCCTTGAACTTTTCACATTCTATCGTATTAAAATTCATTTTATTAAGATTTTATGTTAAAAAAATAAATATATATATGTACAATCATTATAATCAGAATAGAATAATGATGTTTGCCAAATCTTGGACGGAAAGTATCAACATCAGGTTCCATTCTTAAAGACCCAAATGGATTCCAGTTTAGACTTTGAAATAAGGCATTATCTGCCAAAAAAATCCTTCATTTCACCAATGTTAGGTTACGAATCGCTGGCACTATTACCCTTGGAATCAGGGTTTCTCGGAGGTGCTTTGTTGTTGTCCTGTTGGGTGTTTAACAAAAATTATTGGATTAAAAGCTTGTAAAACACCCTGGATGACAAGAATAAAGCACCACCGAGATACTTCAAACTCACAGCAGAATATTGCTAGCGATTCTTAAGAAAACATTGGTGAAATGAAGGAGTTATTCGGCTGATAATGTCATATTTAGAGGCAACACATGCAATGCCCCCATTAACTCCCATGTATGGATATACACTGTTCTCAAATGGAAGGACTCCAAGTGGCATAAAATTTGTCTGGGTGAGTAAAGGAACGTAATTTATGCTCTAAATAAGGTCCAGGTAAAAAAGAAAAGAAAAAACCTTTGTTCTCCATAGTTATGAAGGATGGAGCAAGCTGTCCCTCCAAGACTGGGGATGAGGGAGACCGTTTCTGTAAGCTTCTGCATTATCTCTAAGCCAGTTACCACTTTGCAAATCAATGCACATTACTGTATATTTTAAATGTACATTTTTTAAATTGTCATCTATGAGCATTTTAGGGTGGGTTTTAAGTATTGATGAGTTTCAGTTTCCCCTGCGAAACATTAACGCATGTAACTGTGACACAAAAAAAGTAGGGAAAAGTTAAAGCAGTGCTGATACTTTTAATTAGCTCTGTTATTCCATCTCTCACCTGGGAGGAAGAGCTCTACTCTAAATCTGAACCTTTTGTCCTCTGCAGATTCTAACTGCTGAGCTCTTCCTCAGCGGCCATTTTTCATCCGATAGATAAACATTAGACCTGTTCGGTCACAGACAACCATAAAAAGATTTGGATCTGACTCACTCGGTGGTCAGATAAAGGAGAACACTCACAACTCAGAGACTTCCTGCCTGGAATTAAATTATATTCATGTGCATATCCATCTGTGTCCATCTGGCTGTGGTTCAGGACGGTTCACAGCAGAACTTTCCTTAAGCTGAAAGGCCGCCGGAGACACAGACTGTGGATCAAACATGACCGGAGAGAACGACAGCATGTTAACTCACCACATTATCTAATTCCTAAAAGGTTATGTTGGAGTCAGAGAGAGTCAGCAAGCTCCATGTCATCTATCACAGAGAGGCAGCAAAATCGTGTAAGCAAACATCTGCAGAACCTTACATTCCCTGGGAATTTATGTTATAGATCCACACAAAGCACCACAGAACTGTGTGAAAGAAAAAACACTTCAAAATTCAAATGACATCAATTGTTGCTATATGCTGGTTCAGGAGTAAGGATGTCACGGTTACCAGTGTAGTGGTAAACCCAGGTAAAAATGTTGACAATAATAATGACCGTCATATTAAAAACAAAAAAAACTCGTTTAAAGCGTGCGCGATGTAGGCGCGGTGAGCCTTACCAGCCACCGTCTCATCTGCTCAAGTTGCTGCACATGCACACTTTGTAGTTTACTACCAAAACTTTCTCTAAGATGAAATAATGACCGAAGAACGGCAGCACTCAGAAAATTTATCAGCCTTCAAAGAAAACTAAGGGCCTGATTTATCAAGATTCCTGATAATGACCGTAAAATTGTGTGCGGCGCTAAAAATTGTGCGAGTGGTTTGTCCTTAATTTTCTGGTCATTTACTGAGATTGCGTGAGCTGTCAGGTTTATGGCCATTAGAGTGTTAATTACTTTTTAATTAGGTTATATTGTATGTGAATTACATTTTTCGTTCGTCAGTCATAAAAGTTATGTTGAATAAGCTAGAGCAAAGTTAGGACATGCGGCGCAAACATTTTTACATTTAGTAAATCACACTGCGGCCACAATGCTTACTTATTTGCCTGTTCTCCTCCAGATATTTTGTGTCTTCTTACAGAAATGCCCACATTGCATATTCAGATTAGGAAAGAGTGCTAAATGGATTGTATGCGTCTTGCTCCGGGTTTAACAGACGCAAAGCTCTCTCCGTCATGTAAGTAAAGCAGGTACAGCCTGATTTTGCAATGCTGTGCAGTTTGTGACGGTTTGTGACGGTTGATAAATCAGACCCTATGTCAGAATAATGGGTATTTGAAGAATGCAGAGGGACAGTTGATAGAGGACAGCTATCCTGTATGCAGAATGTTCAGGAAAGAATGTCTAAAAAGGCAGCAACACTTCGAACCTCTTGACATATCTGTGTGAATATCAGCCACAACCCTACAGTCAATGCAAGGTACGTTAACGTTAATGTTTTACCTGAAAAGCATGATGTGAGGACTTTGGGCTGAGGGAGAATGCAACGAGTGGCCTAAAGTGCCCAAGCAGCGCCCCCTGTCAGCATATCAGCCGTGCCGCAGATACCTCTATATTGCAATTACGTTATGCATTATGGGGCTTCTAGGGAGCAGATAATGGTGCGTTCAGACCAGAAGCTTTGTCAGCGTCAAGCAACGCTCTTAAAGCGACTAATTCAACGCATATACGCAGAAGATACATTTTTAAGCTGAAGCTTTCAGAGCTCGTAGGCTGCCTTTCTCCTTTCTCTGCTGGATGTTTTAAACATCGTGGATCACGGTCGGCTAGGCAGCGTCACTACAGTGAGATGCTCTGATTGGTTGCCGTCCTGCGTCAAGAGCGTTAGGACCGTCAAAAGTTCAACTAGCTGAACTTCTGCGTTGCTAGTGTTATGAGCTTTGAAGCTTGAAAAGTTGAAGGAGCCAATGCACACAAAGCGCTGCAGAGACTGCAACGCTCCTCCAACGGCCTCAACCGTAGACTTAACCTGTAATCTTGATGCTCCTGACGCTGACAAAGCCTGCGGTCTGAGCGCCGCATAAGACTTTTAGTTTAGTTGGTCACCAATGCAAAAGACTGACTCTCGCCACATTATTATGAATTTAGCATTGATTACTGCCTGATGACATTTTTCCCAAAGCTCAATTTGCAAAGCTCACTAGACGGACACAAACTGAAAACAATATTTTCCTGATATTGACGGTTTATTTAGTTGTCTTAAAATATTATAGCACGTTTCTGCCGCTTTAATTAGTACATGTAATTAGGGCTGGACGATACATCGATAAATATCAAATAATGTAAAAAATATATTTTAAGTGCCCCCCAGTCATTTTGTTATTCTTCAATGAACTAATTTTAACTAAGAATTAATTAATTTTTCAAACACTTCTTTTTATCATAATTAAGTTTGTAATACACAGAAAAAGTAACATCAGCAAATACAAAGAAAAGTAATGTTATTAACCATTATATATACTATATATTATGTTAGTAATTTAAATTAAAGACTTATCTTGATGCTTTTTAAACTTTTAAACATTTAATGACACTTTATAATATTAATGGCTGAAACCTGTGGTTTAGTTTGTCCATAAAGCTGATTCTGATTCAGTTCAGCTGTTGGCTAAAGCTAACCAGCTACTCACCAGTATTGATGGAGCCCAGAAAACTGCATTCCAGTCAGTCACTGAGAGCTGAAGCCGGCATGTCTATCCAACCCTGTTGTGTTTTTTAAAGCATTTTTCGCTTCTGAGGACCGGGAAAAGAACTGGGGGGACATTTTAAAAGCCCCAGGTTTTGTTAGCAGCGCGACGCGGCCTGGGTACGTTTCCTGTTTCTCTCTGTAAGAGATTCGTAGCGAGCCGGGAGAGGGGAGTCCGTTTATTATTGCTACGTTTAGTGTTTTAATGCATCGAGCATTGGTTCAAAATGTGACGTAGCCTTTACCGCAGCCACTGAAACATTAATCAGGAGAAACTTGCCCCAAGCTCCCTTCCTTTGACATCTAAATGCGGCGAAGTTACGGCAGTGGTTCGCTTAGGGACTATGAAAAAATTCTGTTTTAGCTCAAATCATTTGATTCAACATTTGTGGTTTGAAAGGAGACAGGGTGGCTGACAGAGCTGCGTGGGTCATCGTTAATGATTTGTTTGGATTTAGTAATAATTTTTGTATTAAGCTGCCTGATAGACTATAATGAAAAAAATTAGGGGAAACTTTTTTTCTATCCAACTTTTTTATCGACCCCTTTTTTCCCTTGTTTCTATCGCACCACACGTCTATCAATATAATTGCTATCCAATTATCGTCTAGCCCTACATGTAATACCTTCAAAATGATCAACAACACATAGTTATCATAAAATATCCGAATCAACAGCAAATATACATTGAACTTCTTATAATTTGCCCTAATTCAAACCTTGACTACTGCAAAATGTTCTTGACAAATAATGCTGAACCCTTGTTCTTTAGTTTGATGTGAAAAGTTACACTTTAATAAGGCTTTGTCTTTATGATTTCAACTATAATAAACACTGTTACACTATTTCAGCTTGTGTAGGACTATTGATGCTTTCTAAACATAGTTAACACCCTTTAAAAAAATACCCCGATAATACTAAAAAAACGTGATAATTTTGGTCACAATAACCGGGAGGTTAACTTTTCACACCGTGACAACCCTATTCAGGAGGAGCGAATGATTCGATGCAATCAGCTGGTATTCTTTAGATAGAAAACTTTTAAACTGATTGGGATGTATGTATGACTGAACTGAAATCACTCGTATTGTAAAGTGCCTTGAGATGATATTTGGACTGATGACGGCTGGAGATGAGGCACCAGCTCCTTCTAACATGAGCAGCATAGATAATGAATGGATGAAACAATGCCTTTATATAAATAAACTGAATTATTTAACTAATCAATGAACAATTTGCAATGACAGGTAATGAGTAAATCAGTCGCTCAATTAAATTTAGACTTAACACCATCAAGTATTTTTTTTATTTTAAAGGAAGGATCCAATTGGACACTTTGCAACCGAGCATACTAAAACACATCTTTGTGTCTTTTGCTGAAAATGCTGAATTGAGAGGTGAACAAGTCAGACTAGCACGAATTGATGATTGGTCTCCATGCAGGCTGTAAAAAAGAAATGTTTTCCTTTCCTTCCTTACTGAGCAGTAAGACACTCCATCTGTCTCTTATAATGGCAGCGGCTCTGACACTTCTGGGTCGCTTCTCTCAGTTGTCACATATTCAAAAATAAAATTGGAGGACTTCTCATGTACTTTGGTGAGAAAATATTTCCAATAATCAGGCCTAGTCTAGTAGTCATCACTGGACGCATAACCAGAAGCAGCTTGCAGTTTTTTTGCTCCTCTAATCTGGAACAAACTTCCTGACGACTGCAAAGCTGATGAAACACTGAGATTCTTTAAATCAGCGCTGAAAACCATCTGTTTAGAGCTGCATTTAAGTAAGCGGTTAATAAGATCTGGAATGTCATATGTTTTAACACGTCATATGTTTTGTGTCTCAAGTGTTATGTCTGTACTCTTTATGCTTTCATTGTTAGATTATTGCTGCTTTTATTTTGTCCCAGAATCACCATAAAAACTTTGAATTGCTTCAATGTTGAAAGTGTGCTATACTAATAAAGTTGCCTTGCCTATCTATGTTAAATAAAGTAAAAAGTTGGTAAGAGGAGATGAAGAAAATTGAGGTTGTAGGAGCAGTAAAGTAGATGTTACTCAATGTATTTTTTACATGAAAATAATATTGTAAAACGTACAATCAGAGCTATAAAAATAAGCTGAAATTAGATGAATGAATAATATAATTTAATAATTTGATAGAGGCAAGATCTCCCTGTGTCTGTGTGGATCTCTCTGGCTTCCTAACACCCTTCAGCAATAGGTATATAGGGATAAACTTCAATTAAGTTTAGTTTATGTATATATCAAAAATTCATAACAGATGTCATTTTAAGGTACTTTACAGTAAAAGTAATTTCAATTCAATTGTACAGCCATTCCAATTATTTAAAGTTTTTATTTAATGAATCACAACAGATTGCATTGAGTCATTGATTTGCAGCATTCATTCCTGGGCCAATAAGTAGCAATATGAGACAATCGCCTGAGTTGTGTTTCACTGCAATCCCTCAAACTTAGCATGTAGCAACAGTGGAGAGGAAAAATGTCCCTTTAACAGAAAGAGACCCATAGCAAAAACAGGAAAACAGAGCAAAAAGCTGAAGTAGGCTAACAGCAAATAATGCACCTGGAGAGTAGTAGAAGAGAAAAGTAGCAGAGTGAAGAAAAGTGGTCAGTATCCTGTCCAAGCCTATAGCAGCATAAGTACAGAGATAGTTCAGGATGAACCAGCCTATTAGAATGAGGCCTTCTCGCACGTAGCCAGGTGTCTCTCAAAACGGAGATATTTTTCTACAGTTTGGCCTGTCATCCACACGTAAACGGAGATTTACAGCACCATAAACAGATCTTTTTTAAAACTACGGCCACAGGGAAGATCTGCATATTCTCCTTTTTCAGTATCTGCGTGCGGACGGATGAAATCTGAGTTTTAAGTGCCGTAACGTCACTGTCCGCGACAAAAAATGCTCAAACATCACTTGTGCGACCTGTGTTTACTCTATAAAACAGCCTTTATGCCCTCAGAGCTGTGTTGGTATCATCAGTTGTCAAAGCACGTTTTGTTTGTTTGCTTTTACAGCTCTGTTACTGCTGCATGCTGAAGATAGAGGATAGAAAGTTTCTCTGAGCAAATGGGATTTGGGAGAACTACTGCCCCCTACAGGTTTTCCACGTCTATGAATGTGCTGCAAAACGCATTTATCCGGTTATGCATGGATGGAGATTTTTTTTTTTTATAAAGGTAGTGGAGGAGAACTAGGAACCAAAGGGAACACTTTCTTAAATAATTTGTTTAGCATTGAGTCCAAAATACAAGTTAAGGGTTTAGATAAAGGATTTTATTGTTTGATAATTTATAAAGCTCATATGAGCCTACAGTTCTCTCCGATGCTTAGACAGACGTCATCATGTTTGGAGGAGTTTGCCAATGATTTTATTTTTAATATAATACATTTTATTTATAAAGAATGCCTTAAAGTCATCATTACTGAGAGTTGGGGGAATAGCTGGCTCACAGAGCTATGACTCTGTAAATTTGGCAACTGTACTAAAAAGAAACCTAGGATAGTTTTTATTTATGAATGATAAAAATATGCCGTTCTTGCTTGTCTTGTTATACAGTAGTAGACTATTTTTACCAGGTTAAATAGAAATTCTCTAGGTGCTTCGAGCACCATTTTCTCTCCAATTTCCTAGCATTCTGCTTCACTGTAAGTAATTCTGCATTAAGCGACAGAGTCAACCCCATATTACTTTATTTTTTTAAGGAGCCTACACTGTCTAATGCCAAATGCAACGAGGGAATACTGCTATGAAACGGACCATCAACTATGATGAGAGCAAAATAAAAAACAGGAATAAATACAGGACAACTAAATCTGGGGGTTTCACGTAGAATAATGTTTTAGTGAAGGCGCCCCATGTACAGAGCCCTCATCCCTCAACAAGGTCTTCCCCCACTTCTCTCCCCTTTCTATGTACCATCCACTGTCAAAAAAGGCCACTGTGGCCACACACACTTATAAAAAAGGCAAATTAAATTTGATAATTTAATTGATTTATTATCTGATCATTTAAAAAAGAGCTAACCTTATCAGCTTAATGTCTTCCCTGCTATCCCTTAAAGTGAGAAAGCTGGTAGTGACAGTGGAAACAAATGGTTCCCTTTCAACAGGAAGAAACCTCCAGCAAAACCCAAACCAGGATTAGTTTGATTTGTTAATGATTTGGGAAGAAGACAGACAAATCTCAAAAGCTACAATACTTTCTAAGAAAATCAGGTACAACTGTGGAAAACCTTTATAGCTTTGATGGCCATGGGGAGGAAGTTAGCCCTGTGATCAATGCATACCAGGAATATACTCATGTGTAACACATCATACTTATATCAATTCCTTTTGGATTTATTGCAACTCAAATCTGCAGGAAGCAGCTAAAGTTTGTCCCCCCCAAAAAACAAAACAAAAAAAAATAAATTTTAGCCATGAGTGTCAAAAACAATCTTGTTTAATGTATGGATTACTGGAATGTCCCTGTGTGAAACACTGTGGCCAAACAAATGAAAGTATTATATATGTTCATAATTAAAAGGGTGAAGAGCTTAAAATTCTGCAATGCGTCAGGAAATATTTTTATGTTTGAGCCAGAAAATGATACACAAGTAGCTGTCAGCTTTCTGACATCAGAACATATAATGTGTCGAGCGTTGAGATATTTACTGTATGATAATGAGCATGTTTCATGTTACTGGTTTACTAATCTGACATGTATGCTGATTAGACTCATGTAATCAAGATCTGATTAGAAAGAGCAGCCACGGCGGGCATACTTTTTAAACAAACTATTAAATAAAGATGAACATTAAATGCCTCACTGTTAACAACGGATGACTTTACCACATAATAAGCACAAAGTCCTTTTTAGGTCTCTGCGGGGAACACAAAGTCTCGTTCCAGCAGGGAGAGTTGCATAAACGTTTGAGGATGTCACATACTGTGCTGTTGTCCAGGACGCTGCCGGAGCATGAAATTAATTTGCCATGATAAATTATTCATTATTTCGACCCCTTTTTATCCATTACACCCTCTAAGGAATCCTTGTTGACAATGCAGGGCTGGACGATGCAGGCTGACGGTCGTTGGTTGTACTTTGAGCGCCGGCGCTAACAAGCCGGACGTGACATGTTAGATTAATTATGCTCTACAGCTAATGACCCCCAGGGCTGCAGGTGTCATCTCCTAACTTTTGTCATATCCTGACACTTTAAGATCCAGCCTTCCTCTACACCTGAGAGAGACATAACTGAATTACCGCCCTCAGGCTGTCTGTGCTTGATCTCTCCACTTTACAGAAAACAGCACTCTTAAGAGTGTGAGAGGTCATGGAACTGGTGGCTGTTTTATAGAAAGCACTGGCTGTACCTCTAAAGTGGCGTTTACAGTCAGGTAAAGTTTGACTTTAAAAAATCTTCTGCTTTTGTCATTTATCCGAGGAAGACAAACTCCTAAGGTCTTTTCTTATTGGGGAAAATAGCATGACAGCAGTTAGAAGCCTCCAATGCGTGGAGAAGACTCACATTTGGTCCAGAACGATTAAAAAACGATTAAACTCACCGTGACCTATTCACTTTTGGGCGAATTCTGAGTGGTCTTTTCGCAGGTTAGGTGGTCTTTGTCCACCTCCAGAATCATCTGCGGTTACATGAGGTAACGAAAAACTTTTTAAATGTGGCACAGCACAGGAACAACAATTCTTGGGTCGTTTTTACACCCGGTGGTCGGGTAGATTGGGGATTCTCTTTTAGAGTAAGAACTGAACGATAAAGTTTAGTTTATTTAAAGAGCACAATGCACATTAATGTACACTCACTAAAATTCCTTTGTGTAAATGTGCTAGATTTAGCCATAGGATACATTCCATCGCTTGTACTTATACATTTAAGACAAAATACGTTTACAGAAAAAAAGGTATAAACATAAGAACATTTACCCTATTCCCAGATTAAACTTTTTGATTCCAAATGGCTGTTTAGAGCTGGTTGAGAGTAGCATTATCTGATTCTGGTGAATGAATATGACAGAATGGTGCTACCTCCAAATAAACCCCAAATCTCTTTTTTATGTAAAACTCAGATTTGTGTTTATGACAGACGGAACAACCGCTCTATCTGTGCTTCAATTATTGCTGTGCATGGTGAGTCACCAAAGCAATTTTGCCTTTGTCGTTATAACACAAGCAGATAATTGCAGGTTTGTTCTCTGAATGAAATCCTCGGAGGACGGTGTATTATAGAGTGGCTCGCTGTGGGTTCAGAAAAGGCTGAGGTAGCAGATCCCTGTAGCCTCTGATAAGACTCCCTCTGCAGTCTGTGGAGGACAAACGCTGCATCCTCCTGATAGTAAACAGCCCAGACAGAAATGGCTTCATTCTGCTTTTTTACTCTCTTTTTTTATTGAACAACATAAAGCCCAGGATGCTGCTTTTCTAAGTGAGGCTTTGGCTTTTACAGGTCAGCACCGATAAGAATTATAATGCAATTAATGTAACCAAACATACCTGAGGGAGTAATTCAGATCCAGCCTGACCTTGGTTAGAAAAAACTGACCTATAAAGCATCAACATGAAAGTCCTTAACCTTGATGTTATTCGGCATTGCTCTCCACTTAATACACTCAAGGGGGCTGTTAATGTGTTCGCTGAAAAGCAGTGTTGGTCAAAAAAAATAAATTAAAAGGTTGTTAAGAGGCCAAAGACCTTCCTTTACAGAGGTATTCCCATCTCTAGTCACCCCAAGCAGCTTCGGAGGATTAAGGAATCTTTTTGTTCGCCAGTCTTGAACTTTTCTTCAGTCCTATAAACCCGTAGAAGGGGCCACAGCTGGGAATTTGATTGAACTAACAGCTGCTTTTATGCTGCAAATAAAGACGCCGCCACAGAACGATCAGCGGACCCAATTCGATTATCTTCCAGGGATATCTTGCAGGGCAGCATTTTCAGTCCTGACAAAGTCATCATAAACTTCACACCAAGGTTGTCCAAAAGTCGCCAGCGAGTCACTTTTTCTCAGCCAACACCGTCAGCCTATACAAACAAAACGTCTTATCCCGGCCCTGTCTGAATGACATGGAGATAATTATCGAGGTGAGCCTCATCTGAATTCATTAGAAGCTCCTTTTTCCATGAGACAATGTGGCTATTATGTCAAATTCCCTGTCAGCTATTTTTATCATATCTGCTCCAGATCCAGTCATCAGTGAATTCACGGAGGTAATTACCTCACACTCTGGGAAAATAGGGTGGAGACGGCCTGACGGAGGCAGGGGATATTTGGCCCAAACTAACACCCCAGGAGTGGCTGACTACAGGAGGAACATAGTTAAAATGTATGAGATAAAAACCAGAATGATTACTGTCACCCCAAAGAGATCTGTTGTGGAAGGCTGAATGTCAGCAGCATCTCCGAGGTTGATTAATCACGTTCCCCCCAGAACGAAGCTAAAGGCAGACTGTGTGAGTCGCTTGGTTCCCAAACAGAAATAATTCATTTCTTTCCCTCCAGGGAGGACTGTGAGCTAACTTAAAGACAGAGAAAGTTTCACAGCAGACTTTAACTGATAGAACGTCTCATTTCTGTCTTCCGGTTCCTGTCGGTGAAAAGTCTCCAACCGTTCTCAATGTGTTGGAGAACAATGAACAAAAAGCTTTATTACTGCATAATTTTTAGGTGCAGATACCTGCAGGTTATTAATGTCAAAGGCGGTGATGCAAATGTCTGGTCGCTGCTGTTTTACATCTAAATAATCCATCACTCATGTCTGTGACAGAGGCCATATCTTAACGACGGGTAGCAATTCATACTGACACATACCACAGGCACTCATAATTATAATAATACACTAATTCTGACAGAAACTCCTTCCTATGTGGATTAAAAACTGTTTCATAATAGAATGAGGTCTTTCTCATCGCTTGTCATAAAACTAAACTCGATCTGAATCCAGGGTTCTGATCACAGCTTGTAAAAAGAAAAAAAATCTTTAAACACTACAACTCCATATACATATAATTGGTGTACTGTGGGAGTTTCATCAGCCAGATGCCCAACGAACCGTGCAGTTTGTAATAAAACATCAATGTTTTCCCTCTCACAGCTTGCAAATCTTTAAAAAGGCATCATAGAGTCAATGTGACAAAATTAACCTAATAAAAGTATTTTTCCACCCTTTATAGCGATGTACATTTTATGGTTATTTAAAAAGAACAAATCCTAATTCAGATAGTGTTTTTGAACCAGTTTAGATTAACTTGTTTTATCCAGGTAAGGTTCAATGAGACGAGTGATGATGTACAGTAAACGAGTAGTAAAGGATATTGTATAGGAGGGAAATTCGAGTTTAAACACAGTTCGGTCCAGCCAAGTAATTCTCTTGGACATGCGACATTCCATGAGTGCTGATATTATAACGGTACTGGACCGTTTTACAAATAATATCACTCAGCTGTACAGGCATTCTAATGGTATGCTCACACCGCCCAAAATGACAACGCCCAGAACAGCAAACATTACATGTTAAGCCTATGGATAAGCCCATCAGAGGGTCGTCAGAGTCTCCGCGGTGCTTTGTGTCCTTTGACCATGGCAATTTTTAAAACTTGCTGCTTTCCAAGCTTCAAAGCAGCAAAAGACAGCAACGCAGAAGTTGAGCTTGTGGAACTTTCAGTTTCGTCCCCTGAGCGTCAACCAATCAAATCGTCTCACTGTAGTGACGTCGCCCACCGTTGGCATTGTCTAGCCAGCCACGATCCGCCATTCTTTAGAACAACCGGCAGAGAAAGCCCCGAGTACACGCTTTGCAAGTTGCAGCCTTAAAAAGGTACAGGCTTCAAACTAGTAACTTTGTGAATGTTTTTTGATGGCGACAAAGCGTGTGAACATATCGTGTTTGAAATGTTTGTGTCGCCTGGCAACAGCTTGGTCTTCCTTCCAGTTAAAACTATTTGTGTTGGCAGAGCACATAAATAATTAAATAAACAAATCATAATCTGTTATCGCTTACAGTGATGCCAGTAATGCGTTACTCAGCGCATTAATCCTAATATGACATTTTTTTCAGAAACGACTAATCTAACGCGTTACTATTTCCATACCAGTGGTCAAATTAAAGTTACTTCTTCTTCAGGCCACTGTGCACTATTACTATTTTTGTAATTTTCTTAAGCGAAAATATATATTTGGTAAAAGGGAGCAAAAGCAGTAAGAAAACAAGCAACAATAATGGTACATATGGTTTTACATGCCTTCTGCAACACTGTTGCCGTCTTCTTCTGTCGTAACCTTAAACCTTAAAAGCCCATTGATTATCTCCTCTACATCGCCATGTTTGTTGGCCTGACTCTGAGTTCTGTGACGTGTACTCAGCCCCCTAGTGGAACTCTCCAGTAGTACATGCAGTGAGCAAGCAGGTACGTTCCCAAGCATTGTACTGGCTGGTATCAACATGAGGTTAAAAAGCAAGTATATTTCCATCTTCACTGTTAAAATGCACTTCCAATAGAGTGTTTGCAAAGTCAGTTATTTATATTTTGAGGCAGTGGGAAGTGTCATTGGTAGCTGCTGGAAGTAACTAATAAAGTAACTTGTAATCTAATGTAGTTACCTGTAAAAAACAACGTTACTTTAGTTACTTTACTGATGTAACTAAGTTACTTTTGGAGACATAATCAGTAGTCAGTCATCAGATTACGTTTTCAAATTACTGTGGCAACACTGGTTCCTTATTGTTGTTAAACTTGACCCTAGAATGACATTTTTAATGAATTTTTTTTAGCCTTTTTATCGTCAGAAAAGGGCCTCTACTAGCTGCTGTGTTTCTTTGTTGCAGATTTGAGTAATTTACTTTAACGGTACATTAAACCAGCCCTGTTTAGTCTGCTTGAAACAAACTCTAGTTAATTTGCCCAGAACGTCTGGTTGGCTTGGGAAGGTGTGAATGGGCAGTCAAACTCTGATCAGGGCCACACCAAAAACAGGAAGTGGACTATTGTACAGAGCATTGTGGGTAAATACAATTTAAATAACCACTAATGCTGGAGAGATAAATGCTGGGTCTTGTACATACCTTGCTCAACGTCTGTATAAGGAGGCCATCTGTGCTTGAATTTGCTTTCAGGCGGAGCTACTTATAGCACTATGCTCATTTGCAGCTCTCTCAGCCATCTTGTATAAAAAACAACAGTCTCCATAGTCCTCTGCCTCATTCTATGTTGGTCCTTATTTGCTGCTGCAGTATTTATCTGGTACATTTGCCAAACACAACAGATCAATCCTAACACCGCGTCAGTCTGCTGCTCCTCCATGTCTGTTTACATTTCACTGTACTGGAAGTTACGCCCGGTGGCATTAGGAAGCGCATTCCTACAACAGCGCCACCACAGGTGGTGAGAAGAAATTGCTGCTTAAAGCTGTGGAATTTCTGATCATAAAAAGCCTGTGTGAATGTGAACCACACCAGCTAAAAACAGCAACAATGCTGCAATTTTGGTCCCCAATCGAACCGAGTCTACTGGACTATCAGGTGTGAATGCAGCCTAAAAAAAAGCATGCCTCACTGTCACCCTGACACTACTGTGTACCTGGCGCTCACGTGAGGCAATGAGGAAAACTCAGGTGATTTCATGCAATATTGGCATATAAAGTAGAAAATGTACCTTCACTTCATACCTGAAGTAGAAAATGTCTGTGCATTTGCACCAAATGTTCGGAGGTGTGATTACTGATCTGTCAAAATGATGGATGGCCTTCAAATTTTTACGTCACTGTTTAAACGTCACCGTTCAAATACAGAAAACATTTGGTTAATGCGACCCCTGGACTACAGAGTTTAAAACCTTATATCTCTAAACATTTTCTGCTTTTAAATTATCCTACTCAGTTGCTCATTCAAATCTGAGTAGGCCAATTTATTTTTTATTTTTTTTGCAATTAATGTACATATGTTGTTATACTTTTTATATATTTATGCTGTTCTTTTTTCTTTTATGAATCTAAATGCTTCAATCTGTAACTTTGCAGCTATTACGGCTACATTTCTCCTTTTCGGAACAATCAAGGATTATTCTGTTCTATATTTTTCATCCGTTTACTTCTATTGTGAACAAAATACCTGGAAGTACATGTTGCTTACTTGACCTGTTGTCTCAGCTTATAAGAGTCTGACTTATTTGACAACGTTAAAACTATATTCTTTAAATGTTTTATTTTGTTACAGACATAATAGTTGGAGTTTGATTGTTGATGTGCAATATAAAAAGTTATGTACAACTAGGCTACATGTCTGTTCTAATCACTTCAAATGACTTTTGAAAACTGTGCAAAACAAATCTAATTTCTTTGATATATAAAAAGAAAACTTTTTTTTTTTTTTTTACAGTAGCGCAAACAGTTACTTTCCCTTGTAAGTAATTACTTTGATTATTTCAATGACAAACTCAGCTACTTTTTGGAATAATTGGTGAGTAACTATAACTAGTTACTTTTTACGCCCTCATCTCCTCAATAAAGTAAGAATCTCAACTCCATCCTACATTTTAACAACATCTGAACCTTTCTGGAACCTATGTTAACATGTCAGCCCACCTTTCAGTGGCATTCTTCCTCTGAGATCCTTTGCTTCATTCCTCCAGTTCATACATCCGTCCCTGAAAAGGGAGGCAACTTTATTTGTATAGCACACTTTCAACAACAAGACAAGGTGCTTTCCATGATTGGCGGATAAAATCAAAAAGCAGCAATAGAAGCATAAAACAACATTAGAGGCACATGACATATGACACATTAAGACTTATGACATTCCAGTTATTATTAATCGCTTACTCAAAGGCAGCTCTAAAGATATGAGGTTTTAGCTTTGATTTCAAGGAACAGTGTTTTAGCAGCTTTGAAGTGATCTGGAAGTTCCAAATAGGAGGAGCATAGAAACTGAAAGCTGCAGCTTCCTTTGATTTGGTGGGTGATAAACAATGGGTCCTGAACCCTGACAAGAGGACAACCGATTTACTGGAGGACATTCTGAGAAAGGTTATCAAACTTACTGTAGCTCTGTGAGCTGGGGCCCGATATCTTTGCTTTTCTCCCAGTATATAATAAGAGAGGTCAATGAGTTCTAGTGAGCTGTAGTGAATGATGGACATTGATGTAAGCAACCTGCTTTGACAGACCAGAGATACCCAGAAAGGTAGTTCAGTTCAGTTTTGATTTTCTGTTTTCTAAAATAGGAGCGTTACCGCATATCTGGACAAACATCATCAGGATTAGAGACAGAGCAGATGGTGAACCTGGTGCTTGATGATCCCAAGCAGCCAGGACATCTTTATTATAAGTCTAATGGTCTGAATCAGTTGGCTCAGAGTGACTAAACATTATGACCTGTGTCTATATGGTGGGTATGTAGCTTAGCAATGTCCAAGAAACGTTTAATCCACCACGAGAAGAAAGTCGTCTTCTTTACAGATCATCTTCATATGAGCTGGAGGTGAATCCGCAATCCTGATATTTTTCATCAGGTGTTCTTTTCCTCTCACCATGGAGGCAAATAAGAAAGTATGACATGTTATACTGTACCTCATTAAAAGAAGAACCTGCTGGGTCCATGCCGGCCAGGCTGAACAGTGATAAACTGACAGGAGTGGGAGCCCAAATGGAGGACACAGCTGGGTGAAACCTCATTGTTTATTAGCATAATATTTACAAAAAAAGAGCCTGAGGCTTGGTTTGAAGGTAGGGAAACAAGTGAACAGTGGAGAACAATGCATAGAAAGACTGTATATGGCCAGATACCAGCCAGGAGTAGAAGTAGCAGAAGGACATTTAACCCAAGGTGGTTAGAAATAGGGAAGGAAGGGATATTTGACCTCATTAAAATGCAAGACTAAGTCTAATTTCAAACTCATTTAAAATCTAATGCGACAAACTTTACGCAGGAATATAAATGCCAATATATGGAAACAATGTTTTTTTTAAATAGACTGAATTCATAAAGTTACTTTCCAGTTGTACCCTTTACACTTCAGATACTTTCACCCAATTGACTCACACAAGAGCACATTTTTTTCACGGATGCATTCGGTAGGCAACCTGGGGTCAAGTGCCTTGCTCAGAGGCACATATACAGATACCAAAAGAGGGCTGGGATCAAAACCACAACCTTCCGATTGTAAGAAGACTACCACTGACCCACGGTCGCCTCTATTTTGTGCCGTTTAAAGGTAAATGTCAGAAAAGTAATGGACGTTTTTAATGATCTGAAATGCTGGGTGTCGTGTTGATCTACCATACATCATGCTTACTGCGTGCTGCTGCCGTCCAAGTTTGATTTATCATCATTTCCCACCAGAAAGTGTCTTCTTGGAAGAAAGTCATCACTTTAGGCTGGCTCTGTGCATCATAGGTGCTGCTCACGCTAGCGTCTGCTATGATGCATCAGTGGTGAATGCCAGTACAAACAAGAACAGTTTCTTTTCAGTAAAAGTCAGGCAGACCCAAAACCGACCCTCTGGGACAGAGTGTGGCACTTTCTACTGTTGGAGAGGATGATATTCAAACATGAGGTTAAAGCACAGAGCTGGAACATATTCTTCCCTTTCACTCACACTTCAATACCTCACCATCACACGGTTCTGAGATGAAGTGACATTTAGAAAACTGTAAACAGAGAAAAAGCTGCTTAAAGGGAAATGTCGTTTTCTTTCAACCTGGACCTTTTTTTTCACTCACCCTGAGAAGTTTGGAGCCAGTTTGAGCTGGTCAGCAGTATTTATATGTCCAGTCTTGATCAGCGTACATCCTTAGGAGTGCTCAGGGCAGTAAGAAATACTGCTTGTAATAAGGTTTAAGATGGCAAATCTACCAGCACAGATGCTGCCGCGGCAGACTCGTCAGCTTATTACAAGTGGCATTTGTGAAGCAATCCCGTTCTTGGGATGTATGCTGATCAAGACTGGATATGTACTGTAAATACTGCTGAATGTCTCGAAATGCGTCCAAACTTCTCAGGGTGAGTGAAAAAATATAAAGATAAGGTCAGAAAAATAAATAAATACGTAATTCCCCTTTAAGCTCCTCTGTTGTTTAGTAATGACAGCAGGTTTTTACAAACCTTAACATTAGAAGTAGTGATCACTGAGAAGTTTATCTAGAAACAATATCTGGGTTTACAGTGTAGTCTCTCCAATGTGTTCTGGATCTTCCTCTGATTCTTCTCCTGATGGGACATGCCAATAACACCTCACCATAGTGGAGTCCAGGATGTATCCTGACTACTGTAAATGCCCGAGCCCCTGGGTCCTTTCAATGTGGAGGAGCAGTGACTCTACTCTGAGCCCCTCCATGATGACCGAGCTTCTCCTCCTGTCTCTGAGGGAGAGTCCAGATACCCTGAGGAGGAAACTTATTTGCGCTTAGAGCTTGAGACCATAGATGAGTGTAGGAATGTTCTAGTTTAATGTCGAGGTGCTGTCCCTTACACAGGAGTAAATTCATAAAACATCAACCTTTAACGTAAATCATAGAAAATGATAAAGTACACATAATCTGAGTCAGTAATGAACTCAAATCTGCTCATTTTCATAACAAGCAGTTTTGCAGAGGTCTTCCATCACATCCCCTCCATCAGCAGTCAGGTGTGTCAGCCTTTTAATTAACCTGAGTAACATGAAATGATCGCATTTATCATGAAGACGTTTGCCACTCGCTCTGGCATTGCTGGAGATGAATTGGAGCAATGTGAGGATCCGGAGAGTCTTCCGGCTTTAAATCCCACAGGGAAGGACAGAACAAGCTCATTCTCATTACAGATACATGAAGCAAGCTTTGCAAAGGTGCTCGTTATCGCAACGCTTCATGCATGGATTAGCTGCTTGCTCTGGTTCATCTCTATTATTAAGATGTAAATAATCACACTGCTTCTCCTGTGATCGTTTAATGTTTAAATATTTAAGACGAACATGTGACAAATGTGCTCCGAGCCGTCACAGACTGCACCAGAACCCCAGTTAGGATAAATTACTACAGAATGAAAGGATCCCTGATGCAGTTTCACATCAATATTACCAAGAGAATTCACTGCACACTCCAAATGACCTGCTGTAACTCCTTCAGTCCCGAGACGGATATGAGTTTGTTCATTTAATCAATCTTTTGCAGAATGATCTCATCAGAGAGAACCTCAGCGTCCCGGTCTGGCTCAATGCCAGCTAAAAATGGGAGCGGAGCGTCTGAGCCAGGCGCTGCAGCCGATGGAAGGCCACCCAGCGTTAATACAGCAGCCTGGCAGGCGGATAGTGGGGGAAATTAATTACATTTCACAGTTTAATTACTTTCTGTTGCTGTTTTTTTGGCACACAGATGTTTTTTTCTTTCATTGTGACAAACCAGGCTACATATAGCCTCACCCTGTGTCCCCGTCTTTACATCATTGGTGTGTTCAGGGACGTTTTAGTGAGAAAGGAGAAGAGACGTCCTCAGAGGTGATGCTGCAGCCAGAGGAAAGCTTCACTGACCTTGGGAAGCTGTTTAAACGTCACTAAGAGTTTCAAATCCTCCCTGTTTAGCAGCAGAGAGCTCACACACACAATCACACACACACACACACACAGACAGAATCGGTCTTCTGTAAAACAGATTTTGGTTTCAAGGTCATCCAGTTTGCGTTGCAGAGTTGGTAGCACAGCAAAAAGAAGGTCCTGGGTTGAAATCCTTGCCAGGGTCTCTGCAATGAGTTTGCACCCATGGGTTCCCCCCCCCCCCTGTGAGTCTGAATGCACCCTGAGTAAGTTACACTTTATTTCACAGAATTGATTAGATTCTCCTCTGGTTTTGATGCTCTCACCACTTCTGAAGACTCCGAGCTAGAACAAAGAGATTACAGCCCATAATGGAGAAATAAATAAGATATTGGCCCTTTTGTGCTGTGTTTATTTTTAGAGCGGGGGAGTCGACAGTTTGCTTACTCCATGAGTGTATCACGGCCCCCAGGGTGGGTCGCCGCCTTCGTTTCCCTCACAACTGCTGCTACAAGACAAAAGCACTCAGTGTCAGATTCCACCGCAGTGCGCTGACACGCAGCGGACAAAGACGACACAAAGCACATCACCCCGACATGGACGCTACATCAATGCTGATAATCGGGTTTCAATCGCTGCGTCATGTAAAGCATGATGGGATGTTTAGTGGCAACGAATGACAAGCAGTTTTTGAATGGGGAGGGTCTCAGCCTTGTTATTAGACAGACTGAGTATTAATATGATCACATTTTAACAATGGATATTTCTTAGGTTTTCTCAAGGTCGATTAAGTTCAGTTTACTTCTATTTCATTTAAGCTCCAATTCACAACACATTATATCAAGGAACTCAACTAAAAGCGTATTATGTCAATCCGTTTAAAAACGTTTCCATCTAAGCAAACCCTGCAGATTCACCGAGTCATTAACCTGCAGCATTCAATCCTCCTGGTTGAAGAGTGGACAGGAAAAACCGTTAACAAGAAGAAACCTCCACTAAGTATGAGCAATAACAGAAAGAAAAAGAATCAGAGGAATAGAATCTGCCTGGTAGATTCTTTGGTGAAGAAAAACCTTCAAGTTCGAAGAGGGATGCAACTATAGGAACATTTGATGTCTTCAAGATTGTGTGCAAAATTCTTCCTTGTTATCAATATTGTCACTGTTCTGTTTGAATTTGTTTGTTGGTTATTTTCTTCTCACCTAAAGCCGAATTGGCATACGACTCAACAAGGCATTTCTATTTGTATAGCACACTTTTAACAAAAAGATACATACAGTACAATAGAACATACAATAAAAGCATGGACATTAAAAGCAGAAATACTACATAAAACAGGAAAAGCATAAAAAATACAACAAATAAGCATCATAATTGGTCACTAGAAGGCAGCTCTAAACAGATGAGTTTTAAGTTTTGATTTAAAGCAGCTCAGTGTTTCAGCAGCTTTCCAGTCATCAGGAAGTTTGTTCCAGATATGGGGAGCAAAGAAACTGAAACTGCTTCTCCATGTTTGGTTCTGATTCTATGGATGATTAGTAAACTAGAGTTGGTGCCAAGCCATTCATTGATTCTTAGAGTAGTAGGAGTATTTTAAACAGAGAATGTCGGGCATCTCCATTCATCCAGAGAGGTTCCTGGTCGCTGAGGCGGGTAGGTTTGATGAATCTTTGAGTTTCCATTGACTCTGCCTGCTGGTGTAGAGAAAGATAAATGATGGTCCACAGATTAAGTTAAATTATTGATGCTTTGAAACACAGAAATTGTTCAGTGTGTGGTTCTTATTTGCTTAATGAATAGTGATCAGGTTTTTTAAGGGAAAATTATGATACAAAATAATCCAAAAGCTGTAATATTTTGTTTGGCAAAGTCAAGATACAGGCAGCCAGTCGAATTATGCATTTACTAAAAATGGAATAACATGATAAGCTGGATATGTAGCCTGAATAGAGAGATGGACAATGTAACAGGAAAACCCATGAATGAACAACAAAAACTGGGAGGTCACATTAGCTGCTTTTCCATTACAAATTTCCATTACAAAACTTTGTCGGTATTGTCTAAATGTTGAAAAAACACAATTTTGGATTGTTTCCTTTGAATAAAAAACTCAGTTTAAATCACAAGTTTTCACGCGGTGTCATTAAGAAAAATGCCGAATGTGAACATTTACAGTAGATATATTCATATTGCCGGCATGGGACTAGCGCCGTTATCAGACATCAGAGGAGTAGACGTAAAGGCATTGGAGCAACAAGCCCCTTTAACATGGGAGCGGCAATGTTTACGGCTTTTTTGGGAAAGTAGTCTGTGAATTTGTGGATTCATATATATTTCTATATGCCATATGTATTAGTTATGCATTTATTACAAACCATCTATCCATCCATCCATCATCTTCCGCTTATCCGGGGTCTGGTCGCGGGGGCAGTAGCCTAAGCAGAGAGACCCAGACTTCCCTCTCCCCGGCTACTTGGGCCAGCTCCTCGGGAGGAATCCCGAGGCGTTCCCAGGCCAGCTGGGAGACATAATCCCTCCAGCGAGTCCTGGGTCTTCCCCTGGGTCTCCTCCCGGTGGGACGTGCCCAGAACACCTCACCAGGGAGGCGTCCAGGAGGCATCCCGACCAGATGCCCGAGCCACCTCAACTGGCTCCTCTTGATGTGGAGGAGCAGCGGCTCTACTCTGAGCCCCCTCTGGATGACCGAGCTTCTCACCCTATCTCTAAGGGAGAGCCCAGCCACCCTACGGAGGAAACTCATTTCAGCCGCCTGTATCCGCGATCTCGTTCTTTCGGTCACCACCCAGCGTTCTTGACCATAGATGAGGGTAGGAACGTTGATCGACCGGTAAATTGAGAGCTTTGCCTTTCGGCTCAGCTCTCTCTTCACCACGACAGACCGGTACAGCGCCCGCATAACTGCAGACGCCTTACCAATCTGTCCATCGATCTCCCGCTCCCTTTTTCCCTCATTCGTGAACAAGACCCCCAGATACCTAAACTCCCCCACTTGAGGAAGGACCTCATCCCCGACCCGGAGAAGGCACTCTACCCTTTTCCGGCTCAAGACCATGGTCTCGGATTTGGAGGTGCTGATCCTCATCCCAGCCGCTTCACACTCGGCTGCGAACTGCTCCAACGAGAGCTGTAGATCACGTTCAGATGAAGCCAACAAGACCACACCATCTGCGAAAAGCAGAGACCCGATCCTGAGGTCACCAAAACGGATCGCCTCAACACCTTGGCTGCGCCTAGAAATCCTGTCCATAAACGTTATGAACAGGACCGGTGACAAAGGGCAACCTTGGCGGAGTCCAGCTCTCACTGAAAATGAGTCCGACTTACTGCCGGCAATGCGAACCAGACTCTGACACCGTTCATATAGGGACCTAACAGCCCGTATCAAAGGGCCTGGTACCCCATACTCCCGGAGTACCCCCCACAGGACACCCCGCGGGACACGGTCGAACGTGACTTCAGCACCAGAGATTGGAGAGCCCGTCCCAGAGTCCTCAGACTCTGCTTCCAAACAGGAAGGCGTGTCGGTGGGATTGAGGAGGTCTTCGAAGTATTCCATCCACCGGCCCAAAACGTCCCACGTTGAGGTCAGCAGCACACCGCCCCCACTGTAAACAGTGTTGGTGGCAGACCGCTTCCCCCCCCTGAGACGCCGAAAGGTGGACCAGAATCGCTTCGATGCCATACGGAAGTCGTTCTCCATGGTCTCTCCAAACTCCTCCCACGCCCGAGTTTTTGCCTCAGCGACCATCCGAGCCGCACTCGGCTTGGCCTGCCGGTACCTATCAGCTGCTTCCGGAGTCCCACAGGCCAAAAAGGCCCGATAGGACTCCTTCTTCAGCTTGACAGCATCCCTCACCGCTGTTGTCCACCAGCGGGTTCGAGGGTTGCCGCCGTGACAGGCACTGACTACCTTACGGCCACAACTACGGTCAGCCGCTTCGACAATGGAGGCACGGAACATAGCCCATTCGGACTCAATGTCCCCCGCCTCCCCCGGGACGTGTTTGAAGTTCTGCCGGAGGTGAGAGTTGAAACCCCTTCTGACAGGAGACTCCGCCAGACGTTCCCAGCAGACCCTCCCAACACGTTTGGGCCTGCCAGGTCTGTCCGGTGTCCTCCCCCACCACCGGAGCCGACTCACCACCAGGTAGTGGTCGGTGGATAGCTCCGCCCCTCTCTTCACCCGAGTGTCCAAAACATGCGGCCGCAGGTCCGATAAAACAACAACCAGGTCGATCATCGAGCTGCGGCCTAGAGTGTCCTGGTGCCAAGTGCACATATGAACACCCTCATGCTTGAACATGGTGTTTGTTATGGACAATCCATGACGAGCACAGAAGTTCAACAACAAAACACCGCTCGGGTTCAGATCGGGGGGGCCATACCGCCCAACCACGCCTCTCCAGGTCTCACTGTCACTGCCCACGTGAGCGTTGAAATCCCCCAGCAGAATGAGGGAGTCCCCAGAAGGAGCACTCTCCAGCACCCCCTCCAAGGACTCCAAGAAGTGTGGGTAATCTGAGCTACTGTTCGGTGCATAAGCACAAACAATAGTCAGAACCCGTCCCCTCACCCGTAGGCGGAGGGAGGCTACCCTCTCATTCACCGGGGTAAACCCCAACGTATGGGCGCCGAGATGGGGGGCAACAAGTATGCCCACCCCAGCTCGGCACCTCTCACCGGGGGCAACGCCAGAGTGGAAGAGAGTCCAACCTCTCTCAAGGAGACGGGTTCCAGAGCAAGAGCCATGCGTCGAGGCAAGGCCGACGATGTCCAGTCGGAACCTCTCAACCTCACACACCAGCTCCGGCTCCTTACCCACCAGAGAGGTGACGTTCCACGTCCCACGATCCAGCTTCTGCAGCCAAGGATCGGACCGCCAAGGTCCCCGCCTTCGGCCACCGCCTTCGGCCACCGCCCATCTTGCACTGCACCCAACCCTTATGGCCCCTCCCACAGGTGGTGAGCTCATGGGAAGGGGGGCCCATGTTTTCTCTTCGGGCTAAGCCCGGCCGGGCCCCAGGCGCTCGCCAACGTGCCCCACCTCCAGGCCTGGCTCCAGAGTGGGGCCCCGGTTACCCGCGTCCGGGCGAGGGAACACTTGGTCCAACGCTGTCGTTCATCATAGGGATCTTTGGGCTGCACTTTGTCTGATCCCTCACCTAGGACCAGTTTGCCAGTTTGGGTGACTCTACCAGGGGCATAAAGCCCCAGACAACATAGCTCCTAGGATCATTGGGACACTCAAACCCCTCCACCACGGTAAGGTGGCAGCCCAAGGAGTGGTATCACGACCCAAATGCAAAAAAAACCCTGTTTCTTCTTGAACCCAAAATGCTGCAGCATTTTTATCCTCCTCCTACTATTTCCAACGTCATAAACATCCTATTCGTATTCGCTCGTAGTAACATCCGGTTGTTAATCACATGACTCATGTCATGCGACAAAGGTGTTTCGGTTGCTGTTTTGCAAAATATATGAATTTCGATATGCTTGAAAAGTCACCTCATCCAAGCGCAAAAACGTTTTATAGAAAAGGGCGACTTTTTTCGAAAATGGCGTATTTCCATCAGGCAAATTTATTTTCACAACTTCAATTTTTGCAATTTCATGGGTAATGGAAACGCAGCTATAGTGAGGTGGGCAAGAGACAAGGAGACAGAAAAACTAATCAGAGGAGATGTGGAACAGCTGCAGCAGGAGGAAAACAGAGAATCTGAGAGAAGGAAACAAAATACTACTAATAGAAATACATAAAAACATACAACAAAGAAAACACAAACTAAGAACAAAATATAATTAATATAGAAACAACTTCCAAACAGGAATTAATAGAATATGACAAGATCTACTGGACATAAATAAACCACAAGATAAATGATCACATTTAAAGAAAAAGCCACCCAGTAAAAAAGTGACAAAAGCTTCTTGTTTTTCTTTTTCCATCACCAACCTGAAGCAATCACCTGACCACTGTCGCCACGGTCTTGCTCAGGAGGACATTGCTGCAAAGTCAAAGACTTGCTACAAAATTTGACATTTTTTACTAATTAGCTTTCTATGATCAATTATACCTGTATTATACCTGGCATTTAACTGGGTCTGAATCAGATTTTATGTCAGAATTGAAGCAGATTGAGCTGAACTGGATAATAGAAAACTGGAGATGAATTGGATCAGTTTGTCTAATCAAGTGTTTTGTTTCGTGATTTTATGAGAATTAGTCTTAGAGGTCATATAAAAAGGGTGGTTTGTTGTTGTGATGCATTACTGAGGAAATACTCTTATAATAATGAACTTTAAATGAATAGATAATGCAACACCATCATGTTCAAGTGCACATGTCCCCAAAAAAGACAATTATTTTTAATTATCATTAATAATTCATATTCAATGTACTGATGAATATCACCTGGTGACTACAGTGTGCTGAGTCATTACCAGCTGCCTTTGTTTCTTCAACTTACAGTAACATATACTATAAGTATCTATTAATTCAACTGATATCTGAAAAACAAAATCATCTGATTATTATCGAAGATATATATTGGACCCGGGCTGCTGTCAGATTGCTCTGCTGCAATCCTGATGTCTTTTTGTCCAACTACAGTGAACCAGGGTAACCTCAGGGATTATGAGTCTATCAGTTAGTGCTGTCTGCTCGGCCTTGCCTTTTTGTCTTCATTTCTTTGTTGAATATGAATATGAAACCTGCTCCCATCTCTTTCTCAGGCTTGCAAGGCGTTTCCCGCTGTTGTTTTCCTTCACAGCTTCTGGAGAATCGTGACCTTTTACTGACAAAATGTGAACACCGAAGGAGAAAGACTTCTGTGCACTTAATTTGTCAGTAAACGAGACGTCTCTCAGTGGCAGCATGACAGAAACATTCACTCAAAGGATCGGAACAAAAGCCGCCCACATGAACCCACAAGCACTCTTTCTGCACGCACCCTAAACACGTGCTTTCTCAAACCCCCAATTTTATCAGAAACAACCACAGAAAGGAGACTGATTACACTTTTTATGAGACTCTATGAGGGAAATGATGTTTTGAAGTAGCTTTTCTCATCATTGTTCACTAATTGTGTGGCAGGCCAAATCATATCCAGCCCGTGGAGTGCGTCTCGAGTGATCATGAACTTGTTACCGTGACCTATTTCTGGGCCATCGCCGTGTGCAGCATCCTGCAGTCTCTCACCACTAATGAAATGTGGCAGAAGAGACAATTTCCAGCAGATTTATACCCCGAGGATGAAGCCACAGCCACCCAATTTCAGCTCGGCTTTGTTTTGTGTCCAGAATGGAGATACCTTTTCCTCACCTGTATGGAGTTTCGACACTGAAGAGCTGCAGAGATCAGAGACTGACCTTAAATACGTGAGAGTTGTTTTCGCTCTCATCTCAAATATGATCAAGGTGGAAAAGTGTCCAGCTGAAGTCATCTGGTTCTCCGAAGAACAGGAGCGTTTCCGCAGTAGGAACCATTTCCAGGAACCATGAGAACTTTCTGCCCAACAGCAGATTACCAGGATAATAGGGATGTACTTCAGTAGTTGGAGAGTTCTAAGTATTTCTGACTGGTTATGTATACCCAGTAAACTTCCAACTTTTCTGCAGTAATTAGTATTTTTGGGGAAATACAACATGAAACCCAGCCGCCGATACTAAAATAAAGCCTTGAGTTCCAGTCTCAGCCTTATTGAAGTCAATAAATCGAAATAAAATCATAATTAAATGATATTAACTCAATTCAAAGTCTGGTATCAGCATCTTTTGAGGCTAAAGCAGGAAATGTTCTCATCAAAGCCAGTCCTGCCATGTCTCTCCTTTCCACTTTCACCACAGTCGAGCAAACACAGAAGTCTGCATGTGCAAAATTCATGTAACATTTATTTCGGTTGAACTCTTTCAATCTGTCAGAATCGGGGGTGATTTTTTTTTTTTTGGCCCAACTGTAGAGAAAGCACTCAGAAAAAAAAAAAGGTTTTAAAGAGTTTATTGAAAAGATGATGTTGCGTAGCTGGTTCCCTGTAGGGAGGATAGAGTGATTTATTTCTATGATAGAAATGTGATGTTTGGATAGTAGGATGATCTCAAGCTTACGCCATCTGCAGGATGGATGTAGCTCTCAGGAAGAGATTCCACTCTGGCTTGGAACGGCTGTGTGCTTTCTCAGGAGGTTATTGTTGTAGAGTTGCAGGTGAATGGGAGAGCAGGGAGACAGAAGACAAAGGAACTGCAGCAAAATATCTTGGAACTGATTAGTTATCCAGGAGGTGTTTGGGGAGAATCAGAACATGGCTAAGACACGAACAGTTCCTCAAGGAGTCTGAGGTAAGACAAAGTGAATCTCCTCTGATCTTTGACTGGAGAGGTGAGGAGATCCAGATCTGAGGAATCCAGGAGTCTTGAGGGTGAAGGTAAGTGAATATGCGAGGAGATAGTGCTGTTAAAGATCCAAATGACACAAAGGTGATACTCTAACTTGGAAATCAGTAGAGAATTGGACCAGTACCACACTATTTGCGAGAACCTTCTGGCGTCAGCTTGCAGCAGCCGCTCCCCTTATGTAGCTGGCAGTTAATGAGCTGGAATGATCTCTACCTGTTGAAAGCTGCCTGCCACGCCCCTGTGAAGAAGGTGAGAGAAACACAGAGAACACCAACCACAGAACCCCAACAACATATATTGTTTTCAAATTAAAACATAATAACAATACTAAGCTTGATTTCAAAGTGTTTTCTTGCATCTAGAAAACTAAAAATGGCCTTTATCGAAGCATCATAAATCAAATAAAGGTTTCACAAATCACAGACTTAGTTTAAACTATTCTCCTATTAACACAGAATAATCTAGTCATAGTTTAAAATGTTTTATCTTATGTAGTTTTTAAACTAGAACAGATTAAAGATGCTCAGGATAGAGAAACGTGAAAAATTACAACGTTTAGCCGTTTCCCGAACAGGAAGGTAGAAAACTTAAACCAACTTCAGCCTCGTTAAGAAACGTGACAAAGATAACACAGTTATTTTAGCAATTCCTTTACTGGTCATTAGTGTCAAACGCCTCATCACACAAAAACTGATGCAGAAATAGACAGAAATGCACAGTTAAGCCTAGTTTATGCTTCTGCGTTTTGACGGAGACGGATTGACGCAACGCCATTGTCCATCAACGCAAGGGCTCTCCTTCACCTACGCCCGGAGTAGAGGCCCAATTTTTAACTATCCGTCTCCATCGACGGATAGCGTATGCATCTGATTGGTCAGTTTGAGCAACAACCAGAGATCGCTTCACCAGAACGGCGATCTATAGTCGCTGTAATCAGTAGTTAATGCAGCGTTTGGCCACTATATGCTTTATATTGAAAGGATAATTTATCTAATCTGTTCTTTTGGCGATTTTGAACACAAGAAGGTGTAGGAAAACAACAAAAAATGCATTTCTAGAGGATTCTACGAGCTGCACCTCTAGTAAAAAGCTTTACAGCCTAACCAAAACGTACTTTCTGTCATTCATTGATCCTTGAGGAAGAAATATGTTCACAATCCAAGAAAAAAAACAGAAATGGAGCTGTGTAGGCAGTAGGCAGAGACGCCATGAAAAATTAGCACCCCCTGCTGTCCTGGTCGAGCAATGTTGAAAAAAACAATAAACAATGGAGTGGAAGAGCGGAGTACTATAAAATGAAAATGTCTGCGCTGAGTTTGCGGTCGGAGAAGCATAAACTAGGCTTTACAGGTGACAGACCCTCTCCAATTAACATAAGCAACCCTGGTTCTGAACCTCACCGTGGAAATGCTCACAGTATAAAAAGGATCTGGAAATGTAGTTTCTGGATTAAACAATCTTTGCTCTTTGTTTTCATTTCTTCACAGAAGTTTATCACTTCTTCACTAGCAGAATTGATCTGTTTTGGTCTGAACTTGCAGCAACAAATTCTACTCTGCAAAAAATGTCCATCTAACCAAGTCAAAAAATCTTGCTTCCCGCTAAAAATGTATTTTTGATCTTGTTTTGAGATATTAAGCCAGAGCAGAAGGTGTTACATTATTTTGCTTAGTTTGAGAGTATATGTCTTATTTTGAGAATTTTTATCGAGTGGGAATTGTCTTTAATTTCATTAGCAGATTATTTAACTTAATTAAGAAGTTTACTTGATTCTAGTCTAAAGCTCCTCAAATTCGGTGAAATAATCTGCCAATGAAATGAATCAATACGTAAGAATTCTCAAAATAAGACATATATACAAAAATAAGCAAAATAATTGCATACCATCTGCTCTTGCTGAGTATATAAGTCTCAAAACAAAATCTAAAATAATTTTTAGCTGAAAACAAGATTTGGTAACTTGGCTAGACGGACAGTTTTTGCAGTGTAAGTAATAGGAAGCTGAAAATAGCCTGCTGCAGAGCACATAAACGAAGGCAAATTACACAAAGTATTTGATTTACCAAAGAAAAAAAGCTTGATTTCAGATGCCTTCGTAACAGACAACATGGTTGTGTGCTGCATAGCTGCGTGTCTGCAGCCTCAAAAGGCCCAAATAAAGTTTGGTCAGAGCCAACAATCAGCATGGAGGACAACGCTTCTCAGGCGTGACAGACGTCAACGAGCTGACCGTCGGCACCAAATACAGACGGGGAATATTGAGGCGCTGTGACATGAAACGCAGCATTGAGCCGCAGGCGGTAAAGATATGGAAATCCTGCAAATCCACTCAGAACTGCCAGCACCTACAGCAGCACTTGAGCAGGGAGCTGACTTATTCATTTTTAACAGACTCCTGATGACGGCTTTGAATCAGAAAGCTACATTACATGGTTTCTTTACCACCAGGAAGAGGGTAACGTGCAGCTTGTGGACAAAATCTGCCTCAGTTTAATAAGTAATTGTGTTACTATTCATGTTGAGCTAACAACGTGTGAAGAAACGCGGGCCGTAAACAGCGTGATTTCACCCCGGCGCTTTGAGAAATGTTGTTTTTCAGCTGCGAACTTAAGCACTGCTCTCAGATCAGCTGCAGCCAACAACTCATTAACGTCACAGAAACAACAAAACTGTGAGTTAGCCTTTTATTTCGTTTGGATAAAGAGCGAGGCGTAAATACTCTCACTCTGTGGAGAGGAAGATGTGGAAATGATTGTAGACATACAGGCGGACATGATGCTGTCTATCATTCTAAATAAGCTTTTTATGGGTCAGAAAGGATTTCATCATGAGAAGGAGATGATTGGTTTATCAGATAACTTTGCAGCAATCAGCTCCTGTTTTAGGCATCAGGTCTCAGTTCAAGTAAGAAACTAAATATGTTATTTAACGGTTGATGAAGAGGAACCCTTATGAGAATTGCTGCCTGTAAGCATTTTTCCCCCCATTTTCTAAGGTAGCTGATTGGTCATAGGTGATGCTTAGGAGCCTGTAACCGTTAACGGGTTACCGTTACGGATGTCCCGATCAGGTCACGTCCGAGTTATTTGATTCTGAGTGTCTATAACGAGTCCCGATCCGATACTTCTGTAAGATATAAAAAAAGAATAGAGACAAATGTAAACACAGATCCATAATATTCCTTATTTATTCTTTAATTCACCTTTTTTTTTAAAGAAACATTTAACAATTTTGTTAACAAACAGAGCACTTCTATGAGGTAGCTTGAACAAGCAAGTAATAAATTAACAAATTATTTACTTTTGGAATTTTGAGCAACAGTAAATACAAAAAAGTCAAATAAATAAGAAGATATAACAAGAAGATGAAATAAGAAGAATATAGAGATATATTTATCCAAGTCCTGATCGGGAGGTAACAGCCGATTATAATCGTGTCTGAAACCATGTAATCGGGCCTGATTACTGATCACATGATTGGATCTGAACATCCCCAGTTACCATGGTGACTGATTGATTTCAAATCTCCAGATTGAATGTCGCCAATCCTTCTTTATAGAGCTGCATCAGTTTTTAAGTGTTGCCAGAGATTTTTAACTGGGTTTTGACTGGGCCATTCTACGACATGAATAATATAATAATGCAATGTAATGGTTTAAGTATCGATTGGACTCAACTCTCTGGGCAACAACCAGGAACATTTAAAACAAATCTACTGGGAAGCACGGGATTGGCAGCCTGTCTGTGGGATCTGCTTTCTGGTCAGGCTCTCAAGAACAAACAGGAAGATGGTTAAAACCAAATATCACTGAAGCAGGAAGTAATTGATTACTCAGCAGAGGTGGTTTCCCAGGATCTCCAAAAAGGATTGGACCACAGCAAACTTGTGTTCTCAGAGATGTAACCGTAGAGGAATGCAGACGGTCCTTTTAGCAGGGATTGTTTCACCCGCAGAACTGTATACAGACGTACACTTTACAAATGGCAATTACAGATGACATCGTTGGGGTAAGGAATCTCCGGGTCAGCAAGGCAAGGCAGGCACACTTTCAAAACAAGGTAAGTCAACTTGGTTTACATGATTTGATGGCAAAGAACCCAAATATATGATAAAAGTATGAAAATTATAAACGGAGAAACAATAAAACATTAAAAGAAAATATTTAGCATCTGATTAAAACGATTTAGGAAAAGCATAAAAAACAAACAAAAAATGTATAAAATAAAATGTATGTAAAATTATGAACTGATGAAACATAAGAATCAATTAAAACATTTAGCAATACCAGTAATTAAAAGAAAACAGTCATTGGAGCATAAAAGAAAATCATATCAAGTCATTTGAAAAAGAAAAGAAAAAAATTTAGGAGAAGCATAAAAATAAAATTTTGACATAAATGAATTTTTGAATATTACTCAAACGCATCTCTAAACAGTAAAGTTTTAATCTTTAATTTGGAAGAATTTAATGATTAAGCAGCTCTGCAGTCATCAGGTAGTTTGTTCCAGATAAGGGGAGCATAGAAACTAAAAGCTGCTTCTTCATGTTGGTTCTGAATCTAGGGATGATTAGAAAACTAGAGCTGGAGGATCTGATTCGTCTGCTGAGTTGCTATAGTTACAGCATGTCTTCAACATGTTTTGGTGCTAAACCATTTCGTGATGTATAAACTAGTATGAGAATTTTAAAGTAACAGGGCAGGCAGAGAAGGCAGAATAAATCCAGAATCCACAAGGCAGTAATTAGTGTCCAGGTCCATGAAGCTAACTTCAGAACCATAATCAGAGTGACTAAATGTGACGGTCAGGAGGGATCAAACAGGTCAGGTATACAATCAGGAACAAGGATGTGGATCACTCAAAGGCTAGGAGAAGCATGACGAGATACAATCTGGCACTGAGGGCAGAGCAGGAGTTTATCTGGGGGGCAGTAAGACAAATCAAGAGATTGCATCTCTGACTGCTTGTTTATTGTAGTCGTCCTGCTGGAAGGTGAACCTCCATCCCAGTCTCAGGTCTTCTGCAGGTTTTCTTCCAGGATTGGCCTGGATTTGTCTCCATCCATCTTCGACTCACCTCGACTACTGTTCCTGTTCTTATGATCCTGCCACCATCATGTTTGGAATGATGATCCATGTTTTTTTCTTGTTGTCGCCACCAGTGTTGGCCAAGTTACAAAGAAACTGTAATATATTTCACATTATTGGTTACAATGTCAAAAATGTAATATGTTTGCATTACATAATACTGCCTTAAAAATGTAACTGAGTTACACTACTTTAAGTTACTTTTGGCTAAATATTTTTAAATATCTAACACGACTTCTAACCACCGTAACTTATTAATGTACATTTTACACAAGTGTCACACAACAAATACTGGAGTTTTAACACTATTTTATTCAAATTAATTCTCTAGTTCCTTTGCATGCCTTCTATTTCATTGTAATGTTTGTTAAATCTAATCAAAAGAAGGTGCTGAAAGTGCTCATCACAAAGATGGTTGACAGCTTGACTTCGTAAGGCTTTTTTTCTGTGGAGTGCAAAACAAAGTTATGCTGTTGACAGATTATCTCACTTGAGCTGTGGATCTCTGCAGCCCTTTCTGACTTACCAGGAACCTTTGACTTGGTAGACCTGCTCCATCCTCTCCCTGTTCAGATGATGGATGAATCAAAGTTCTGTGGTGTTGCTGTAGAACCTGAGCCTGCTTTAAACTTCTCCACAACATTCTCCCTGACTTGTTTGCTGGGTTCCTTGGTCTTCATGATGCTGGTTGGTCTCTGAAGAACCTCTGAGGTCACAAACCAGCACATCTGTGCTTAGATTGAGATTAAATAACACAGAGATAGACTCAAGGCGATACGGGATTTGAGTCAGTGGTATCAAAGTAAAGGGGGAATGAAAATGAATGCATGCAGCATTTTTCAGATTATTTGGAGGAAAACAAAGTTCATTTTGAAATAATGACGTTTTATCAGCTCTTTTTATTTAGAAGTAGGTTTTTCTCGTCTCTACATCACCTAGAAAACTGAAGCTTTAAAGCAGAATAAAGATGAAACTAAAAACAGTCTCTACAGACCTTCTGTGTAAACACAAAGCCGTTTTTTCTCTCATCTGTTTGCGTTCTCACAGAATGTGTGTTGCTCAAAGCATCTTTTTCCTGCATAAACAGACTTGATTTATGTATGCAAGACTTATTACAAAGAATATTTTCATTTTCACCATGGCCTTTGCTTCTCATACCAAAGTTTAGTGGTTTGCCTCCAGATACTCTTTATGAAAATGCTTGCAGAGAGAAAAAAGTTTTATGAGCACACACCCCAGCTCAGTCAGCCAGTTTTAGACCAGAGGTATAGTTGTTGTGTTTTATTAGTAATTATAAAGGTAAACTAAAACCCAGACAGGACTCAGCGAAGGGAAAGCTGATCGATATTTGCATCGGTGTCTCAGCTCTGCATCAACACTGCGCAGCCCAGCCAGCATGTAGCTGTAATTACATGAGAGTGTGTGAATGTGAAGCTGAGCATACCTCGATAACAGCGCTTAGCTCTCCCTCATCGAGGAAAGGTTACGGGTGGAACAAGTACGATTTTTTTTTTTTAAGCGCTTCACAACAGAAATGACCGAGTTAGATCTGTGGGAGGCTGATAGCGCCGTCTGATCAATACCCATGCCTCAACGATTACTTCGACAGGTGCTGAGATTCAGGCTTTCAGAGCCCACTTTCATGTTCCTGAGCTGTTATTTAACTGACTTTCACGCTGGTCCATTCAATCGCTCATCTGTGCAGAGTACTGCTATCAGTGTCAGGGCAGACATTACAGCGCCGAATGAGCCTCATTGTGGAGCGGGAACAAGCAGATGGTCAGGCCTGTGATCGCAGATTACAGCGACTCTGATCTTTAACGCACTTCTTTAGTGTCACCGAGAATCGTCATGGAGACAGCATTAAGGTAGACGGCAACGCAAAGATAGCAGCTCCTTTATTTTTAGAATTTTTTAATTATACGAGATACTTGATGGTAGAACAGCAACATCTGCACATGGCATACGCACCATAAAATGTCAACCTTTTAATGATTTATTTTAATATTTGGTTTCCCAGTGTGGTTTAGTCACACAGCATGGATGATCTGGAATGATGTGCGAAAAACAACAGATCTGTTCATGACCTTTATGAACAGCTGAGGTGATGAGGGCGCTCAACTACAGGCTGTACCTTCCTTTACCCACAGTTCTCCATATTTCACTTTATATGTAAGAGAACATGAGACATTTACATAACCACAGGCTTCCAGGTGACCCTTCATTTTTTTTTCTAAAGTTTATCTAAAAGTTGTGTCCTGAACCCTAACTTTTTTTAAGAGATCAATAATTACAGCATGTCCAAGGTTAACATATTCCGATCATGTAACTCAGCTAAGTAAAATGAAATATTTTGTCATAATCAGTGATATCGCTAAGTAGTGATAGTAGTGTAATAATCCTAATAGGCCAATCTTTCCGTAACAACCAACCTAACGTGTTACTATTCCCAGGAATCAAAGTAAAGGTACTGGTCAAAGCCACTGTGTGTTCTTATATTTGTAATATTCTTAAAAAAAAGATATACTTGCCACATGAAGTCAACACCTGCATAAACAGTAGGAAAACAAGCAACAATGGTGATAAATACAGTCTTAATACCTTCTACGACACTGCTGCCGTCTTTTTCTGTCACAATCTGAATATTAAACAGCTGATTATCTCCTCTACGGTCACCGTGTTTGTTTGATTTCTACCCTACTACAAGTCTGGCTTGAGTCTGAGTTCTGTGCTCTGCCCCCTAGTGGAACTCTCCAATAGTACGTGCAGTGTGCAAGCAAGTACGAGCCCAAGGCACAGCCTGCTGCTGGTGTCGACGTAAGGTTAAAAAGTATATTTCCTGCCTTACTGTAAAAAATTAAGTGAGTATCTGCAAATCCAGTTATTGTTTCTATATGGAGGCAGTGGGAAGTGTTACTGGCAGCTGCTTATAGTAACTAATAAAGTAACTTGGAATTTAACTTAGTTATTTTTAAAAGAATCAGTAAAGTAACTAAGTTACTTTGGGAAGTAGTAATTAGTGTTCAGTAATCAGATTTCAAAGTAACACTGATCATAATGAGTATTTGAAGAACCCAGGAGGTGTCATGATGTTAGGTGTTTGTGTCTCAGTTAGTTTTCTTAGTTTTATTATCAGGTTAGTTTATTCCTTGTTTTTATTTGTCTCTCGCTCCTTGATCTTTTCACCTTTGGTTTGTGTCCACCCTGTTTTCTGATTCCCTAGTTAAGTAATTAGGCCCGAGCAGCTGAGGCTGCGAAGGCCTATTACATCCGCTCTGTTTATTATTATTCTTACGATTTTTTAATCAGGGTTTTGAAGGCCTAATCATATAGGGAATCTCACCAAATTTGACACGCTCATTTAGTATGTGAAACATTTACATATTTTAACGGATTCAAAAAGGTCCCACAAAAAATGGCTCTGTAGCGCCCCCTGGAATATTTCAAAACGCCCTCTGCATTGAACTTGGTTCATTGTAAAGAAAAGCCATTCGAGTCATTTGAAGAAGGTGTCAAGACCTATCAAAAAGCCTCAAAACATCATGGTCCCAAAGGCACAGGACGTCGGCCATTTTGGTTTGAACATGCAATTTTGAGCCCTTTTTTGCCGTTTACAGCCTCCACATTTGATCAAACTCCTCCCTGGAATTTTGACCAATCAGCTTCAAAATTGCTCAAGATGGCCTCCAGGCAGAGGAGATCAAGAATTATCCAAAACATTCTGTGCTTTTATTTGTTGAAGGGGCGTGGCCAGGCCTCAAAGTTGGACTACTCACCAAAAATATTCAAACAGTTATAAGTCCTCTTCAGAATGTCACAGATGGGTAACACGTTCTGTGGTGGACGTTCATCAGGTCTGTGATGATCCTAGATTGTCAAATGGTGACATCACTTAAGCCCCACCCCCTCAGAACAGGAAATGTAATGTTTTCCTGTGAATGTTCCAGAATTTACCTAGTTAAGTATATTAGCATAACAATGCTGCACAGCATCTGCAAAGTAGTTGAGGTAACTGTGTCAAGTACTGAGGCTTTTCAAAAAAGGGTGTGGCTGTGGCAGCGTCGCGAAGTGAGGCGTCACGCCATGGCCATACGTTTGACTGTAATTTCTGAAAAACTGATCCAATCCAAACCAGATTCAACAGGATGGATATTGGTCCATCCCTAAAGAGTTTTGTTTGCTTATATCTGGTGGGCGTGGCCTAATTACTCCACAGCACCACCTAGAAGCCTTAAAAACACCAGCCCCAAACCATAATTTATCTTAGAACTATGTTATTCAACACACATATGTAGTGCCAACAAAAAAGTCTCTTGGAGCCAAGGTCCAAACCCAACAGGAAGTCGGCCATTTTGAATCAAACACACAATTTTTGCGATTTATAGGCGTTTTATTTGATCAAACTTCTCCTACAGTTTTTGTCTTACAGACTTCTAAAAAAGCAAAGACAGACTTAAGGCATTGCGGATCAAAAGTAATCAAAATGATTTTTCTAAGTCAATCCAGATGGCCGTGGCTAGACCTCAAAGTTGGACTACTCGCCAGAAACATTCCAACAGTTATAACTCCTCTTCAGAATAGCACAGATTGATGAAACTTTCTGTGATGGATCTTGATCAGGTCCCTGATGATCCTAGACGGTGAATTGTTGACATCACTTAAGCCCCGCCCCCTCAGAGCAGGAAGTGTAATGTTTTACCTTGAAATTTCCAGAATTTAAACAGTTGAGCAAATTAGCATAACATTGCAGCACAACAGCTGGAAACCAGTTGGGGTAACTTTTTTGTCCAATGCTGAGGATCTTCACTAAAGGGTGTTGCTGTGGCGGCGTGGCGAAGTGCGAATTTCCACAAAATTCATCAAATCTTTACCAGATTCAACATGATGCTAAGAAAGCCATCCCCAGAGAATTATGCAGGCTCATATCTGGCAGGCGTGGCCTAATTACTCCACAGCGCCCCCTACAACTTTAAAAAAACACCAGCCCCAAGCCATACTTCATGTGAGCGCAATGTTATTCTAGATACATATGCAGTACGCCCTACAAAAAAGTCCCTTAGAGCCATGGTCTAAACCTTGCAGAAAGTCGGCCATTTTCAATCAAACCTGCCTTTTTTCCCATTTATTCACACGGTCTATGGTTATGTTGTTCTCTGCATTGTGTTGAAAGAGTGCTATATAAATAGGTAATGGAAACATGAACAGGGATGCAATAGATCTGTTTGTTTTTTTAAACATTTACAAAATGAGCTAATGATAAGTCTAAAATCACAGGCCTTTGGTCAAGTTTGAAATCCTCAAGTTATAGGATGTTTTGCCAGGCTGACAGGCAGATGGCTTCTGGCACAGGAGTATGGTGTTAGGCTTGCAATCTAGATGAATAGTGGTTGAAAGACAATCTCCATTAGTTTTTGTTGTTGTTTTTTTAATATTTATTTCATTTAAAAATTATAATAATAAACACAACCAAATAAAGTATACATAAAGATATTGGGAGAAAAACACATTTGAATGAAAAGGAACAGATAGAAGAAAAGCATCTTATATTTCTGCCTCATTTTACAAAAGAAAATTATCTGTTAAGCATACAATATTATTAACTCAGTCAGTTTCTAATTTTCAAATATAATCATTGACATTTTAATTTACCTTTTCATAAGTACCTAATATATTTTATTTTATACACTTTTTAAATAAACCAAGTCAATGTTATACCATTTACATAAACATTACATTCATTTAATTTAGTTATGAATTTCGGTTTTTGAGCATGTTTGATAGCTACGGTAGCTCAGTGGTTAAGTTTTTGACTTGTAATCTAATGATTGTAAGTTCGAAGCCCAGTACCGGCGGATTGAAGTGTTGCGGTATTAAGCTGGTAAAAATATATTTAAGAATATCAGTTATATAAATATATTTACACATGCAGTGCAGGAGGTAGTGTGCGGTTAATCTTAATGTGTCCGGTGAAGAGGAGGGGGGGTCCGCGCTTGTGACAGTTGTATAAGTGTCAGTCAGAGTTTTTGGCTTTGAGTTCCAAAGCCTGATGGCAGAGGGGTAAAAACTGTCCTTGTGGTGGGAGGATTTGGTCCTAACGGACCGCAGCCTTCGGCCAGAGGGGAGGGATTCAAACAGTCTGTGAGAGGCGTCAGTAGCTATTTTCCTAGCTCTCTTCAAGGTCCTGGAGGAGTACAGTTCTTGAAGAGAAGGAAGGTTACAGCCAATCAGCCTCTCTGCAGAGCGAATGATGCGTTGCAGTCTACACCTGTCTCTGGCAGAGGCAGCAGTGTACCAGACGATGATAGACCAGGTGAGAATGGACTCTATGATGGCAGTGTAGAAGTGAATCAGCATTGTTTGTGGAAGCTGAAACTTCTTTAGCTGCCTCAGGAAGTACGTCCTCTGTTGTGCCTTATATCAGTCAATTCAGATCTAGCATCATTTATTTGAACAAACTGTTTCCTATTGTCTAAATAACTATATAGCCATTGATGAGCCACACCTCTTATTCCATACCAATGTCATTTATGAAGTAACCTGGAATGATCAATGACATGAAATGCTTTATTTAAGTCAATAAAAATATTTTCTATTGCTGATGATATTTTATCTTCTAAATCTATTACTGTCATTCGGGATATACATGCATTTATTTCCTGGTTGGGGTCTAATTCCTGCACAGCGCCCCCTAGGAGTATTAAAATTATCACCATAATGTGTTGCTTTTAAATAGGAAATTGAAATTCAGCAGACATATGTAGGTTGTGATTGCCTTGACCAAAAATTATTTTGAACCAACTTCAAGACATCACGGAAAGTCAGCCATTTTGTATCAAAGCTGCCATTTTCTTCTATTTATACATGTCACATAAGAAAAAACTCATCTTTCAATTCATGACTTACACACTTACAAACGACTGAGTATCTTAACAAATTTGGGGGACAAGATTTCTTTAGAAGGATTTGGCTATATCATAGCATGTGGGTGTGGCCAAATCCACAATTTTACGTTTTCACCACATAATTACAACCTGTATTATTATGCACATTAAATGTCACAGATTTACCATATTTCAGGGCTGTCATAACATACCACCAATGAACACTGTATTGAAGTCATTAACTCATGTCATCTAACCCCGCCCCATGACAACCGGAAGTGCAATGTTTCAGTAAAAAAAGTGGTTATTTGGCTTCCTATACCTAATTGAATCTCCCTTTGGATGGTGACTGTTGAGGCTGCTTTAATTTTTTGTCCAGAGCTGAGATGTTTAGAGAAAGGGTGTGGATGAATGAATGAATTAGCATGGCGAATCCTCATATCACGCCATGAAAATACCCTTGGCTCTAATTTCCACACATATCATCTGATCTGCTCCAAATTCAACAACATGCATTCTACTCCTGTCCTAAACACATATGTATGGAAATATTTGGTGGTATTGGCCTAATACCTGCACAGCGCCACCTAGAATCATAACAAAATCCCTGTCAAGCACTGTTTTCAGGTTGGATTATTCAAATCAGAACATATTTAGTTTCTCAAGACTCCTGAAAACATTTTGGAATGAAGGATCCTATTCCCTCATGAAGTCAGCCATTTTATAATGAGGCTCGCTGCAAGTGCTGAGATGGCGTTCAGGCAGTGATGCGTGAGTGTGGCGGTCGCGACACAGGCCAGAGCGGTGCTAAGCTGTTAGGGATGCTAGACGCTGCTTGCAGCTTTCATTTTTATTGAGTTCTTCTGTTTTGGTTTCTTTTTATTCTCCAGAGTTACCCTGTGTTTTCACTTAGAGTTTGTTGTTAGTATTTAAGATTGTTTTCCATTTCTGTCTCCATTGCCTATCCGATCCATCTGTTTGTCAGTAATTGGCTTCTCAGTCATCTCTTCACTCCCTCCTCAGTATATATATTGCTCTCTTTCATTCACTACTTGATGGTTCGTCATCTAACTTCCCAGCCTGGTTGCTGTTGTTCCTTGCTGCATTTTTGATCCTCTTGAATTCTGTAAGTCCTTGTTTTTGGTTTAAATTAAATCTTTTTTTTTTTTACTTCTGCATTTGGGTCCTATTTTCTGACAAACATGAAGGAAAGAACCAGCCCGTTACTAACTAAGCTAACTATAGCAGCTGCTAATCTACTGGAGATGAGTGGGGAGGGGAGGGGAGGGCTGCAGGCCCAGCAGCTCGGCTGCTGAGTAAGCTATGTCAGGTAGGTGGAGGAGATGGGTGGAAAAGGAGGCGATAGGTGGGAGCAGGCATTTCAGCATATCCATTAACCACCAGCAGAGACTCAAAGACTATTCAAACATAAGTGGATGAGTCACGGCAACACTTGAGGCATGTTTTTAAATGAGGAAATGCCATGTTATCAGGATGTTACACGTCACGTGCTGGTGGTGTTCCAAGACAAACTGTTTTTAGCTCCTGTTTCTTGGATCAAAAGTGCAAAATGTATGTCATCTCTGCAAATAACACAAGCCAGAACGTTTTCTGCCATGTTGTGGAGTTGTTAGCTTCTGCTAGTAGAGAACGATGCTTTGGTCACTCCTACCCGCAAAATCAATGCAGTCTTCCCATCGGTGGTCGCAAGCTAAGATTAACAAGCATTAATACTCATTTTCTTTGTGACAGAAGAGATGCCTTTATGTGATGAATGTAGGAAACAGGGGTTGGAGAAAATATTCAGTGCTGCATGCTTATGCAACTCAGAGTGACTGAACGTATTTAAAAAAAGAATAAGTTTTCCTCAGCATCTCAGTGAACAACACCTCTATAGATTCGTTTGGAGGTAAAATACAAAATAAGACCAAAAATTCTGCTCAGCTTCTTATCCTTAAAATGTGTCAAAATGTTATGCAATAACGAAAAGGGTAAAATATGTTTCCAGAGAAACTTTGTAGAATGTGTTAGAACCTCCAAGAGATACCTTCCAACTTTTAACTCAAGCATAACTGAACAAACTTTCTTGAACATCACCTGCTGAAGTGATGCTACGATGTTAAAGAATTCAGCTGAGCGTCCTATAAAAAAGCTGATTAATTAAAAGCATGTTTCTGAAGCCCAGAGGCTGTGTTGTGATCGGTCAACAAGACTGTTTAAGAGAGTTTGAGAGAAGAGGTCTTAAATTGTCAACGTGTCCTTGTCCCATTCAAAGCAGGGATTAGGCAGTGGGGATCAGGGAGTGTGTCTATGCATGAATCACAGCCTTGTTCAAATACACACACTCTGCTTTGATTTCAAATGAGACGTAGAAGACACCAGCTACTTTGCTAGTATAATGCATCATCTCCCTTGTGTAGTTTTCCAATGACTTTGTGGAAAACTGGCCGTCACCAAGCAACAGCGCTGGAATGGAAAATCGTGTTTCATTGAAAGAAATCAAGGATTGTGCTTCATGTAAATGAAAGATCATTTGATTGAGAATAAACAGGAGGTGCAGCAGGTAGAAGATCATCTGAAGGCTGATCTCTGAAGTCTCTGCTTACATGCATGTTCCACGTTAAACAAGAACGTCTATTAAATGCTGCTCTGTATGCTGAAACACGTGTCGGTTTGTGTGTAACACAGATCATGATCCCCACAAGCACACATGTATGACTCTTTTTTTTCACATCTCTCTTCACGCAAATCATCTTAAATGTAAAACAGGTCGAAACTGAATTAATTCATGTTCCAAAAATATGTTTCTGTTAACGTATTCATTTTTGATGAGATAAAGTTTTCCAAAGAGTTTGAAAAAGTAAACCTGGTCATCAACTGGTGGTTTATTATCATTCCAAATTAACATATGTATCATATTGTAGCTATTTTTAACTTTCCTGTTCTCAGCTATTTTGAGCAGACATGTCCAATACTTCCAACTGAATTCAGAATAAATCTGCACTAATTTCTATCTTTCCCTGTTTCTGCTGTCATGAAAAAAAAAGCTATATTTGTGATCGGCAGCTTGTAAAACTCTAAAAGTTGGACGCTGTGTTTTTAAAGAATGCAGATATTACGATTCTGGATCTGAAAATTAAACAGTTGTCTACCGATTCACCAGTTTGACCCATAGTCAGATAAGTTTTATCCTGAATGAGACAGATGGGTTCAGGTTGCTCGGATGAAGAAGGAATTTTGGTGTTTGGTGGCAGTGATGCTTGGAAGCACATATTTCAGCCGTATTACCGTCTTTGTAAGTCACAGTTGCTCTACAGTGAAGGAAAGAGAGACGGGCCAGAACAAGTTTCCCTTATTGAATGCGACAGAGTGCCCAACAACCAATCAGCTTCATCCGTTTCCTTATGATTCTCCCTGACAACTCGCCATTTACAACGATGACCCACTACCTGATGGCTTATTGACGTCTGGTGATTAAAATGTCCGCCTTTAGTCCAATCTTCCTTTCTGTGACAGTGCCTGGTCGCCGTTAGCCACACAGAAATAAATATAGCTTCCCCATCAATTAACTGCCGGTTTTAAGGCCATTACATGTAACTGCATGTAAATTGGGTTCAATTCTACTTGATGCAGACCCCATCAACCCACGGGTATCTGTGTAAATAAGGTTTAGATTTTATGGCCCTATTTGTCACTCCTATTTTCTCCGTGCTTGAATCAATTAACAGCTTAACGATCTTCCTCGTCCATTCTGAACTTCCTCCTCGCCATGCATATTTTATTTACCTGGATGGTTCTATCAATGCTTGGCAGAAACGGCCATTAAACCAACGTGTTAGTACTTCTTCTGTATCGATCCGAGGCAGTGTAACCTCATAGAACATCTTAGCTCTGCATCTTGGAAAGTGTGGATCAGCAGAAAAAGACGAAGGCGTTGTGGGAGACACAGCGGCGGCGGTCCGCCCGCTGCTTCGCTGTGTTTCTTTCTCGTTTATGAATCTTCGCGGTGGGAAAGGTTAAGAACTGTCATCAGATTAGCCATTGATTTCAATTAGTGCTGCGTGTTACAAAACAACCTTTGTGTGTCTGCGATCACTGACTTGTATTGATCCGCGCGGCTTGTTCCATTACGTTTGATTGCCGCTGGCCCACTGTCAGTTGAGAAACGTGATTACCCAGTCCTCCTCCATTGTTCTCCACACACAGTGCAGCCCTGACACCACATTCAGCTGCATTCTTCTGGATGCTGCGTTCAGCCAATGAAAGGCTTCTAATAAGGTTAGCTTCTGCACGCTGTGATTGGGGTCTTGGAAAGGTCAGACAGCTGATGCTGAGTCACCAAATAAATTGGATAAGTGGCAAAGAGTGTTTTATCAAGTCTGAGGACTCCTGAGGACCCCTGCATTGGTCCGCGAGGGGCTCCTAGGCTCTGGGGTTCTTTGCACATCTATGGCTCCAATTTCCTTCGTGCCTGTGTCGATTCCTGGGAGTTGGATCGATGGCTCCTAATACCAGCTATTGAATATTGTTATAGAGAAACCTTATATGCACCAACATGCTCATACATATGTAGGCATAATTCCTGTCTTTACAGATGCATTCTTAGGCTGAAGTTACCAGAAAAACATCTTGTGATAATCTGTAAAAATAGCTTTTCAGTGAAACCGTTGTGTGTATGTATCCATCTGTTCGTTGTGGTTGTCTGGTTCTCAGTTTGCATCGTGGGGTTTGTTAGGTTATCCTGAGCAGGTCTGAGAGGATGAAAGCAGGAAGTTTTGTTTAGAAGTCTGTTTTCTATACGTACACTAACATTTGTATAGCATTGTAGTTAGGCACTGGTTAGGTATATTAAAAAAATCATTTTCATGCTGTGCAGGGCCCCACCACCCCACTCAAATCAGTGTAATTGGTACGACCCGCAGGTGCTTCTGCTGGTGAATCAGTTGATGATACAAGAGCTGGAGGAGTCGTGGCGGAAGAGTCTTTCCTTAAAGGAAAATAAGGGGCTCAAAAATGAAAAGAAAATCGGATTAAAGAGAGAAAGGCAAATAATGACAAGCAGCTGTTCACTCCGTTGCTTAAAAAAGAAAGTTGAGCTGCAAATGCATTAATAAGCATTGACATTGTTTTAACATAAATATCTACTCCAGGTAGAATACCATACATTTATGTTCATAATCTAGTTGAATAATATAACAGTACTTTATAGAATCACACACTACATAGCGAGTAAACAATGTTTATGGGTAAATAACGGAGAGAGAAACAGAGGGAGAAGGAGCTAGGAGCTCAACACACTGTCTTTCTAGAGAGCTGAGCTTATCTCCTCTTCTGCTGCTCTTCTCCCCGAAGTCAGAAGTTTACATGAAAACACCCTATATTTCCCTCCATTGTCAAAATCGAACACTTGCCAAATCACAGATCGTTAGCACCAATTTTACCACATTAGTATGCAAATTAGCATGCACACGCTCTTCCATGATGTATAGTATTGATCTCAATTTAATGCACATCTTAATGATTTGGAAAAGTTATGATTACTGATTACTCCTTTCAAAAGTAACTTAGTTACTTTACTTAATACTTTATTTTAACAGTAACTAAGCTAGTTTACAAGTTACTCTATTAGTTACTTTCAGCAGCTCCCAATAACACTCCCCACTTCCTCAACATAAACACAATAACCAGTTTTGCCAATACTCACTCTATTGGAAGTGGATTTTAACAGTAAAGCCGGAAAAAGTAATTGTTTTTTAACCTCATGTTGACACCAGCAACTACGATGGAATAAGTTGGGGATGTATTTGCTTGCTCACTTCACGTACTACTGGAGAGTCGCACTAGAGGGCAGAGTAGGCCTACAGAGTACGGAGTTAAGATTCATGCCAAAACAAGCATGGCGACTGCAAAGGAGTGTCGGCAGCAGTGTTGTTGAAGGCAGGACCATATTTATCGCTATTGTTGCTTGTTTTCCTAACGCTCAAGAAAATTACAAAAATAGTAACGCATAGTGGCTTGAACAAGTAACTTTAATCTGATTACCTGTATGGAAATACTAATGCGTTAGATTAGTCGTTACTGAAGAAGTGGTCATATTAGGAGTAACTTAAAGTAAATGTAACTTAAAGACTGTATGTCTAGTTTGGCGGTTAGTTTAACCCTGTTATTCTCTAGTCTGTAGGGGCACCGATTTACATGCACTCCGGTGGGCGCTCACCCCCCCGGAATACAACTGTAGTGGGCTGGCCATTACACTCCTAGTCCTTATACCCTCATTGGTCCTATCAATAAAGTGATCCCTAACTATAACAACCTTTAACTAACTAACTTAATACTGAGATAATGGATAGTATAAAATCTAAAAAATAAACAACGTATTAAAATATTATGTGAGCTTAAACACGTTTGTCCAATAAAATGCGCATTGTCGCCATTTCATATAAGGCACCAACGAGGTGATAAGGAAATAAACCATTCATTGAAAATAAAGTAAAACAAGTAGTATTTCCATTCCTTAAAATGCAACAGCTTAATAGCAGAAAATGCTAACACAGCTGTGCCCCGTGCTAGTTTTTTTTTAAACTATAAATTGCAGCAGATTTTTTAATTTGTAGCATTTTTGTCATTTTATTTTTTTACCATCGACTGATTACTAACGAAATAAAATGGCAAAAATATACAAATAAAATGCTTCCACTCACCATGGATGCTCTTTGCATCGCTTACTTGAAAATAAAACCCATCCTCCTTTTCTTTGTGTGCCTTAATCTCGTTGGGCTGCAGATCCACTTAGGTGTCCTTGAGTAAAAACGTTTTACCCATCCAAAAATCCTCATCAACATTCTGCTGAATCTGAACCTTCTTCTATCTGCCCCGGGCCTTTCCTCCATTCTCCCTGCGCTGCGCTTTAGTGTCTCATTGCTGCCGTGGGGAAACACCCAACTTCTCACAAGATCCATTTTTTATGGTCTCTCATGCAACCAGATCTATCCCTTTTCCTTCAGTCCTTGTCGATTAAAACTACACCGCTAGCTGTCGGTAGCTAACGAATGTCCAGATTTAGGTCAGTTTCTAAAATACCATGTTTAACACTCTCATTGTTTTTCCAATCGTAGGACGTGTACATGTTTACTTCAGCATTTAGCTGATGTTGGTGTCGCAGACTCGCCAGCTGATTGGCTATCGCAACTGAAATTAATGCTTTTTTCAGTCTGACTTTTCCAATAAAGCCCACGTGGGATAAAGTCAGTGCTGGGAGTAACGCTGGTTAAGTATAAAATTACTAACGGCGTTCATTTTTAGGTAACGGAGTAATCAAATGAATTATTTATCCTATCGTTACAAAGCCGTTACCATTACTGGGGATGTAAAGTGGTACGTTACTACAACGTGGTTGGATGAAGTACTGCAGTGTCAGGCTTTCTGACAGTCACACTTCAGCTGCAGGGAGAGAGCAGATGATGACGAATATGATGATGATTTGGTGAGTGGGCAGATACTCTGAGGGCTCTTGCTGTCTGCATGCTGTAAGAAACTTAGTGAACTTACTTTTAAGTTGGATATTACTTCCTGCAGGAACCCAAAGTGTTGTTTAAACGGGGACATTTCCCCGGCATTGTTTATACATCATAGTTTTGTCACCAGCACCTAAAAAGCTGATGTTGAATTTTCCAACCCCGAAAATGCTAATTTTTTGAGGATACTGATGAGGGATTGTCAGGGGACCCAGGATTATGGCCAACAATTCTTACTGATAAACACAGGAAAACTATTGTTCAAATGCTAGGCAATGAATATGGAGCGAAACCTGGTTTGGAAATATCCCACCTAAAGATATTCAGGGCCCATTGGTATCACTATGGTATTTGGTAGGGGGTCCAGCAATATCGTTTGTACCCAAGGCCCGAAAGCTGGTGCTACACAGCTGGAAGCAAGCATAAACCATGTTTTTTTACTGGTAAAAGTATTATTTTATTCTGAAATGTACAGTTTGTTTTTTTCATTTAATTTTTTTGTACATACAATAAACATACTGCTCAGAACTGGTAGGTTTCTTTCAAGTTATCTGTCACATGTAGCGATTGATTTTTTTTCGTCTTCTCAGGGTCGGATAATTAAAAGAACCCTATTAGACATTCTTTTGAGTGTTGAAAATTGGTTTGTAGATGTGCAAAGTTGCTGTGGAAGGTTCAGCTCTGTAACCCATTAAGCCAAGGAGGGGGGACACATTTTACTGAAGAATATCCTGGTGAGTCTGGAACTTTTGTGAAAAGAGATGTGATTCCAAATACTTTTTCAGTAGTAAAACCCGTCAGGAAACGACATTTTGTGGGAAATCCAACATTTATGAGCTGCTAAGGATTTATAATCTTTCTTTGTTTCATGTTATGCTGACCTATTGTACGGCGCCTTGTTTTGACTGTCGTTTGAAGGCGCCTTCTAAATAAACTGATTTGATTTATAAATTGGGGTAGCACATATGTTTTTCTGGGGTTATTTTTTGTAGGAATTGAGTGCAAAGGAACATTAATTTGGTAGATTATACGTTTAGATCTATAAATGAAGTAATTGCTCTGCACATTTGTTTGCAGGCTGTGTTTACAAACTGGGTTCCCTTTGAGATGGCTGCCACGGATCCTCCAGAGGGTGACAGGTTTCTTTTGAGGGTGGTAGGACACAAGGATTGCCTGAATCATGTAAAAGATTTCAGTTTCACATATTTATTGAGCTCCGCAGACACTCCGATTTTTTTTTTCCAACTCTGAACCTGTATAAACGCAGAAACAGAACAAATTAACTAACACTGGGGTTTTTTAAAGGTTGAAGTATTGATGCAACAGAATGATGTGAGGGATAAAGTAGATGTCCATGTATCCACTTTTTTTGTGTCTTTTCATGTGTTGATGCCTGGGTTCCTTAAGGCATTTAAAAAAAAAATTAATGCGTTCAATCTAACTAACCTTTGATTTTTGTCAATTCTCATTTTGGGTTAGAAGTTCTCTCTCAAGATTGAGTTAGCATTGCCAACCTCCTTAAAATCCTATTTCAGTCCCAATTCAGTTGAGCATTACTTTTTCTTAGTTTTGGATACCAGATTTGAAAATTCTTTAGCTTTCAAACTATTCAGTTAAGGGGCCAACACAAAACTGCCTTTCAATCAGCACCACCAGAAGTCAAACAGGGTGAGATTTCTTGCTCAAGAGACAGATAAGGCAGGGTATTGAACTGGCAGCCCACTGATTGGAGTCTTGACCTTTATCCAATTAAGGGCGCCCACAAAATATATACCTAGGGTTACCATATTTATATTTTCAAACAGGAATACACTTTACAGGGTTTCAGCACTGTAACAAGACTTTAGATTGACATATTTAAAGTGTGAATGAAAAAAAAATAAAGTGTGCGTTCTCTCTGGGCTGCCAGCTTATCGCGGTAGAGAGGTTCGAGTGTCCCAATGATCCCAGGAGCTAAGTTGTCGGGGGGCTTCAAGCCCCTGGTAGGGTCATTGCAAACTTGTCCTAGGTGAGGGATCAAACAAAGCGCAGCCTGAAGACCCCTATGATGAGTCGCATTATTGGATCCAATGTTCCCTCGCCCGGATGCGGGTCACCGGGGCCCCACTTTGGAGCCAGGCCTGGAGGTGGGGAACGTTGGTGAGCGCCTGGTGGCCGGGCCTTTACCCATGGGGCCCAGCCGGGCTCACCTCGAAGAGGCAGCATGGGCCCCCCTTCCCATGAGCTCACCACCTGTGGGAGGGGCCATAAGGGTCGGGTGCAGTGCAAGATTGGCAGTGGCCGAAGGTGGGGACCTTGGCGGTCCAATGCAGAAGCTGGCTCTTGGGACGTGGAACATCACCTCTCTGGTGGAGAAGGAGCCGGTGCTGGTGTGCGAGGTTGAGAGGTTCCAACTGGACATTGTCGGCCTTGCCTCAACGCACGGTTCCGGCTCTGGAACCCGTCTCCTCGAGAGGGATTGGACTTGGATTTGGATTGCTCTTCCACTCAGGAGTTGTTCCAATTGAGAGTCACCGAGCTGGGGTGGGCATATTTGTTGCCCCCGCATCTCAGGCGTCTGCACGTTGGGGTTTACTCCGGTGAATGAGAAGCTAGCCTCCCTCCATCTACAGGTGGGGGGGCGGGTTCTGACTATTATTTGTGCTTATGCACCAAACAGTAGATCAGATTAACCACCTTTCTTGGAGTCCTTGGAGGGGGTGCTGGAGAGTGCTCCTTCTGGAGACTGCCTCATTCTGGTGGGGGACTACAACGCTCACATGGGCAATGACAGTGACACCAGGAGAGGCGTGGTTGGGCGGAATGGCTCACCTGATCTGAACCCGAGTGGTGTTTTGTTATTGGACTTCTGTGCTTGTCATGGATTGTCCATAACGAACACCATGTTCAAGCATAAGGGTGTTCATGTATGGACTTGGCTCCAGGACATCCTAGGCCGCAGCTCGATTATCGACTTGGTTGTCGTTTCATCTAATCTGCAGCCGCATGTTTTGGACACTCTGGTGAAGAGAGGGGCGGAGCCATTCACCGGGCACTACATGGTGCTGAGTTGTGTCCGGTGGTGTGGGAGGACGCCGGACAGACCTGGCAGGCCCAAACATGTTGTGAGGGTTTGCTGGGAACCTCTGGCAGTGTCTCCTGTTAGAAGGAGTTTCAACTCTCACCTCCGGCAGAAGTTCGAACACGTCCCGGGGAAGACGGGGGACATGGAGTCCGAGTGGGCCATGTTCCGTGCCTCCATTGTCGAGGTGGCTGAACGTAGCTTTTGCCTGCAAAGTGGTCGGTGCCTGTCGCGGCGGCAAACCTGGAATCTGCTGGTGGACACCGGCAGTGAGGGATGCTGTCAAGCTGAAGAAGGAGTTCTATCGGGCTATCTAAGTTAATATTTTCCCTTTTCAGGCAATTTGATTTTAAACAACAGTGATTTAAGTCTGTTAGCATAATGAACAGTTACCATGAGTCATAGTCATCAGCAGCAGCACTTGGCAAAAAAACCCCAACTATGATAGGTTTGTAGTAATAATAATGTAATTCATAGAGAGATCTGTTTAACGGACGCTTCAGCATGTAAACAGCGGAATTAATGATTCAGTAAGACTCATCCTTGTTTAAGGAACATTCAACTTTCTGAGACCCAACAGAAGAACTCAGCTTTGACGCTGCTGGATTTAAGGCGGTAATAGCTTTATTTTTGTTAATTGTCACTGATTGTATTACATTTGTATTGTGTAATGACACGGAGATGTGAGCATGTCATTCTGTACTGAAAACAAATTCAACCAAACTTTTACTGCAGTCCAAACCAGACAAATACTGGATACCTCTCTGTGAACTTATAGATGCACCATTTAACACAAGTCTACAACAATCAATAGACGATGCTATGGCTACAGCTGATTACTTTTTAACCAATAAATCCCACTATCAACAGGTCTGCATCGATTGAGTTAGGCCACACCCTCTTATGCTTTTGCTACGTCTTAAAATCTTACCCAAAGGTTTAAGACTGAAAGGTGTAAACATTTGCATCCCCTAGCTATAGAGATTAATCAGTCACACGGAGAGATTCTACGTCAGTTATATCTATTACATCCTAGTCATTAAACAATGCATCAAGTTCACTTTATGAATAAACTGGATCAGAATAGTTGTCTGTCTTAGAAAAATATTATAATCACAATTAATCACTGACTTACAGCAATCCCTCATACTGAGCATGTACTTTAAGAAGCCTCAGCAGAAAGGGAATGTACCCTTTAACAGGAAAAATAAAGCTCAAGTATGAGCCATCTGACATGACTCACTGGGACTTGTAACAGACTAAACCAAATACTTCATAAGCATGGATAATATTTTGAAATCTAAAAAATGAAAAATCTTTGCATTGACAGTGTTTCATTTCAAGCTTGCTTAAAAGTTAGTTGGCTAAATCTCTGTAACAGATATTTACAGTGGTGTGGAAGAGTGTCTGTCACACTCTGATGTTGTGGCTCTGACAGCTAAATCGTCAATTTTCTGTTAAATAAAACATTTAAAGAACCCAAAGACGTAAGTATGCCCAATAACTGTTGCTGTGGGACCTTTAGGGTTTCTTTAAAGACACACAGTATTTGGGATTTCCTGTGAGTTTTTGTTTTTAGATAAATCTTTAGGAGGTGTAGAGTTGCCAGTCAGGTGCAAATAACCTTCTCAAGCATCCGTCTGACTCCCAGCGGGAGACCTACATGAATATCTGTCACTTTATCAATCATGTCAGGAGATCATGAATCATTCAGTTGCTCCTGATTGAATTTAAGAAGAGTCTTGTAGGGTTATGCTGAGTGCCACTCAGGGACATTCTCAGGGTTTTAATCTCTGTGACACTGAGCTGTCTCTGCTCCGGCAGAGGAGGGAAAAATGTGATAATGTCAAGAGTTCAACAAGCTCGTATTCTTCAGAAAACAACATGTACTCATGGCAAAGATAAACACACATAGCACTTTGCCAAAGTAAACACAGGAATTCATCCGACTGAGGGTTAAACAACATTCTCAAACTTTTATTCTCATCTTTTATTTTAGAAAATAAAGCAAGATAACCACAAAAATCAGACTAAATCTCACATTTTTTTAACAAGTATACTAAGAATGACTCATCTATATCTTTCGATCAAAGATGAGTATGATAATTGCTCTTATAGAGATTTCTATTGTTTAGAGGAACTTGAACTAAGTTTCACTCTTCCCTGAGACATGGAAGCAAGGTAAGGCAATTTTATTTGTATAGCACACTTTCAATACAAGGCAATTCAATGTGCTTTACATGATTACAGAAATGTGAAAATTAAAACATAAAATCAATAAAAGAAAGCATAAACAAACATTCATAAAACAAGGATAAAAACATTTAATAGTAGTATTGGCAATAATAGTATTGGTTACTCATAAGTATAAATAGGTAAGTTGTCATTTTAGATTTAAAAGAGTTTAGTGTCTCTGGAGTTTTGCATTCGTCCGGCAGTTTGTTCCAGATGTGAGGGGCATAGAAACTAAAGCTGCTTCTCCAGAGCTTGCATGCAAGTTTCATACAGGACTGAACAGCCACTGCAAACATATGTTTTATTAAAATATATTTTGTAAAGAAACTGGACATATATAAACTTGATTGAATTTAATTTTTCAGCATTTTTTGTCATAGATGAATACTTAATCTGTTTCCTACTCCTGACCATTGAGTTTGCCTGCTCCCTCATTACTTTGATGTTATCTCTTCTTTTGGGCCCTGCTTGTTTCGAAATTTTGATCACTTTCTCACAGATATTTGATCTATTCTGCTCAATTTTCCTTCCTCATGTTTTGCCGATCTGGACTGATCATCTGATAACTGATCTAAGGATTAGAAGAAATGGATCATTCACTATCCCATGGTAAAATCAAAGCATTTTTGCAGTGAATTTAAACAAGCTTATCAAGCTACTGGAGTTCTCGCTCTCCAAATTTCCCCATCCTTAGTTTTCCATCGCATAAAGACCGTTCCTATGTTTGGTCCAGCGGGGGAAACAATCCCCGGTAAACTGACACTTTCTTCTGTCTGCCAAGACTTCAAATATTCCAGCCAAGCAAGGCACAAGTCTCTAAAGAGCAAAGTCTGCGATACCACCTCTGCTGGGTAATCCTTCCCTTCCTATTTGACTGTTACTTCTTGGTTGCCTTATCGGTCACTCAACCTCCAGGCTTTATGTAGCGTCAGACCTGAAATTCTTCCTCAAGAAGCAATTCTATTCCTGCTTGCAAAACATTGTAATTGTTGTTAATATGACCGTTAAACCTTTTCTAGGTCGTGGTTTTGGGTCATGAACTCACTAAAATTATGATAGATACACAATGATCCATCCATCATCTTCCGCTTATCCGGGGTCGGGTCGTGGGGGCAGTAGCCTAAGCAAAGAGGCCCAGACTTCCCTCTCCCCGGCTACTTGGGCCAGCTCCTCGGGAGGAATCCCGAGGCGTTCCCAGGCCAGCTGGGAGACATAATCCCTCCAGCGGGTCCCGGGTCTTCCCCTGGGTCTTCCCCTGGGTCTCCTCCCGGTGGGACGTGCCCAGAACACCTCACCAGGGAGGCGTCCAGGAGGCATCCTGACCAGATGCCCAAGCCACCTCAACTGGCTCCTCTCGATGTGGAGTAGCAGCGGCTCTACTCTGAGCCCCCTCCGGATGACCGAGCTTCTCACCCTATCTCTAAGGGAGAGCCCAGCCACCCTACGGAGGAAACTCATTTCAGCCGCCTGTATCCCCGATACACAATGATAGTTACTGTTATTTGCTGATTGTTTGTTAAATGTTAAAGCATTGGACAGTAAATTGTTCTTTCTGTATCTGTTAGGGAGGCAACGACTAGGAGCTAGTTCTTTGAAGGAGCAAACGGACAGACAAGGTGGTATGTCGGTTAGAACATAGGAATGAAGAAGGGGCTCCAAAAAAAGACCTCAGGGATTTTGGTTTGCTGATTTTAATCCAAAAGGCATATGCAATACAGCAGTGTATTCATCTAGTCTGAAAAACATCAAAACAGACATAAAATCAGATCAAGGCTGCTAACACAGCATCAATAAAACATACATAAGATGAGGAAAATAAAATGGGATTCTATTCATCTCATGTAAACCAGAATATAAACGCTTAACAAATAATTCCCTTAAACTGAGTACAATGGCACCATCTTGTGGCCGAAAAAAATAACCAGCATCAACCCGACCAAAAAAACTCCGCACACATAATTCCCTGGTACTACACCTGCCCCACATTAACATAAAGACAAAACATCCCGCCTTCAACGGCCCGATGTTCTACCGATAACCTTCCCTGTTCACAAACACCACAACGGCGGCAAGCTGAGAACAGCCTGTAAACCTAAAGTTGACATCTGCCGTGACTAATTAACTCAGTCAAACTTACGAAACCAGAAATAACAGCAGGTAAGAAGCATAAACTTTTACTTACTTTTTTGTCATTTACTAAACCGAGAACATCTGCTTAGGGAGGTGAAAATTGTTATAGAAGGTCGAGCTGCAAACTCGTGCTCACGCAGCAGTAGTCAACCGGAAACGGAAACTCGCTTCTAACGAATGAAATCAGGAACGTGAACTCATGACGTAACTAGAGGGGAGCTGCGCCTTTATTACAGCCGCCCCTAAATGTACCGTGTACATTTACATCCAAATAAAGGCCACAAAAACATAATCTAGTCTTCACCGGATGGTAGGGCTGGTAACATCACTAAGCGAGAAACAGGTCGCGTATACGCACGACCCTTAACGACCACATCAGCTGATCTAACACATCCATCTTCACTTCGGTGAACCTGGGTGACCCGTCCAACAGGCCACAAAGCCCTTGGCAGCTGAGGATCCACTATCATGACAATCGCTTTGTCTAGGAGCTCTGGAGTAGCAGAATGCCATTTCTGTCTGATCTGGAGCGTAGGTAGGTACTCCCTGATGAATCGAGACCAGAAATGGTCGGCAAGAACCTGGGAGTGCCGCCAGCGCTTACGACTCAAGATCTCAGTCTCGGGATACACTACTTGGGGGAGTGATCCATCGGGCCGCCCCATCAGTAGAGTATTCGGAGTGACTGGGTCCACATCTGCCACGTCGGCTGAAACGTAACCCAGTGGTTTGGAGTTGAGGATGGACTCCACTTCCAGCAGGACGGTGAGCATAACCTCCTCATAGACAGGTTGGGCTCCTACACAGGTGTACAGGGCATTTTTTACAGAACGGATTTCCCGCTCCCACACTCCGCCAAAGTGAGGGGCCGCAGGGGGGTTGAAGCAGAATTTGATCCTCTGGCGTGCAAGCTGTTGTTGCAGAGTGGGTGTCATGCTGGTGAAGGCTTCTTGCAGCTCCCGTGCCCCCCCTTTGAAATTGGTCCCCTGGTCAGACCACACCTCGGCAGGGGTCCCACGTCGGGCTATGAACCTTCGTAGGGCCATCAGGTAAGCATCTACATTTATGCTCGTCAGGATATCCAGGTGGACTGCCCGAGTTGTCAGGCACTTAAATATTATTCCCCAGCGTTTCTCCTGCCGTCTGGCCACCTTGACCAGCATTGGCCCGAAACAGTCAACGCCAGTGGAGTAGAAGGCCGGCTTGAATAATCGAAGACGGGCAGCTGGCAGATCTGCCATTTTGGGGATGGATGGCTTAGCTCTCCAGCGACGACATTCAGCACAGGCATGCTGGTGTCTGCGAACAGCTTCTCTCCCCCTGATGACCCAAAATGACCTCCGCAGCTCTGCGTAGACGCGCTCTGGTCCGGGATGATGAAGGTCATTGTCGTATTTCTGAATCAACAGTCGTGTAACTAGATGTGAAGGGTCTAGGACCACTGGATGTAAGGTGGAGTTGTCAAGACCCTCAGAGCGCCGTAGCCGACCACCTACTCTTATAAGCCCGGAGGCACTGTCCAGCTCTGGGGATAGCGTAAGTAGGCGGCTTCTTGGTAAGACAGGTTTGCCTTCTGAAAGCAGCCTATAGTCCTCAGGAAATGACTGCTGTTGTGCCTGCCGTAGTACTGCTATCTCAGATTGTTGATATTCCTCAGAAGTTAGAGGAAAGTCAGAGGAGCTGAGGGAACTCCGACCATGAAGCTCCTGGGCTTTGGTTTCGATCAGCTCCTGCCAGGTCTCATACACTGGGACGGTGGGACTTGTAGGTGAGGTAACTGTCAAAGCACAGAAGGTAGTCTTGCGAAGCTCTGCAGAGTCCTCTGTGGTCACTGTAGTGGGTTTCTCCGGCCAGTTGTCCGGGTCTTGAAGCAGGAAGGGAGGTCCCTGTGACCACCTGTTGGGTTCGGTAAGAGACTTCAGAGACTTACCCCGCGTCAGGTCGTCTGCAGGGTTATTAGCTGAGTCGACGTAACGCCAGGTGCAATTCTGTGAAAGCTCCTGAATCTCTGCAACCCTCGTGCCCACGAAGACCTTGAAACGACACGACTGGGATCGGAGCCAGGTTAGGACCGTAGTGGAGTCGGACCACAACACCATCCGGGCCACTGGCAAGGTCAACTCCTTCTCAAGAAGATGCGCCAGCTGTGCGGCTACCAGGGCTGCACAGAGTTCCAGTCGGGGGATTGACAGGATACGTTTTGGAGCAACCCGAGACCGAGCGAGGATGAAGGCCAGATGAACTTGACCATCCCCGTCCGTCGTTCTTAGGTACGCCACAGCTCCATATGCTTGCTGAGAGGCATCGGCGAAGATGTGGACCTCGTACACCGCACCCTCCCGCTTACTCCCTGTAGAAACATAAGGGCGGGGAAGAGACAGCACAGACAAACATTCAAGCTCAGCCTCCCAGCAGGACCAGGCCTGCATAACTTCGGAGGGAAGGTTTGTATCATCCCAGTCCCGGTGCTTATCCCAAAGCTGTCGGATGATAAGCTTCGCTCGAGTGGAGTAAGGTAACAAGTAGCCTAGAGGTTCGTACTGGGAGGCCAGCACTTTGTAAATATTCCTCAGGGTTGGCGTTTTGTAGGTCACCGGTCGGCGTTTGTAGCTTAAGGAGTCGGACTGCCAGTTCCAACTGAGGCCCAGGGTGGATTCTTGTGGGTCTGACTTATCTTGAGCCAACCACTTGTCCAAACTCTCTGATCTGGCTTCTTGTGGAAGGTGACTTAGGACTTCAGTATGGTTTGAAGCCCACTGGCGCAAGTCGAATCCTGCTGTGGCTAGGAGGGCTCTAAGGCGATCGACCAGTGACCTAGCTTCTTCAGGAGTATCCAGGCTTTGAAGACAATTGTCAACATAAAAACAGTTCTCCACTGAAGACTTGAGGTCTTTTCCGGGTTGACTGTGATCCATCGCATGGCGTTGTAGAGCATAGGTCGCACAGCACGGGCTGCAGGCTGTGCCAAATGGAAGGACTTGCCACTCGAAAACTCTGGGGGGCTCATCCACATGCAGGTCCCTCCACAGGAACCTTAGAAGGGGGCGATCCTCAGGGAGAAGACGTACCTGGTGGAACATCCCCTTTATGTCTCCACTCACCGCCACAGGCCGCTCACGGAACTTCAACATTACTCCCAGCAGAGAGGGCCCAAGGGTGGGACCTGGCAGCAGGTACTGATTTAGAGACTGTCCTAGATACTGATGGGAGCAGTTGAAGACGAGGCGGAACTTCCCGCTGCGACTAACGAGATGGTGGGGGATGTACCATTCCTCCTCGTCGGGGGTCTCTTTGCTGACTTCGCTCACTACACCCGCATCGATGAGTTTCTGGATCTCCTTCCGATAAGCCTCGGCCTGTTGTGGATCCTTTCGAAGGCGTCTTTCTGTGCTGCGTAGCAGTGGCATGACGGATTCTTTGGGGGCTACTAGTAGGGGCATGTCTGGATGGCGAAGTAGTGGTGTGGCGTATCTTTGGATACCATTCACTTCTGTGCGAACAGTTTTCACATCAAGGGTAGCCACGGCTAGCTGATCTTGCTTTGACCGCGTTACTTCCCTTTCTGGGCGATGAGGGACCGAGTCCAGTCGCCAAAGTCTTTCGACGTGCCTATACAGCTCTTCCAGCTGGGGAGGACATGATGTAAACAGACACTGTGTCGAGTCTGTGGGCCGCCCCATGAGGTGGACAGGGCCCTGGAGGGTCCATCCTAATCTTGTGTGGACAGCAGCCGGACTGCCCGGGGGTCCAAGCCTGACAGGTTCAACTGGGGTGACCAGGTGAGCTTGGTCTGAACCGATAAGCAGTACAGGTTCAGCTTCTCTGAAGGCAGGGATGGGAAGATTGCGGAGATGTCTGAACTTCTGCTGAAGACGTTCCACAGGGTAGGTGTGTTGGGCAAGGCTGAGGCGATTGGCTGTAAATGCACCCTCGATCTTGTAACTGGTATGAGGGTTGGTTACTGGAGAGACACGAAAGGACACTGTGTATCCAGGAAGCACTTGAATGTCTTGTCTTACTGTGCGTAGCGGAAGGTCTTCTGGAATGCCCTTTATGCCCAATGTTTTGGCTGCTTTGGGTAATAACATGGACCTTTCAGATCCGTCGTCTAGGACAGCATAGGTCCTCAGAGTTCGTCCCCCATGGTGGATGAGAATGGGCACGACCTTCAGCATTACTTTGTTGCCTGTTCCTGGTCGATCGAGGTAGAGGGTGTTGGCGGTTGAGCTCACCAGACAGCTTTCCTGTTGGACTTCTGCGTCCTGATTATCCTTCCCTGCCCTAGTGTTGATCTCATGGAGAACTTGGAGGTGTTTGCCCTGACACAGATTACAGGGCTTCTTCAGTGTACATTGAGCAGCCAGGTGGGCTCGAGCACAGCGCCAGCAACGCTTGTTAACTTGAATCCACTCTTTAAGTTGACTGTTGGAGAGTTTGGAAACCTCATTGCACTGGCTTAGATGATGATCGTTGCTCTCACAGTAAGCGCAGTACGTTTTAAACTTAGTCCTCCCCTTTTCTGCCTTGCCTTTGTGGTAGGGGGTTCCTACGTGTCCGCCAGCACCATGGAGGACCGTTATTGTTGGTTTGGCAGCACGGCTGTCGCTCTTCGGATTCACCCTTTCCTTACTGGGTCGGTGACTAGTGTGACTGTCAAACCCTTGACACCACGACTCGTAGCGGAGCCACTCTGACAGGTCACGTAGGGTGTGACGGGTTCCTGTCTGTTTAAACTGGTGCCGGCGGAAGTCTGCACGCTGTTCAGAAGGAAGCTTACCCAGTAGGCGTGCTACGTGGGAGCCACAGTTAAGTTCAATTTCTCCCTCTGGACCTAGAGTTTGTAGCAGTCCTACTAAGGACTGTACATGCAGGGAAAACTTCTGGAATGCTACAGTGTCACCACGTTTAACTTCAGGGGCTTCGAGAACACTAGCTATCTTTCTGAGGGCTAGTTGATGTGGTTGGCCAAACTTGTCGTGAAGGGCTGCCATGGTGTCGCTGTAGGGGGTTGGAGAGTTCAGATAGGCATCTGCAATAAGCTTAGCTTCTTCTAATTTAAGCTGATCTAAAAGTACCTGGTAGCGGTACAGTTCAGAGGAGGTAGGTGGAAGCAGGTTCTCTAAAGCTATGCGGAGCCTTGCAAACTCACTGGGATCTGGATTAGTAAACTTAGGGATTGTAGGGTATGGACCTCGATAATATGGCTCAGGTATGGGTGGCGGAATACCGTGGGTCGAGGAAGGGATGTAGGTAGCTGTCCCCCTCGAAGGTATGCGTTGCTGAGCTGGATGTGATGCCAGGTGTCTTACTGCTGCATCCACCGGAGTCGGGACTGGAGGTGGAGGAGGTGGTGGGAGCCACTGAGCAGGATAACCAGAGTCTTTGGGAGGGGGAGGGTAATGAGGCTCATTTCTGCCCTCTTCTATCTTCAGTAACTGCATGTTACTGTGTAGGTCTGGCTCAGGTTCGGGACATGGTGGGGGAGGAGGCCAGTCTTCTTCCAGATCATCTGCTGTGCAAAGGTAGCTGTTGGGAGCTGTAGCACCTTGGGGTCGACTTGCCATTTCTGTTTTTAAAGAACGTGCAATGTTTATTAGTTCCTTGATCTCGGTTCGGGCCTCATTGAGTTCCTTTAGCCCTGACTGAATCCACTGTTGTGATCGGAGCAACTTCTCGTTCTCTTCCTGTATAGCTCTGAACTCTGAGGAGAAGTCACATACACCATCCTCCCCTGAGGCTACAGGCCAAGGTCTGGGTATATTTTTCCATTCCCTATTTGTTCTCTGGGGATGACCATGGGGTTGCTGAAGTGCCTCAGGGTGAGCAGCATTTCTAAAGCGCCAGGAGAATGGTGAGTGGAAAGGACTCTGTGTGTTTGGAAACTCTTCTGGCTGTGGTGTTGCCCTTCCAGTGTACAGTGGGGACAGATCCCGTGTCTGGTATCCTACAAAATCCACTTCATACTCATGTAATCTCATTGGGGGGCGTGACTTCCTCTTAGGTCTTGTGGCAGGATCCATTTCTTCTACTATTTCCACCTTAACTGCAGTCATCCGGCTCGAAGGACCAAAATGTTAGGGAGGCAACGACTAGGAGCTAGTTCTTTGAAGGAGCAAACGGACAGACAAGGTGGTATGTCGGTTAGAACATAGGAATGAAGAAGGGGCTCCAAAAAAAGACCTCAGGGATTTTGGTTTGCTGATTTTAATCCAAAAGGCATATGCAATACAGCAGTGTATTCATCTAGTCTGAAAAAACATCAAAACAGACATAAAATCAGATCAAGGCTGCTAACACAGCATCAATAAAACATACATAAGATGAGGAAAATAAAATAGGATTCTATTCATCTCATGTAAACCAGAATATAAACGCTTAACAAATAATTCCCTTAAACTGAGTACAATGGCACCATCTTGTGGCCGAAAAAAATAACAGCAGCATCCCGACCGCACACTTAATTCCCTGATTACTACACCTGCCCCACATTAACATAAAGACAAAACATCCCGCCTTCAACGGCCCGATGTTCTACCGATAACCTTCCCTGTTCACAAACACCACAACGGCGGCAAGCTGAGAACAGCCTGTAAACCTAAAGTTGACATCTGCCGTGACTAATTAACTCAGTCAAACTTACGAAACCAGAAATAACAGCAGGTAAGAAGCATAAACTTTTACTTACTTTTTTGTCATTTACTAAACCGAGAACATCTGCTTAGGGAGGTGAAAATTGTTATAGAAGGTCGAGTCTGCAAACTCGTGCTCACGCATGAGGCATAGTCAAGCCTGGAAACTGAAACTCTCGCTTCTAACGAATGAAATCAGGAACGTGAACTCATGACGTAACTAGAGGGGAGCTGCGCCTTTATTACAGTATCTCTTTCTGTGACTTTTCAAACCCCCAGACTTTTACTTTTATTGGTTTCAACTGGCCTGTTGAATTAAATTCAGATCCATCCATTTTCTGAACCACTTATTCCTCAAGGGGTCGCGGGGTGGGGGTGGGGGGCTGCTGCCTATCCCCAGCTATCACAGGGCGACACAACCATGGACGCACACCTAAGGACAATTTAGAGTGATCAGTTAACCTGACAGTCATATTTTTGGACTGTGGGAGGAAGCCGGAGTACCCGGAGGTAACCCTACACACACGGGTAGAACATGAAAACTCCATGCAGGAAGGCCGGGATACAAACCCACAACCTTCTTGCTTCAAGGCAACAGTGCTAACCACTGCACCACCATGCAGCCCCTAAATGCACACCCTTTCCGAAAAAATTTAATTTAATAGAAAAGTTTATTCATTCCCATAATGCCATACAAAATGTTAAACTTTCATAGATAAAAAATTCAGGTCCCACAATTTAAACTATTTCAAGTATTTAGTTGTTTATTTGTACGTTGGGCTTTGTTGGGTCTGACCCATGAATGTTGAAACTAAGACAGTCTGATTGTTAAGATCAGACCAAATTTATTTCCCCGGCACGCCCCTTTTCCCCCAGCCACGCCATTCTAACCAGCAGCAGAACTATCCGCTCCTTCCCCGTTTTGAACCTGCTGAGCGCTGAATGAGCTGCTGCACCAATTGGCTCGAATGCCAATCCCTCAAAACCGCGGCTGCTGCCCGCAGCCTGATTGGAGACAGATACGGGGAAAGGGGGGTGAAGCGCCCACACTCAGCAATAAAAGAGTGATAACCACCACCGCTCCCCTTCTTCAAAACTCGCTTTAGTGGTGTTTGGTTCTGTCCACATAACCGTGAGAAGAGACACTCCTTTGCAACACGTGTCTGGATTTTTGCCTTCCATCCCTGCAACCAAGTTTCCCAAGAGTTTGGCTGGCCGGAACTATCTCTTTTTGATCCGCTGAATTCCCCTCCTTTCTTTTTATTCTCCAAACGGCTGACGAGCCGAACATCTCGCTTTCCCAACTTTTTATTCATCAACTGGGAGCTCCCTCTTTTCGAAAGAAGTAAGAGCGTTCCGTGTTATCTCTATATTATGTGACTGACATAATATAGACTGACTGACAGTAGGCAGCAGGTGGGGTAACTTCACATCCAGCACCCGGTCCCTCAGCATCGGCGCCCCCCAGGGATGTGTTCTCTCCCCACTGCTTTTCTCCCTTTACACCACTGATTGCACGTCAAGAGACCCTTCTGTGAAACTCCGGAAGTTTGCAGATGACACCACCGTCATTGGACTCATCCGTGACGGCGACGAGTCTGCATACAGAAGGGAGGTGGAACAGCTGGTCCTCTGGTGCAGTCAGAACCACCTGGAGCTAAACCCGCTCAAAACTGTGGAGATGACAGTCGACTTCAGGAAGAGACCCCCATCAACATCTCCTCTCATAATCACCAACAGGCCAGTCCCCACAGTAGAGTCTTTCAGGTTCCTAGGATCCACCATCACACGGGACCTGAAGTGGACCTCCCACATTGACTCTATAAGGAAGAAGGCCCAGCAAAGGCTGTACTTTCTGCGTCAGCTCAGAAAGTTCAACCTGCCTCAGGAACTGCTGACCATATTCTACACAGCAATAGTCCAGTCTGTCCTGACCTCATCCATCTCTGTCTGGTTCGGATCCGCCACCAGGCAAGACAGGGACAGACTGCAGAGAACAGTCAGGTCCTCAGAGAGGATCATAGGTACTGATCTTCCCTCCATTGAGGACCTTTTCCGGGCCAGGGTCAGGAAGCGGGCCAGAAAAATCACCACTGACCCCTCACACCCTGGCCACAATCTGTTTAGGCTCCTCCCCTCAGGCCGGCGTTACAGAGCGCTGTACGCCAAAACCACCCGACACAAGAACAGTTTCTTCCCCCAGGCTGTCGCTCTGATGAACTCTGAATAGTCACAGAGTGTGAGTCCACTCACATGAACAATAAACTAAAACTCTGCACTGCTGTATATACTTACTGTACAATAACCCTGGTTTGGTGTATATATTATCCTTTATTTTTTATTAGTATTTTTTATTTGTATTTATTTTTATTTCCGTTTTTAATTTCACTTATTTAAGTTCTGTACTGGAGAGAAAAGTTGCCGGAGTCAAAGTCCTTGTATGTGTCATACTTGGCCATTAAAGCTGATTCTGATTCTTATTCTGATGTGATCTGGGTGGAGAGAGTTAAGAAAGTTTTCTGTATAACTGTATGCATGCTTAATTATTGATGCGAAGTGAGCCGCCTTCCTTGAGCGCTCTGTGATTCCTCTGTGCTGTGTTTCTACTTACGGGTAAATTTGTGAGTTTTGTACTAGTTGATTGTACGTTTCCTGTATGTTTTGTCTTTATTAGTGAGCAAAATTGTTAGTCTGTAGAAGTTTTGGTTCCTCTACGTTAGTTTGATAGTAAGTGTTGGTGTCATAGGCCTTTGGGTCAGCACCCGCGGAGCGTTTGTCACGAACGCAAAGGACATTTAATCCCTTTTCCTCCATATTTCCCAACCAGAGTCTTTGTTAGCAGAAGCTAACTTACTGATAAGAGCCACAAGGTTTCTTTGTTAGAAAGGAACCACAGCCCTCTTGCTTCAAGTTAAACAATAAGTCATTAAACGGGATCATAAAACTTCCCCCCGTTCTTTTCGACAAGCTGCGCGTTCGCGTCATACACCGCCTCCTCGCATGTACGCGAGGGGCTGCGTACAACGTCAGTAGGAGGCGCCCCGTGACGTGCCTAAGTGACCTCATCGCTGGCCGCCATATTACTCAGGTATACGGTAGTCTTAACAAGTAGTGTTTTTATGTGTTATTTTAGTTGTGTTTTTAGAATAAATTCGTTAAATTGTATCAAATCTCTGGTTTCTTTTATTCTGAGTGTGTGTGTGAATTATTGCAAAGAATTCATGTCCTTCAGATAAGATCCTTCTGGTGTGATCACTAATAATTAATCATTATAAGTGAGTGTTGATAACCCCCTTTTTGATTATATATAATATTGTTTCTAGCCCAGAGGCTAGAATGGTGCCCCGATTAAATCATTTAAAGAATAATTAACTACTAATTTGCAATTATTAGTTAATATTTCTCAGCAAAATCAGATAGATCATAACAATTATTAATTAATTAATTATTTAATTGATACATTCCCCTACAGCTTCCAGCTCAACAAACCCATAAAAATAGTAATGCAAAAAATATGAATATTGTTAAGTAATCAGCCCAAATGTCCCAGATGTCATTTTAATGGCTTTACTTTGGTTCAATTCGGTTTACTGGAGTAGTGTGCCTTTCATTCTGAAATCAAGGTCCAAGGGTTTGGAGGAAGACAGGTGAGGAAAAGAAGCCAAGGTGCTTATGGTTCAGTGTGAAATATCCACACTCAGTCATGGTTTGGGGTGTAATGTCCGGCGCAGCTGTTGTTAAACTCTGCTTTCTTGAATCCAAGGTTACAGCAACCATCTACCACAATGTTTTAGAGGACTTCATGATTCCTTCTGCTGAGGATCTGTATGGAGATGCATATTTCATCTTCCAGCAGGACCCGGCCCCTGCCTACACCGCCAGAAGCACCAAACCTGGTTTGATGCCCATGCCATCACAGAGCCAACTCGCTAGACCTAAACCCCGTTGAGAGTCCGACAGCAAGCATCAATGAAATCTGGGCTTCCTTAATTCCCAGGCAATGCCACAGACTGCGTCAATACCATGGCACATCCAGGCAGTGATTAAGGCAAAGGGATTCCCAACCAAGTATTGAAGACTGACATATCTATTAGAAAGTACCAAATTTTTATTAATTTGATGTGATGCCAGTTTCTTTCTTTTTGTCTGCTGAAACTTTGAAGTAAATGGTTAGTTAATCAAAGTATTCCATTTTTTTTGTGCCAGATAAATACTGCTGCATTAACTCAGGATGAACATAGAATGAGGCAGAGGACTATAGAGAATATTGTTTATTTATACAAGACGGCTGAGACTGCTCCATATGAGCATTCTGACATGAGTAGCACCGCCTGAAAGCAACTTCCAGCACAGATGGCCTCCTATAAAGACATTGAGCAAGGTATGTACAAGATCCAGCATTTATCTCTCCAGCATTAGTGGTTGTTTAGATTGTATTTACCCAGGATGCCCTGTACAATAGTCCACTTCCTGTTTTTGGTGCGGCCTGATCCGTTTAATATCCACACTGCAATCAAACCAAAGCAGAGTTTGTTTCAATCAAACAGAGACTGCCGTTTTTAGGCGGACTTGAGTTTGTTTGTTTGTTTGGTCTGGAACAGAGTTCGATTGCCCATTCACACCTCCCCAAACGAACCGGACTTTCCAGGCAAACGAAATGGGGTTTGTTTCATGCGGACAAAACAGGGCTGGTGTGAATGCATCCTTAAAGTAACCAACAGTGATGCATGTTGAATTCCTTCTCTTTTTACATCCATTGAGGCTGCAGACCTCAAAAAACATTGAACAGTTGATCCGCCTGGGCTTGGCATGGACAGATCAATTTCAGAGCAGAGAAATGTTTCTGCAAACTTCATTCAGCAAAACAAAAGCATTAAAGCGTTGTTTGAACCTTTCTCTGGCCAGAGGATGATCAATGCAGACGCTCTAATGAGCTTGTAATTCTCTATGTCCTCCTCTGACATTTACTGCAGCACGCTCTCTCTGCTGGGTTTATCAGCAAATGTGTTGGAGGTTTATGTGTTCAGACGAATTGTCGGTGCAGCAGTAACAAAAATCAAGCCAAAAATTCAACAATTAACAACCATTAATATATATATATATATAAAAAAAACTAGCTTGGTGCTTTTCTTTCTGAGCCAACTTTTCAATGAGCGCTCACTGAAAATAATTATTCGTTAAAAGAGGCTGACTGAGCCAGCGTAGAAATCAATTACTATATTTTTTCGTCCTCTGCTTCTGTGCGAGACGAGGAACAGCTTCTAATGAGCTCCATGAATTCTATCTGACTCCTTGTCTTGGACCAGAGCTTAGCTTGCTCTCACGCTTCTCAGGTTTTCTGCTGCTTCTCTCAGTTTAAAGCTGCCAGAACTTAAAGCCATTTAGCTGCCTGCTCAACATCAGAGGAAGCCCAGTCGTTAAAGGCAGAAGAGCTAATCCGTCTTTTTGATTCTGTTCTACTGCATCGAGTCCGGTCCAGACGACTGCAAAAGATGAAAAGAGTTTGGGTTTTTTTTTTCTGCAAAAATTAAATATTAATGTAGCTCTGTATTTAGCTCTGCTTTGTCTAAAAAAAAAACAGTTTTCTAAGTCGTCCTTCCCAATCTGGCCAAACAGCTCAAACCCAAAGAGGACGCCCCGGTTTCACTGCTCAGAGTGACTTAATCAATATTCTTCATAACCACATGCTGGATGAAAAAGATGAATGTTTTCATCCATATTAAAGTCTTTAGAAAAGCTTCCTTTGGGGGGAAATAGTTCACCTCCTCGACTCCTCTGGGGCAGAGCGGTTAGTACTCGCTGTGATAGATTACAGGCTCTATCATCTCCAGCCACACAGTTAGATAGCAGCCTCTCTCTGCCTGGACTTCTAACTCTAATTCCAAGATGATTTTCCACTTCGGAAGTGAGAGAGTATGAGGGACGCCTTTGAGTCGGCTAATGAGCAGATTGGTAATACGGTTATTGCTGCTCACTGAATATGGAACATGCAGGCCTGTTATTATGCATCAGGATCAGCAGTGTTTGCTTGTTTTTCTATTAGCTGAACATCATAAACTTCCAGGGACGTCTCTGTCCCAGTAAACCTGTGCATGACATAACATGCAATAATATTAAGGATTTACTGTTACATGGCTTTTGGAACACACGCATGCAGTCTGACATCTTGTTTCTTGTTGAGCATCAGTTTAGTGGACTTCATGAAATCCCTGCATCTAACTAAGGCAGTCAGACATTTACAGAAAAAAACAAGTTTTTCATGTTAAACAGTAGTTAAGTCACAGTTGCCAACATTTTTTCTTTGTATTTTGTTAGAATAACTGTACAATTGACTCAAATGTATCTATGTATTAGTTTACTGGAATTTTGGCCCATTCCTCCTGTCAAATTAGTGGAAATGAGTCAAAAATGTAGACTTTTTGGTACATGCTCCCTTTCAGTTTTGTCCAGAGAAGGTAACTCCAAAAATATAAATAATCTGTTGTACTTTATTCTCTACATGCTGAAGGACACTTTCCATTTCAAAGCTTTTTTAACTTTCTGGCTGATGACTTCAGATGTTGCTATGATATTTCCTTATAACTCATATATGTTCTTTCTTAATGATTTTCTCTATTACGTGAAGTACCCAATTCCCAATCCCAATACCATGGAGTGGTACATTCATGGGTCATTTGATGTCGGACTGCACAGAAATAATAAATACCTCACAGTATTTCTGCTTCATGTAATCCATGTCTGAACAATGTTTACTTTGAATAGGACTGGATTATCTCTGTTACAGCCAGTTATATGTAAATCCTTTGTGATGCATGTCAAAATACTTAAAGCGAACCCACAAGCTAGCAAAATTATAAAAAATTAAAGGTCTCTAAATAGTTTCTTTGTGAAGGGTACAAGGCATAGTGAAGAGATGAGAGAGAGCGTTAGGAGATGATTACGGAACCAGGTATAGACATTTATACGTAGACGCTTAACAGAGCGAATTTGGCCGCCGTTGCGATACGTCAGCGTCGCCGCCATATTGGATTTGGCAAAGCTGCGCTGTAAACTAATATAAGTAAAGAGACTTAATTATATAAATCGCCTTTCTACAATGAAATTTATTTTAATGCCTCTTATTTATTTCTTCACACATGAACTACTACACTTGATAAACAGTTAGGGACCAAAATCAAAGTATTTAATCTTCTCATATGTCTAAAATATGAACTTTATTGACCACCACCGCGTATGGCTGTTACACAAGGGGAGCTCCACACTGACTCTCCCTCCGTCAGCCGCTCTCAGCCCCTTTTCATTTTCCATCTATATTTAATATGTACATTTCAAGATATGTTTACGTTTATTCCAAATACATTTTCTTCTTTTTTTCAATTTATCTTCTTATAGTGTACAGTACAAAAGGGAGTATTGTACTCTTTTCCCTGTGTGTAACTATTGTTGCCTTATTTTATTTAATATTTTGATTTGTGAGAAACTTTGTATGAAAATTAATGTTTTGAATTTTCTATGTATTGGTTTTTATTTATGAAAAACCAATGTTGAGCTGCTAAGGAAGCCACACCTTAATTGTAGACTCAAACCAGTTGTGTTAACAAATCACAGCATGGATGAAGTCATGGCAAACATGTTACTACAAAGAGTGTTGGAAGCCTTTCTAACAAAACTGAAGGAAAAGCCTTTGGGAAAGGATTGAAGGAGGAAAACAGATTTCCTTTTTTAAAGCATACAGCCAACAAGGTATTTATTTCTTTATTTAGTTTTAAATGATTGTATTTATTGTATTTCAGTCTTCTAACTGTAAGATCATTTGTCTTCAGTTTCACGGTTTGGAAGAGGTCTTTGGAAGGTCTAAAAACAATATTGAGGATGAATGACTTTCAATAAACCCGTAAAAGGAATCTCTTGCGCCTGTTTTGCTTGGAGGGAGTCGCACTGTGGATGCGTATCCACATGTGATTAATAAAAATATCTCTGAATCTCTGACACACACACTCATTTTACCGTACCATACCAACTTTAATTATTAAGCTCTAAAACAACCACAGCTGGAATAAAGTAATGCACACAAGTAAAATAATTAATATGAGGAAAAACAAAAATAGGAATTAAAATAGAAATATAAAATAAATAAAGCAACTAAAAGAATCAAACACAAAAACAACTAAAATTCAACACAATAAAACCAATTAAATCAAATAAGATCAAATAAAACAGTCTGGCATGGGTTGATTGCCTAGAAATGAAGATATTCTACCATGAGCAGAATAAATAAGAAACAAATGAATGACAACAAAATAAACGCTGGGGAATAGTGTTTTCCACAATATCGGCAAATTATTTTTTCAAAACTATGCTAAAATGGCCAAACAATGCAGTCTATGAGCAAAGTACTATCAAACGTAATTGTTACATCTTACCTGTGAAAAGTTATTCCCTCAGATTTTATTTGGTGCAATCATATGACGCACAAGAATGCGGCATCTTTTCTCCGACCGGCTCCAACTACCGATGCTTGCCACATCCAATATGGCGGCGACATTGTGCTGAATGAGGCGTCTACGTATATATGTCTATGGTACCAGGATGCTGCTAATAAAGTTATGTGTAAACATTGTTTTTACATTTATTATATTTTAAAAAATAACTCCGTTTTTGTTGCATTTATCCTCCTCATTTCAAACATCCTATATCATGCTGTTTACACTTCTCAACATCTGGGATAGCCACATATATGATAAAATCTTACATTTGGTGTTATGTAGTATTCATTTGTCCAGAAGTAGAAGTTATATTCTTGAGTTATTCTTTGGGCCCCCAGTAAGATGATAAGTTTAGCTAAAATCTCACGTCCCCCCTGTGCATGCGAACCATTTCGTGACGTAGCCTCGAGCTCTGGCCCAACGGTGGCGAACGGACTAATGGCGCCGAGGCATTATTTACAGTATAAGTGCAGTAGGATGGAGAAGAACTGCCATGTCACAATGGCTACCCCCTCTTACTTAGCATAACAACCATCGGGCAGGAAATTAGATAGCCGTGTGGAGGTGACAAATGGCACTCTGTAATAATAACACAACCTAAATTCTTTTTCTTTAAACTGAAGAATAATTCTGAGATGCAACATTAGCAGGATAAATATAATTATTACAGCAGTAAGTCAATTAAGTAACTTCACAATGAAGCTATAAGCTCACATAAGCGAGACAGCTTCATAAATGGCTAACACACATTAGCCGTAGCCTTTAGCTAGTGTTTTGATTTATTTACTGCCTTGGCCACTCATTCAGGCGTCCCATGGTGGAAATTTGGCCAGTTACAAGAGTTAATCACTTCAGTACTGGTCAGAGGAATCATCCATCGGTAAAGTGATGATCCGTGACAAACATCTAATAGCTGGTTAGTCGTGGGATCCTGGAAAGAAATCCCAACAATTTCTGGCAATGGGACTCTTTGTTGGGAATGCTGAATAAAGTCCTGCACCTCTCTTAGCCAAACGCACATTTTCATGTGAAGGTAAAATTATACAAAATGGTGGTACTTAGCGTGTTGCTTTGGTGAACCGCTCATCCCTCACAAAGGGTGGTGGTGGTATGTTTACTCTGAAGGGGAGGTGCAGACATGCTACCAGTCAGTAGTTGATCAGGAGCGGGTGGAGCAGATGCTTAGAGAACAGGATTCATGAGAATTAAGAAATGTCTGGGGTTTTTTAAACAAGGAAATAGTTTTACGACATGGTCAAAAGCTCCTAAAAGTTGATTTTGCATGGTATAGGACATTTAAAGGCCAGTCTAAGTAAATATTATCTGACATTAAACTGGTCCGTGGCAAAATAATAAAAAAAGGTAGAGGCCCACTGCTTCCATCACCTTTCCTCCAAATGTGAGAACTATCAGTATTGCCAGACTTCAGTTTTAGTTTCATCAGACCACGGGACACGTTTCCACCAAGGAAAATCTATCAATGCGACGTGCAAACTGTAATCTGCCCAGCTTCTTCCTCTCTGGGTGGTCTTCAAGCCAATATTGTATAGAACCTGTTCCACTGTGGAGAGATAGTCTCCCACCAGCTTCAGGAAGCTTCTACTCAAGGTTTTTCTACTCCGCTCTTGATATGCATCAGTACACTTCTGACAGTATTTGTACCTTTTGAAAAAACAAAGCAGGTAAAAACAGACCAAAAAATTGCATAGTTGTACAAAGAGGGGTCTAGAAAAACCTTCTCAGATCAGCTTCACAGGGATTTCATTCAGCAGTGGACCGATATGAGGACAATAAGTTAGTTAGAAGGAAATAAAGTCCTTATGGTTCTAAAAGGAGAAAACATTGAAATACTGGTAGGAACCAACATATTTTGAATTCATCATTTAGTTTTGAATCCGTTTGTGTGAACATGTTTGCGTGCCTTTGTCCTTATCTTTATGCAGTCATTGAGTTCAACTGTATCACTGCTTCACATGAAATCCTACAGACACAAGAAACCGTTGGCGTCATTTGCATCTTGAAGGTTGTAAAGCTGTCATGCTCGCTGCTCTTCACTGCTGGCTGGCTAACAGATCTTTTTTCTTGTCAAACATTTTGAAGTGTCATACCCCGAAAAATCACAGGTGTGATGAATTTTGATCAAAACCTCATTTCTGTGAGGTTTTCCAGTAAGTTGTGATAGGAAGCGTGCACAATGCCGTGGAACAAGCTTTACCCAGAAGGAAGGCGGTTCTTAGTGTTTCTAACCCTGCTGTGACAAAGTTAAATGACTCCTGGTGAGACAGTCTACACTTAGATGGTGGCTGATGTTTCCTGTGACCGTTTCTGTTCAGAGTGATCATCCATTCTCAGTTAACGGGTATCTGATATTTGTTTGACACAACAGAAATATTTTTATCATGAATGTTTTTTGGTTTTTTGTTATTTCCATAATGTTCTCCATCATAAACCATGACATACACAGTCAGAATAGAGTATGTGAATGCATAGTTGCTCAATTATTATATTAATTTAATCATTGTTTATTATTGGCAGTCTTTCCTCTGCCAGCTATTTTTCAATGTTTGCTTCTATCCTGTTCTCTGGCCTTACTTTAAAATGACCAAAATCCCGCTGAAGCTGCTCTGATCCACATATTTTCCAGATATGATTCCATAAGTGCTCCAATAAGGCTAATGCTTTAGAAGTGGACATTTTACAGGCTTAAAGTGGGAGTGGGCATGCTCTGTTGTTTCTATTCCTGCAGGAATTCACAGATGTGTGTAACATCCTGACCTGATAGCATACACACATTGGACAGCAGGATTCGCTGACTGAGAGGGGTTATTGTCTGTTTGGTTGACCGTTTCTGGGTTGGTTTGGCCTGCTGAAAGACCCAATGATGACCCATTAATAGGTTCCTAGGAAAGATGTGTATCAGCAAGAATTGGTGATAGTATCACAATACAGGGAGAATAAACAATATATTGAGTTACTATGAGTTAGCATATATATTGAGATTTTTTAAAGTGAATTTAACTATAGAAAAACTGTCACAGCATTCTAAACCCTCCAACATGTTTAATACAAAAAACATCCAGTTTTGTTAATAAACCAGGTTGATCTACTGGAACAAAGAAAATGAAAACAGGACCAACTCAACACTCATACTTTTAATTTTATTCCCAAAATTACTATAATTAATGTCATTAAAATTCCGTCGAACTTCAAAAAATAAAACAAAAATTGACAACTGCTTTTGAATACTGAGTATTGACAATTTTGTAACATAGAATATTGGGATATATTGGTGTATCAATGTGTTTTTACATGCCTAAAGTTAACTGGATTTTAAAAGTTCCCATTAAATTTGTTGTGGTCTCTGGTATCAATGAAATCCTTGCAGGTAATTTTCTCTGGAATAAAAAAAAACAAAAACCTAATTTTGGCACTCCTTTTTAAGAATGGTGCATCTTGGGAAATGGCAGGACAACAAGTCTAACTCATTATTAATGGTAAATGGCCTGTACTTGTATAGCGCTTTATCTAGTCTAGAGGACCCTAAAGCGCTTCTCGCTACATTCACTCATACATTGTAGCCATGGCTGCCCTTAGAGAAGCAAGGCTACCATACACAGGCGACACCAGGCCATCTGACCACCACCTTTAAGTAAGGTAGGTGAAGTATCTTGCCCAAGGACACAACCACCCAGACAGACAAAGCCGGAGCTTGAACCAGCAACCTGCCGGTCACAAGACGAGCATAAACCTCCTGGCCACTGTCGCTTATTATACATGATATGAAAACGTCTTGCCTCTTATTGGCTGACAGCAGTGCAACTCTGGCAAAGGCTTCAAACGATTACAGTAACTAGAATGGTAAATGGCCAGCATTTGTATAGCGCTTCTCCAGCCAGAGGACCAGAAAAGCTTTACATGTCATTAATTCATCAATGTGCAACATTTGGTAGCCAGTCCCTGTTTAGGTACCACAGAGATCATGATGATATTAAACAATGTTACCAGGACCTTTAGAGGGAAAACACGCCTACAGTGCTGTGTTTAAAAAAAAAGAAAAAAATATATTCTTATAAAATTCTAGGAATCTAATAATTTACAAGTTCAAAAATCAGTTTAATTGTTTAACATATTCTTTCCTTTTTTACAGTTAAAATAGCAATTAAAAATTCAGACAGCCGTTTAAAGGCTTATTTCTGAAACTTACTCACCCAGTGTTAAGTAATGAATTACATGCATGTTATTTAAAATATAAAGAAATAAAGTCGATTTCGTGGAATATTGAGTCCTGTCAAGTGTTTCACTCTTTGGTGTAGTTCTCTAACAATGGGCGTTGGAGAGGTTTTCTTTATCCCCCTAACCTTCATTGTTATTGGATCTGTGTCTAAGCCAGTAGCTAACAGGGAGGGACCTCATATTTATCTCAGCAGTGCAGATTAGAAAGTTATTAATACTAACTAATAACTAATCAACTTTTAAAAAAATGCTTATTTGGATTTAAGGAATTGTTTGATGTTCTACCCGTGATCTTTTAAACATTTCTTAACGTTATTCCCAATAGAACAAATTTACCAATTTTTTTTTACATTTGTCGGACTCATATTATGCAATATAAATGATTGTAAGTAGCTATTTTTACACATATTTTGCAGGTTGCTAAGAAATGTGGCCAGTCCTACAGTTTTTATTGATGATGAAATGCATCACAAAACTTTTCTGCATAAATAGTTTATTTCTAAAAGGTTTTGAACTTGAAAGCAGGTTTGGTGTCCCCACACATAGTCACATAGTCACATAGTCAGCTCTGCATTTAACACCATCGTCCCAGAGCTCCTCCACCAAAAACTGTCCCAGCTCACCGTGCCTCCCTCCACCTGTCAGTGGATTACCAGTTTCCTGACTGACAGGAGGCAGCAGGTGAAACTGGGTAACTTCATATCCAGCACCCGGTCCCTCAGCATCGGCGCCCCCCAGGGATGTGTTCTCTCCCCACTGCTTTTCTCCCTTTACACCACTGATTGCACGTCAAGAGACCCTTCTGTGAAACTCCTGAAGTTTGCAGATGACACCACCGTCATTGGACTCATCCGTGACGGCGACGAGTCTGTGTACAGAAAGGAAGTGGAACATCTGGTCCTCTGGTGCAGTCAGAACCACCTGGAGCTAAACCCGCTCAAAACTGTGGAGATGACAGTGGACTTCAGGAAGAGACCCCCATCAACATCTCCTCTCATAATCACCAACAGGCCAGTCCCCACAGTGGAGTCTTTCAGGTTCCTAGGATCCACCATCACACGGGACCTGAAGTGGACCTCCCACATTGACTCTATAAGGAAGAAGGCCCAGCAAAGGCTGTACTTTCTGCGTCAGCTCAGAAAGTTCAACCTGCCTCAGGAACTGCTGACCATATTCTACACAGCAATAGTCCAGTCTGTCCTGACCTCATCCATCTCTGTCTGGTTCGGATCCGCCACCAGGCAAGACAGGGACAGACTGCAGAGAACAGTCAGGTCCTCAGAGAGGATCATAGGTACTGATCTTCCCTCCATTGAGGACCTTTTCCGGGCCAGGGTCAGGAAGCGGGCCAGAAAAATCACCACTGACCCCTCACACCCTGGCCACAATCTGTTTAGGCTCCTCCCCTCAGGCCGGCGTTACAGAGCGCTGTACGCCAAAACCACCCGACACAAGAACAGTTTCTTCCCCCAGGCTGTCGCTCTGATGAACTCTGAATAGTCACAGAGTGTGAGTCCACTCACATGAACAATAAACTAAAACTCTGCACTGCTGTATATACTTACTGTACAATAACCCTGGTTTGGTGTATATATTATCCTTTATTTTTATTTTTATTTTATTTTTTTATTTTTATTTATTTTTTTCGTTTTTTATTTCACTTATTTAAGTTCTGTACTGGAGAGAAAAGTTGCCGGAGTCAAATTCCTTGTATGTGTCATACTTGGCCATTAAAGCTGATTCTGATTCTGATTCCATTGGTTTGTGTTCCTCCATCCACCCTGAGGCTCCTCTCCCAGAGGGACACGCCTTTTAAGTTTCCCTCCTTCAAAAATACTGTTTCCTTTGTGTTCAACACCTGAATCTTCTTTTGTGGTTGAATGCATTTCTCTCTTCTGCATTAATTGTCACAACCTCAGTCTCATATGTCCTTGGGTGTGAATATCTCATCTTCTTTCTCCATTCTCCTTTGTCAGTTTATGTTCTCACCTTGCCAGCAGAGCTGCAGCTCTCCCTCTAAGGCAGCTTGGTTGTTCATCTCTTAATTCTTTTTTTTTTTTTTTTAGGTTTCGTTTTATTAGACATTTATCTCAAATCTGACTGAAAACCCCTGGAGCACCTCTGTTCTTAAGTGTTTGTGGGATGGATTTATGCTGAGCTCGCTCGCCTTAAGTTTGCTTCAGTTTGACATATATCCTTGATAATGCTTTTGAAACTTCTGGATAGCTAAATTTCCCTCTTCAGACCCAGAATCAAAACTTAAAACCCAAACTGGCTTTTTCAAAGTCCTGCTCATAAAAATAAGATGTTATGTTTCTGTATCTGCATTTGCGCTCCTGTGTGGGAAGGAACCAGTGTGCTTACGAACCATTAATATCAGAGTAAGAATAAAAGTGAAACGGATGAAACAATCAAAACCATAAAAGGCTTATATCCAATGACAAACATCCTCTCTGTGAGGGTCATAAAGGTCTGACACTCTTTCTGTTGATTTTCACTGATTTGTGTTCATTAGGCGTCCCCTGCTGAAGCACCTTTCTAATCTTTACCCACAGAGGAGGTGGCGTTCGCGCCTGGATGCCTTTAATACATCAGCAGTGCGGAGCTACAGTGGGAGGAGTAGATTTATGGTTTATGCCTACCACGTTCACTTTTTCCCCTCGCTAGGACTCAGATTAACCAAGTCCTAATGTCGCAGCTCAGACATCGGCGCGTCAGTATGGGATCAATAGCTCATACTTTTGTGAAATTGAGTTTGGGAGCACAGAGGGGGAGGCGTGGAAGGATGGGATGCTGTAGAAGCAAACAGCGCTTTAATTTAACGGCAGAATTAAGGATCCTGCTTGTCTTTGCCGGCATGCTGAGATTGTGGTTCCTGCTGTGATGCAATGACAGTCGCTGATTTAAGGGTTTCAAGAATGCATGGTTCGACGTCAGATTGGAGGAACAGTGGGAACAACTCGGATATGGACTCCTCCGAAAGACCTGTAGCAGTCACATGTTCCAGGCTGAGCTACAATATGTTCATTCTGGTGATGAGTCAGGGGAGAATCCCTTGAAATTTAAGGATTCGCATAAAAATTAAGAATCAAAGCATTTCTTACATCAGCATTCATACTTTGCTACATGCCAACACAAATCAGCACTTATTTGAGATCTGGAAGGAGAGTTAAATCAGGTTTCGATTTTTCTCACAAGTTTAAAAAGAGTGCTCTACATTTCATTCAGCACCATTTATGTTGATGCTCTAAAATAAAATCCAGTCCCATACGCTGCCTTCAGAAATCAAAAAATTAATAAATGGAGTCCATCTGTGTGTGATTTATCCTCAATTAACTGCAGCTATTCTGTCTCTGACTGAAGAAGTTTGTCAGAGATCATTTGGCATCAACCAGCATCAAGGAGACCGATGAACTCAGCAGACGGGTCAAGGAGAATGATGTGCTCCATTTCAGAGCAGGGTTAGCTTCTACAACAGTACTCTAAACTTTGAACATCTCACAGAAATCTGTTCAATCCATCGTCTGAACCTGGAGAGAAGATGGACCACCTCCCAGACATGGATGTCCAACTAGACTGACAGGAGACCTTTAATCAGAGAAGAAGCTTAGAGAACCATGCTGACTCTGGAGGAGATGCAAGATGATCTATAGACACACAGGAGAAACCAGGGTGAAAGGAATAGTAAAAGTTTGTTAAAAGCAACATAGGAGAAGGTGCTTCAATCAGAGGAAACCAAACAGAACCTTTTGGTCTTTAAACAAAATTCTATTCATAAAGGAAACAGTAGACATCAACCCGGACACATCATCTAAGCAGTGATACATGGTGGTGGCAGCATCATGCTCTGGGAAACTTTTCTTCTACGGGGAAAAGGAAGCTGGTTAACTGTGAGATATAGCAGAACAACCGTCCTACACCAAGAGTCAGATCCACAATGGGAGGATTCAGATCTAATTCAGGTGTTTCAGGTGTTAGAATCAGTCCAGACTTATGACCAATAAGAATCTGGTGAGACGTGATGATTGCTGAATTGTTGTTTCCCTAAGAAGAACTGTCAAAGGTTTTGGTCTGCAGATTCACAAAGCTGGTAGAGAAACACCCCAAAGAGCTGCTGCTGTATCCGCAGAGAGGGATGGTGTTGAGTCCAGAAGGCTGAATATGAATGAACGATTTATCCAGTATCTATGTTGGACTGCCAACACATAACATCTAACTCTACATTTAAAAGTTTATGGTTGAAAATGGAGAATATATAAAAATATTCTGGGGGAATGGAAGCTTATGTAAGATCTAAATTAAGGACTTGTTTACGGGCCTATAAACCACCTTATGAAACCTTTTATATCTAATTTAAAGCAGCATCTGTATGACTGAACACAATAACTTTTAAAAAATGTGATAAAAAGAGGGTTGTAGTAAGTTTAGAAACTGATAGTAGCAGGTTAGACCTTACCTTAAAGATGGAAGTGGTGTTGCAGTTTCTCTGATTCCAGGTGAGAAAAGCCACATTATCTTCCCACCATGGACACACACGACGCAGCGGAGCAGGTAGGAGAGATCTGGGAGTTCTGGAGTAGAACAGAGGATAAAATCAGAGTCCAGAATGGAGCTATTTCAACAGAGACAATCAGCCGAGCGCCACATGGTGACTGATGATGTGGAAGTGCCAGGAGAGTATATCGGTGTAGATTTGCTGCTGAACGCTGCCGAGTCACAGGTGTGGAGAATCAATAATCAGAGGAGCCGAGCTCAGCCAGCCACGCCTGAGTTATAGCAGATAAACAACAAGGAAAGAGGAGGGGTCAGAGGAGGAAGAACAGCCAGTCAGTTTAGACCCTGATGCTTTGTTGTCCTGTTTGCATTTATTGCTCCTTACGTATGGCATAGGCCCACTAACCAGCAGCTCCTCAATGTGCCTAGAACCACGCGTAAACTTAGAGGTGAAACAGTGAAACGTAGCTTTCATTGTGGCTGCTCTGGAATTGTGAGATGATGTCCTTGCATATCAAACATGACTCTTCCTTGGAATCTATAAATTTCAGTACATTTTAGAAGGTTGATTGTTTTTATATATTATATTTGCCTATGTGCAGCACTTTGTGAACCTTGGTTTACTTTAAAGTGCCTTAGAAATGCTATAAAGACGACTTAAATGAACTAAATAAAAACTGGATGTCTATATAACTGGATGGTAAACGGACCTCGTAAAATACCTTGAGATGACAGTTGCAGTGAATTAGCTGCATGCAAACAAACTGAGTTGAATCACTCAGCAGAGACTCACTGGTATCACTTCTGTCACTTGTCTTTAAAGATCCATGATTTGTTCAAGGTGACGCCTCCTCCCGCCCTCATAGGTTAATCACCTCTAAGTGAAGCCTTGCCCCACCTCTGTATTGATGTCTGTTCATCTTTTTTTTTAAAGCAATCCTGTTAACAGCCGGAAAAATGAACCGAAGCAGTTTAAAAACAGGTTATTGCACCTTAAGTGTTTCCCTGGTTGAGGTCATTCTGTAAAAAAAAATCTGGGAGTCCTTGAGAATGAGAAGGTTGGTACATGACTCATGAACTATGAACAGGATAAAATCTGGTTAAAGCTAATTAAAACGACTTGTGCACATGGCCGCCTCAGGACAGTGCCACAGCTCCCTCACCTCCATCATCACTACGCGGTGGGGCCGCCGCTCAGCTCAAGGAGTGATACAGCTCAACACGGTGTTGTGACCTGAATCAAAAATCATGGCGCTATTAAAGGGGAGGAATGTTCCTCACTCTGCTATAGAATAAAGCAGGACGTATCGAGACATCCAGCCTGCACTATGCAACACAAGGGGAATTATTCTCCATCCTAGCATTGAAAGGCTAATATATATTAGTTTATATTAGTCAACTGCTTTTTATTGTTAATGTGCTCATGTATGTTAAAATTACAAAAACAATCAAATATTACATTTTTAGAACTTCATCTGGTCAATATTTATAAATGAGGACATTTTTTTAGGTGTGCAAGTCTGTGTTTGACCCAAATGCAGAGACATGCTGATATATTATTACAGAAATGTAAAACATTTTAATGGACCATAATGAAAGTGAAATAACTTGGAATCCAGAATGAGGATAGAGAAGACTGAGCGGTGTTCCAGCAGGTGGATATGGTTCTGGGGAGAGCGGTTAAGGCTTTGTACCTTTTTGGTTGTGGTTCTTCTTCCTGTATAAAATTGCTGGAATTGTTATCCATTCCTTAGTCTCAGACTAATTGCTTTGTGAATTCTAACTTTGCTTTCTGTTGGAGACAGGTTGAGGTGTTGCAAAGAGGGTGATCAAAGCTGTTTGGGCTTCATTTGTTCTGTTGTGTTCTGACGGTCTCATGATTTCTTAATGTGCTGAAATGAAAGAGACCCAGGCTTGAAATCTTTTCCCGTGCCACCAGAGCCCCCAGGAACAGAAACATTTGATGCAAACAAGAGACATTCATTAAAAAATACACTCACTGCATTCCTCATATGTTTTAACTAGTATCACTTTTTTCTCCTCTTCTTCTAATGCCTTTAACTTCTACTTGATTCTGATCCTCGGGTCGTTTTTTTATGTTTTAAGATCAAAACCATTTGAGGGAGATTGATTCTCCAAACACTTTCCCTTACACACGCTGCAAAGTCAGAATTGTTTTGTAATCGATTCAATTGTTATACAGCCTGTCTTATTGTCAGTAGTGGTTGTACAGATATGCGTGAATACCACCCAAGGCGAGCTCTTCCGTCTGCCTCTCCCAAGCAATCAAAACGCACTGAGATTCTGGAATGCCATTAAATGCAATGAAATAGTCTCCCTTATCTCAGCATCAAGCAGAAGGCTAAGGGAGGAGCAACAAATGATGTTCCGTTCAATGAACCCCCCCATCTGTCTATCTATCTATCTATCTATCTATCTATCTATCTATCTATCTATCTATCTATCTATCTATCTATCTATCTATCTATCTATCTGTCTGTGTGCACAATGTTCCTCTTCCACTTTCATGAGATTGCATTCACTATTATTCGGAGTAAATATGCGGAGTAATATGAAATATTCTATGCTCCTGAACTCAGCATAGATTTCCTACACTCAGCATCTGTCTTTTGTTCTGTTGCTTGTAAATTCCAGAAGGTGAGTTTCTATGCCTTTATTAAATAGTTCAAAGTATGGTTAAGCTTATTTGTTGAGGTGTACCCATATTGGAATTGTGTTTAATCTGCTATGCTGATTTGTGGTAAATGAGAGTCCTTGTTAGCACCTCTACTGAGGTTTGAATTATTGTGGAATCACTATCAAACAGAGGTACTTTCGTAAAGACAGGCATGACTGGTCAGCTAATATAACCGATCTCCAATCACTGAAACATTTGAAAATATCGGCACGATCTGATCTTGCGATCAGGATCCCTAGTAAACTCCGTTGTTAACTGATTGTTTTTTTTACCATAATTCATACACAAGATGGGTTATAGTAGTCAATAGTAAATGAGAATTGTTAATTAATTTGAAAGTCAGATTAGATTCACCAGGTTCCTACATCAGTTATCACCTCTAGCAGTTAGAAGTCAGTTTCTTTGGATTCTTCTGTGCCCCGGCCATGAAAGTTCTCTGTTGTTTCACTTGTGTTCTCTCCAGGCCTGGTTTACCTGTGTTCTTTTGTTGCTTGTGTCTTTTTGTTATTCTGTAAGTCTTCTGTGTTTTTGTTAAACATTTTCCATAATCAGATATCCGACTTTGCATCTGCATTTATTTCCTATCTAAAAAAAAAACTAGGCGGAGGAGATTGTGGAAAGAGAGCCTGTGGAAGCTGAAATTATTCCACTTGGTCATTTTATTTGTGTAATTTGGAAACACCCAAACGTGAAACATGTTGATGTTTGCAGTAGCAAGTTCTGTCTAACCAACTGTCACAGAGTACAAAGTGGAAGTCCTCCTTAGAGTACAACAGGGATGCTGCATGGCAGTGATGTCATTGAAATCTTGTGTTGTGTAGAGGGATTAGAAGCCTGTAAAACACCCCTGAAGACAACAGCATTTTCAAGACGCTCCGAACTCACAGGGAAATAGTGCTAGTGATTCATAACAAAATATTAGTGAAATGAGGTTCTGTGGCAGTTTCTGCCGTATTTAGAGGCTGCACTTTGGTTCCCCTAACAACCTCTATCAGAATTTAACATCTGCAGTCGTTCACATCTCCAATTGTAGGGGTACTGCCAATCAGCCTTGGGAAAATTAATGATACTTTTGGATAGATTGCTTTCCAAACTCTAGCCTTAAGCAGTCCAAGTCACACTTAGGTTCTTAGTGCTCAATTCACCAGGTCCTACAAGTCAAGGCTGAGATCGTGTCCCAGAAATGGGAAATGGTCTGCATTTCTATAGTGCTTCTTTAGTCAGGGCAAGGCTGCTATATAATGGCGCCATCCAAACCTCTGACCATAATCAGCAGACAGGCAAAGATGACGCGTCTTGCCCAGGAAAGCAATGACCAACACGGATGAATGCAAAATAACCAAACAACATTATAATACATTTAAAAATAATAAATAATCAATGTCACCCATACAGTAACAAAGGCTTTGAGATATTATTATTAAATTTGTCCATTAATCTAACCTAATATAACAAGCTAACATTAGCATCGGCAACATGCTAATTTCAACAATAGCAATTTCACATGTCGGATTCTAAGTCTGAGTGCAAGTGTGAGTAACTGGCATGCTGCTGGAGTCAAATCCCAAGTCCCTTAAGTGTGACTCCATCCCTGGCCTTCACCATGTAAGTGGATGGTTACTAGGTATTTCAGCTTCCTAAGTAGCATTTTCTTAATCTTTTAGAAATATAATACAAAAATTCTGCAACTACAAAGATTTCCCATGAATAATTACTCACGTCCAAAGAAATAGGGATAGAGATGGGCAGAATCCACAGCATCCAGAATTTATCTATTTATACAAATGTCCCGTATGTACACCAGTGGATATAAACAAAGACTTCCTCTGTCATGATTCAGATGTATGTCAAATTAAACAAAGTGCCTGATGTTACAAAGGGGTCTAAGTTTGGAGTAAACACTGAACTGTTGTAAATCCGCAAAAGAAAATCTGCAGACAATGCAAAAATGTCATAAAGCACACATAAAAACTGTCATGATGAGCGATTGTTGAAGGTCCAAATAGAGAGCTGAGGAAACTGGGAGGATGTTGAAAAGGATGATTTAATAACAGAACAGAACAGACTGGGAAACTAGTGAGTGGTATGATCTGATGCTGAGTGACTGAAAGCGAGGAGCATTTATATTACGAACTGCATTACAGGATTCAACACAGGCAAGTAAATGAGCATATGATAAACAGGTGTAGAAGCAGGGGACAGAGGCTCTGAGGGAAAATTAAATCTAGCAATAAAAAACACAAGATAGTGTAAACCAAACAACATCTAACACATAATGAAAAAAACAGCTGGTTTGATTTTGTATGATAAATGTGTGGGAGATTCTCCCCCAAAAAAAGAGAAAATAATTTTAAATATGACTAGACCTTTGGGTTTACAAACTGTAGAGGCTTTGCACAGATGGTTACACTCCTCTTTTCCACCATCAGAAACAAAGTTCGTGTTTGCTGACAGAAGAAAAAAAAATGGTGACTAGGGGTGTCACGATTTTGATTTTTTTATTGAAATTGATCAAAATTAGTTCATGACCTCGTGCATCACAAAATCTAAAAGACGATCACGATCACCTCCTCCCACGTGTAGATACTGTAGCGTCACTAGCGTCCCACTCAGACTCTGTAGCAACAGTTAGCAGGCAACCGTCTTTATGCTCAGATTTCCTCATCAAAAGGAATCACACATTGCATTTTTCCAAACAAGTAACTCTTACCAGTTCTAATACAACTCACAACAACACCTGGTATTAGGATTAACCGCTATATGAGCATCCCTGTGAACAGAGCACACCTCTACAGAGGCTATTAGCTAAGCTACAGTTAAACCATGGCGAGTGCAGATAAAGAACAAGAAGCAGCCGGACCGGAGCTAAAACCGCTCCTTCTACTCTCCCAGTTGAGAATGTTGAAAGTTGAGTTCCCGGTGAGTTAAGTCAACATTCTCATTGTAAACAAGAGGGCCACTGGTTGTTGCACATGGCTTGGTTCTCTGAGCCAGCTGGAGCTGAATGTTCATTCTTTTTCATCCTGGACCTTATTTTTACTGTTTGTATGTTTAATAACTAACCCAGAGAAGGTTGGTGCCATTGAGCAGGAGTGTATATCCACTTGTGATCAGCGTATATCCAAAGAATGGGACTGGTGGGAGCAGGACTTCGCCGCCTGTTCCCAAAATCTGCCCCAAACTCCTTAATTGATTCATGTTTTGTTATAAATATTTGCACTGCTCCAATTTTATTTAGTTTATTTGTTTGGTTCCAGGTTGATTTAAAGGCAATAATACAATTACACTATGGCACGATTACCATTACGTCACGGCCAGCTGTAGTATGAGCAGGATTTTCACTCTGTGCTCTACGGTGGCGTGGTAGACAGAACTTGCTAAATTGCACTAATTGAATGACCAATTAGACTAACTTCAGCTTCTACAGGTTCCCTTTCCTCAACCTACGCAGACTACAGCTGTAATGGTGGCAAGTGGAACGTCATTAAAATCCCAGGTTAGTGTAAGTTTGTATTGATTTTATATCTTTTGAAATGAGAGTTACTGTACAAAATTTTATGAATAAAACAAATGACCATAGACTAGACAAGTCTAAAAATGGCATAGGCTCTGTACTGTAAGAAAAGAAAAAATAATTGAGAATCAAATTGAATCAAATCGATGCTCCTAAAATTGAAAATCAAATCGAGTCGAGGATTTAGAGAATCATGACACACCTAGTTTTGACTAAAACTACTGAGCAAATAAACATTTTGGGTTTTTTCTTTAATTATGGAAGCAAGAGGACGGCTGGTTTAAACAGTTATCTGCCTTTATGTAATTTCTCCTGGGATTTTCTAAAACAGGTTGGCATCAGGGGTGCAGGAATTCGTTTCTCTCTCTTGGCCCTTTGAAATGGGTTGCTGGTTCTGCATTTTATTTGACTTGTACCACTTTTTATTTGTTTGCCAAAATGACTCACTTGGCTCAAAACTGCTGCACTGCAGCTTTTTCTCTCTCTGTACTGTGACCCAGAAATGAACACACTAAAATAATTTACTTTCATATAAACACAAAAACATTTTCATTTACATAATGTTTAAAGTTTGACAAATTATTTTTTGTCCCACAGCCACAGTTTGTTTCACGCTGTAGACAGTTTTTAAGCAACTCTATGAGCTGAAAAGTTGCAGACCCCTGGAGTTTATCTCAGCTCAGATTTAGGCTTCTAATAAGTATCTCAAATAAAATAAAATGTTGAAGCAAATATACATACCAATTTTAGTCTAAAGATCTGTGTTATATAGTGTTTTGGTGTCTCAGAGCTGATTTTATCCTCACCACCTGTGAACCTGGTGGATGACAAATTCAGGACTGAAAAAGCTATGTTAGGTACTGTTTCTGGTTTAATAGTTCCAATAAGCATGAAAATAATTGTATTTTTCCTGATAGTACTTTCATTGTTCGAAATATCTATAACCAAAAACAGCTTCGTCTCAGTTAAAAGAGCTCAGACTTGTGGAGAAAACACCAACCGGATACACAACCAAATGTGACTGGCTGATCAAGCCATCAATCCCAATTTATGTTTCTATTCAGTGAAAAGAAATCAGAAAACTCCAAAGTATACAAACCCTGTCTAGTAACTACACATAGGAAATTCTAATTGGTTGATTTTCCCCAAAAGATGCGGATCTCTATAATGGAGTGTCGGGGCCATACAGGAGTACATTTCCACCAAAAAACAAACATAAATGTTTAACATTATTTGATTCAAAAAGTCCAAAGATTGCAGAAAAGAAACTGATGATTATCTGATTATTTTGTAAGTGGTAAATTTGGGCTCTTTTTCTGGATCGGAACCATAATCTGGTCATATTATTTTTATCTTCTCTCTACAGTGGCAGAAAAATTTCTGTTTGAAACCTAATTTTATACTAATATAACATGTAAACTTTCTTTTGATCATTTCCATCTCTTTTAAATGTGTTCAGCTACAATTATTTCATTGTCACTTATTCATCGATTATTAATTTTGTTTCATGGGCCTGAAGGTCCTGATGGCTCGCCATTGTTATTTGGTAGCACTTAACCCAGTATAACTAAACCTGTTATCCAAACTAACCGGTTTATCACTCTACACACCCAGATTGTAGACCAAAGCATGAAATATGCAGATGTTGCTCTATGCAGCAGAGCCTCAGTACCTCTGATAAGCTCTGGATTCCCTCTGCCTTCACAGAGGCAAAGCAAATTAACCTGAAAGACTTCGGTAAGTGAAGTGCATCTACAGCTAGTCTAATAAATTTATGTGCAGATCATCCGTAAATCATCTGCACTGTGAGAGATGTTGACCTCTGCCTCGTCCCTTCCTTTCCCACTTTGTCTGTGTCGTCCTAATCCTGTTTATGAGGATCCATTACGTCCTCTCTCTGCATCACACATTCCTCTCAAGGCCCCCGGATGGCGATGGCGGATGATGAATCAACGACACATTTCACTTTAACCTCCCAAAGACGAGCGGCTCGCCGTGCGCCCGCTCCAGCCGTTTCTCGCCTCCCCGGTTCTCTGAAAATGAGTCCAGGACCGGGTAGACATTCAGTACACATCGACAACTCAAGTGTCCAATTTAATGGGGAGGTTTGGGAGTTGAGGCTGCAGCAAAGGGTCCATAATTGGCATCCTTCTAGTCTTATTAAAGGGGAAAGCAGTGGGATGGATCCCTGAAGCCAGGTCTCAGCCTTTATTAGAATGGTTGTGCAAACAGAATCACGAGGAGACACATAATGGTGACACTCATCGCGGGGTCTTTGTTCTTCAGCAGCAAGTTAAGGGAATTAACTGGTGCAATAAGTGAATTACTACAGTTTTTATTTGATTTCATCAGCAGTAAAATAGTTGCTTTCTTCCATAAAAATTAAAATGTGGCTAAATCTGCTTTAACCTCTGCTTTTCATAAAACTCCCTTTCATTCCCGCTCAGCCTTGAGAGCTCTTAATTCTGCTGTTTTGTGATGCTGGAGACAAAGACGAGGCTGATAGATTCCCACCTCGTCTCTGCAGCCTCCCCTGCCTCTGTAAACCTCGTCTCCTAAGAAAGTTTGTGCTGTTCAACGCTTCAAGGTCTTGATCCCCTCGAGACAAGAACAAAGAAGAAAAAACAACCTTCTCACTTTTTGACTGAATCTACGAGACGGCTCTTTTGTTGGCGGTCATGTTCGCTATTTGGACGACTCCCCGCCCGCTTCACGAACCCCATATAGAATCCGCTGACGTGTGAATAAACATTATTGTTTTCTGTTTTAGGAAGAATGCTGCAGTATGGGCGACTTAATAGTTCCTTCAACAGCTGAGTGAGAGGGTGGAGACGTGGAAAAGGCTCCGCAGAGAGCCGATAGAGATGGCACATGCACAATTATCATTTGGCCCTGGTGGTTTGCTTCAGCAGCTTATTTCTCGGATGGTGGCTGAATTAGCTGTTTGCACCAGCTGACAGGCTCTAAACTCTTGTATATTCTATACATCGCTCACTTCGCAGTGTGGGCAAGCTTTTTGCCTGGTCAGAGGTTTCACTATATTGCGTTAGCAGTCATGGTAAGAAGTTTTTGCAGAGACATGAAGTTCCGGCAAAGAGACATAATCCCTACAGAAAAACATGAAACTTTACAATTTATTACACTTTTTTTTTTTTTTTTGCAGATTTCATTTTTAAAGGTGCAACATACATACTTATGCCCTTAAATAAAATCTGCTACAACCAATTACATTAGAAGTACTCTTATTAGTAAATGGAGTTCACCTAGGTATGTGTAAAATAGCCATTCTGTTCCAATAGTGGGAACAGGCCGACTGGGGAGGAAGCTGGGTGCAATGTGGACAGATCACCAGTCCCTGACAGAGACAGAGACACAGAGGACAGTGTCCATGCAAAAACACAGTCAGACCTAAAGGAAAAAGAGGCTAATTGGCTGAACATGCATGTTTTTGGAGAGAGGAAGAAAGCCCCCCCACCCCGCAACCGGATTTAAACCCAGAACCTTCCTGCTGCAGCATCACCAAGCCTCACTCTGGAATCTATGAGTTGTAATTCAATAAACAATTTAAGACTGGCTGTTATTAAAACAGTCCTTGTCATTAATCATAGAGCCGTTTTGTTGTTTTGGACGCTGTGCACCAAATGTTGCGGACACATTTGGGAACTGAAGTTTGTCCACCAGCTGTTTGCAGATTGGCAAGCCGCATCAGCTCTGAGCATTACTGAAGCTAAAACTGTTCACCCATAACTGTGTGTCTGAAGTTAATGCAGAGGATGGACAGGCGGACAGGAAAGGAAACGCAGCACTGATTCTGATCTACAACACTTGTGTCAGAAGCAGTGGCATAAATGATGCATCTCTGCAGACCCATCAATAACACCCAAAGAGGGCCTAATGGACGTATAAAACTGGGCAGATAGGAAGTTTCACCGTTAGCTCCCATAAATCAGCCCCTCACAGTGACCCATATAAGACTGGACAGAACTGACAGGCTGTATAAATTACTAATGGATGCCGTGAGAAGTATTACCGTTTTTGTGATCATCGTGAAGTCCTGCACACCTGACAGCGTGTGTATTAAACAAATCCTGTTAAAATGTTTTACAGCATTTGCGTGTGATTTATAGTGATTGTTCTCTAGAGCTCAGTAAGGTTGCAGACAGTCACTTCTCTCTCTCTCCTCTAATCAGCGGTGATTCTCCCTGAAATCAAATCCTGCCTGCTGGAGTTCGTTCCACCGGAATCAAGGCGGCACGTGGATGTCTGCGTGTTTGTGTCCGTCGTTTGAGTCTGACCCTCGACCCGGTAATGACTCTGAGTCGGAGCTAAATATCAGCAGAGTCCATTTCATTTTTGAAACCTGCTGCCATTTAACACGCTGAGCAATATTAGCACACGACTCCTCAATTTGCGTCCAAAATAACCTTTCAGAGTGCCACGCATTTCCACCGAGAGCAAGGGCTCGGTGATGGATTACATCAGAGTGCAGTCATCATGTTGCCTCCAGTAACAACTTAAACAGTTGGCAACAACAACATTTTTTATATAGTGAGTCAGACAATAAGTATATATATATATTTTAAAGGTCCTGGAGAAGATGTGCAGAATCAACTAATGAAGTACTCAAAATCTCATAATAAATGTCACATTCTTGGTTTATATCCCGACAATTCTGATGATTAACAATCACTTGATCACAGTAAAGGAGATAGAGCTGTTTGTCTGGACTTCTAATAGGTATTTAATGACTTATAGTTTAAATCATATCTTGCTAACACTGAAAAAAACATGTTCTAATAGGTAACACAAAAACCTAATTTTTAAAAATGAATCCAGGAGTACCTCAAGACTCAATATTTGGTCCACTTGTTTTAGTTTTGGTATATATATGATTTGCCTTGTTAGTGTCCGAGTGAGGAGGTTTCATATGTATGTTGATATTACTATTTACAGGAAAATTTCTTTTTTTTTCCAAATTATAGTATAAATTATGTTTATTTACTCACCCAGACAAGTTTGGAGCCACTTGTAGTGAAGTTGGAGAAGGTTAGATCCATTGGCGATCAGCGTATAGTCATATAATGCGAGTTAATGGGGAAACCAAAGCGCAGCCTCTAAACATGCTACCACAAAACTGCTTCTTTTCACCAATGCTTTGTTATAAATTGCTAGAACTATTCCCCTGTGAGTTTAGAGCGTCTGCAATGTTGCTGCGTGGCTGTGTTACAGGCATTTAATCAAACACACAATTAAATTTACATCACTACTGTGCAGGATCCTATTTGTTGTCTGAGCAGAACTTTCAGTCTGTCTGTGCTCTACGGAGGTCGGTAAGACAGAACTAGCTACTGGAGCTTAAACATCCAGCAATGTTTAAATCCAGGCTGAAAACAGTTATTTTTACCAATGAATATGACAATTGAAAGTATTTTATCTGCACTCTTGCTTTTTATTTTAATTATTTTTTATGTAGATTTTTTTTCTTCTGTTTTCTTAATTTATGTAACTGTGAAGCACTTTGAATTGCCTTGTGTATGAATTGTGCTCTACAAATAAACTTGCCTTGCCTTGCCTACTGCAGACCTCAACATGGTCGCGTTTGGTTGGATTAAAAGCCTGGAAAAACCCTGGAAAAGAAACAACAAAGCTCCTCAGACACGCTCAGAACTCACAGGGAGTAGTGCTAGTGATTCGTAACAAAACATTGGTGAAATGAAGGAGTTTCTTGGCAAATAAAGTCATATAGTCAACTCTTGCTGTGCCCCTACAACTCCCATTATATGGATATAAGCTGATCGCGAATGGAGCTCAACTTCTCATGAAGGACTCCAAGTGGCTCCAAATGTCAGGGTGAGTAAATGAAAGTAATGTATGCTATAAAAAAAGGTCCACTTTGAAAAAAAAGTTACCTCCCCTTTAAAAATAACAACTCACTCTGTATTTTGAGTCTGTTGCAACATTGTTCAAAATTCACATAAATGTGTAATAAAATTAGGTTGCAAAAATGTTCATTTAGTCTTCTTAATGATTAATTTGGGTTAATTCTGAGGAAGACGGCAGGACGCGGTCGAAACATGTCAAGGTCCATCCATAAATCCTGATGAATCCAATCAGTTAGGTAGACTACAGGCATGTCTGGAAGACATAAAAACTTGGATGACTCTAAACTTCTTGCTTCTGAATTCTGATAAAACAGAAGTTGTCGTCTTTGGACCAGAAGCTCTGAAAAAGAAACTACTTAGTCAACCCCTTCACCTAGACGGCATTAAATTAGCCTCCAGTAATAAAGCAAAGAACCTCTGTGTTATTTTTGACCAAGGTATGTCATTTAGATCTCACATTAAAGAAGTCTCTAGGATTTCCTTTTTTCACCTTAGGAATATTGCAAAAATTAGAACCATCCTGTCCAGGAGTGATGCTGAAAAACTAGTCCATGCCTTTATTACTTCAAGGCTGGATTACTGTAACTGTCTATTATCAGGTAGTCCACAGAATACAATTAAAAGTCTTCAGTTAGTCCAAAATGCTGCTGCTAGGGTTCTAATGAATAAAAGAAGAGATCACATTTCCCCTGTTTTAGCTTCTCTTCACTGGCTCCCAGTAAAATCTAGAATATAATTCAAGATCCTCCTTCTGACATATAAAGCTCTTAATAATCTAGCTCTATCATACATAAGAGACCTGATTGTTCCATATATTCCTAGCAGAGCCCGTCGCTCTCAGACTGCTGGGCCCGTATCCCTAAAGATTCTGAGAATCTTCTCAGAGAGCTCCTAACTTATCCTAAAAATTCCTTGCCAGGATTTTTAGCTTAGAAGTGATTCCAGAACATTTTCAGTAAACTCTGAGCAAGGAATGGATGGAAAATCCTATTTTAGTGTGGAGGTGTGGTTGACCCCGTTGCCAGGTCATCATTTCAAAAGCCGTGATTGGTTGATCCTACAAGTTTGATGAAAATGAACTTTTGGTGATAATGAGCAAAGGATGTACCCTCAAATCAATAAACATAATTATACAATCTAATTTTATGCAGACTGTAATTGTAAATAATATTTCACATTCAAGAAAATATCCGGAAAATGAATAGTAAGCTGTAGGGGTTATAGCCTAACATTAGAATCTAAAATATGTGAAAACTTAAGCTCATTACACCCTGTTCAAATAATGATTCGTGTCTTATTTGCTCATATTAATATCCTAGCTGGCATATTTTGTACTTTCACTCCCATATGGACCCCATTGAAAACAAGATGGCCTATCTCAAGGGGTTGTCCTTAATGAAGTAGAAATTGCAACGTTACAACTCAGTGTGGTCTTAACGAGGGAAACACGGCTCAGCCTTTATCAATGATTGCTGGCTGGTCTATTTATGAAGGCTTTTTAACGAATATCCTACAAACAGCTGCTTAGGGGAACTCCTAAGCCACTAGAAGTCCTCTTCCCTGCTCTGAGCAGATTTCGCCTTAGGAGCCCTTTTAAGGGCTAGGAATCTTTTGGAATAGCTTTTATATTAACTGGGATTTTCGTGTCACTTTTAGGGGAAATTCTAAGAAAACGTCATGACTCTGAGAATTTTCTTAGAATTTGGCTGCTAGGAGCCACTTTTTGCACAAACTTTCTTTAGGGATACAGGCCCAGGTTTACTGGTAGTTCCTAGGATTTCTAAAAGTAGAATGGGTGGCAGATCTTTCAGTTATCAGGCTCCCCTCCTATGGAACCAGCTCCCAGGGTTGGTTCGTGAAGCAGACAACTTCTGTCTATCTTTAAAACTAGGCTTAAAACGTTCCTCTTTGACAAAGGTTACAGTTAGAGACAGGTTAATAGGTAGTTAGAGACAGGTTAGACAGGTAGCTAGGAAGAGACAGGTTAATGTTAGTAGCCACGTAGAGTGTCAAAAGCTAGGAAGAGATAGGAAGAGGTAGAGTAGCTAGGTAGAGATAGGTTAATGTCAGCCAGGTAGAAAGTGTTAGTAGCTAGGTCTCCTAGTAGCTAGGAGACAGGTTAATGTTAGTAGCTATGCTGCTTTATGCTAGGCTGTTTTAGGACATTATTAGGGTCTGTTCCTACTTCTCTCCAACTGCATGATGTGCTGTCAGTTCAAGCGCTAACCTGTTTTCTCTTAGTCTCTTCCTACAGTAGGTGCTCCTGACCCGCCCTGCTTGAGGACCCTGACTAAGATGGCATTGCAGTGGAGGAAAGTTCTCCTGTGGTTCTCTAATTCCTAGATTAAACTTTGTATTGTAATAACTCTTCTTGTAAAGTGCCTTGAGATGACATCTGTTATGAAATGGCGTTTATATAAATAAATTGAATTGAAGTTAAAGAAAGAAAAGTTGTTTTTTATCTCCACCTGAACAATTTGTCTTTATAAAAGAAATTTACCCAAATTAAAATTAGGTTGATTTGTGTCTCATATGTATATGACAAATAGTAATATACTACATGATACTGTCACGATACAGATTGTTTGGGCCTGGTTTATTCCTTAGTTTAGTATTCTGATGGTTATTTCGTTATCCTGATAACATTTTTTCTTAGATTAGTTGTGTTGCTTTTTTTCTACTTTTATTTTTTTTCTCCTCTTTGCTCCGTTTTTCTCCTCCCCTCTCCTTTCTGCTTCCCTTGTGCTCATTTAGCCTGATTCAGACAATGTTTTTCTTATTTACCGTTCTTAATTTTCCTTGATGCATTTAAGAGGATTTTCTGTGAAGTGTTTTCTTCTGTGTAATGCTTGCATCTTGTTTTTTGTCTCACTTCTGTTATTTCCTCCCAGCCATTCTGCCTCCTCCCCGGCTGAATCTCTCCTTTCTGTTCACTCACCCACCTGCATCTGATTGTCCTGATTATGCATCACTCTAGCTCTTTTGTCATTCCCAGTATATAAAAAGTTTAATCTCAGTTAAACCTTGTTGGATTCTTTGTCAATTCTCCCCATATTCTGTTCCTGTATTCAGTGCTTCATTTTGGTTCATTAAAACTTTTAATTTAAAACGTTTAAAGAATCGTACTGGAAGTTCCTGCTTCACTTTGGGTCCTTTTCACACTTTTCACATTCTTTTAACACATTAAGGAAGATTATTTTCTAAGCACATACACAGGGAACACACTGAATCTGTTCAAATCAAAATTCTTTAACTAGACAGAGTGTAATTGAAGTGTTTCAGAAATTAGTCGAGTGTTCTCTTTGTCAAGTTACAATGCGGTTGTGTGACAACATGTATATATTATTTCCTTCTTTTTTCTTTTCTTTCTTAATTTTTTTTTATTTCAGCGCCACCTGAAGTAAGATCACCAATTTAGTTTAGCTATTATGCTAATTCCAGCATATTTACATTGATCCTTACAAGTGATTTGTTGATGGATATGCTCTGTTCTAATTGAACTAATATGCAGTTTTTATTATTCCACAAAGGAAAAATATCATGTAAAAAAAGTAACCCATGTCATAGCACTGTAGAATGTTAACACGTAGGCTGTCTGAACGGGTTATGTGGAAATATCAGATGTCTGAGTGCAACTGAATGCATCACTGAATGAGAAAGCCTCCTGTCAGTTTCCTACACAAATATTACTACAGTATCTAAAGTAAGGGAATATCTATATATATATATATGATATGCACTATATATATATATATATATATATATATATATATATATATATAGTGCAATGATTTATCCTGACATATGTCACTGTCACTATTCCAGCATTCTTTTTATTAAAAGTATTTTTAAATTTTAAATCTTTGTTTTCATTTTTGTTTTGCCTTTTAGTTAATTAGTCGACCTCAAAGCTGGAGCAAGAAAAATACTCTGCAAAAAACTGACCTGAAATGCAGTGACTGAAGAAAAAGTTGTCCCCTTCTGAATATAGAACTAAATAACTCAACACTTTCCTTAAAAATATATAGAAATATTTTGTTTTTTTCTTCAACGTGGTTGGAGCAGGATGTAAAAGAGTGTTAAAAGTGAAACTGCTGGTTTGATAGTAAGAAATGTAGAATGTAATATATACATCTATAGTCGTGGCCAAAAGAATAAATATAAATATTGGAAATTGGAAAAGTTGCAGCTTAAATTTTTATAATAGCAATTTGCATAAACTCCAGAATGTTATGAACAGTGCATAGTCCTTCTTTGCCATGAAAATTCCACTACATTTCATTGCTGTCATTAAAAGACCTGCTGAGATCATTTCAGTAATCGTCTTGTTAACTCAGGTGAGAACGTTGACGAGCTCAAGGAGATCATTATGTCAGGCTGATTGGGGTAGAATGACAGACTTGACATGTTAAAAGGAGGGTGAGTGTTGCTGTGTTCAGTGCTTCTTGGTGCAGCGCCATCACAGCGCCACCACAGGCTAGGAGGTAAACATGTTGCTGAAAAGTTTGGATTTGTTTAACAAAGCGCGGCGTTAAAGTGAACCGCTTAAAAAAAACACCAGTGTTTTAATTTTGGTAATTAGTCAAACCAGGTCTATTAGTATTGTGTGATACAGCACATGTCAGTATTGATCCTAAACCAAATAAATATAGGATGTTTTCACCAATATTGATAGCCTACTGATACTTTTTAATAAATAAAGTGCATGTGTCACTGAATTGCTAAAGCTCAAATGATTTTCATGACTGTACGTGTTTTTTTTTTTTTTTTACGTTTCTTTTTTATTATTTAATATTTAAAACCCAGGACAGAATTAGATTTTTTTTTATAATTAAATAGAAAAGTCTTTACTATCAAAATGTTCAAACTTACATAAAAAGTGCACACAAACCAGTAAACAAATTAAAACAAACAAGTACTGTTGATAAAGTATAATACAAAAATGAAATAAAAATTTAATTGCAAACAAAGGGTCACCCAAAGGGTTAATTCTTTTCTGCTTGCTCAGCTCATTAAGGAATTTTCAGCTCATCCATTTAGGTTGATTTGCTGAAATATTTTGTTTCTTCTAATTTTTATGCTTATCTTTTACAATTCATCTGAATTGTTTTTATTTAAATAGCAATTCATTTAAAACGATATATAATCTTCATCTTCAAATACCAAAATCATCTATTTCATCGTTAAATAACATCCTGATTATTTTTGCTTTAGTTATTTATTTATTCATGTACTCTTAGAAAAACACCAGTCACAGAAATAACGGTCACTTTTTTAAAATGCTTTATAAATTAACTTGTTACAGAAAAGTTATGTGCAGTGTTAAGAGGAGCTGATTTCTTATGAGAAAGTTCTGCTGCAGCTTCTTTGACAACCTGGTCATACAACAGGTGACTGATTGGACAGAACCGTCTGACAAATCCTCCACCGTTCCTCTATCTAAACGACATGACAAGATGACATCCTGCGCTCTACTATTGTCAAAGCTGTACACAATAAAATAAAACTTTAAAAAGACAAATTTAAACACAAAAAGCTGGTCCTTAAAAGGGCCCAAAGAAGAATTTGACACATGGTGTCTTTAGATCATGCTGCAGGCTGCAGATGAACATTTTCTTCCTTCCAGGGGGGAAACCTCCTCCAGCTCCCAGAATGTCATACAGATTAGCTGTTAAAGTGTTTGATTCATATTATTCCATGGATGTGCCCAAATTCTGTGATACCATAAAACACAAAGCCTTTCTAAATGTACCAACCAACATGATGGAAAGAAAGTGAAACTGTGGGGCTTCTACTCGTCTTCTTAGCTCGAGCAATCAAGTGGAGCTCTCTGGGGGAAGGGGGGGAGTGGGTTCTGCTCCGAACATCTGAAAAGAGATTGTGAAAGAGTCGTGCACTCGTGACATCCTGCTTAAGAAGTAGTTTGTCTTTCTCTGTAACAAGCTCCGTCCATGCTTGAGCAGTTGGAGAGGCAGCTGTTCTCAGCCAGCCAGAGTGTGAGCCCAGGCTTTTTTGCACCCAGGAATTAGGAGTGATGGAGGGAGAGACTTAATTAGGGAGCAGGACGAGGAGGATGAGGTGCAAGAGGATGGTAAAGATGGAGGCTAGATGGAAGGAAAAAGCTAAAGAGGAAAAGAGAGGAGAGAAAAGCTGGCAAGAGCACAGAGACAGTTTGAGCTGAAAATCATTTAGCACTAAGCCAAATGCCAACTAAGAATAGACTTTAAATCAATCAAGCCTAGCTATGTGGCTGGAGAATTAATATGTCCCCCAGGAAGCATTGCCTTTCCCTGACGGCTGAAGCAGGGAATATGTTTTCTGAAAGTCTGTCGTGAGCCCAGAACGACCGCACTGGATCAGATTATTTATATGTTGTTCACCAGAAAAATCAAAGCTTCGAAAACAGCATCTGATCAAGTTAAAAACTTCAACAAGAGACAACAGGAGAGAACAATGAAAGCCGGAGTGTTTCTCTAAGAACAGCGCTCACTTTGAAGCCGTCTCTCTGCTACAGGTTTCTCTGAAGGTACAACGGCTCCATTTGGTCCCTCTACGTCTCTTTAGAGTCAATCTGCAGAACACAGTAACTGTGTGACAAACAGGGCCCCGGTAGGCATCTATCCTCCACAACAAAGGCTCCATTTGAACAACAGAGGGGAGAACAAGGTCCGTTTGTTTGCCTGGATCTGGATCTGGATCTGGCCCCTCAGCTCCTGATTATGTGCAGACAGAGGCAAGCAATAGCAACGTCTAGCAGGTCCTCACGCTGGGAGCTGCTGCATGCGTTTTACAATAGATCTCTGATAAGTAGCTCGCTTCCTAATTGTCGAGGTCGAGGTAAAAACATTTGCACAAAGCGCTTTCAGACTTTTGAGAATGTGACAATTTGTTGCCTAATTAGCCAAGAGATTTCTTCCTCCATTTGATGAAACATTAATCATAAAGCTTCTGTTATAGTCAGAGTTGTTTTTCAAAGGAAGTAGCTTCAAAAGAGCTTCTTTGCCGTCTTCAAACGCAACGATGGCAGGCTTATTTTTTCTTCGGCTGGTGGCAACTCGCGCTGTTTCCCCCCCCTTCAGATGATGATATAATGGATGTCACATGAAACACTGTCCTGCCGAATTCCTGCATCCCCATTTATCACTCTTAATCATTTCCTGCACATTCCTCAAGAACACATTTATTGAATGCATCTATCTTTCCCCTGTTGAGGCTGAAGACAGAGATGGATCACTCCAGCCAGGAGATTTTAAGGACTTTCCAGGCCAAACAGAGCTCAGCTGACAGTCTTTGACTCATTTAAATTCTACCCGCTGCTTTGTCTCAAACATGTTTTTTTTCTTCTTCACCACATAGGTTAAGGTGGTATTAGCTCGAGTAGCTGAGGCTTTCTTGGTCAGGTTTTAGTCCAAAACTCACATTGACAGACAAAACTGCTGTTATTGTATGTCCGAGTTTTGATTCACAAATTTAAACTGAAAGGTACTATTTATTTGACCAATTTTCTGCAGAGTTAGGGCAAAAACAACATTTTTAGTGTTGTTTCTTTGTAGTCAAATCCAAAAAAAAATGAAACTTATTTCACTTTAAAATTGAGGATTTGTGATATGTTCTGCAGTACTGCAAAAGTAAAATAAATGACGTTAATTTTTATAGTACAGTATGTAAATCTGAAGCATTTTAATGAAAGAATTTCACACTCTTGGTGAAGTTACACGTAACTTTGGCGACTGAGTTGTCATACAGTGATTAACTGTTCAGTTTACAGTCTATTGCCTGTTTATTGGGATTAACAGGTTAAATTGACAGAATTTATGTGTTACATTCTCAAAATATACAAATTATTTTCATGGAAACATACAGATTTCTTTATTGTTACATCTGATTTTCTTGGAAGCAATAAGTTACATTCACAGAGTTGTTTTCGAGGAACTTAAGAATTAGTTTACTGTTAATTTACATGTTGCTTTCCCTTAATTTACAGGTTATTTTCCTGTAGCTTGCATGTTACTTTTCTGATAATTACATGTCAGGTTTCGTTCTAGTTACTTTCTGTGAAAATTTACATTGTTCTGAAATTTACAGGTTATTCTTACAGAGTTTGCAAATTACTTTCTAGGATTTTTCTGCTTAACTTTTTACAATTTACCAGAAATTATCCGGGATATTTTCCACATAAATTTATGTATATCTGGGTTTATTATGTGTTGCTATGCTAAAATGTTTTTATATTCAATAAATACATAAAATTTCTTATGTTTTTTTTATGATAGAGTAGAACATATCACAAGCAGAATTCTAAAAACCTTTAAAAACTGAGTTTTAATTCCGGGTGAAACAGATGATTCACAATTCATCAGCATATTTCGATTGTCAGATAAATTATTTATTTTATTATACCATCTGTGTGTTTGGTTGTTTTCTTTAAAAATGCTTCTTATGCTTTCATATTTCTGGCTGTTTTGAAATGTGATGAACCAAGCTAACATTCAAAGATTCAGCATATATTTTAATTTATTTTATGTTTGGAAAAGGAACCATTTTTAGAATAGGTCTGGGTCTAACAGAGGTGTATTCTGTTGTTTGAGTTTTTGAACACTAGTGGCCTAACAACAGAGCCTTGGGGAACGCCACATGATTTTTTTTACTGGTCAGCCAAGATATCAAACCAATCCAGGTCAGGTAAATAAAGCCACAGTTTTTATTGTTTTTTATTTTTTGCAATTCAATAAGCATGTGTAGCTGTAACAGTGGTTTTCATTTATTTTCATTGTAATGTTCATATTTCATAGGTAAAGTCATTTATGTACACCCCCCCCCCTGCATTTAATCATGACTGCTCAGTCTGTGATTCTCAGAAGGGAAAAGGTACAAACGATTCCCTGTGATGCATATTTTCAGACTAAACTTAAACTTGGTCATGTGTTCCTGTCAGCTTCATCAGCTTTTCAAAAATAACTTATTTTCCTCCGTCACCTCCACCGTTTCTCTTTTCACTGGCACAAACCTCTCTCTAGAGCCACATGAAATCATTTTAATTATTTTCCTCATTCTGTTTTATTAACTTTTTGAAATCCACTTTTTCCATTCTCACCATATCTATTAACCCTAAACTGTAATTATGGAGTGAATGAAAACAAATGAACAAATCAATAGTCAAATAGACCCTCTTTTACTGCTATTCACAAATATTCTACCAAATACAAGAGTGCGGTGGTTAAAGCATTTCCTTATCAGTTTTAAAAATCTAAAGCATGCACAAAACAAAAAATCTTTTTGAATTTTACAAAAATAAATCCATTTTTGCTTTAGTTGAACACAGCACCAAAAAACATGCATCAAATGCTGAATCATCTGTGTTGTTCTTAAGCATGTCTGATATGTGTCAACTGTCGAGATATTCTTTTCATTGTGTGTTTTCACAGGTCATTTAGAGCAGACATGGCTGCCACGGGTCTCATTTCTGATATCATTTTCACTTTAAACATCCTCGAATAAACGATTCTAATATAGGCCCACTTTTACATCAGAATCACGTCTCATTGTTCACATAAACAGACTGAAACAGACTGTCACCAGTTAATCTGTGTTTGTCTCCCTGAGTGCAGACAGCTGTCGGAGAGAAGGGTTTAGTCAAGAAGATTGCGAAGAGAAACCTAACTTGCAATCAGGGAACTTCGGTTTGAGATGAAATATAATTTTTTTCTGACTTATTTTGTAGGACTTGTTTTATGCTCTATAAAATGTATGAATTATAATATTCAGTTGCTGCTAGGATTTTGGAGATAATACTCAGGGTTGGAAGTTATACTTTATGGGGTGTTCATATAAACTGAGTGCCTACACTATATAGTATTACAGTGAAACTGTGTTTCACAGAATATCAGACAGTTACTAGTATGTAGCCTAAGAGTTGCGCAGCATTCTAAGATGTGTCTGCAGGCCAGAGTTGTCTTAATATAAGGCTATTTAATCTGAAGGTAGTATAGTTCCTCCTTAAGGTGCTAAACCAATGATGTGGCTTCCATTAAATCAACAAGGCATTTGTTTGCATGATATCACAGCTAACATTTTATATTTATTGACAAGTTTACAGAACATGTCTGTTTTATAACGATGTACGATTGTAACATGAAAGACGTGAAATAATCATTGTTGTTCTGACAAAGCTGAGTCTGGGTGATTGTACAATATCCCATTGATAAGCTAATGTAATTGTAATTTATTTATTTAATCACCATTAGGTGTATTTCAGACTGTTACAGTCCATATAACTTAGATCATTTAGTCACTATTTGGCACAGTCTCTTCTTGAGGCATGTTTTGGTGATCTATAAAAATGGTGTTATATATTATTGGATCTTCCTTCACATGTGAGGAATATTCAATACATTTTGGACAGATCTTGGAGAGAAAAACAGACATTTTGTTTAGTATTTTGATCAGGCACACATCTATCTAGGTTTTACAAGCATCTGGGCTCCAGACCCCATTTGGCTGCCACTTGTTAATCTAGTTTTAAATACGGTAGTTTTAAATATTGAGAGTACAGTGCTGCTAAGAACACTTTAGGGAAAAAATCTAATATGATAACTTGACATAACAGGATTTGAGGTAAACAACACAACACACTCCGTAGGTTACAGGTTTTCTTAACAAGCAGCTCACACTACAGGTAGCCTACTTGGTGAACAACACATGGATTTACATTTAGGATCTAGTGGCAGCATGATTGAAGGATTTCTTTGGAATGATGGGTACAGTGGGGGCAAAAAGTATTTGGCAGCCAACCATTGGGCAAGATTTCCCACTTACAAAATGAGAAAGGCCTGTAATTTAAACATCAACTGTGAGAGAGCATAAAAAAATGTGATCATATTTTATGATTTTTAAAGAATTTATTGGTATAATAGTGCAGAAATAAATATTTAGCAACTACAAACAAGCAATAATTCATCTCACAGAACTGTTACTACTTCTTTAGGAAAGTCCTCTATCTTCCACTCATTACCTGTATTAATGGCACCTGTTTGAAATTAACTGTGTATAAGACATGTCATGCGTGGTGTAGTGGTTTAAGATGGGCGCCCAATGTACAGAGGCCTAAAGCCCTCGAAGTGGCTTTCCTGGTTCGACTCCCAGCTATGGACATTTGCTAACAACTCTCTCCCCCTTTCATACACCTGTCCACTGTTAATAAAGGCCAATATGGTCACAAACCCTTTATAAAAAAAAAGACACATCTTCAACTTCAATTGTCAACTCAAACCTCCACATTGGCCGAGACCAGAGTGCTGTCCAAGGACACCAGGGACACAATTGTACACCTACACAAGACTGGGATGAACCGATGTACAATAGACAAGCCCTTTTTTGAGCAGTACTGACTTAAAGTGACTAGGTAGAATGATGGTGTGTAAAAATACACTTTAAAGTGTCAAGGAGCTGATAAAATACTGAAACCTACTTCAAAAAGTGAACTGTTAAACAATACATTTGCAGATTCAGTGGTTAGAAAAGATCTAATTCCCCACACCACATGAGCTTGTTTATCCCACATATTTATTAAACTTGGATTAGATGTATACATGATTATACCATACTCCTAAGTTATAACGCAGAAGTCCATCAAAGTTTCTCCTTGAAGACAAAATGTGGAACAATTGCTAGACTTTATGGTTTTTAGCTTGTGATCCTGCAGAACCTTAATGCTGGGCTGTATTAACAACAAGGTTCCAGAGGCACATATGAAGTCCTTGCCAAACCTTTAAACTGAAGAGCCTTTGTAGAATTGTTTGAAATAGTTTCAACAGCAAATCTCCATTATTCATGCATCTCTCCCACACTTCCTCATACACAAAAATCTTTTTCTCCTCCATGAGCCCAGCCAGGGGTCAGCACCCCCATTAGAAGATGGCGAAGGAGACATTTTTAGACGCCTTTAGCAGAATTAGAATCTCTCTCCAACCCGCAGTAGGGAGTCCTCTTCTGCCTTTGCAACATTGCTGCTGATGCTGTGGAGATGTTGCCCGCAGCACCATTTCACTATGTAATCAACAAAATCATGAAAATTGCAAGAGTGTTGAATAATTTAAAGTGGCTGCGTTAAAAATTATGTCTTGTACGGTGTCATGGCAATGGAGGTCCAGGCACAGGGAATCGGAGAGTGGAGCGGGTGAAAAAATAATTTGGGTGAAGCATTTTTCTTTGTCACACTCTTTTACTGGTGACATTATGTATTCCTTTGCTTCCAATATTCCTTTATTGTTGCTCCAGGGTATGCTTATATTGAGACGAGTAGCAGCAGGTTGACAACTCACTGTACTTCACCTATAGCTTAATTCATTTTAATCATCATGCACATGAGTTCATGCTGTTCACCAGGAATTAAATGTTAAATGTAAAATGATTGACTCAGATCTGAATTTCAAGTTAGACTATTTGCCCTTGTGCGTGGTACGAACCAGTGAAGGACAGAATACTGCACTAAGCTGCTCATCCACCCAGGAGACCTGCACTGATTTTATTTGATTAAGTGCAATCATGAAATCCCAGCTCACTGGGGTCTGCTCCAGTCAAGCCCTTCATAAAAAAACACCATGTAATAAATAAATACGGCCCTGTCGGGGTGCCGAATAAACACTGTTATTTGTGCTGCTGGGTTTGTCTGCTCTTGTGTTGCATGTTAACAGAGCGAGTAATGAATGCTTTTATGGAGGATTATGTAACAAGCATATTGTGTGTGAGAACACATCAAAACCAGTGAGCCTTGCCAAAATAAAAGCTTTATAAGAGGAGCGAGCAGTTAGATTGACCTTTAGAAGGATGGATCACAAGGATAAGCATTATCTGAAATCCCTACTTTATCCCCATATATATTTTTAAAAAAGATCCAAAAGCAGTCCTAGTTACCAAACAAAGCAGTTACATTAGTTCTGATAAAGGAAACTCAGGTAATTGTATCAAGTCAGTGAATGCAGCAATCACTCCTGAACGAGCATGTGCTATTGACTACCTAAGTTGTTGCAATCCCACGTAGTGTCCATGCATGTGGCACTATCGAAGAGGAAAACTCCCCTTCAACAGCTAGAAAGCTCCTCCAGAACCAGAACCTGGTTCAGTGTGAGCAGCCATCTGACTACTGGCTCCATGACTATGTTCTGGTGCAGAGTTAATGGACACAGTAGTTCATTTAGTGACTTAATTAATGAGCCAACAGTCGAATCAGTGGGAAGAAAACTAAACACATATAGTTATCTGCAGACATTGCTCCTTTAGTTACTTTGTCCAGAGGCAATCAGCTTATTGACCAACAGACTCATTTTAATTATGCAACATGAGTTACTTTGTTCCACCGGAGTCTTCCTTTGTTCTTTGGTGAACATTAAGCCTAGTTTATACTTCTCCATCAGCAAGTTTACACTCAGACATAGATGTGTAGATGAAGACGTTTCTCTTTTCTACTTCTCCGTTGGTTTGTCAGTGTTGCAAAGATATACCTAACGAAGAAAGGAGGGGGTGCTGTTTTTTTTCTGGTGGGTCTGCCTTCTATTGCAGTGTCGTCTCTGGTTAACTAGAGTTGGTTTTCTTCAGCTTGGGAACGCATCCCCCCCTAAAGGAACAATGACCAACAGAAAGTACTTTTTGATTAAGGTGAAATTTACTAGAAGTGCAGATCAATCAGCACTCTAAAAACTATTGTTCTCCGCACCTCCCAGAGTACAACATCGCCAAAAGACCTTATTAGATAAACTTAGACTTAGATAAACCAAAAGGCCCTGGCCCAAAGGGCTGGAGCGCCAGCCTGGCCCAGTCCGACAGGTTTTCAGAATTCGCAGGCCCAAACCCGTATCAAGCCCAACTTTTTTAAAACCTGCCATAACAATGTTTTAGCGTGATGGAATGCTATATTCATTTGGTGTGTTCATAAATTGAATCTGCCGCTGTGAAAAACTTCTGTAGTTAGAAACAAACAGCATTCTAATTTTCTGTGAATAAATGAATGGTTTCTGACAGATCAAAGTGGACATAAAATAGCAGGTTAAAATAGGGGCTCTGTTGGATCCGCCACATGACCGTTCAAAATGTTTCTGGAGATGTAATGAACCTGTTGTTTTGCTGTCTTATGACAGCTTTACATACAACACACTGAACAAACCTGGTTGGCTCAACTTGAAGAGTTGATTAAACTTACTCTAGAATGGAGCCTTTCCCTTGGTGTTGTTCACGCTCTTCAATTCACCATTTTCAATCTTTTTCTTTATGTCCTCCATGTTTGTGGTGGGAGTCGGGAAGTTGGGCAAATCAGATGTGTAAGTGAGGTGTAGAGGGCTCTGCCATGCAATATAAAGCATCTAGTGTCCAAAAACTGCATTGACGACTAATGACATTGACTAAAGAGACTATTATAAAATGATCTCTGGCTTATGTTGGGCTGACCAATCACAGGCGTCATCTCTCCATTTGGTTCAACGGATAGTTAAAACAGAGACCCCTTGTGTTGCTGTATAATGGTCAAAACGTCTGTTTTGATGTAGATGGAGAAATATAAACTAGAGTGTAGCCTGCGTTCTCCAAAGGTTATTAATTTTTAATCGTACAAATTATCTAATTACATATTAGGCAAGGCAAGGCGATTTTGTTTGTATAGCACACTTTCAACACAAGGTAATTCAAGATGCTTTACATGATTCAGTGGTAAAGAAACCAAACATATTGTAGCAACCTGCCTTGTTAAAGTGTTCCATGTTTGCATTTTGTTGTTGTTCAGTGATCTGTTATGCTGTTGATGGTTCATTAATGCATTGTACTAGAGACTAGTGTGAATGGATTGGTTTTTGAAAGGGAGCTGGGGAAGGAGGAAGTGACGGGAGGGAGCGTGCCTCTGTTGTTGTTGATCCATTGTGGGTTGTTGAGACATCTGATTACCCGTCCGGTGTATCTGGCGTGGTTGTGGCCAACAGCAAACGTTTTCCTGCATTAAATAGAACCAAACCAGAAACAGCCGTCTTTGAATCTTACTGCCTTAACACGGACGCTGTCAGAAGTAAAGCACCAGGGCTTTCGGCTTCTTTGGCTACCGGGACCAGCTAACCTTGCTAATCCTGTGAGCATCATGGCCACACAGCGCGACAACTCCGGAACTCGCACGAAATTTAAGGAGGAGGTGGAGTACGGCGATTATGGAGACGCACCGGGACGTGAGACTGATATTCTTTGTGACTCTGAGCATGTATTCCGCCTTAGACAGGTTCCCAGAAAGCTAGCTGCTGATGCCATCTTCAGTGTGCAGCCAGCGGATGGCAGCGCCGGTACGAAAACACCTGCCAGGACTGACGTAAAGCAGGATGTAAATAAAGATGGCGGCACCCTGTGTAACCAGCTGCAAATGAAAACACCAAAATACTCCGGTAAGGCTGACTGGGAAGCCTTTTATACTCAATATGAACTCTTGGCAAAGGCTGCAGGCTAGTCTGAGGACATTTAGGCACTCAAGATGGCTCTGTGTCTCACTGATGAAGCCTCTTGCTGTCTGCTACTGCTTGGCCCAGATGAACGGGGTGACTACAGGGCTTTAGTTGGGGCCTTACAGAGACGTTTTGGACAATGTAATCAACCTGCTGTCCTTTGTTCAGAGCTGGCAAATAGCCACTCTCTGTTTTAGCCTCTGACATTGAAACCCTGACGAGAAGAGCCTATTCTCACTTGCCCGCTGCTGTGCAGAGCGAGTTGGCGAGAGACCAGTTCATCCGGGCCCTATCTGCGGGAGAACTGAGGGTTTCAGAGACGGTTGGTTCACCCCAGCCCCCTACAAGATGCTTTGGAAATAGCATTAGAGAGAGAACTGGTTGGAGCTACTGCAGAAGACAGTTCCCTCAACTATAACCCTGTTGCAAGAGCTGTGGCTAAGGAGGAGCCGGGTCAATTAACTGACGGAACTCATCAGAGAGGTTTCAGTACAACCCCCACAGGGTGGCCGCTCCCGCCGCAACGCTCCTGTTTTCTGGGTTTGCGAGGGGGCCCGCCACATCAGTGTGCGGTACCCAAAGCGTGCTGACCACCAGGGAAACACCCCAGGGTCTGTGTAGAAGGGACGTCACAGACCCTTACTCATATGTCCCACTCTTCTGGAGCCTGGGCGGCTGGGGAGGTAAGGCTCAGCTTCCCCCAGAAGCAGACAACGGCACAGAGTGGATCGGGGTCATTGGCTGGACTCATGTTGGAGACTTCTGCCATGTCCCCATCTCACTGAACGGGACGCATTGCATAGCACTGATAGATACAGGTTAAAGTGCCACAATCCTCAGGCCCGACATGGCCCCAGCTGGAACAATACTAGAAGCCACAGCCATTAAGCTGTAACATGGGCGCCGTCTGGGGGGGAAGGTTAGGACGATTCTGAGGGCCCGGCACAGAGAGGGGGCCCTTTGAGGGCTATCAATATGTATTGTCTGTGTACGTTTTTTAAATGAAATATTTATATATATTAAAATAAGCAAATTATATATGGTTGGGATTCGATATAAAAAAAATCCTCGAATTATGTATGATATTATCATACCCCTCTCCCTTACTGAAGGGTATCGTCTGACACTGGCAGCAGCACATGCGTAATGTGTACAGCACGCTTGGCCTACGTGAACGATTCCTTCCCTTCACTGCTGTGGAAGATCTTTTCTGTCAAACTGTTGCTCAAATTAGGTCAAAGTAGGATTAGCTTCTAAAACCCAGTGTTACAACTTTTCAGTTTAGTGTGTCAGTCGCTGTGAGATACAGGAGGATGTATGGATGCTGAACTAGCCACGTTGCTACTGGACTGGTAAGTAATAAAGGCTTGCTCCTGTGTTATCTGGGCATGATGATGCGATGCAGTGCCAGAAAAATTGTTTGATGGTTTGCCAACTGACACTCTGTCAGGTTGATGTTTTTGTTTTTTTGACTGTACTTGTAAACTTGTTCAGAAGCTTTCCATAGAGATTCCCTCATCTGTTTCAGTTGTCGGCTCGGTCTTGCTGATAGCCAGCAGCCCCTATGTCGAGATACAAAGAGTATAAAACCACGGCATTTATGGTTATTTATGCGTTTTGGTTCACTAAATGGTTTCAGCACATTTCGTAGTGAGTTACCGCTGCATTAAAGTGCACATTATTCAGTTAAAGTGATGTTTTCGGACTTAAATTAGTGCTAACTCAATAGCGGAGTAGCTCTGTAGATCTTCTTCATGGTAATGTGATACAGCAGCTTTGCTCAAATTTCTCCACGTTAGCTTAAGAACCCCCTTTTTTTCTATGTTAACTTATAAATGCAGTCAAACAAAATATGTTATATTGACTATCAGTTGCTCTTGCCTCTGTCAAAATGAGGTCTTCATCATTCTGAACAGTGAAATACACATTTTGACCCTTTTGAAATATGCATATTAAATAACCTTGTCAAATTAAGCAACAAAGCCTTGTTGGTCCCTGACTTTCCTAAAACTATGTGAATTTTAATAAAACTATTCTGAATATTTATCCTGTTTATAATAATATGATCATTTCTACAAAGGATTTTGCGCTGTTTCAATTTAGTTTGCAAACATTCTGGATCAGATAATATGAAAGTTTTCTGTGAAGGGTGGTTGGCAGAGATGGATCATACTGTATTTGACAACATAAGAGAATCGTGTAGTAACACAATTCCACATCTTCAAGAGATGCACTGAAACCTCCCAAACAGCTCAAAGTAGTTTGTACAGTAGCTGGCAGAGGATTTCTATCAGATTTTCTGCCTGCAACCAGGAGTTGACTATAGATTGACTTTCTTATTACAGGTAAAATATTTAAGTCTTCTCTGGTTTTAGTATTTTTAGTTATAATCATTCCCAAAGATTTTACCTAATTTTAACTGGAATCCCATATAATTCAGTTTTCTCCATATCATGTATTGACATAAGCTCACATTTTTTAAATGTAAATAGAATCCCAATGCTTTACAAATATTCAATTTTTTTTATTATTACCAAAGGGATCTGGACAGTTTTTTTTTTTAGACATATAGCTAATAACTCAGCAGCTAAAATAAATAATTAGGGAGAAAAGGGACAGCCCTGCCGGATTCCACAATTGATAGTGAATCCTTTAGGTGTTCCTTGGGGGAGAGAAACCGAGCTATTAATATCCTCATACATTATATGTATCGCTTTAATTAACTCTGTACAGAATCCAAAATATTCTGACGTTTTTATAATACATGCATGTTCAACAGAATCAAATGCTACGTAAAGATCCATAAATTAAAATGAAACCCTTATCTTCAATCAAAGAATTATAATCTTCTAAATCAAGGACTAATCTGATTTTATTATGTATAGACCTATCTTTTATAAATCCTGAATGTGTTTTACCATCTGTCCAATAACACTTTTCAAACAATTTGCAAAAATAAGAGTAAATAATTTGTAATCCCCTTACATTGCTAGTGCAAGCACAAAACAATGAATTTAGGGTGGTCTAGCAGTACAGAAGCAGTTATATATGATTCACATAAAGTCTGATTGACTTAAATATATGAGAATGATAGTCAAAATACCATAAAGTGCATGATTTTATGTAAATTAATATGAAAAAAATCTCAGCTGTCTTGGGGGCTCTGCCAAGATTCTTGTCATGGGGCCCAAAATTCTTAGCAGCGCCCCTGAGCTGTAATCTGTTATTGGGGATTTAACTCCTATGCTGGGTCAGGGGTTGGTCAGCATCCAGGTTGGTGGCCTGTTCGTGGACTTTAAGGTGTGGATCGCAGCTGTGCAGGACCAATGGATTCTGGGTCTGGACTTTTTGAGAGAGGGCCAGTGCTCAGAGACATCAAGAGCAGCAGAGAGTCATCGGGAGTCGGCCACCCCTCTCCAGGTGTTTCTGCCTACTCGCCCAGCCTTGGGGAACTCCGGGCAAATCTCACCTACCCCCGGAGCCCTGCCACCAAGGAGCTTTTTTTCTAATTTAATAAAAAGTCCATTATACAGTCCAACATAATGAAATATGAAAGCATGTCGAAAACACTTGGTATCCCCAGGACTTCTTCCTCGACCTAGGGACATCTGACAGTAGCTGCTCTGCTGACCTGAGGCCCTGGGCAGGATTATAACAGGAAAGAAGCACAGCAAGATATGGCAGAGCAAGACCAAAGAGGGATTTAAAAACAAATATTAAAATATGAAAATCTTGAGTTTGATTCTAAAAGACTCTGGCAGCCAGTGAAGAGAGGCCTGGATAGGCTTGATGTGATACCACTTTCTTGAACAAGTCAGCACTCAGGCTACAGCATTCTGCACAATCTGGAGACGTGTGAGAGCTAACTGGGTCACCCCAAAGTACAGCGAGTTGCAGTAATCCCTCCGAGAAACAACATCTGTTGTGAATCAGCACTATATAAATAAGCTGAATCGGACTGAATTACAATAAATGTATCTGTATTGTTCAAGCATACCTCAAGCTTACAGGAATGTAAACTTTTATCACTAACCATAAAAGGAGCCTGATTGGGTGTTAGTTTAGGGATGTCAAAACCAACATGCAGCATTTTCATGGCACTCACCTTTAACCAGAAATGGTAACAGTGGCTTCTACAAGTCATCTCCATGCTGTGTTTTTGTTCTGCTCAGAAACTAAACTAGGTTAACTCACTTTGCTGATTGGAATCAACTGGTTCATTGGCTAAGCAGAACAAAAACATGGCATGGAGGTGACTTGTTAAACCACAATTCCCATCTCTGCCTTTAACCTCTCGTTTACTGAGGCCTCTCTGATCAATACGACTTTTCTGTTTTTCCACTTCTGTTCCTTTTTGTCTCATTGCTCAACATGAAGCTCACAGCAGCAGGCAGCTGCACCCAGGAAACCAAGATGTACAGCGACAGCCATGCTCTTAGAGTCAAATAAATTGAAAGCATATATTAAAATGAATGTCTCTGTTTTGATGCATTCGTATCATTGAGCAATCCTTCATGGATTCTCTTAACTGGCCGCTTGATGGCTTTCACTTCCTCCCAAAGGGCTTTTTAGAGGCCCTGCCTCTAAATACATGATCTGTTGACCGCGCAGCCAGTATGCTGATATATCCGATTCTGATACCAGTGAAAGATTGACTGTTTTGTTTGCTAAAGCCCTTTTATAAACCCATAGATTGCAAAGCAAGGCCTCCGCCAGAACCGCAGCCCCCACTAATAAATCCAGCAGCAGACATGGTGTCTATTTAGTCATAAATATGCACAGTGGACTCAATTACTCAGCGTGTTATTCGCACAGCTGCTCCGGATATAGTTTACTGTGTGTCTCCCTGTGTAACACAAATCATATTCATTTGACTTATGCATAGAAATCTGATATGTCAGCTTCTTTCTCGGCGGCTTTGGTTGCAGGTGAGTCTCACCTCCTGGTATTTTAGTGATCAAAAACTACTAATTTCAGCTGACAACATGTTTAGTCTGAATGTAAAGCAATAGATGAACGATGTCCTGCAAATGTTTTTATGCCCCTTTAAACTTAGCCACAACAACACAAACCTGAGCATAACTGTAACATGCCACGAAAATGATGCATAATAGGGCTAAGCAATATAGCCTCAAATCAATATCACGGTGGATGAAGGAGTTCACCTTGATACTGGTAAATGAATAACTACCCCACCATCTTCATTTCTCTTGCCCCCTCTTCAATATTCAATATCCCAATGTCACATCATTTGAATAATGTACATGACATTACATTGGATGCTGTATGAGGAGTCATTTTATTAATTTAATTAATAATCAATTTTTTTAATAGCTGTATGGTTGAAGTAGAACTGTTATAAGGTTTTGCCTTCAGAATATTTTTTGGAACAGTTATGTTTCTTACATCACTAATTACAACCCCACATGACATCATCATGCCCAAATAGCAACACAGCTAGGTTAGCATCTGTAGCATATCCTGTTGTAGGCTCTCTAAGGCCTCATTCACACTCGCTGACATCACAAAATTGAAAATTGTAACACTCGGTTTTTGAAGATAATCCTACTTTCTTAAGTTTGACAGAAAAGAACTCTGACAGCAGTGAGAGGAAATAAGTTTCGTCTGACCTGTTTCATATTGTCTTACTGCTCTATGAGGCAGCAGGAGGAACAGCAGGAGGCGCACTGTTAACAAGGGGAAGACCTGGCCATGAAAAGATAATCTGGCAGTAAAGCTGCAGCAGCTTTCAACTTGGGAACTGGGATTCCTTTAAATTTTCCACGCTTCTCCTGACAGTTTTCTGTGGTGCCATTGATGGATCTACCATGGCTCATAGGGGTGTGAGGAAAAATCAATTCACGTCTGAATCTCGATTCCTATTTAACAAGATTCATAATCGATCCGAAATGTTTGAGAATCCATTCTCAAAAAATATGTTTTCTGAACCTTTTTACAATTTCGCTTCGCGTAGTGTTTGTCATGCAACAGCCACCGTCGCATTGACAGGTCTGATGCGCTGTTGGCTAGCTAGTGCTAGCTGCTAGCGCTAGCTAGCTGTAGCCCCTAGGCTTAAGCTTCAGCATGAAAGACAAAAGAGAAATCCAGCCCGCCCCGTCTTTGCTGAAGGTAAATGTTTAGGCCGTCTAAAAGGTCTTCTTCATGCTAATGAAACCCTTGGCAAAAGTTTTATTTTTTTTAATTAATAAATCTGCAAGTATATAAGAGCGATCTTTCACACCTGTGGCGCTTTCAAGGAAGTACGAAATATATGCTGAGTTCAATAACGTTAGGACTTTCAAAATTTCTAACAAAAACAATAAAAATAATAACATAAGCCATAAATTTCTGTTTAATGATGGTTGATGAGCAATTTTTGGTGCATACTAAATATTCTCAATGTATTTTCTACTATGTACCAAAGAACAAACAAAATACATATAATTATTATTTTTTTCTTCTTAAAATATATCAGCATTTTGTTTTTCAAGACTATAAATTTTGTTTAAAAGGTCTTGGATGTCCAGTTGCAATTTCATGTCTTGTTACTTTTGAACCAGTTCCCTTCTCTCAACATAGATTGTAAAATCCATTTTGTGTTGATGCCCTGTTATATTCATGGCTCACTTCATCACAGACACTTGGCAGATCAAGTTGTGTGTATTACAAACACAAATGATGAATGAAAGAGTATTGATTAAGAAAAAAATACATATTTGAATCGAGAATCGCTTCTGAATCGAATCGTCACACCAAGAATCCGAATCAAATTGAATCGTGAGATGTTGTAAGATTCCCATCCCTAATGGCGCAAGTCTCAAAAACCTCAGATTTGTTAATATCATTTGGTAATGTGTAGCATAATGCCATAAAGTGTAATTCAGACAGTGCTTCTGGGCAGACGACCCACAGTTGAAAAGTTGTATAGTGTGGTTTTCAGCAGTGCAACCCTCCTATGCGGTGACAGTTCTGAAAATGAACATAAGAAATGGTGCCGAAACGTTTTGAAAATACATTTTTAAGGTTTATATTTACAGAATGTGTCTTTAACATCGGTTACAGAGAGGCGACAACACGCTGGATGAGGTGAGGAAATCACTGTGGCTGTGGGGGAAATCGGTGGTTTTATTTAATGTGCAGTCGCTTATTTTGTACAGAAAAATGTTTGTTTTTACATCTAAGCACAGGTAGGATCGGCCAGTGGTTGCTTCAAGTGTGCGTGATTTATCAGCACTCTGGACTAAGGGGAGCACATTTCTGCCGTCTCCAGTTGGAAATGAGCAAAATGACGTTGGCAACAGTCATACATTTCGTATCGGTAGATTTTTGGTTTATCACCCAGCCTTAATGCATAGTTTTCATAATTGTTTTTTGTAAATGACCTCTAAAGTGTGCAATATTCTGAAAACTAAATCATTGTAAAAGATCACATTTGTCTGACCTCCACATGTTTCATATCTGGCCTCAGAGGTTTGTAAGACAACAACCAGAATTGTTGAGAGCAAAGAACACAGTAGACAGGTCAAGATAGAAAGATTATGGCCACCTGTGTCCAAAAATCAACACTATAAATCCCACTGAAGAAATGCATTCAAATGTTTTTCATCCGCATGGACAGTGAGGTACGCGCTGATGGGAAGATGAATGAGTAAAATAAAAATAAATAATAATAAATAAATAAAGCTATGGAGAAATTGGTTGTATAAGAAAACATATTCCTGTTAGAAGGCCCCAAAGTCCATCCATAATCCAACTGAGAACTTTAGGCAGGATGTTCTGCATTAAATCTGACTCTTTTAGTCCCTTTCAGTCCCTTAACCATGTTAACAAGGTTTTTATTGCTTATTTGTACAACCTGGGGGCAGCTGATTAGCCTGACAAAAGCTCAGGTAATATCTGAATTATGACCTCAAATCCCAGAGGATGTGAGAAGGAGGCTTCATGGATGCAGAGCAGAACCATTGCTCTGCCGTGCTTCATAACCATACGCAACACAGAGATTTAAAAAGGAGCGGCAAAAGCAAATGAGGTGGATTAGCAGTGCTTCCCAGCAAGTGTTGGTGTCATCCAGGACATGTTACTGTGTGATGTCTTCTCTTCTGCCTGGGTGATGAGCTGTTAGGATGTCATGTGATAGTCTTCAGTCAGAGGCCTTCTTATAATTGCCAGAGATCCTTTTGGCCCACAGCATCACCATCCACAACGACAAGAGGTGTGCCGGTACACCTAGTTGTATTTGAATGTTTTAGTATGGAGTTGTCAGTCTGGTACACACTTTTGTAATGCATTTCTACTCTATGTCACGAGTCTCATCCAGTACTATTCACCCCCTCATCATCATCATGTGTCTTCAATTATCCACACTTGATTATCCTCAACTCTAAACAGTTTTTCACTATTTTGCTGTACCAAAAAATAAACCGAACCGTGGCATAAAACCAAAGTACGTACCAAACCGGGATGTTTGGCGTACCGGCACGCTCCTAACGATGACTGTTAAAAAACACTGGGATCATATGAGTTATGACAATATCTAATGTCCCTTTGAGATAAAATGTTTTTGAATTGAACTGAATTTGAATAGAGACAACTCCAAAAATGTCCCACATTTCTTTTTATTTCTATATTGGTACAAAAAAGGTAAATGAATAATAACACATGTATCGGTTTTCTTCCACTTTATGATTATGATGTTCTGCTTTGTGTTGATCTGTCACATAAAATCCCAGTGAGATACACTTAGGTTTGTGGTTCTCCCATATGTTAAAGAGTTCAAGGGGGTTGAACCATTGAGCATTTCAGGAGTTGATTTGAACAGAGCGTCTGGAATAAATATCCCCAACAGCCTCTGCCTCGTGAGAGAACAGATGTGTCTAAATATGCAGGACTTCCATAAATATGGCCAATATATCATCAGAGAAGGAGGGTACTATTGAATATAGGCAGGAAGCTGTTAGAGCTCTTCAGCTACAAGAAACCATTCAAAGTTGTCAAAGGAACATTCGTTCTTCCTTTAGATGCAAAAAGTTTCTGAGTTTTCTGTTCCCAATGCAGGTAAATAGCCGTTCAACAACATTTCCCTCTGAACTCAACAGATTCCATACATAAATCATAAACACAGTAAGACTGTTGCTTCTCGCAGTTATTATTCAGCATCTCACATCAGGGAACAGATGCTAATAGCTGCTGAGACGTGAGTCGGGCTGCTTATTAGGCATGCTCAGCCTGAACTGGAAGACCCCCCTCCGCCTTAAAATTATTCTGCAGGCTCTGTCTCAAATTATAGCTTAATTGAACTTTTCAAAACCATACAATAGCAAACTCTTCCTCGGGTCAAAGTTGACAGAGTGGCGAGGGGTTCTGAAACTTAAAGAGATCATTAGCGGGGCTCGTCTCATCATTATCCTCTTAGGCCAGGGGCTCCGTTCAGATGTGAGGTCAATTACAAATAAACCTATTTTGCAAGTGGGATGCAGTGATCTGTTCTCTGCCCAGTGCAGACCAGCGACCAAAGAACATCCCCAACATCGCTTTGCAGAAAAGGTGTAAGCTTACTCAAATACATCCCAAAACGAAAAAAAAAAAAAAACAAAGAACAGAAACCAAAAACCCTTTTGGTTTGTTGCTTTTTTTGTTAGAAATCACAAAAATAAATGTTTCTTGTTTTATTTTTTAGACCAATAAGCATCTCGTCTGAAGATGGCTGTTGGGCTAGACAGTTTGATTGCTGCCTCCAATTTCCCCACTAGATGTCAGTATCTGCTTCACACTGTTACTGTAAGAAAAAAAATTCCCAGATCGTATGGAGGTAATCATTTCTAACTTTACCGCTGTAAAGTGGGAAAATGAAGGACTGCAAGTAGATTTCAACGGAAAACGGAGAAGGAAAATGTGGATATGAGAGCTTGAGAACCCTTTAGAGAACCATTAAATCTCTTTAACCAAACAAGCAACCTGAAGCAGGAAATGAAATGAAATGTGTTTGCAGCCTCCGGCTCATTAAACATTTATCCTTTAGTTCACTTAAAGTTCTTCTTTACAGCTTTGAGAAAGCATTAGGGATGGTTTGGTGTTATATTCAAATACTAGTGGTGCTGTGTGACCCTTGCTGTGAATCAAGGAATCTAAAATAACCATTTAAAGTTTAATTACAGTTTATAATTATGCTACAACCTTCTCAGAACTTGTGCTGTAAAGCAGGTGTCATTTATTTTTAGCAGCTGTTCACCCCAGGGCTCAGCTGCCAACATGTTTTTCCAAAGTTAACAGCTAAGTCAGCTCTCTCCTCAGAAGCTGGAACCCCTCAAAGATGCTTTTAAAGTATATGCATGTTTTATTGAAGAATCATGATGTCACACTGAATATTGTTGACACAAATGTCGTCCCTCCGTCTGCCTTGTTTGCCACAGTTTCAGTTGTGATGTCAAAGATCAGACATTTTTAACCTTTGCATTTCTCCTCAGGACTATCATGTCTGATTCTAGTGTGAAACAGAACCACTCAGTGTGCAAAGCCAGATAACCTGAGAAACCTGCCAGGATTTACATAAAACCACATAGACTGGGTTGCCCCTCAGAAATGTACACAGTTGAATCATTTTGAGAATTTTTTTGTAACTTGTATTATTAGTTATGTTCACACTTTTGTGTGTTTGGTGTGTTCTTCTACTGGCAAATCATGAATTTTATGCTTATAAAGCCATAATATGCCTTATGATAAATATCTTTCACACAATACAGACAGCTGGCCAATGACTGCAAAGATCTTTTTATTTCGCTCCTAACTAGGGGCTGTTTTAAACTCAAATCTTACATATTTGCAGAGGTGTGTAGTCATTTGCTCAGTTATATTTATTTAAGTAACTTTTTGAAACAACAAAACAAATAAAGTTTTTTTTTTACTAGACCAGGCTTCATAGAGTAATGTTTATGGCTATTGACTTTTACTGAATGAAGCTGAATCTTTGTTTTAACCATAAAAAAAGTGACACCTTTTCTTTGTACACAAGCTTCGTCATTGTAACATTATGTTGTGTCTGCTGAAACTGTTGTGCCATTTGGATGTCAAGTGAAGGGACCTGACCCTGGTCTAATGTACATAACCTAAATATTGGTTTCATAAGTCTTACTTAGAAAACAATTATTTGGAATGTTTTTTCTCCAAGTCAGATTTGGTTTTTTGCGATTATTTCATGTAATTCTATTTATTTTAGTCTTTAGGATTTGCACATAATTTTCAGTTTTGTCAAATTACATAGTTTAATATATAATTCTACTATATTATAATTATACATATGATAATTGTTTAAATTTTTTTCGTGATCTCAGAACAAGTACTCAAGTACTTAAAACTTATGTAGCATTTTTATCAAATACTTTTTATAAGTACTTTGTAAGTTTACTTGTAGACAAATATGTTGAAGTAGTGCTACTTTTACTTGACTACTGAGTACTGGCTGTTCTACACACCTCTGAATATTTTACTATTTTTTAACTCTGACAACTTGGTGCAAATGCGCAAACATCTTCAAATTTACAAACAGAGTAAAGATAACTTATTCAATCAAAAGAAGATTTCGATCAGAGCCTATGAGCCGTATCTCAGACCCGAATGTCTCTCGCTTACCAGGGGCTTACAGCGTGGTGAAGCATTATTTAGGGTTTGGAGCACGACGTTCCAAAAAGCCCAGTGCTGTGATATTTGTGCATGCTGCAGGATTTCCTCCCTCTGAAGCGACAGCTTGCAGGTCAGAAACGGCTCCTTCAAAGAGTCTTCCCGACTTTTAATCACCGCATTTGGAGAAATGTTCCCTGATTTCAAAACTTTGATTGACATGCCCCTTAATTCCAGTCTCTGATATGACATTGAGGCACAGATTCAGCCTCCAGCACAACATCTAAACGCCAGTAAGAAGAGAAGCCATCTGTCCAAGGTCTGAAGCGATGCCATTATTTGATTAATGGGTGAGCATTTCAGCAGGAGGAAGTTGTGAGATTGTGCGTTCTGGTGAACTATTCACATTGAAAGTGCAATCATTTAATTTAATTTCCATATGTCTCTATTCAGCTTGCTTGGATTGAATACTAAAAATGAATATAAAATATATTTATTCCCGAAGGAAACACAACATCATGACCTGAGATATTTTTTGTCTAATTTTGTGCTACTGTAGTGAATGTATTTTACACATCCGTAGCAGGTGTGCCAATAAATGTAGGTAGTTTTTATCTTCAAAAAGTTTGGGTTTTCTCTTTGAGTCGCAGTGGTTGGATGTTGGAAACAATGGCCTTGCCTGAAGCAGGACTAATTCAGAAAGAGCCTGATCAAACGTAGAAATGTGCTGCGTCTTCCAGAGCAACACAGATTTCCACATGTTCATGAATTAGTCATGCGAGCACACCCATCGTGGTGAACAAATCAGCACGCTGAGCTGCGACCGAATCCGAACAGATTGTTCATTTCTCGTCTACTGACTCCGGATAGAAGACGACGCCGCACCCTGCCTCTGAAGGTCACAGGCGCTCTGAACATCCAGTACAGTGGACGGAAAATGAGATTCATTAATAATTATCGTTCACTTTGGGAATACTGCTGATGTTCCTGAGCAGCAAATATTAATATTTCAGCCTTGGTGGAAAAGCTTTTAAAGCAGTCACTCATTTGGCCCCTCTCACACAGACCAAAGTTGATATTTCTCTTCATCTTCCAACATATTTTTAAAATATATTTTTCCAGATTTCTTTTTTTGGCTGATGTTGATACGAGAGCTCAAAATGTTACTGAGAACCTGTGATGAAAGCTCTCAGAAAAAAAGAAAAAAAACCTCTCCACTCTATTCTTCAGCCTGATGAATAGAAACTAATGGCTTATCTGTGGCAGAAAGAGAGAAAAGGTGAATACGCAGCAGGTGGAGTCGGTTTCACAGCTGATTATGTGTTCCATCTAAAGCACTTTATGGAAGAGTCATTTCAGCCGTGCAGGATGTTGAACTGGGGGGGATTTCAGGGAAGGCAGAAGAATCTGAATGCAAGTAGTGAGAGCTGCCTTTGTGCGTGAAATATGCACTTTCCCCAAACAGTATGAATGAAGTCACTGTGTGCTGAAATGCCTCCTTCAATAGACACAGAAATCCCTCCTTATTCCTCTGTTGTGGCCTGACAATTAGACTTTCAGTGGGCCACAGCATGTGCTCCATCGGCCTCTTAGGTAGAATAGAAAACATCAACTTAGAGTTTTTCTATTAACTCCAAAGGAATCAAGGAGATTCCTGAGAGGATCAGGATCATAATGAGCTTCAGGAAATTGGGCGGCAGGGCGGTAAGAATGTGTAATGAGAGATAATTCAGTAAAAGGAAGACAAGAAGGTGAACCCAGAGATCAACTGGTCCATCTTCCAAAATCAGGAGGACACAATCAAGATTACATGATGTGTAGCAAAGGCGACGCATTGTCTGTACTAACTTTAACCAGCTAGAAGTGTCTCTTTTCACGTGACTTCAAATGTTCCGGTGGAACTTTGGGTTTCATCAAATGAATTCTGTTTCATGTCAGCGGTGGCTCTGTGTCTTAAAACAAAAACCTCCACTACGCACGCCAATCCAATGTGTCGAGTCTGCACTTTTCAGTTTGACTTAATGCTAGTTTCGGATTTACACCCTATTTTCCCTCTAAGTTCAAAGGTTTGTACAGCTGCTGGCATTAAAACATTGGTTACGTAGTTACATTTTTAGTCCGCTTTAATCGAACTCTAGTTTGGTTACACAGAAAGTCCCGTTCGGATGGGGAGGTGTGAATGAGCAATCGAACTCTGCTCCGTCTGAAAACCTACGTGTCAGCCCGATGGCATGTGTGTGAACCGGTGGGCTGAAGGACGCTCCAAAAGCAGAAAAAAAAGGTTAATACGGTAAAAAAAAATGATGTGAAACTTTTGACAAAGAGAATAGAGCAATCCTAAAAAGAATTCAATCTGATGCTACTCAAAAGAGTTTGATGACCCATTCCTGTTCTGCCAGTTAACAAGTTCTCTCCTGGTACTCCGGATTCTACCATAGTCCAAAAATAAAATAGGATAGAGAGTAGAATAATCCTTTATTGTTCCACAAAGGAGAAAGTCAGCTGTGGCAGCAAGAAAAGGGACAGATTTAGATTCCCACCAAAAAAGTATAGAAAAATAAACATAACTAATAATCATATAATTAAAAATAACAAAACTGAGGACTGTGCAGTTATTAAAAATAAAGTGCCATACTCAGATTTGAATGTGCAGCTGAGTAGGATAATTTAAAAACAAAATAATAAATCCACAGATTGTGCCTGTTTACTTGTGTATTAGAAAAGGGAATGTATTATGTACAAAAAGTTCCTAAAATATAAACTAAACAGATGTGCAAATACCAGCAGTAGAAATGTTCATTTAGTGAGTCAAAGAGTCCAAATTACAGCAGGGATGTAAACATTTTTGGTTCTGTGGGGAGCAGTTTCAGCGCTCCTTTAGGCATCTGTCCATCAGTGCTGTTATCTTGTCCAGAGATCGTTATTTGTTAAGGTCACATTCAAGCTATTTGGATGGTAAAGGTTGCAGACCTCTGGTTTAGACAATGGATGGATATTCTGAATCAGAGAAATACATAGCAATCTAATTGTTCTTATTTTAATACTTTATCGAGATCAGTTTATGAAAAAGAAAAAGTATGCAGATTAATTGGAGAAGATATGAGACTGATTTATGAACATTAATTGAATCAAGCTTTACCTACACCGGTAGTACTCAGCAGCAGCCATGTTCATGCCAAACATGCTCAGCTGCCATAACTTTAGGGCTTCTTCTCCAACTTAAAATGGATTTTCCAATTAATGTATTTCAAGCTGCATGACAGTATGAAGCAGAGCGACACACTGGTTCAGCCAATTTAGGACACTGCTTGAGATGTAACTCAGAAACTGGAAATAAAATCCTGACCAACCACCAGCCTTTTTCTGCTGCCTTTGATTTTCTGGGCAGTCTGTCTCATAAATTACACTTTTAAATATAGTCTTTCTTAATTTTTTTCTACCTGAACAAATGAGTAAATAATGAAAGGCAGCGACGAAAACATGTCAAAAAGTGTTAAAAGTTGAAATATGTTTAACTCAGATGCTGCAGCCCTGTCCATGAGCCCACAGCTAGCTGATTGCTCCTGACCCCATCTCTGCTCTCTGATGTTTATGAATACAAATAGGGTGGATGTCACCACCAAGCATTTTTCTGTCTGGGGAACCTTTTCTTTTAGGCTTAAAGCAGAAAATATCCAAATGAGTCATTTTCACTATCGTAACCATAGTAACACACCATCTGACGTCAGCTGTTTTTATTCCTTGATGGAAAAATAAACTCCAGCTTTGTTTTCCAGATCACATCCCACTAATGTTCACACATTTTGATGAAAAACCTCTCATGTATTGGGATTTTTTATAGATCACCTGAGTGTGATGTAGCCTGAGAATAAATGCAGGTGTTCTGTTGCAAGCTTCAGAGATTCCTTAGAGAACATTGGAGAACATGCAGCATTATGAAGACCAAGGAACCCAGCAGAAAAGGAGGGAGAATGTTGTGGAGTTAAAATGCAGGGTTAGGCACTAAAACAACACCTAGGGGTGTCAAACTCATTTCCCTTTTAGGCCACATCAGGATTCAATTCAATTCAATTCACTTTTATTTATATAGTGCCAGTTCACAACAAATATCATCTCAAGGCACTTTAAAACAAAAGTCATCTCAATACAATTATACAAACATTCCAGTCAGTTAAGTTTTCTATGTATGGAATCCCAGCAGATTGTGCTGAGTCATTGATGTGAGGTTGTACCTGGATCATGTAGACTCTAACCAAAGCAATTCCTCAGCAAACCCTCATACTGAGCAAGCATGTGGCGACAGTGGAGAGGAAAAACTCCCCTTTAACAGGAAGAAACCTCCAGCAGAACCAGAACCTGGATCAGTACAAGCAGTCATCTGCCACGACCATCTGGGGGTCTGAGAAGACAGAGAAGAGACAGCATGGAGGATGCTCGGTGACTTTGAGCATCATCTGGACCGATATTCCCCATCCAGAAGGGGGCGTTATAGCTGAGCAGGGTACGGAGAAAAACACTGAGAGAAAACTGGTTTTACAATCCCATTAACATTAGGAAAAATATATCTGGAGAGTAGTTGAAAAGAAAAGTAGAAGGCGTGTTAGGGTCAGTTGAGTCTGAAAAAGGATATTTTTTCCCTAATTCTTAAGTCTATTAGCAATGTACGGTGTGAGGGAGATGAAGTTGAGGAGGGCTGTCAGACCGGGCTGCATCCTCCCCTCACCGGATCGGGCTGAACACTTCATCTCCCTCTACTCCCATCCTTTCCAGGAGGAAAGAAGGAGGTAAGTGGGTAAGTATTGCAGTGCTTATGCATCTCTCTTTGCTCATAGGACTGCGCCCTCTCCAGAATCTATGTATTAGAGAGATAATATTATGGGTAAGTGATATAACTGGAGTAGATAGTAGATAGGATCATAAATATCCTTAAAGGACCAGTTTTGGTGCAAGCATTAATAAAACTATCTTCAACAAACCATTGAAATATGAACACATTTATGTCTCAACAAGTGCTTCTTAAAGTTTTGATGAGTACTTTTTAAAATAAAATAATACGGAGGGTCTTTTCACAACGATGTGATTGAGGGCTAATCAAATAAACACGGATTTTACTGAAAAAAATAGTAGTTTGGCGCACATTTATAGTATTTAAAGGTCCATTTTATATGGTTTAGAGGGCAACATAATTGGCCATGGCTGGATTTGGCCTGTGGGCCTTGAGTTTAATTAAAGTGTTTTTTATATTAGAGGGATGAATACAACAGCAACTTCTTCACATTTTATTTAATAAGAAAATGCATTGTGTAATACAATATCCATCCATCCATCCATCCTTCTGCTTATCTGGGGTCGGGGTCAGGGGCAGTAGCCTAAGCAGAGAGACCCAGACCTCCCTCTCCCCGGTCACTTGGGCCAGCTCCTCAGGAGGAATCCCGAGGCGTTACCAGGCCAGCTGGGAGACATAGTCCCTCCAACGAGAACTAGGTCTTCCTACTGGGCCTCCTCCCGGTGGGACATGCACAGAACACCTCACCAGGGAGGCGTCCAATAATATCATATCTCCAATTAAAAAAATATATAAAATGTTATGGTTTCGGGAAATCAAATCAACATAATTTTTTGAAATAAATCCGTTTGTTTTATTCCTTTTACTTATTAGTATTCAACATTTTAGATAAGTAAATAGGCCTTTGGAATTTATTTTGTTGTTGTCCATTGCACTATTATATAATATTGTTTCAAGACCATCATTTTAAATTTAAGATGGTAGCTAATAAATTAAATGATCTTGGCCAAATTTTATGCTGATGATTTAGGAAAACTGTACGGATGGCTGCTCACATTGAGCCAGGTTCTCCTGGAGATTTTCTCCTGTTGAAAGGAAGTATTCCTTTCCACTGTCTCAGCATTGTCAGTATGAGGGATTGCTGCAGCATTGACGACTGGAAGCAATCAGCTGTCAACTAACTCAGCAGAGGTTGCTGTCAAATCAGTGACCAGATTATTTTGTCTGGGTTCAAAAAGGAAAAAATAAATCTACCGGTAAATTAAAGTGAACCTAACTGAATTGTTTAACAGCGTAGATTGAATTTGAATTAGTTAATTTCAACTTAGAGCTAGTTATAGGAATTTAACATGGTAACTGTATATGTCCATATATAAACTAAATCCGTTTTTCTTATACTATGATGATGATTAAGACAACCATTGCTTTGATTGAGCACTAGGCCTATATTCAGAGGTGGTTACAGTACCTAAAACAATTATAAAGTAAGAATAGTACTACCTCAACAATACTTTTCACTCAAGTAAAAATACAGTAGCCATCCAAAATATCATTTGAGTAAGAGTAAAAATGTACTTGGAAAAAAAAGGCTACTTGATAACTGAGAAACATCTGATTTAATATTTTTTAAATCACAGAAAAAATATATAAAGATATGTGGTAATTCTGGAAAAGACAAAATGAAAAAAATAATAATAAAAAATAAATATATTTACAAAATAGACATTTTAACGCAGAAGAATCCCTTTTCTAAGTCAATTCTTTTTCAACATAATAATTACAATATATATGCTGTTTATTTTAATAATAATAATAATAATAATAATAATAATAATAATAATAATAACAATAATAATAATAATACATTTCATTTGAAAGCGCCTTTCAGGGCACCCAAGGACACTGTACAAATCACAAAACACATAAAAAAAACAAAATACACATAGAACATCAGAACAGGTAGCAGTTAAAGGTAAGTGCATGAATGATTGACGTAAGACAAACGGAATAGATGGGTTTTGAGTCTGGATTTGAACAGCGGGAAAGAGTCTATGGCACGGAGGTCAGGGGGGAGAGAATTCCAGAACTGGGGGGCAGAGCGGCTGAATGCTCTGTGGCCCATGGTCACAAGTTTAACGGTTTAAACAGAGAGCTGGAGAGTAGAGGAGGAGCAGAGAGGGCGTGCTGGAGTGGCAACATGAAGAAGGTCAGAGATGTAGGAAGGGGCCAGGCTATGAAGTGTGAAGAATGTAATTAGTATTTTAAAGTTGATTCTTTGTTTTATGGCAAGTCAGTGGAGTTGTTGCAAAGTAGGGGTGATATGGTAAAAGGTCGGAGTCTGATCCGTGCTGAAGAGTTATGGAGGAGCTGCAGTTTCTGGAGGGATTTATTGAGAAGACCAAAGAGAAGTGAATCGCAGTAATGAACCCGGGAGGTGACGAGGCTGTGCACGAGGATAGCAGTAGTGTGGGGGGTGAGTGAGGAACAGAGACAAGAGATATTGCATAAGTGGAAGTATGCAGTTCGAGTGATGCTGTTGATGTGTGACCGGAAAGAGAGTGTGCTGTCGAGGATAACACCCAGACTTTTGACTTGAGGGGAAGGAGAAACAGATAAGGTATTAATTACTATTGACGAGGATTTGGATTTGGAGAGAATGGAGGGGTACCTATGAGAAGGACTTCTGTTTTGGAACTGCTAAGTTTGAGAAGATTGGCGGAGAAGCAGGAATGAATTTCTTGTGAGCAGAGGGTAAGGGAGGAAGGAGGGAGAGACTCGAGTGGTTTAGTGGAGAAATTATTTACGGAATATGTGAATGATGAAGAGAAAGGATCCCAGCACAGAGCCCTGAGAGACACCAGCAAACATGGGGGAGGAGTCAGACTTATGGGATTTGAGTTGGATAAATTGTTTGCGACCAGATAAATATGAGGTTGTTAGTTAAGCCGATGGAGGAGAGTCGGTCAAGGAGGATGGAGTGAGAAATGGCATCGAACGCTGCTGTGAGATCAAGGAGAATGAGGACGGAAAGCAAACCAGAATCACAGGCTACAAGCAGGTCATTGGTTATTTTAAGGAGGGCTGTTTCAGTGCTGTGGAGGGGACAGAAACCGGATTGAAAATGCTCATAAATATTATTTGTAGTGATGGGTATGGATTTGAATAGCCAAAGATTTTTCTAGAATTTTGGAAACAAAGGGAAAGTTTGAAAGAGGACAAAGGTTATTGAAATTAGTTGGATCCAAGCCAGGTTTTTTCAAGATGGGTGTGATTATGGCTGTTTTGAATGATTGAGGGACAATACCAGAGATGAGGGATGAATGAATAATGTTGGTGATGAGGGGAGATCGAGAAGACAGAATTTCACCAGAGTAGTGTGGGGGGATAAAGTTGACAGGTTGAGGGTTTAGATTTGCAGATGAGTTCTGAAACATCTTGGATGGAGGGGAGGGTGAAGCTGGAAAATGTGGCTGTTATGGGTAAATAAGGAAGGGAAAAGTCAACTCCAGAGGCTTTAGCTCCATATGAGGTCTGGTGTTGGTGGATATCAGAGATTTTAGAAACAAAAAAGGACTTGAGCGAATTGCAGAAGGCAGAGGATTGTATGTGATGGGGAAGATAATCAGGGGGTTTCGTTATAGTGGTGAGGAGTGAGAAAAGGGATTTGGAACTATGTTGATTTGTGTGATTAGACAGATTTGGCAGAGGAGAGATGATTCAGTTCTATTGTATAATCGTTCAAGTTGGCGTCCTTTGGATTTGAGTTGACGGAGGGCAGGGGTGACCCAGGGTGCAGAGCTAGCGAAGGAGACAGATCTGGACCTCAGTGGAGCATGGGTGTCAAAGAAGTTATGGAGCATGCTGTTATAATGGAGAACCAGAGTATTCGGAGAGTTATTGGGATAAAAACTGAGCTGGCAGACGTTAACAAACCCGGGCGGAGTGGACTCTTTCAGAGAGGCGAAGTCATTAGGCTGCTGCCAGGTTTCAGTCAGACACAGAAAGTCAAGGTTATGGTCTGCAAGGACATCCTGAATGAGATGACCTTTGTTGTCCACCTTTGATTACATGGGCAGCAAATGCTAGCATACTAGCCTAGCCTTGATCATTCATTCAATATAAATAATGTAAAGCATCAGGAATATTTTGTGTAATATTTTTTTTGCATAATGCCATCAAACTAATTTAGATAGTAGTAAGAGATAATTGGGTTGAATTCAAAAAACTGGTTTTAAGAAAGTTTTTTATTGATAGAAAAAGTGTTCCTTGTTACAATGAGCTGTCTGCATTATTAATCCACCCATTCAACTCCATTACTGTAAATAACAGACGACTAATTAACATTATACCAACATAGATAAGCATAAAACAAAAAAACAAAGATAGCAAGAAAACAGAAAGTGGGAACTGTGTGTGGCTGGGGTGTGTGTGTGTGTGTGTGTGGGAGGGGGGTTAGGCATTTGCTGCTTCTGTGGATGAGACTGTGTTGCTGCAGGTGAAACTGGCACTAATTGATGATTTCGCTGCTGACCAAAGCAACAGGATGAATACAAAGCTACTCTGGAGAGAGCTCACGTTTGACCAAAAGGCATTTAAACCTGCTGGCCAACGTCTCAGCACAACAAACATAACCATAAACCAGAGCAGCTGAAATTCTCTGGTTAAAATCCTGAAACAGCACACACTGGTTGAATAAATCACCTGGCCCAATTCAGTAAAGAAGACACCAGCAACAAGCAGAGGCTGGATCCAAAAGCTGGGGAAGAAATAGATGTTTATGCACTCAATAGACGCGATTTTCCAAAGGGAGTTACAAATAAGAGGATAAAATATTTCTGGATTCAGAAAGTCAATGATAGAAGAAAATAAATGTTAATCCTCTTTTTGCAAACCATGCATAACGTTACCCAGCTGGAAGCTTATAAATTAAATAAAACTACACATAGTGAAAGGTCATGTAACTACATTGCAATGATTGCATTACCAGTTCAAAAGGATTACTGAGCTGGTAGGACGGGTACACTGATGGTGCACAGTCAGTAAGTTGTTGTTCTCCCTCAAACTGGAAAAAAAACAGTTGGTTGATGCAGAAAAGAATCAGACTGAGTGTTGCATCTTATCCTGCAGGACGTTGGTCCAAAGCTGGTATATCTGAGCTACTGCTTCCCAAAACTTAATATTCTCCTTCTAGATGATCCATTTGGTCCCATCTCTCATTTTTTAAACCCATCTCACTTTGTTTAACCCTGTCTCTCAGCATTTAACCCGTTTCTCAGTGTTTAACCTCATCTATCATTGTTAAACACCATCTCTCATTGTTGAACACCTTCTCTCATTATTCAACCCTGTCTCTCATTGTTTAACCCTGTCTCTCTTTTTTTAACACTGTCTCTCATTGTGTGACCCGTCACTCATTGTTTAATTCCCGTTTCTCACCGTTTAACGCCATTTATCAGTGTTTAACCCCTTCTCTCATTGTTTAACCCTGTGTCACATTGTTTAACTATGTCTCTCCTTTTTCAGCCCGCCTCCCATTGTTTAATTGAATTTCACCTAATCTGTGTTTAACCCCGTCTCTGATTGTTTAATCCCGTCTCTCAGCGTTTAACCCTGTCTCTCAGCGTTTAACCCTGTCTCTCAGCATTTAACCCTGTTTCTCATTGTTTAACGCTGTCTCTCTTTTTTAACCTTGTCTCACCTTGTTTAACCCTGTCTCTCATTGTTTAACCCTGACTCTCCTTTTTAATCCCATCTCTCATTGTTTAACGCCGTCTCTCAGCGTTTAACCGCGTTTCTTACTGTTTAACCCTGACCTAGGTGTTTAACCCTGTCTCAGATTGTATAACCCCGTCTCTCAGCGTTTAACCCTGTCTCAGATTGTATAACCCTGTCTCACATTGTATAACCCTGTCTCTCAGCGTTTAACCCTGTCTCAGATTGTATAACCCTGTCTCACATTGTATAACCCCGTCTCTCAGCGTTTAACCCTGTCTCACATTGTATAACCCTGTCTCTCAGCGTTTAACCTCGTCTCTCATTGTTTAAACCCGTCTCTCAGCGTTTAACCCTGTCTCTCTTTCTTTAACCCCGTGTCACATTGTTTAACCCTGTGTCTCAGCGTTTAACCCTGTCTCACATTGTATAACCCTGTCTCTCATTGTTTGACCCAATCTCTCAGTGTGTAACCCAGTTTCTCTGCGTTTAACCCCGTCTATCATTGTTGAACCCTGTATCACATTGTTTAAACCTGTCTCTCTTTTTTGAACCTGTCTCACATTGTTTAACCCCGTCTCTCAGCGTTTAATCCTGTCTGACATTGTTTAAACCTGTCTCTCTTTTTTTAACCTGTCTCAGATTGTTTAACCCCGTCCCTCAGCGTTTAATCCTGTCTCACATTGTTTAAACCTCTCTCTCATATTTGAACCCCTTCTCTTATTGTTTAACATTGTGTCCCGTTCTTTTACACATACAGAGTCAGGTTTGGTGTCTTCCTTTTAAAGTGGAGCTTTTCCTCTCTACTGTTGCTACATGCTCACTCAGTATGATGCATTGCTGTGAAGTAAATGATGCAACGGAGGTGACTGTCTATTGTTGCTACATGTTGGTCGAGGAAGACTGAATGCTGCCAAGTAATTACTAGATGCTATCTATTGGATTCCTTAGATAGAAAACTTTGTTTTGCCAGAGAGTGTGTAGTTATAGACGAAGAGCCTGAGGAGAAAACAACCAAGCATAAAACCCCAAACACTCAAACATTTATTGTGCATCTATGCGTAATAAAGACCAATTGTGGCTATAGAAACTCTAAAAGGCTCTCATTGATGCTTATTTAGTGTTTGAAGCCAAGGGCAGAATTCTCTGACCTCATTTCTAACATATAAGAGCATCTTGGCTCCCTGTTGTGTGTTCACAATCTCAACGAGTGGACACAAATCACTCAGCTCAGTTCTGCATGCTGCCTCCTTCAACATCCTCAGAAATCCATTTTTGAAATCGGCAGAACATCGATTTCCCGAGAATAGATGGCAAGTCCAGACGGGTACATGAGATGACTCGGTCTGAAATGGTTAATGCTGGAGATGCTCACACACTCACACACACACACACATACATACACACTCACACACCGACATAAGCGCCAGGTATCTGGTTAATGAGCCTCTGAAGGCAATGTGGGCTCTGTCCATTGCAACAAACATAAATCAGTGAAATGCGTCTGCTTATTGTAATGCATCATGTGGAGAGGAGGCACTTCTCATCTCTAAGGTCTTTGGTACAACAGGCCTTGAAGTAAAACAATAGGGGAAAGGACCTCAAATATTTCCTACTAGTATACATGAGAAGAAACTGCAGCATGTCATTTATAGATACAGCAACTGAAAAATAAATATGGACTTATTTTACTGGATGCTTCCTATGAATATTCTTCATCAGCAGCTGTCTTTCAGTAGGTGTGTTGTTACTGTATAGCTGTATGTCCATCCTGGCTCTGTTGCTGATAGTAAGCAAATTCCCAGAGCTCAGATATCAACATTGATCCAGAGATCTGATGTATGTCTGATTCTGCTTAATGAATTGATAATATTTTACCGTTTGAGAAACTCAGAAGTGTCTATATTCCTAATTAAATGGATTCCTGACTAGGATCAACTAAATCTCAGAAAAGACAGATGCTCTGATTAAAGGTGTTTCTGTATAACCACATTTGACATCACCTGACTCGACACCACCTGTCTCCATCTAGCCTCGTAGAGCAACAGTGTTAAGCCCAGATTTTATTTAGTCCAATTCAACAACCCTTTATTTATCCCAAAAGCAAATTATAGGTTGTTGTAACTCATATCATCTGAGTAAACACTTTGGGCAGGAAGGATCTCCAGTTGCATTCAATGCTGCAACAAAACTAAAGAAATCTCTGACTGAAGTCGATGCATGTCAGGATGAGACTATCCTGACATGCTAACAGCTCAATATCCATGCAGAAGAGACGATATTCCAAAATACAATGGATTAAACCATCAGTTGCTGGTAAATTAGTTGCTGCTATTGAACCTCCTTTTCTCTTTCCGCAGCTCTTCAAATCTGTCATGTTTCGTACATCAGCCGGCTGCGGTTCCCTCCTGCCTTGTGACGGCGGGGGGCCCTTGTCGGCCAATCCCTGGTCGGGGCCCTGCTGGGGGGTGGGTGACCTCCAGGTCCTGGGCCGGGCCTGCCCTGGCATAACCGGTTACCGGCGGAGCCCGTGGGCTCGTCCCTGCAATCTCCAGGGTCCACGCATTGTAACTGCTGGCTGTTCCCCCGGGGGCTTCCATATGTTCCTCTATTGGGGGGCGGTCGGCCCTGCATTGGTCTGCCTGTGGCTCCTGGACTCTGGGGCGACCTCCTTAATGTCTGCGTCGATGCCGGACGGATCGACGGCCCATTACACCAGCTATCAATCACTTGCATGAGGAAACCTTATTTACACCTGTATGCTCTCACACACACACACACACACTGGTGTTGGGACTTTGGTGTGTACGGACATATTCTTGGGCTGAGGTTATCATGAACAGATAGTTGGTGCCAGGAGCTTACCAGCGACATTGGTGTTGTATTTATTAATCCATTTTTGTGTGTAGTGAATATGTAGTTCTTAGCTCATAGAACTGGATCCGATTTGTTAATGTTGTTCTGTTCTATTGGTGGTTTTTGTTTGTTTTGTTTCATTTTTCCCACTTCACCACCGTCCAACAGAGGTGGAGAACAGATGCTTTCTTGTGTTCTTTGTTTCCCTCCCTATCTTGTATCGTCAGTTCACACTCCTACCTGTCCCGTTTATCTTCTTCATCTTCTTTCTTTCTTCCTTCCTTTTTGTTTTCTCATTTTCGTGTCCATAACTTCAAGACATTAAACCACAGTAATCATTAATACAGATTTCTCATACATATATATCATCCGGATTATGATAGCAAAGCTGTAATGCTCTGCTTGAGAAAGCAAATCTGTTGGGCTTGTACTTTGTACTCAGACACCAATTCTGTATAGCAAACTGCCGGACAGGACACGTTAAAAATGAATAAATAAATAAAAAAATAAAAACAACTCACCTACTGTAAAGATTTATGAACAGTCTCCAAAACGAACAAAACTGAACCATCACAACAGAGCTGCTTCTGTGTGATTCTAGAGTTTAAAACTAGAGGATAAAATATATATATACAACTGAAAGCATAATACATTTTTTTATGTGTTGCAGTTTATATCCTGACTTTGCTCAGTTAAAAGTAATCAGCTCTCCAGGCAGCATATCCCTCCCTAATGGCTCAATCCATGGCTCGGAGGTAGAAAACAGACAGATGCTGCTTCTCTGCTCTGTGACCATTGGACATCCCTTTTTGGCTTCAGACGCTCATCAACATTCACTGGTAACCTCCGGTAATTAGACACACAGAGCAGCAGGGTCTCCGAGAGATGAACTTTCATTGTTTCCACCGAAGTTTTGGGGCAGTTTAATACATAATGTCCATTTCTGTCCTGACTCAAGATTCCTGATGCCCTTTTTAGCAGCAAATCAGCATCTCTATGAGCCTTGTCACCAGAGAGAAGCATGAAGTAATCTAAATTTCCAAAATTCCTAATTTTGGACTTTGGAAAACCCAATGGACAAGAACCAGGAGATGACACAGCTCCTCAAATCATCACTGACTGTGGAAACTTCAGCCTTGGTCTCCAGTAACGTGGATTCATGTTCCCTGATTTCCAAATAAAATAAATAATTTACTTTTATTTGAACCAGTGATGATAGACCAGCTAAGAAGTCTATCCAGCTAAGAAGTTTTTGCAAATGTCTCTGGCACAGAAGAGCTTTAACAGAAGATGACAGATGCAGCTAATGCCAGGGACATGTTTTTGACTCCTGTAGCGCTCAGAATAAAAAAAAGGCATTACAGCCCTGCTACTAACAGAAGAAACAGCAGAGGTCCAAAAAACAACAATACTTCAATACATAGAAGCACATCTTAAAGACAGTCATAAACATGACAGAATACAAGGTCGCAACTGGTCAGCACTAGAGGGTGAGAATTTTTCGGGATTCCCACGGGTCACGGGATTCCTGCAGGATTCCCGCGGGACGGGAGTCAATTTCACTGCTGGTAACGTGATTTGGACGGGACAGGAAATAATCCATGGGATCGGACGGGAAACCGGAAATTAGAATTTTCTTTCTTTTTTTTTTTTACATCTATCTTTAGTTGAATTCCATGGGGTCTACTACACTGCACGCACCAAAACTGAAACTGCTACGTTGTTGCTACACCACTTGAATAAACTGGTAAGCATATGATATCCGACTGAAAATGCGTGTATCTTATGCTGCGGTCGAGAGCCCATTCACACCTGTGGGACATGGGACTTATCCTACCTCCAAATAGCAAAAGTGCACTGGAATGCCTGTCGAAGTGAAACCTCCTACCTGCGAACTCGGGATAGTTCGACGTACCCCAACTTCACCGAAATTAAGTCGGAGGATAATGCCGGCGCCCAGGGAGTCTCACGTCGTGAGAGGTAAAACTTGAACGAATAGGCTACAAACTGTACTTCTCTGCTTGTAGTATTGTTTTAGACACTTTAAGTTTAACACAACTTGTTTTTCATATTATGGTGTGAATGTCGTTATTATCTGATAGCATGCCTCTTCATAAACAAAAAGTGACTATGTTTAGCACGGCGGTCGCCCATGTTTTCTGTCTACATTCCACTTCAATTCCCTTGAACACTTAGAAGTGGGAGCTAGTACATTTCAGGTAGGAGAAGTCCCTCGTCCCACTGGTTTGGATGGGCTCTCGAACGCAGCATTAATAGTTTGGTAGTCAGACTATTTGAGTCCATTCATGACGTGGTAAGGTGGCCAAACGAGAATGCAGGATATGGTTTAAGATGGTGGATAAAGCTAAATAGATGATCTTTGATACTGTGCTAGGCTATGGTTTAAAGGGGGGCGGGGGCAGCGAGCGCCATAGGAGGTAAATTACTACATTACGGGATTCGGGTCGGGACGGGGAGTCTTTCTCTTGGGATTCTTTCGGGAAAATATTTTTTTGGGGGGCTGTAAGGGAGCGACAATTGATTCCCGTGTCACCCTCTAGTCAGCACTCCCCTCCAGCCCACTGGTAGGAGTAGGAAGGGCTAATCAGATTGGAAGGACGTTGATTTTAAGGAGTGTGTGCGTTTCTTTGATTGTTGCGTGAACTTGAATAAATGTGTACGTCAGTAAGTAAGTTAGTGTGTGAACTCTCTCCCTCAGTACAAGTCTCATAATCTGTCGCCTATAGGTTTCCACGTCACATACGACTTCCAAAACAGCAGCCAGCTTGCAGTTCAAGGTATCCAACCTGCTGTTTTGCTTATATAATGCATAAACCTGAGTGTTCACAGCATGGCACATCCCTTCATGTAGATCAGGCAGCTTGCCAATTGCTGCCAACAGCTCTTGACGTTTACGATACACCAGGAATCTACCCACCCCAAACAGCAGAAACCCAGTTACCAAAAATCCAATTCTATAAATATATGTCCTCCAAGGAAAGCAGCAACAGACACCAGATCCTTAATTTCCACCAGGAATCCATCTGGGTAAATTTTCCCAGGACAGGAGGGTTCCCTGGGACCCGTTCTTCAATTAGAAACCAATTGATTGATTGCATTTAGAGACTAGCTGATCCATGGTTAAACTTATGAAAAAAAACATGCAGAGAGATGCTCCAGATATAGTTGACAGGACAAAACAGCAGAATAAGAGCAGAAAAGAGAGAAAAAAATATCCTTGCAGAGGGGAGCAGGAAGCAGAGGTGGGACCAAGCCATTGCTTTGCAAGTCTCAAGTAAGTCTCAAGTCAAGTCCCAAGTCTTAAACTTGAAATTTCAAGTCGTTTCAAATTAATTTTTAAAACAACATTTCAATTTAATTTTCAATGTAAATCATCAACCATGTGATCTTTTTAAAATATTTAATTATTTGAATACCACATTAAACAAGTGCAACTGAACTTAGGAAATTTAGAAAGTTTTTACGGAACACGAACCTCCATGTTGTAGTTTAATATATTTTAGCTAATAAGAATAGCCTTCCTTTGACCTATAATTTCAAAGTTTCACTTCTAGGATTAAATATATTTTATAAAGAGTATGGGTGATGTAATTTTCAAGATGATATTTAGATCTTTAAGAGTCACAGGTATTTACTTAAAGAGCAACTCACGTCCTCGACTTGGATTTCCTTGTTTGAAAAATACAGCAAAGAAGTTGTTGCCTACTGTATAGAGGATGGCTTCTTTTTTTAAATCTAGCAATCTTATTGGCTGTTCTGCAGCTCTCGAACACATGCGGGCACAAAGACAGTCTCCACTTTTTAAGACAGGATCAGCACCACAGGGTGAGTGAAAAGAAATAAAAGTGTGCAATTTTTTAAATAATAGCTGTTTTAAATTTTAATTATTGGTTCAAACATGAGATCTTTTCAAGTAAATAGGTTCAAGTCCGAGTCGAGCCCCAAGTCCCAAATTTTTTAAAGTCCGGTCTCAAGTCACAAAATGAATGACTTGAGTCTAACTCAAGTCAAAGTCATGTGACTGTAGTCCACACCTCTGACAGGAAGTGATGCCGGTAAAGCGTTACTTAGTAGCGCGTAAATCCAAGTATGACCACTTTTTCAGTAACGGCTAATGTCACAAGTTATTATATCCATAAAGTAATCAGATAAAGCCACTGTGCATTACTATTTTTGTTATTTTCTTGAGAAAAAAAAATATATGTGGTACATGGAGGCAAAAGCATTAGGAAAACAAGCAACAATAGTGGTAAATATGGTCTTACATACCTTCAACAACACTGCTGCCGTCTTTTTCTGTTGTAATCTGAAACAGCTGATTGTCTCCTTTTTGTCATGTTTGTTTTGGCCTACTCTGTAATCTGCCCCCTAGAGGAACTATCTAGTACTACATGCAGTGAGCAAGCAAGTACATCCCAAAGACACAGTTTGTCAATTCCAATAATCTAATGTAGTTACTTTTAAAATAAAGTAATCAGTAAAGTACCTAAGTTACTTTTGGAAGAAGTAATCAGTAGTCAGTAATCAGATTACTATTTCAGAGTAATTGTGGCAACACTACTGGCAGGAATTGACTCCAGCTGCAGTCCAGATTCTATGAATTTAACGAAACTGTCGGATGGACTGTCCTTCGGAAACCTCTCATTCACCAACGTTTTCCTTTCGACTAAACTTTCACCCAATATGCTTGGATATAGCAGTGCTCTTTTGCCGATTATTGGAGGCTGTCACTAACTATCTGCTGGTTATAATGTGCCATTAATGTAGCATGGCTGTATGTTAAACAGTCGACATATTTGACAGAAATAAAGACTTGAAATATTCACTCTGCAATGAATATATTTAAATCTACAAACAGAATTAACTTTGGTTATGTTTTGATGCGCGGAGATGCTCGTGTATGAGACTAACCTGGCAGAGCCTCTGAATCCCCTCCCTTTAGATATCACAGCACCTCATCTGGGCTTTTAATGATCCAAACAGTCCAATTATCTTATCTCATTTGTTAAATTAGTAGATCTACTTCCTCTGGAGGAAGGTTAAAAATCTGAAACAGGGGACATGAATAAATAATAAGAACAATTGCCAAAAATAGATCCCCTAAAATGTTTCTGCGAAGAGAAATAAAAAGTGAAGCGGAGGAAAATAAACGAATGAGTGAATTTTAATGAAGCTCGGCCATATGGTGGGAGATATTAGATCTGAGACAGACAGACAGAAGCAACATTGTTCTCCATCTCTCATACTGGATGCAGAGCTCCTCCCTCTGTGGTGCGGGTCTTCATTTCATCAAATCCTTCAACTTGGACCACTTAGGCTCAGCCGCACTTTGGACTCCACCGCATTTGGCCAACACCACAACTTGCAGCAGTTTCTCTTCCACCGCCGAGCGAAGCATCACAGCCCGGAGAGGCAGAGAGAAGTCTCCGAGCCTCCGCTGCATCCTTTTCTGCCCCAGCGATGGAGTGGAAGGTCAGGTTCTGCCCAAAGTGGCACGGTGCGCTCCGCTTCGGGCTTTTCTTCATCCTGCCCTGCCTGCTTGGCGTCGCCGAGGCTGAGATAACCTGCAGGTCATGTCAGGGTGGAGATAGGTGGAAAGGTGTGCAGGAATTACTGCTAAGGGTTGAAACAAGTGGTCCCGCTGCGGGGTTTAAGGGGGAAGTTTTGGGGAGCGGAGACCGGACCGTGAGGGTCCCCTGCCAGCCCGGCCCCGCTGGATGCGCTCCAGACCGGGAGGAATACGCGGAGCCGAGACTGAAGCGGATTACAGACAACCAGGCTGGAGACGGGAAACTTGGTTGGACTTCACGGCGCTTCAGGAGGGACAGTGGCGGTGATGAAGTCAGCTCAGTCCCGGACCGAGCCCCGGCGGCGGGGCGCAGAGTGGCGCGCTGGAGTGGAGAGGAGCGCAGAGCCGGCGGTGCGCGGCAGGAGGAGTTAAAGCTCAACAGCTCCATATTCGCCCTGACCGGGGACTCATCCCACAACCAGGCCATGGTGCACTGGTCCGGACAGAACAGCAGCGTAAGTCATCCATCTGTTTAACATGCATGTACGCGTGTGGGTGAGAGCGAGTCCAGCGGAGAAACTCCGCTTCTTTAATTAAAATGTCACCGCCTCACAGCTGTCTAAAGCTCCTATCATCTCAGCAGCACGGTGAGATCACAAACTAGACTCCGGATTAAAACTGGACACCTCTGTTCAGTTAGGAATGGATTTAAGATGTGAGAGAGGCTGTAGGAGGGAGAGATTTGGAGTTCATCCCCGAGCTTCTTTATTCTGGGAAGCTGAACTGATGTATGGATAAAGCTGCTGAGGCTGAGCAGGGACTGAGCTGGAGGCAGAGACTTTCAGGTCGCTGTGCAGGTTGTGGGAGAGGTGAGGCTTTCTCAGCCGCAGCGCAGCAGCTTCTCCCTCCCTGAGCCAGAGGCGCGCAAAGTTTCTGACAGCCCTGCTGGACACCTGACGAGGAGCAGCAGCTCTGACAACAGTTAGGTCAGAGGTCAAATTCAACCTTAAGGCTTATTTATTATTAAAAGCGGGAATCCAAGTGAAGCATTCAAGAAACGCCTACCAGAAGCTCTACTTTTTGAATGATACTTTGAATTATTCATCAGAATTTTGCGCAACTCATTTAGCTTCTTATTTAGAAATATTCACAGTAAATCGTCATTTTTTACTCAAAAATGTAACAATTTCGAAACGATCTCTTAAGACGATTTTTTTGTTTGTTATTTTTTGTTATTTTACCACACGGTTTAAAAGTGGCTTTAAAATGGATGTAAAAATCATGGCCGGTTCTGGTTTTTAGGCCTCTGCAAATACTTGTCTTGTTTTTAAGGAATGGAAACAGAAATCCCTTCTGATTCCCTCAAAGATCCACTCTTCTCTCTGCTGTGATGCCGAGTTTATGTTTAAAGCAGGTCATATAGACTGGTTTTTATGCAGCCTTTTTGTTCCGTCTTCAGAGATTAGAAATGACAAAAGGAGGGAAAAAGCTTTATATTCAACTTTGTCTGCTCCTAAACTTTTTCAGAGGTGACCTTCGTTTCCAAAGACATCAGCTTAATAAGATGAAATTGAATGAAAACAGTCAGACATGGGGGAAAACTGAATTTAGTAAAAACTGAACCAGACAGACAAATTTAGCTCCATCATGTCATCCAACTATTTGAGTAAAAACATTGGCTACTGAGGGAAATCTCTGCTAATAATAATGGATTTATAACGGTATTTAAAAGAAACAAACAGGTACCAAATCTTAGTTTATATATATATATATATATATATATATATATATATATATATATATATATATATATATATATATATAATTTTTTTTTTTTTTTTACAAACCTAAAGTATTAAAAATGTATATTATTTGCCCCCCATGCTGCTAAACCTACAAGGATAAGCTGCATGGATGGATGGATATTATTGAATTATAAGTGACATGACAATAGTAAGGTCAACATAAACAACTAATTTAGCTATAGTTTGTCCTCGAGAATCAGGGGAGAATTTTTTTTAAAAATTTTCATAAATCGAGCCTATGTTTGGGACGAGTTAGGATTTAGCAACAATTTACATTTTCATATTTGCCACGATATTCATATTCTGCTGAGGTTTGAGCTGAAAAGTTGAGAAGATCAATTGTAATGTTTTTTGTTTAAGGTTTTATTTGAAAGAATTAAGATAAAACATTTTAATATCTGTGTAGATGACTGTAAATGGGCTAAATTCTCAACCCTGAGGAACTCCTTTTTCTGATAGATTAGAATTCAGGTGCTAATTTAAGAAAACCAAAATATTGAAGACCCAAACTTTTGTTTGGTAAACTAACATTCGGACTTCGAGGAGTGGAGAATAACCAAGAATTTACTGAAGGACATTGGAGAGTTAAAGTTACAACTAAAACTAATTTGGTGATTTATTTTGAACTCGGAGGGAATAAAATGATAAAATGTGAAAAATAGACCCTGTTGCTTCAGTTCTTAACCACTTGCAACTCCATAATCTCCTTTATGTTTTATTGAGGATGTGAAAGTCCACCAAAGTTGAGCATGAAATATAAATTATTGCTCAAAAACCTGTTTTTCTCTTTTCGTTCTCAGAACTTTTCAGTTTTTCTGTCCAAAAATATGAATGTACCCGTACAGTTTGCTGTGTTTGACCGTTTGATGATTAGTTCTAGTTCCTCCTTAGTCAGACGGATGGAAGAGCAGGACAGACCTGACATGAAATATGCAGCGTTTTAGCTGTAATCAGTAAACAGCCGTGTTGGGCCTGAGCAGCTGGATAAACAACACGGCGCGGCGCTGAAGTGGGAGCGATGCCGATAAGAGCTGCCATGCTCTTAATATTTAACCCCTGATGCGATTTCAAAGCTCTCGTCTCTGAGCCGACCCACGTCACTACAAGCCTGTACGCTTGGATATAATTATGACTCATAAAAAAAATTGGCCACAGGAGTAAAATCAGCTGCGTTCCGTGTAGAGAGGAAAACAGAAGCATTGTGAGCAGAAATACACACATAAAATCATAGCAATATGACAATTTAATAGGATTTGGCCCCTCAGCCCATATCACTGCCTTTTTTATCTCCATTTATGTTGGTTATGTGTGTTTTAAAACGCTGCTGCTGTTCGCTCTGTATATTTCATTTAAGGTGTATGATGTGTTCATGACCTGGATAAATTGCATCTGTTGTATTTAAATAGCAGATTTAGAATTTTGTTTTCTAGATTTAAGGGTGCTCTCATTCTTCTCCCTGTGTGACGACGTTGAATTCTGACACGCCACAGAGGAACAAGGTTCTGTGAACCCGTTGTGTGGTTTTCTGTAGGTGGACGACGCAGCGGCGTGGGATCGACAGGAAATAAACTGTACACCTGTGCGGTCCTGGGGCTGCAGAATTTGTTCTAGAACCGGGAGAAAGGCTCGTTAATTTTCAGATCCATCGATTTGAGATAATCAGGAACAATCGATCATTTCAAAGTGTTGATGGATTTCTTTAAATCAGAAAAAATGTTGCAAGCAGTGTTGTTTACTACAGATGTGTTGTCAGGTCTCGTATCAGCCAAAAGTAATCAGACAAGGCTAACAACTGTTCATTAGATACAGTGAGAATGTAAAATACTGGCTGGAAGTTTGTATAAACTCATCTGTGAGATGAATGTAATTCATTTTGGGCATTTAATGTTGTATTTAAGCATTATCTTGCATAGAGAAACCAGTTTTCGGAAATGTTTTCCTGCTGGAAGAGCTCATTGTGCTCATCCAGGTGTCTCGTATTGAGATGGTACTGGCATCATGATAGAAACTGTACACTGGTGTGCCTCCTGGCCAGGTCTCCCTTCCCACAAAAGAGTTGATCTCATAATGTCAGGATCTCAGAGCTTGTCTCATCTGACTATAAGGTCATTAGCTTGTTCAGTTGTAAACTTCAGTTGAACTTCAAGATGTTCACATTGGGGCAAATGCTTCTTTCTTGGTCAGTAGGCCCTCAACATGCTGCCATCACTGGTCTTCCATCAGATTCTACTTTAAAAGTCTCATTTACTTGTTTTGGCAATAATTTGTCCGTAGTCTTAAGTATGAAGGAATCCCTTGTTTGTCGTTTTCTGGGGAAAGAGTGCGCTGCTGCTCCTGTTTCAGAATGTTGAAGTCTTACTCCTTTATGTTCATGATATGAAAACATCTCGCATCTGAATGGCAAACAGAAATGTGACGCTAATGCAAAAATAATTAACTTAAATTACTTTGCTGGTGATTTTCAAAAGAAAAATTCAGACTGTTTCTTGCTCAGCTCCTCTTTTTTTGGACAAAAAAAAGGAACACTGATGTGTTATCGGCACAACTGGATATGTTGTGGACTGGCTAATGGTTAGCTTCCGCTAGCAGAGATGCACTCTGCTCTCTTCTGGCTGGTTAATCAATAAACCAGGTCAGGATTACGTCAGCTTCATATGAAACTGAAAAGAAATATTGGCATTGAAAAATTAAATTGTAACTGAAAAGGTTTAATTTGGAGCTGAAATAAATGTGTTGAAAGCGAAAAAATGTTAGTTGGAACTCAAAATCTATGCTAGTAAACAATTACTCACGATCAAGTTTTCACGCTTTCTTTTTTTTTCAATGCCAACCTTTTTTCAGTGCTGCTGTTTTTCAGCTTCATTCAGCTGAAACTCATTTCATTGTATTTACTCCTTGCATTTCAAAAAGAACAAGTGATACACAGTTTCTCACTGAAGGAGACCTTTAAAACAAGTTTGACATGTTGATTTCTGACGTGTTTCTGAATAATCTAACGGAGAGGAGTAAATCTAGATATTTTCTCTTTTAGAGTCTCTTATACAGTCACTTTAGCAAAACACGAAAAGTCATATTCCACCCATACTATTAATTAATAGCAATAAACCGCAGAGATGTTGGATTTAGAGCAATATCTAACTCTTGCATCTCTTAAACTGGATGTGGCAGAAGAGTAGACCAGAGAAACAATTTCAGCCACAGAAAGCACCTTAACTGAGTCTGGTGATGCTCTTCAACGGTTCAGATTTTAACAGAGTTGCTGTGTGGAGCTGATAACTTTTTTCCTGTGGTGGTTTTACTCCTTGGACTTTAAAGTAATATGTAGCAAAAAATATCCCAATTTCCATCCTGCCCTATTTTTCTTGTGATGAAACCGGCAGGGAGAAACTAGACTAATGGAACAAATATCTGCTCCCTTCCTGTTCCTGGCAGGAGCGTCGCTGAAATGCGGAGGAAAAAAGGTTACAGGTAAAGAGCACTCTCATCCAGGGAGCTCTGGCATATTGCTCAGATGGATGTAAGACATGCATGGGGACCGCATTATTTACATTATGAAATGTCAGGCATTAAGTACTTCAGCCTGTCACTCAGATGGATTGGGGCTGGCATATTGTCTGTCAGTCTGAGAAGAAGTTTGAGCTTCTGCAGACATGCAGCAACCTGGGCTGGAAGGAGTCCAATAAAACCAATTAGAATCAGAGGAATCAGAAAAGTGATGCTCAGTGGCAGCAGCGTGGTGTCTGGATTTTTAATGCACAAACAGACGCAAAATATCAGAGGAGCTTGTGACAGATTAATGAGGTGTCGGTCACATGACGGCTTCCAAACGGGTGTGAAAAACTAACTCACATATGCCGCTTCAGTGACAGTCTCACACGTCTCTCCATGCCTCTGAGGGAATCTATATTTGCATCCCCACAACCATGGCAACACCCCATTTCCCTCTAAACCCGGAGTTTATTCACCAAATTCACTTCCGTGCTGTTTTATTACCAGAAAAATGAGTCATAATAACTTGTCCCTTCTCTGAGTGACGAGGCTGAGTGCAGGAAATCACAAGCAGTTGGTCAGCTTTGGGATGAAATGACATCAATTAGTACAAAAGTGTTTACAGGAACATTTCACAGAGAGTGCCTTGTGCTATAACTAATACGTAGTGAAATATTTGTTCTATATGTAATTATGTTAATCCTGTGCGCATTGGGTCTTATAGGATTCATGTGATGCGATTTTTTAACAGCATTTTTGTGGAATAGTTCAAGTTTTTTCCAGCACGTTTTTTGCCTCATTTAGTCTTAGAATCGCACACAACACAGGAAAAGTACGAGACACACCCACAGATTTATGCTGCAGTATTTTTTCATAGAACATGTCGAACTTATTCAAAACAAAACACTTGCTTGACACTCTTTTGGCTGTTTTTTCCACAGCAACAAATCCAGTATGGCATGACAATGATACTGAAAAAATTATTGCCATTCACAATGACAGTTGCACTGAGAAACATAATTGTAACTGAAAATATTAATTATGGAACTGAAATGAATGTACTTAAAATGTCTCTATTAAAACTCAAACCCAAATTTTAAGTGATCTTTGTGTGACACTCAAAATATACATATATAATATGAATATAATATGAATTATATCGTTTCATTTGAACCTGCCATCGTTCTGATGCTATAATCTAAAAGCTCCATTCATTTTTAGTTGATGCTGATTGGCTGTACCACAGGAGGACTGTAGATACTAGCTGTTGTGGTAGGACCCTACAAAGACCGTTTCCACTGTGCATATTAATGCTAAGGTGTATCTGGTGTATTAAAATGGGTGGTTATCAGCGATTGTAGAGGGGTCTCAAGTATTTGCAGATTTTAGGAGGAGACTTTCCAGCTCGGAAGTAAAGTTTTTGGATCAACGTCATAAACTAGGAATCATACCCACAGCGTTCTTTTGTAATGAAACTGATGTTTCCTCTCCTGGCTGAGGATGAGAGTTATTAACTTAAAGCAGTCAGCTGCTCTGATTGGTAACGGTTTCCTATTTGGATTCTGAATCTGACTGTTTTGTATTTTATTTTGACTGGAATTGATTTTCTGAAGTTGGATATGAAGCTGTTGACATGTTTAAGTACTGTATAGCTGAATGAATTGGAAATTTGTTGAATTTAAATAAATGCAAATTACCTGCACTTGTATTGCACTTTATTAGGTCAAAAGACAAGCCAGTAGCATCCAATCAGCACAAACTCCTTATCTGGGATAAATAGGTGGAAATCCCCGAAGATGAAAAGGGATTTTCCCAACAGCCCATGCTGCATTCATGTACACCTGGGAGACTAGGTTGTCAAAAATATCAAACAACTCTAGATTGATGTAAGCATGTGTTATTCTCCAACATGTACACATTAGTATTTCTATATTTATTTATTTATTATTTAAAATTTTTCTAAACATTAACACTGTGTTCAAGTAGTTATATTGTTTTCTACTCTGGCTATGTCTACTTTTACTATTTTACTTACTTAAAAAAATCCAAATAAATCTCCAGTCAGATCATACTTTCATGATGTTTAACTTATAAAAAATAATCTTTTTTTTTTTAAATTGAAAGAAAGGAATTCAGGAAAAAAAATGTTTAGGGTTTATTGCTGATCAAAGTAAAACAAAAAGATCATATGGATATTTATATACATTTTTCTTGATCAAAGTGTACCGAAAACTTACTGAACTGGGATTTATGTGGATTCTCTAAACAGTTAGTTCAGACTGAATAGTACTGGAATTAATAAAAATGAAGTACGGTGATGGTAGTATCACACTAAAAAAGACATGTAAAATTAGTTTCTGACCAGATTTTTCTTGACTCAGTTGGAATTATTGTAGCGCAACCTCTGGATCCAGCTGGTTTCTCTGTGACTGGGTATGAAAATGATGTTTGTCTTGCAATGGCGTGTAAAATCAGGATAGATCTGCTGTAAAGATTAAAGTTCAGTGGATGTCTAAAAGGAGTTTCAATGTTTCATAGAAATCTAAACTGCTTTTGTTTGAGTGAGAATAAATTATGTCAGCATGTCATGATTACCCGTCTCGGGTTTATGTACAAGCTGCACCAGAACTTCCTCCTCACAGAAGCTGTTTCCATGTGTTTTTATACATTTCATACAGGTTGTTCTTCATAATTTCTCAGAGACATTTTGTCAGAACGTCATCCTCTCTGTTTAATAAGCGCTGATGTTATTTAGCTGTGTTTTACTGCAGAAGTCTAGAGGCATGTGGCAGATCTGGTTGGAAACAGTAATGCACATTGAAATGATTCCAGTTCATAAGTAGCCTACATGTTGAGCTCCTTTCTGATGACAACCAGGTGTGTTGTTATCATAGTGGATCACCTTCATGTTCCCACAATGCCTCAGATGAAACTAGACCACATTCTTCCAGGACAAGGTTTCGGTTTGTTAAGTTTTTCTTCACATTGAACCATGATAACACACCTGAAACATCGTCAGGTTAATTCAGTCAAGTCTGTGCAAGTTTGACTCTTTATTTAACAAAGTCTGACCTTCATGTGACATTTTCTAGCCTTGTTAAATGAAATAAAACAAATAAATGTTTCACTCTGATTGGAAATAAAGTCTTTTTAAATCAACCCAGGTGAGCTGTGAACTTAGTGCAGTACATCAGAGAACCCTATAAGAATTGGTTTAAATGTAGAAAGTTATTCAATGCATCGCTCAGCATCATCGAGTCTCTTTGATTGTCAACTGAGAGTTTGGAATTTGAAAGACCATGCTTTCTTTTTAAATATCTTGTTGTTACAATGTGTTTAACCTAATGGTGGATATTCCAATACATACATCAAAACATACATCAAATCAAGGATGTCAATCCGAAAAGTCAACAAATATTTTCAGACAAGTCTAAATTTGGAACCATGCACACACATTCCAGTGCCCTCGGATTAAAGTCTTAAAAAAACTGTAAACTGTAATTTTAGACATTGTTTTCCAATCCCAAATTAAACTCAAAATCTCAGATAAAAATCGATATATAATTATACAAATCCCAAAATATTCTCTTGTGACTGTGTTTATATCTGGAGTACCTCAAACATGTCCTTGTATTCCATTGTCTTTTTATGAAAAACAGCTAGCTTCTATTTCAAACAAAATGGCATACATTTAGAAGAAATTCATGACTCAGATGATTATGTGTACATACAGAATCATGTTACGTTATTTCTATTTCCCTAGATCAAGTACTTTATAAAATGTAATCTTTAACCAATATCTGATACAACAACATATATTAAGTTAAGGGAAAAATCTAGTTAATTAAGAAATCACCTCAATATTCTTGCATAATCATTTAAACATATGGAGCCATGTTACTTTATTTTCATGTCCGTAGTTCAAAAGTTTTTTTTTAATAAAAAAGGTTTCACATCTGTTTTATATACATGAATTTAAAAAAATCTATATTTTCTCAATGATAAATTAATAACATTCTCAAATAGTCATATCTACATATTGAATCATTTTATTTCATTTCCATAAGTCACAAAAACGATAAAAATGCTGTACAACTGGTGTCTCTTATGGGAGCTCAGGGTAGAGCTCCTGCTGCTCCTCATGGAGAGAGGTTGGTTGAGGAGGCTCAGGAAGGTTTGCTCCAGCATGGCTCCTCTGACCATGTCACATGATGATGAGAGGCAAACTGGGATCCTAATGGGGAGCGTTGGATCCATTGTGAGTTTGAAAGGAGCGCAAGAGTCTCACTGAGGATGTCTGGGTTTTCTTCCTGAGCCTGGTACCTAGCTAGTTTATGTGGGTAGAAACTGCTTCCCAGTTCCACACTGTGTGGAGGTAAAGAAAAGTGAAATGTAGTCATTGTGTAACTTGAAGCCATTTTGTCATCATTCGTGGAATGGAGAAGGACCAAATGCAGACTCACACTCAGGAGCCACACCGGTAGGAACCAGCCGGTACTTTACTTCATTTCAAAGGTGGAACAGAATGTGTTCCCCTCAAGAAAGTCCTGAAACATCGGAACAGACCAGAACACTGGAGAGAACACAGAACAATCAGTTCTTACAGGAAGGTAACAGAGATGATTATAACAGAGAACAAAGATTTACTTCCAGCTGTTTCAGCTGATAAAGCTTCTGGAATATTACATATTAACATAAAATGGGAAGAAGTATTAAATATAATGCACATTAGGACAGGAGCTACAGGACATGTTAGTCAAATCATAAGAAATATTTCTGTTGTTAAAGGGAAGACTTCACTAACACTTTATTTTCAACTAGATGTTTCTCGTTCAACATGATGCTGTAAAGATGAGTCCTGCAAAATTAAAGTCTGCTGTTGTGACCTGATTATCATCATGATGAGATCCAGCAATGATCAATTTTCTCTCAAATAACTATCAGCGAAGAAAAGACAGAAATCCGGAAAATAACCAGCTTCAGAGCACATTAAAAAAGAGAGAATCAATCATTTATCTTAACCTTACTTCAGATAAAACGTGAGAGAAAATATGCCTAATTTTTCTTCCCTCGTAATAAAACAAAATCATTGTAGGTTTATGTATTGGGTGTTTTTGTTAGTGTTTAAATATTTCTGTGGATTGGTTGCCTTTTTAAAAATTCCAACTAGACCATAATTCTCTCACAGAAAAACGTTTATTATCAACAAAACAAGACCTGTTCTTATGTTTTAATTTTTTTATTAATATGTACAGCACTTTGGACAACTATGTTGTATTAGATAGTTTTAGAAATACATTTGAATTTCAGAAAAAAACTTTCTTCTGCATATTAAAATCTGTAATTTATATCTGTCAGATTTTATTTAACAAGCACTTTTTTATATAGTCTAATAATGAAAAAGTATGTAAAAATGAAGCATTTACATCTGTAGCTGCAGATGTTGTAAAAATGGAGGAAAAAATATGTAAACACAAACCAGAGCAAAATATGCTTATCTGATTAAGATAATAAATGTAACATCTGAAGTAGATTTGTAAAATGTGATGAAAATAATGATATATAAAAAGAAAAATATAAAAATTTGTTGTAGTGAAAGACAAATAAATAGATAAAACCCAAAATATTTCAAAATCTGCTCTTTCTGATTGACATGGTCAGTGTTGCTTCATGTTATAAAACATATTCTCTTTAACATTTACAATGTAAAGAAAAAAATATTTTAATTTCTATCAAATATCCTTTTTTTTTATACCATATATGAGTTGATTGGCAGCGTTAATAGCAGTGGGGTGAGTTTATATCTCTTAATGTCTCTCCCATTAACTACAACTTCAGTCTTGTCCTGAAAATTGTCTCTTAAGTATAATTTAATATTCAAACATCTAAAAGCAAATCATCGATTAGCCTTTGGTAATTGAAAGACGCATATATAGAGGGCTGTGTTAATAGTGTAGCTATGGAGATCACTGCTGTGTGTCCTAAACACAGCATGAAATGGCAGTATATAAAAATGAAAATGTGTGGGACCTGAAGTAGAGCCATGTGGCGCTCCGTGGTGACATCATGTTTGCATAGCATTTCCTGAAGCTGAACCAGTTAAGGACCAGAGATCCCAGTCAGTCCATGCTGTTCCAGTAATATGATGTAGTAAGTAAGTAAAATGTATTTATAGAGCAACTTTTGCGGATAGAAAAATCACAGATTGCCGTACAATATAGAAAAAGAACAGGGCAAAGACGGTGGACGATCTTTGTGCCAAAAATATTTTATACAGGAAAATGTACCGGCCGTCAAAAATTTTGTTCCTAGACACCGGTGATACTAGGAACAACGTTTGGTTTTGAACCAAATCACATCTTTCCACAGTCGGCTGTTTCTGTCGATTTTAAACCTGATATTTATTTAGCAAACTTTGTGTTGATTATTTAAAAAAAATATACTTTTATCAAAAAAAGAAAAGGTAGAAATTAGTTTGAAGCTCATTAGACATTGAGGTTATTAATCGAGTTTAGGCTAAATTGAATTCATTCTAGTGTGTTTCTCACTAATATTAATAAATACTTTAATTGTTTAAATGAATCTAAGCCTCCCTATGGTGCATGCATGTTTAAAATGACTCCGTTAAAGTTCACCGGGTGTTCTGGAGCTGCTTTTCGTCCCGTGATCATTGCTCTTCATCCCTTCTTTTCAGCTCACTAACATGCACCTTGTGTCTCAGCCACGCTCCTTTCGTGTCGTGCTGCAATTACAATGAGCTTCCAAATCAGGATGTGAACATCCAATTTTAATGGGAGCCGAGTCCAATCTGTGTGCTTTCAGACCTGTTAGTTAGCACATCCTGCTGAGAGGAGAGATTTAAGCAAATGAGCAGAAAAGACGCGTTGAGGCAGCCACTGTAGGCAACATCTTTGTGTGGGCTTAGCGATCCTTCGGGTGTATGTGCCTGGCTGGGAGTGATCGGGAAGGCGGATGCTGTCACGCTCCGATGAGCAGCGTTTTACTTGACGTCAGGCTGCGTGTATGCCCTACAAACAAAGCGGGCCGGCTCCCCGCCCCTCTGTCTTTATGAGAGCAAATGTCCCCAGTGACTCCCACACAAATAAGTCCTGATTTCTCTCGGTCGTCCTTATCTGCAGTTAAACTCTCTGGGGTCTTCTCTTCACTGGAACTAAACGTTGTTACAGGTTACAGACTTTATTTAAGAACACACTGGCGGGCCCAAAGGTGCCGCCAGCAGAACCGCTCTGATTGCTCCTGCCATTCTTTGGTTTTCAATAATCCAACAGGCACCCTTTCCTCTCTGTGTTCTTTCCTCTGCAGTCGACTCAATTCACGACCTCGTCAATTTGCAGCAAACAGGCAGCCTGCCTGTTCTGCACAGCACTTTAACGTTTATTTCCTGTTTCTGAATTTTAATAAGTATGAAATTGGGAATCCATTTTGGCTGAATTAGAGGTTTAGAAGATCTATTAAAGGTGTTGCAAAAGAATAACAAGCATCCGAGGGTAAAGCTGCTTTACACAAATCTTTTGGACACAAATTAGTCCAGATCAATTTTAAGCAAAGATTGTTGAAATGTTTCAACCTTCAATAATCTATATAATTTACAATTAGAAAGTTCTGGAACTTCAATCCAATAATCTACATACTGTTTTATGCATGAAGTAGATGTTTTTCAATTTGAATTTCTGCAAAGTCCATCCAAACATCTCTCATTCAATCCTGGGGTGGGGTCACTGTGGCAGCAGAGAGACCCAGACTTCCCTCCCTCTCCCCCGCTACCTGCTCCAGCTCCTCTGAGGGAATCCCAAACTGTTGCCAGGAGATTTTTTGCCCATATTTGACTCAAATAGGATTTTATTCTGGCAGCTCGAACAGCACAAATACGATTTCTTTTTAAATCCGACCCAGATCCCATTCATATGTGGGACTAAATCTGATACATATCTGATCTTTTTGATCATGTCCCATTAAATCCATCTTGTACGTCTCTAAAATAAAAACATATATAAATAAATCTAAAAATGTGAATCATTTGTTAATGTAAACCCTCCTTTGTTGCAGATGGACATAAGGTCCTTTGCCATGGTGACTGCATCCTTTCTGTTGGTATGCCTTTCAGAACATTATCCATGCAGTAATTTCGATAAACAGTTTCTACAACATCTGTTGGAATGTCAGTTTTATTGTCCTCTGCTTTCCTAAGAGTGAAAGAGGCACATGTGGGAGATGAAACAGCTCCAAACAAATAAACAGTCGTTTGCTTCTTTTTTTGACATCTGTTCTTAATCATCCTCAGGCCACCACAGGAAACACAAAAAGTCTTTGTGCTCTTTAGCAACATTCATTTGGTGGAACAGGTCTTTTGTAAAAAACAGCGGCTCGATTCTTTGGCACCCAAAATGGATCCCGTCAACACCTTGGTTGCGCCTAGAAATTGTATCCGTAAATGTTATGAATAGATTGTGTAACAAGGGAAAACTTTGTATAGTCCAACTCAGGCTTTGAGACAGGTCATATGGGACCTAACAGCCCATATTAAGCGGACAAGCCCCCCATGATCCAGGAGTACCCCCCCGTTGGATTCCCACAGGGACTCAGATGAACTTGTTCACCAACGCCACTAAACACATGTAAAGGGGTTGGACGAACGCCCTTGTACCCTCAGAACCCTGCTGAAGGTTGCAGAACCTGAAAGTTTTACACTTTCCAAACAGAGTTCAGCCATTCAGGGGAAAACCATTTAAGTTTTCCATTGCGCCGTGGCACTTTTCAATTACTGCCTCACACATACTGACAGTTTGCTGATAACCTTTCAGTGCATGTCTAATCAGATGACAGTTATCAAAAAGGCCATAGAAGCAGATAAAACCCAAAGCCCTGGGACACACTTTCAGGAAAATTATAACATGGCACCTCGCAGTAGTCAGATGGAGGCAAATGGAAATAATGGAACTGTAGCAGATCCAGTTACATAAAGATGACGCACAAACAAGAATAGAGCTGCCGGTTTCCTTCTGCTTTTGGTCTTTGTGCTTTTTAACCTGAATTTGTCAAAGCTTTGGTGGAAAGCTGTGGAAAATAAGGGCAAAGGAAGAGAAGTTCTAAAACGTCCCAGCTTAGATGAAAAAACATCAGGCCAGGACAGACTTGACTTGATACTAATTCTACTGAAGGTTCCAGAATTTTTTTCCATATGAACTAAAATATTTGGGACAACTAAAAGGGAAGCTGCTAATTAATGATACAGATTCTCTTTAATATAATTTTCAGTGTTTCTCACACCATATAAGGATTTAACTAAAACGTTATATCAAGAAGTTTAATGATACAAGACATGATTTTGTCCAGATGTTTTTAAAATTTTAACAAAGTCTTCAACCCCTCTTGAATAATTTCCTTACAGTTATTTAATAATAAGTTATGAAGAAGATTAGAACTTGACAAATTAAAGAAGACTTACAGTGGTGTTAAAAAAAATATTTGGCCCCCACCTGAACAAATTAATTCCCCACAAACCCACAAAGGCAGTTTTTAAATAAAGGTTTTTATTTTTAAGGGAGATTCAGGACATAAGACAAAGCGGACCAGAAAATAACTTTTATCGCTCCATTGACTTCCATTCATTCATTACAGGGGACCCATTAGCCGACTGGAACAGGAGGAGATTAAAGCTTGGTTTATGCTTGCCGCGTCCGCGAGGTCCGCACGGCTCCACGCGGCCAAATTACGTCATTTCAGTAACCGCGCCTCTCCGCGCTGCCTCCTCCCGCCCCAAAATTTCTACACCGCGCACCTAGGAAAATTTGTAACTACGCGGACGGTCCCGCGCAGAAAAACATGGCGGACTGGCAAGTGCTCATATTGCCGGAGGTTCGTAAATAGACATCTTTATGATTCGGCCAATAGAGAGCACTGTGGTGAACTGTGTTTTAATGGACGAGTGGACTGTCTCCTTTTTTGTCTTTTTTCCTAAGTAAACAGCATAAAAGTTCTGCTTTGTTAAAGCTCCAGGTATCACCATCTTGTAAACAACAGTGATTACTACTTCTACTATGGTGTAGTGTTGTATGCATGCCGTAGAGCCCTACACCGCCCCCTACAGTCGTCAAGAATATTGGCTCTGAGCAGGGACAAGCCGCAAAAAGTATAAACGTTGCTCAAAGGCATCTCGGCCGGTTCCGCACGTCTCGTTTCCGCGCGGAATGTTCTTGCGGCAAGCATAAACCAAGCTTTAGGCTTCCCATAGGCTATGTTTAAATTGTATTACAAGGAAACGTGGCTGTTAGATTGGAGGAGCTTACCAATTGGTGTCATGACAGTGCCCTCATCAATAATGAGAGGAAAACAAAAGAGAGGAAAAAATTCTGCTTTGACCTTATACCTGTTGTAATTAATCACCAACATGTAGAGGAGTTCAAATATTTAGGAACATTCTTTGACTCCACCTTAAGTTTTACTGAAATCACAGAGTGCATTTTTAAGGTAATGCAGCGCCTATATTTACTTAGGAAGTTGTATAGGAGTCTGATTGAGAGTGTGCTGACATTTGATATGAGCACTTGGTCTGGTCTAGGGGTTAAGAACAGAACCAAACTATCCAGAATTGTTAAGATGGGTAGTAAAATTGTTGGTAAGGGCCAGAGACACTTGGCAGAGGTATATATTACACACATGATACGCAAGGCCCGGCTGTCTGCACAATTCAGGAAATTGCCATCAGGAAGAAGGTATATGGCTGCAATAGCAACTAAAAACATTCACAAAAAAATATTCATACCAAGTGCAATATCACTTCTCAACGCACAATAGTCCATGCAAGATATTGGTACTGGTATTTTTTTGTTGTTGCTTCTTTTAATGAGGATTGTCCGTTTGATTTGTGTCTATTTATTGTGACTATGTCTTTTAAAAACCTACCTGTGGAGTCAAAGGCAAATTTTCTCTTTGATGGACAATAAAGCTTATTATTAGATCGGTTCTGGCAATTACTTTCTGCCTGGTTCACACCGGCTGCGCTCAGAAAATCACGCTCTATCCGCTGTCACAACTGTTCACACCGGAAGCGTATTCTAAGATTTCAAAGAGAACACAAGAAAAAGCATATATTTGTCCGTAGCAGTCGACACGCTCTTCTGCTTAGCTGTTGTTTATTCAGAGTTTTTTTCATCATGAACAAGAAAAGAATTAAGCAGTTTCTGTTAACAGCAAGTTTGTACACTTCTTTAATTTAACTGTTGTCAACACACACACAGCCAGAGAGAGAGAATCCAGAGAGTGTGTGTGGTAGTAGAAAGTAGTAGTGTCAATATACTGTTGAAATACACATTATTTATCTATTTTTCACATTTAATAAATATATTTTCTCTTTCTGTTTCCCAATGTGAGTAGACTGGAGGAGAGTTCCCTATATCATCTCTATAGTCTGTTTAGATCCACAAATATTATAGCATTTGTCATCTGCAGAATTTAATTTGGAAAAATTGCCTTTATGTTCACAATTGACTGGATTGTCGAAGATCACTCGTGGCTCGCTCCTAAAAAAATAGGCCAGATAATGAAATGATTGCTTCATGGCGTGAGCCGGCCATGGATGACCAGTGCTCCGCGTCTGGTGTACAATACACCATAGGTTAACAAGGGTGCAGAATGGAAGCGGTCTCCTTTCCGTGGCCGGTGTGAAACAGGCTTCAGGTTTGGTGGGAACAAACTCATCAATCATAAAAAGTGCTGGGGACATGTCCCTTGCTTCCCCAGTTAAAATGATTGCAATAACAGAGTCCACCCTAATTTAGTCCAAGGGTTCTAACATAAAAATAATTAGGATTTTTGCCGTACTGTCCAACTATTTAAATCTCACCTCAAGAATAAAAGAGGGAAGTAATATATGGTGTTCAATCGGAAGAGAGTAGAGCAACCTCCTCAAAACGAAGTCCAAATTGAAGGAGTTTAAGTGTCTCACGTCTTATTCACATATGATGGAAAAATGGAGCGATCAATAGGTATATTGGTGAAAAGTGTGCCATCATGGGAGCACTGCACCAGTCAATCTACAACCCTACTCTCATATTTGTTCACAAGTTCAGGGTAGTGATGGAAAGGACAGGATCAAGAATATAAGTGGCTGAAATGAGTTTCCTTCAGTGTGTACGGTTCTCCCTTAGAGACACGCTGAGAAGAATGGATGGATGGAAAAACAGAGTACAATTTAAAAAAACCTTGATTTTCATGTTATTTTAAGTTCTACTTTCCTTTAACCCTGACAGTATCTATTACCGGTTTCAAAAGTCTAATTATATTTTGGAATAATGCTAAGAGGTTTTGCTAAGTGCTTTTAGAGTAGGGTTCATTGCTGTATATTTTATCTGAAAATATTAAATGGTTGTTTTTGTCTTTGGCAGATAGTGGTTACCTTATAGATGTTGTGGGTCCCTGAGCTTCAGATACCATTCTTCCTCATTCATGCCTTTTTGTTTCCTGAAGTACCATCTGGAGCATCAGCTGCCTTCTGACACAGTTAAAGTGATCACATTATTGGCTTTTTTACATTCCAAATGGCCAGAATTATTTGTTATTATTAGATTACCGGTTGCTACACTCCTTAATTTAATTCATTCTGAAAAAACAACAACATAAACGTCCCCATGAAAATCATTGAGGCATGACAGTAGTCAGTGCATGTATTTTCTGCCAAAAAGTTTTAAACTTCAGAACTTTGTAAAGACATTTAGGATAATAATTACCCCAGTAAATCTAATCGCGCTATCTGGCTTTTCAGCCAACACAGCCTGTAAGGACGAGCTGTGGTCTTGTTGCAGACGACTCGGCGTGTGTCCACATGCTGCAGTCGCATCTCCTCACAAACATCCACACACTGATGTTCTGCTGTGGCATTGCCCTCAGCTGTGATGGACACTTTGATGCCAATGATGCCCATGGAAGCAACATGGTTAGAGAAGCTCTCTACATATTAGGAAGGCATTGATGCAAGGCCTGGAGCCTGAGCTGCAAGGTGAAGCAGATCCACAGAGAAGGTAACTGAAAAATCTGATTTTATTTTAACACCAAAAGGAATGTGTTAAAAGATGCAGAGATTCTTCAGTTTGGAGGAAAGAGTTTAACTGATGTTTGCTGGCTGCAGAGTTTCACTTTGAGGGGAGAGGATTCAATTACCAGCCATGGTGTTTATGTTATCTGCCTTCTCTGAAAACCCAAATGGAGCAATTCAGATTGACAAGAGTGATTCTTGCAGCGGTTTCAAGGACGTCTCAGCTCCCTTTCCCATCTCACACGTTGATCTGGTTCGGAATTGTGCGGGACATTTCTGAGGCACAAATTGGATCCTGGGCAATCTGTAAACCAGTGGAATGTGTCTGAAAGTGAAGTTAAAAAAGGTCTTTTCAAGAGACTCCAGCACTTTGACTGAGAGAGCCACATGAGACGGCCGGTCAAATTAATTGTCCAAGTTTGATAAAACGCAGAGACGCAGAGTGCTGGACATGGCAACGAAACTGGACCAAATGAGCAAGAGAGAAAAAAAGAAACTTTTTGACAAATGCAGGATCTTGATTTTTTCCCATGACTTTGTGTTGCCCACCCACACTCTGACATGATGCAGACCAAAACGCTTTGTGTTCAAAAGCAAAACGGACAGAGGTTTTCTTTTTTTTCTTCTCTCTTTTCAGAAAACCCACACACTTCCCGCGCTGCATGCAAAAATGACCCAACATTACAATAAATATTTTAACGAGTCATTTTTATGCTGGGATTCATCATGATCAATAACTTTGCGCTTCTCGCACAAATGCTGCCGCATTAGAAAGAGCCTAACTCATGCCATGCTTTTGATGACTCCATATCTGGCTCAGTGGTGAAGTTTACAAAGTGTTTCAGTTCTTCTTGTCTGCCAGGGTCATCACGCTGGCTGAAAAGTGTGTGTGCGTTGTATCTCTGAGTGTGTGTTGCTGTTAATGAATGCAGCCTTCAGAAGATTAACAGCTCCAGATGTTGCCTTTTCTTAACAGCCTCTTTTAAATAAGTTTTTTTGCAAGTTCTTGTGCTTTCATCATGATTTATAAGGTGTTAGCTCCTACAGATTTAGTGGACACATCTATGGCAGGTAAGCGAAGCTAAAGAGCGGGAAGGGTGCAGACCACCGGGATCTTTGGAAGTGTCTCAGGCTGCGTTCACATTGCAGTACTTAATGCACAATTCCAATTCTTTTGATTAAATACTATTAAATATTTCCATTAATATTGTTAGGGCCGTGGCAATAATCTGGCTGTACGATATGAATCACAACACAAAGGGGATTATACGATACATTGTGATACATCCCAGTACTATGACTAAGACTATATGTTATGATTTTTAAAACTGAATTTAACTGTAGAGAAAGTGTCACAGCATTCCAAAGACTCCAACCTGTTTCATACATAACGCCTTCGGTTTTATTACTAGATGTAGACGATCCACTGGAACCAAGAAGGTGAAAACAAACACAAACTAGTGATCGACAGAAATCAATGTTATGACCAATGGTTTGATGCAAATTCCTCAAAAATATTTAAAAGCAATACTTTGCTTTTGAAAATTAATACAATATCGTGACATATATTATTTTTATATATTACCATATCGATATTTTCTTACAGCCCTATTACAAACTGTACATTGACCCCTAGTGTTTCTGCTTAGCACAGTGTACCAATCTTCTGATGGCTACTATGCTCTTCCCTTATTATTGTGTCACTTATTCAGAAGATTATTTTCATCTGCATGATAACTGGTGCTGTATAAACAAAACAAAAAACCACACTAATGAAACAATGCTAGTTAGTTAACATCTAATCATTACGGAAACTTTTACAGCTTCTGAAAGAACAATTTCTAGTTCACTCTGAGTGGTTTCAGGCTTTTAATGGACTCCAGTACCCAATTTACCAGCAGTGCAGTTAGGTTCTACCTTTGTTGACAAATCATCTAAATCGTGTCGGTTTGGTGTCTTTTAACATAGAGAGAGAAAAAGCATTAGATGAATAGTTTCTTTTATTGTTGATTCATCTTCTACTCTAATTGATTTAGAGTATAACAACACAAAGCTTCAGATGAGGATTATACACCCACTTTAATTGTCTCCAGTAACGTCTTTCTAGCTACTTATAATTAAATCCATGAAACACTGATGTTAATTAATCTAACATACAGCATTCAACATTCTCATTTCAATGTGTGACTAATAGTTGAGTGAGCACGACGGCACGGTGGAAGTGAATAATGTCACATTAGTACCGCAAATTAACACAATGAATTTTAATTGGAAAGTCCTGGTACACTCTGTGATCCATAATGCAGCCTTCATCCTTTAAAGACCATCTCTGTCGATAGGAAGGTGAAGCAAAGACACGTGGCTGCAACAGATAGAGCCTGCAGGCTGCAGAGAGTCAATGTCAGAGTTCTGTTTAGTTCTGCACCACCTGACACGACACTTTGTGTTCTACCTGCTTTACCGACCTGCTGCGGGGAACACCAGGCGTGCTATGAGCTAACGTTGTCCGACTGAGAAGGGGACTAAAGTTATCGGCCGGAGGCTTTTCTCTGCTTTCACTTCTCAGATAGTAGGTCTGAGTTAGGAGTCTCGTTTCTGTAGCATTTTATTAAAGCCAGAAAAAAGACACACCGCTAGTGAACAATATGAACTGAACAGAAGAAAGATAATACAAATATTCTTTTACAATGGCATAGATGGAAGAAAGATAAAAAAAGACTGGAAAAAATACATGCAAATAAAATATGAATAAGCAGAATTGGTATTGGAATTTGTCTGCACTACTTCAACATATTTTTACTCAAGTAAAAGTAAAAAGTAGCCATCCAAGAAATGACATAATAGTAAAAAAGTATTTGGTATAAAGGCTACTGAGCAAAATCTGTTAAAATATTTTCAACATTTTGTCATCAGACAGACAAAAATATAGTTATAGCTAAAGTATTTTAAATACCTAGATGAATAGAAAATTATATAAATAACAAATAATTATTATAACAAATTCTAGTTGATCATTTTTCAATATAATACCACTACTTACAGTAGGTAATGAAAATAATAATAATAATAATAATAACAAGATAAAAAGTAATCCCACTGACAGTTTATGGTGTTTCCTGTATATTCACTTGACCTCACAATCAAACAAAAAGCTTAACAGACAGAATATTAAAAAACCAGAGCTTGTGTATAAACAAGAGGTCTCTTTTAATTGTAGGTGTCCAGTAAGATTTTGGTTAAATATGTTTGGTTTTCATTCAGTGAATTTACTCACATTGATTAGATTATCAAGTACTTGTACTCCAATATGAGTTGTGATACTTCATAATAATCTAACTCAAGAAAAGATAAAGAGTACGGCATATCAAAACTACTCTTGAAAGTGCATTTTTTTTCCAAAATGTTCCTAATATGCAAATGATGTATACAGTATGCAATTGAGTAAATGTAACTAGTTACTACCCACCTCTGGTTGTTATGTAATCGTTGCCCCTTTGTTGTTGCTTCTTCAGCAGCTCCGTACGGATCCTCTAGAGCAGAGGTCCCCCAATCCCCAGTTCCTGGACAGGTTACAGGCCCTGGGTCTTTTGGTACCAGGCCGCAGACCTCAAAAAAAGAATAAATAATTTACAATATTTCCGTTTTGTTTATTACTGGGTCACACGCAATTTTATTCTAAAAAATGACTACATTTTCTGTTACATCTGATTGTAACTCACTCTTGAGGCATTTCAAGATGCTTTCCTCCATCACATAAAATGTCAATGCTAGAAACAAACCCACAAGCCAGCACATCAGAGTGTTCTGACAAGTTTCTTTGAGATAAAATATGGATTCATTGTGCAGGCGATTTCCCTGCACAGAGCCCCCGCTCTGCTCTATTTCTGACAACCAGCTTTCAAATGAGGCAATGAAACCTTTAAAACTGCTACAGTGAAACAGCAGCAGGGCTCCCACTGATTCAGCTTTGTGGTGAGCGGCATTTTTCATGCATTTTATGGTTGTTTTTGTGGTACATTTTATTTAAAGGCATTTTCAAACATTAACATAATGACTAGAGAGGGTGAGGAGTAGACAGGATGTTACTAGGGATGTCCCGATCCCGATCTCAAAATCGGATCAGACCGATATTTTCAAATTTTTCAGTTATTGGAGATCAGCTATATTAGCTGAAGAGTTGCACTGATTTTTACCAAAGTAGCTCCTAATGTTTGACGGTGATTGCACAATAATTCAAACATTCGTAGGTGTGCAAACAAGGCATCTTAATTACCACAAATCAGCATAGCAGATCAAACCCAATGTTTGGTTTCCTTTTTTGTTTTCTTTATTGCATTGAGTTTATATCATACAAAGGACTTTGAAAATAGTCTTGCTGCTGAAATGTGTTAAACTAATAAACTTGTCTTCAAGCCCTTCAGGACGGGAGTTTCACATCCCTGCTCTGGAGTCAAAACCTGCCTAAGTCTAACCACATTTACACCCCCTAACCCCAACCGCTTCTGTTCTCCCCAGAAGTCAAACAACTAAACTCTTTCTTGTCTTTCTTTACCAAGTTATTCCCCGTTACAAGTATATTTGGTGATCAGTGTAACATTTTTGTATTATCTCCACCAAAAAGTGATAGAACAAGGTGTGTGCTGCATCTCTGCAGGGAAATGAAGGAGAAATAGACTCACAGTAGACTAATAAAGTGTCTATTGTCAGAATGTAAATATTTCAAGTAGAAGACTCTGGGCCACAGCAGAGAAAACTCTGTAGACATCAATCTGCTGAAGCAGAGACGTTTCACTCACTATAAATCATTTAATTAACAGGTGCACGCATATTTGTTATGCAATTTTGAAGTAAAACTTTGTAAAAATCACAGTGTTCTAGTGTTCTACATCCTAGCTAACACGTGGGTCCCGCCCAGACTCATTCTGGGGTGCTCCACAACGGGCCTCCATGAGCTGCAGGAAGCAGGGATTCTTACCTTAGAAAAATAAACTCCTTCCATCTTTTTGGCAGCGCCCATCTGTGTATGTTGTCATCCTTGAAAAGTCACACCAGGGACAGATGAAGACATCTGGAGGTGCAGTCTCTACCACATCTGCTGATGTCTCAACACATTTACCTCAGCGCTGTCATTACACAGTGAATTACCATGTATAACTAGGATGCTGCTTTGATCGGCCCTGCTTCCTCATGTCCCGGCTTTTCAAGCTAGCGTGCGGCTATCAGAGCCCATTAGGCTACAACAAAGTTCGGCTGTCGGCGTCGGAGCCAGACGAACGTTATCACAAGGTGTTTGGGAAAAATGTCCACATGCTTTATAGTGCTAAGAAACAGCTTGAGTGAGACTAAGTGTTTGAATTCATGAAACATGGTGGTCATATCTATGTAACAAGACTGATATACTTCACATTATCATCTCTCTAAACCAGCTTGTTATCTATAAAAACTGAATAAGATTTATGGTTTTCTTATGGATTTGTGATAAATTGTTTGATTAAACCGTGGCGATTCTGTAAGTACTGTTCAAACTGGAAATAATGGTTTCCCCTTCAGAGGGGTTTCCCAGGCTTTCCTCTTCGCAGATTGGGACCTTGATTAACTGGAATCCTTGGAGTTTCAACAAAGAAGAAGAGAAAGGAGTCAGTTTACCAATGATCTGGCCTTGCCATGGGAAAAGGAAGGATGGTGTACTCCGTAGTCATGGCTTTAATGATCAGGAAAACAGACCAGGTTGGGAGCAGAGAAGAACGGTGAGACACATCAGGGGTCGCCATGACCAAATATTTTCTGTCTTTATAGAAATATCTGAAATCCGTCTGTCATTTTGAAAGATTCCAATTCACGTCCCTGACCACTTGGTGCAGACGTTTTCTAACATAGTTCAGATAACTAAATAAATCAAAAAAAGATTCCCATGAGAACATCTGAGCACGGTCTCAGACCTGGACACCATTCCAGACATCGCTTTGTCTGGAAGCTGATTGTAGATGTGACCAGATGCGTTGGTTCAGCGACCGGTGCAGCTGAAGTTCTAATGCAGGAGTGCATGAGGTGGGATTTCTTAGTGCTTGTGAGAACGTGAAACCCCTTGGTCAGAGAGACTTTGTGACATCTGATTACTTCAGGAATTTTTAGAGCAGTTCTCCAGGGCCGCAGTCCTGCATCCCTTACACCAACAAACCTGAAACAAAAGGCTGAATTTCCTCCTTGGTATATCTGCAGATTGTGAAAACACTTGGTCATCAATCATTCGTTGGATTTAGTTGTGTTGGAGCAGGATGCATCCAAAAGTTGCAGGATAGTGGCACTCCAGGACTGGAGTTGCTGAGACCAGATTTAGAGATTAGTCCAACAGTCATGATTTTAGACTGTGGAATCCAGCGTTCTTAGAGAGAAACAACAATACATCGGGAGAGCCTTCTTGCTGGAAGGCAACTGTAACACCCTTCGGCCCCATAAGTACCATGAATACATACCAAACTTACACTCATTAATATTTCATTTTAACTGAAATATGTTCTAGATGTTCTTCCTCTTGACTGGCACTCTAAATGAACTGATTGTTTATTGTCCCAATATTTCACATAATGAACACTCTGGCTTTTATATGTAGATATACAAATAATAAAAGCTAAATTTAACTAGTTTTTCTCTTGCTGGAGGTCACACTTCATTTTCACGCTTCAATTTGCCAAACTTTCTCAACATTTAGCCATGTCGCATGGAAGAATTGTTAACATTTTTTGCTAAGGTGTTTTTTAGAGAGAGAAAATTATTTAGAATAAATGTTTAATCTTAAAGAAATTGTGATGGATTCTTCAGAAAAGTAAAAGCCCAAGGCATGTACCAGATAATAGTTCCTGCCTTTTATGTGTGCTTCTTGGAGAAACTATTATATCTTCTGATTCATAAATTTATCTGACTACTTCTGTCAGACTCACTGGGAGCTTTGATCAATTTTTTGAGCTGAAATTTTCATACATGTTTAAAAAAAAAGGAAATTTTAAAATTACAGAACTACAAGCTTCACTTCTGAATGGAGAAGGCAAGACAAGGAAGGACAACTGAATTTGTACAGCCCACTTTCAATGACAAGACAATTGAATGTGCTTTGGATGATAAGGGAATGAAATCAAAGAAAATAAACAATAAAAGCATTAACAAAACATTAAAGACACAGAACACACAACAGATTAAAACACAATTGCTTACTCATAGGCAGCTCTAACATATGATTACATTGCTTTTATTTAAAGAAAGTGAGTGTTTTATTAGCTTTGCAGTGATCTAGAAGTTTGTTCTACTACAGTGACAGCAGGTCTTCAACATACTTAGAGTCTAAGCCATTCAATAATTTATAAACTGGTAAGAGTATTTTAAAGTCTATTCTCTGACCTACAGGGAGCCAGTGGAAGGACTTTAGAACTGGGGTGATGTGCTCTACTTTCCTAGTTCTAGTAAGGACACCAGCAGCAGCGTTGTGGATCAGCTGCAGCTGTCTGATTGACTTTTTAGGTAGACCTGTGAGGACATTGTTGGAGTAATGAATCTGACTAAAGATAAACACATGCAGGAGGTTTTGAGGGTCCTGTTTTGCAACAGTAGCCCTTTAATGTCCATGTTGAATTCTCTTATTCATCCTGATAAAATGACTAGTACTCTATGAAATTACTACTGTGATTATACATCACTTTATCTGTCACAAAGCCAGTAGTTAAGCCCACTGCTTGAAGATGAAACAAGAATAATAATGATTCAGGTTTTTGATTGTTATAGTTTAATTATATTTAAGAACTTAATTTGCTCACGAGCTCAGGGTGTTATGAGGTGTGTTGTAGGACCAAGACGCAGAGAGGAGATTAGTAGAGAAATCAATCTTCTTTAATGAAGTAATGCTGACTTACAAGTGGTTAACCACAAAACCAGGACCAAGGGGAAGAGGTTGACACAAAGTGTCACCATGACACACGACGACTTATGACAGCGAAAGGCGCTAACATGACAATGACGCTGAACTGACAAAAGACAAGGAACACAGAGGGGTTAAATACACAGGGGAAACAAACCAGGAAACAAAAGGAAGCTGGGGACAATTCAGGGCACTAAACCCGACAGAAACCAGGGAAAACACAACATTCTGACAAAGGGTTGAATCCAGGAAGGATGTAGGGTCTGAACATCTATATATGAAACATCTTAATAGTGTGAATGTCCATAAATAGGGATAGACAAAGGTGGTTATTTTATATAATAGAGTATATTTTGCGTGAGTAATTTTACTTTCATTGCTCTTTTTTTGTCTGCAAGCAGGTTCAGCCATGTGTGTGAGAACATGGTGTGAGCAGTGATTGGTGCAGAGGGTGATGATGTCAAGAGGCAGTAAGGGCATTCAGGGAGTTCAGCACACCTAAAATAGTTAGAGAAACAACTGATCACTTTTCTACCTGTTTGAGTAGAGCAAACGTTCAGAAATAAGTCGAGTGAATTAGAGCAGTAAACTTTCATTCAGCGGAGATGCCTGATTGGCTGTAACCGCTTCAAATTCACCTGGTATGAGTTTAGTAAACAGAATGTTATTGGAATAACATTTTCATCATTTTTTTCTCACATACTTGGAAAATGAAACTTCCATCAATAGTGTATTGTCCTCTTATCATTGTAGGGTCAACTAGGAGTCTAGTGTCTTTTTCCACAGACAGAGTCCAACCTGGACAGGTCTCCACTAGTGATGTGATGTCAAGGTTTATGGCAAGACATTAGTACATCATAAAATAAGTATATTAACATGTTGTTTTAACCTATACATTACTAGATTGACATTTTTACACACTAACCTTAAATAACATATGGTGGCATTTTATACATATTTTACTGTCACAGATTGTTTTATTAGTGCTTAGCCACTAGATTTCATAGCATTTTACCCAATCAGTACACTGCAAGGGCAGAAACAACCATAAGATCTGTGATCTTTGGGAAATGTCAGACAGTACATCAATCTACCTTTCTGCTTCCTTCCTAATCACTTCAATTTATCAATTATGTTTGGTATGACTTTAAACTCACTCCTATTTTCCTAAAATAAAACATCGGACATTTTTAACAGGCAATTAATTTTAGTTTTTTAATTTTATTTTTAGTGTACAGATTGGCTAAAATGTCCTAAAATCTAGTTGCTAATCATCAATAAAACAGTCTCTTTACCATAAAAATATACATAAAACGTCACCACAACTATTTACGTGATGGTCCATTGAGATTCACAGCACGTTATTACTTTAAGCATACATTTTGTCATAACTATATTTTAAAAATAATATATCACAATACATATTGTTACTGTACATACTTCAGATTATAACGCACTATAGATTTTAGGTCATATCGCCCCACCCTAGTCCTTATCTTTACTCTAAACTTAATGAAAGATTTTCTGTAATTAATCAAAAACAATTGGATTCCTTTGCAACCGGGAGATGAACACAGCGCTCCTGCAGGGCTCCCCTTTGAACTTCCTCTGCTCTGATTGGTAACCTTCCAGCCAGAGGGCTTCCACGCTGAGTGGCTCCATCCAATTCAAAGCAGGAACTTTCCATAATTGGCAAACTGCCAGTGATTGTCCTGCCAGCTCTGCCAGGTGCCTGGAGCCCCAGAGAGGAGGCCAGAGTCAGGTACAGCTCTCCAGGCCAGATGGCCCTTCCATGGGGTTACATCTCCCCCCCCCAAGCCCTTCTGAAGACTGCTACTCACAAAGCTGGACAAAATGTCTTTTACAAGCACTTATTTATACAAATTCATGTTCTAGCGGAAGTAATCTGCTGTCTGTGCTCCATATCATGCAAACCTCAGTTCACTCATGCTGCCTGTGTGGAAACATTTATGCATAAATCAATATCAGATCTGATCTTTAAGCTTCAAAATAACCCAAACACTGCAGCCAATCAGGACAGAATTAAATTCCAAGCTCGTCAATGCTCTCCACCATAGCGTTAGACATATTGCTCTCTTTCAACACTGCCCTCAGAGCTGGATTGTTGTAAATCAAGAAAGGTGCGATCAATGCTTAAATGACAACCTGCACTGCAGCACAGCGCGCCCAGGGAGGTCTAGGCTCACAGAGATCCCACCAAGCGGTGCTCTCTTCCCCTGCAAAGCCGCACAAGGTCAAGGTTACCAGCAGAAGGAGCTGCAGCAGCAGAACTCTTCTCTACCTATCAGTAAAAAAGCATGGCAGTTTGTCCCTGAGCCTCTGAGATGCTGAGACAGACGGAGCCACAGCAGCAACACCTCGGATGTTTTGTGAAAGAAAGCGGGTTAAACACCCTTAAGGACCTGAGATACAGCTGAGTGCATTCAGCTAAGCTTCGGTTTTCGTAATCTGGTTTTTAATAAGCAGCTTCTTTATTTCTGGTGCCACTCCCTCCAACATGACACCTCTCAGGTGTCTCCATGGCGAAGAAAAAAGACAGAAGCAGTCTTTGCTTTGTGTTTGGGTACTTCTTTACATCTCTGCCTCCTTTCACTGTTTCTCTTTCCGTCTCACTCTCAGATGTCAGACGCTGACTGAATCAGGTTAGAGCGGGGAGGCACGGAAGCCCAAGCATTGCTGATGAAAATGACAATGCTTCTCTGCCTCCCGTTTGGTTACCGAGATGCACAAACTTCCCAGAGACGGTGGTGGCTTATATAACCGCAGAGACCAGCAGATGTCTGCTGCAGGTGCACCCGCTTAATTGGAAGTAGGAAGAGATTTAAAGATGGATTCAAAGTTACAAGCAGTGGCATTTAAAACAGTTACATAAGGCAGAAAGATGAATATCTGCAAACACTTGTAAAAATCCATAGATAGTTGAATTTCAATGTTTTTTGAATTGAGAAATGACTTGGAGCGAAACGTAATAAAGAATGCTGCAGATAGAGGTGCAGCGATGACACGCTCTGCAGCTTTTATTCGATGTGACTGTGACATTTACTGATTTGTTATTCAAATATAGCGTGACACAATGAGCACAGATAGGCCTGACATTAAAGCACTCTCTCTCTCTCTGATGGAGTCTGTCCTTCACCTGGGAGGAGCTGGGATGCTGAGCAGTGGTCACCTCCACCCAAAGACGTGGTTTCTATGCAATCTGCTGTAGTTCATGTAAATATAGTCAGTGTCAGACTGGAATGCCAACATTCGCTGTCAGATTTATGGATGAATCTAAATACCAAACTCAGACAGACTCGTGTTTATCAGAATCAGGGTCACAGATTCGCAAAAAAAGGTTCTGAAGGACAGAAACTGCTCAGCTAGTACCAGGTTTGAACTTTAACCCAGCCCTTCCTTTGTGTCAGCTCAGAGTAAAGCGACTTCAGTAAAAAAAAAAAAAAAAAAAAATTATGTTCATACCCCTTGAACTCATTCCTCTTTTTCTCATTTTACATAATTCTTGGAATATAGAAAATGTGAGGGTTCATTGATACCAGCCTGTTGCATGGGAAGCTCAGTTTTTTCAACCTGGACCTTATTTTTAGCATTTATTACATTAATTTACTCACCCAGACAAGTTTGGAGCCACTTGGAGTCTTTCAGGAGAAGTTTATATCCATTCAGGATCGGCATATATACTAGCGATGCACCTATACCGATACTGGTATTTGATATCGGCCCCTATACCTATAATGTACTTGTATCGGTTAAAGTTCACCAATACCATGAACCGATACTTTAATTGTGGAAAATCTGCAAAAATTTCAGTGAAAATGTTCATTTTCAACTTGGAACTGTTTGTGTTGTGATAATTTTTATTCATGTTCTTATTTTTTTAATCTAATTCATCATCATTTGTTTTAACAAGCAGAGAAGGAAAAAAAACCTGCCTTCCAATTCATTGCATTTTTTGTGTTCCGTATCGGTAAGTACTCTGATCCAAGTATCAGTATCATATCGGTTTGAAAGAAGTGGTATGGTTGCATACCTAAAATATACATATAATGGGAGTTAACAGGGGCATGTAGAGTGCCACCTGTACATTAGGCATTTTCTGCCTCAAAACACCTTAATTTAACCAATATTGTGTTATTCATAGCTACTACTATTGCCCTCGGAGTTCCGGGCGTCTTGGAAGTGCTTCTTCGTTTCCTGTAGGTTTTTTTTACAGGCTTTGAATCCAACTACACTAACACAATCTCAATTAATTTTACAAGCTGTCAATATTTGGCTTATGGCCGGGTTAAGGTTACTATTCGGCTTTTTGAAACAGTTAGAATAACCTGTTCACACGTGTGAGCAGAGAGAGCAGAGAGAGTTAGTCTGGTATACTTGGAATTTGTATGCGAGAAGAAGTTACTCTACTCAAAAGACTAAGATTCCTTGTGTATAGAACATGTGCAGAACACAAATCAATGTTCCTTTTGATGGGTATATGTCAATACCAGTATACATGAGCAAATATTTGAGTTAGAAAAGGTGGATCCCAGGGGTAATATTCGGGTTTACAAAAACCCGAATGTGAGTATTTTCGGGTTTTTGCCAGTGTTCACATGACCGCGCGTGACCGGGTTATTGCTGATATTACGGTTTTGAACAGGTTATTGGCTGCATGTAAACACAGTGTATGATGTCACTGCCATCAGCCATGACAGTTGTGGTCTCACCAGAGCTTACAATCTGTGTTCTATGGTGGCAGACGGTTAGACAAAACTTGCTACTGCAAACATCAACATGGTATGTACCTGCGTGTTTCCCATCGTCACAAAGAAAAAGACCAAGTGGACTGAAACCGTTGTATAGAACAGAGTAAAAGTCCTGCTGAGACTACAACTGCAATGGGGGTCTGCAGTGACGTGACTGAAATGGCAGCTTGTATTAAGTTGTGTTAAAAACCTGTAGAAAACACAGAAAGAACACAATGAAGCACTTCAAACTTCGAGGGTAATAGTGCTACCGATTCAGGAAAACAGGTTAAATGAAGGAGTTTGTGGCAGATAATGCCTAATTACAGGCACCAAATGCCCCAACAACTCTCTTTATATGGATATATGCTGATTGCAAATAGATCTAAACTTCTACAGAAGGACTCCAAGTGGCTCCAAACTTGCCTGGGTGAGTAAATGAACGTAATTCAATTCAGTTCTGTTTATTTATATTGCACCAATTCACAACATATGTAATCTCAAAGCACTTTACAAGAAAAATCCTTCCAATACAAATATAAAAACATTCCAATCAGTTAAAGTTTTCTATGTAAGCAATCCCAGCAGATTGTGTTGAGTCATTAGCTAAATTATTTCTGCATGCTATAAATAAGGTGCAGGTTGAAAAAAAGGAAAAGAAAAAGGACTTTGCCATTAAGTTTGCTTTAATCGTTGTCTGGCTCATTTTGCAGAAAGTCTGGTTTGTTTGGGGGAGTGTGAATGAGCAATCAAACTATAAAGTGGACCAAAAAAGTTAGCTCTGGTCCATGTTAACACCTAGCTCTTTGTTTTAATGAAATGAACTGGGCGACTGTGGCCCAGGTGGTAGGAATTCATCCTGTAATCGGGACGGTTTGAGTCCCCGCTCCGACGGTCTCGGCCGTTGTGTCTTTGGGCAAGACATTTCAACCCGTTGCCTGGTGGTGGCATCTGTGTCCGGCAGCCTCGCCTCTGTCAGCATGCCCAAGTGTTAAGCTATACAAGCTACAAAAATGCAGACCATTTTAACCAGCGTATTTGTCCTAAAACAACATATGTGTTTTTCATGGAGTCCTTGTGTTCTGTGCTTTTTGGTGCAGCACCTCCACAGCGCCCCCATAGACTAGGAGGTAAACATGACATTCAAAAGGTTTGGTTAGTTTGACGGAAAGCAGTGTGAGATCTAACCGCACTAACTTAAAAAAACCCAAAAAAATTCAATGTATGGTCCCCAATCAAACCAAGTCCACCAGACTATAAGGTGTGATTGAACCCTAACATACTTCTTGTCAAAATGAAGTCTGTTTTCTGAAATAACACTTGGTTGCTTTGAAAATCCATCTATCCATCCATCTTCTTCTGCTTATCCGGGGTCGGGTCGCGGGGGCAGTAGCCTAAGCAGAGAGACCCAGACTTCCCTCTCCCCGGCCACTTGGTCCAGCTCCTCGGGAGGAATCCTGAGGTGTTCCCAGGCTAGCGGGGAGACATAGCCCCTCCAGCAAGTCCTGGGTCTTCCCCTGGGTCTCCTCCTGGTGGGACGTGCCCGGAACACGTCACCAGGGAGGCATTCTGACCAGATGCCTGAGCCACCTCAACTGGCTCCTCTCGATGTGGAAGAGCAGCGACTCTACTCTGAGCCCCCTCTGGATGACCGAGCTCCTCACCCTATCTCCAAGAGAGAGCCCAGCCACTCTGCGGAGGAAACTCATTTCAGCCGCCTGTATCCGCGATCTCGTTGTTTCGGTCACCACCCAGAGCTCGTGACCATAGATGAGGGCAGGAACGTAGATCGACCGGTAAATCGAGAGCTTTGCCTTTCGCCTCAGCTCTCTCTTCACCACGACAGACCGGTACAGCGCCCGCATAACTGCAGATTCCTTACCAATCCTCCTATCCATCTCCCGCTCCATTTTTCCCTCATTCGTGAACAAGACCCCCAGATACTTGAACTCCTCCACTTGAGGAAGGACCCCATCCCCGACCTGAAGAAGGCCAATCGAGGTAAGATGAAACATAAAGCAGCAGGTTGTGAGCTTCTTTCCATAACCACTAGTCCATCTGCCTCTGTGAGGAGGAGAGTAGGGGACATACCTCAGAGTTATCTGGTAAAAGTTTTTTGTGGATGGATGGCTGGATGGATGCATGGATGTTCCCTCCTAAATTCAGGGCAATTCACCGAAGAGCCTGAATTTAACTGAAGGCTGTAAAGGTTCTTGGTGAATGTGTGGAAACATGCTTATAGAACATAACTTTATTTTCGGATGACACTGCCTTGAAGATCGCTGCACCAGCATCTCCTTATGAGACCTTGACTCTCTCTGGATGCAAGCAGCCGAGCAACATCTAGACTTTTGTGAACCCGTCTATTTTAATCTCCGAGACTTTTTGAGCGTGTCGCTCCGTTTGTGGGAGCTACTGTTCCTCCACCGGGGAAGCTTAAATGTTGCTGGTTCGTGCACTTTTGCTTCATCTAACAGAGGAGAAATTTGCAGCATAGCAGCCTTTTTAGGGGCGCCTATTTCAGTGTTAGCGAAGCCCGACGAAGTGGGTGGGATGTCTTTGTTTCTTCAGGTTGCAGCACCCCCCCCCCACCCCCCGCTGGGATCCCTCTACCTCTACATTGTGACAGGGCAGCCGTATGGAGAAGATTTGTGCCTAATGAGATTTCTCCTTTGCCTGGGGGCTTTGAGAGCCTTGCTTAGTTCAAGTGGAGGTCTTATTACCGCATTCCTCTGTCGAAGGACTTTTTTTTCCCCGATTCACACCTCAAGCAAATTCAAGCCTATTTGATCCGTCAGCACTGCTCTGATGAGCTGATCTGAAGGTAAAAAGTTTGGGGATGGTGAGAGATGGAGGCCTGCTGTGTCTCACAGCGCTTCACAGGTTTTAATTGCAGCAGAAAGGAGGATCAGGTCAGAATGACACATGCATTGTTTCATTAAATAGAATGAGGAATCTTCGCCATAGTTCCCCAAATCCATATGTAAAGAATAATTAGAGAAGCTTTAATTGGTGCATGTTTTAATGACAGATGGTGGCTCCTTGCTGTGTTGATGATATTCAAATAACACAATTTGAAATCTGGGAGTTTGGGAATGAGACGAAGACTTCTCAAGCATGACTCCACCAGGGAAGAGAGTCGCATGGAAGTTTTTCTCATCAGCATCATTCATGAAATTGTTAATTTCATTGATTAATGCTGACTCCAGTCTGCATTTTGTTTTCCCGTCTTTTTATGCACAAACGCGGTTCATAGGGAGGCTTCAACCCAAAGCAATGTCAAATTAATGTTGCAAAAACAAGTATGAATGAATAATTTGGAGCTTTAATTAAGAGACAGTAATTTAACACTTAATGATGAGTGGAAACGAAATGTTTTTTTTCCCCCTCGATATGAATAAATCATGAATGCAAACTTAAACTCCTAATTTGTGATTCAAGATGTTTGCGGCTGCCTTTGGAATTATTCACGAGTCCGACAGCTGCAGCTAAATACAACCATGCTGCATGTTGGGAGTTGATATGCAAGCAGGCATCTATTTTCATGCTGTGGTGAACAAAAACATTAATAATTTCATGCTGATTCTTTATCTGCGGCTTGAAAACGCATTTATTTGATCAAACTGGACTCCAAAGATAATTCAGGACGTTTCCATTTTTCTATTACTAACACACTCCTCTAAACATGTTTATGATTCCTGGTGACAAACCTGAACTGATTGGGACTCAACATGTGCATATTGGTAACAGTTAGCAGTGGCTCAGAGATTTTAAGAAAAAAAGTTTGTTGAAAATAAATACGAATGTTTCCCTCTTGAGGACAGATATTGCTCTCTGCTGTGGGGTCAGACTGTTACACATTTGCATGCATTAGAATGTTTTTTTTAATTGATGAATGTAACCTTATTCATGTTTTAAACTTTTTAAGAAAAAAAAAAAAGACTGAAAGTCGCTACATACATAGGTCTATATGTACCACACAGAATGATGGTGACTTCTGACCGGTTCCAGATCTGATCAGTAGTAAGAAAGGAAGTTTTTCAGAAATACTTTCAGAGTTTGTTGTAAGGCATTTTCCCTGAATCAGTTGTCAAGGTTTGAAAGGCATGTCCAAGACAAATCTCTGACGACTGAAACAAGAACCCTTCATATCAGATGTATATCATCAGGTTAGCGAGTCAGGCTACGGTTCATCATCAGACTTAATTTTCACTTTTAAACATTATATTCAACAAAGAAAAACAAATAGAAAAGGACATGGAGAGCACAAACCTCAGGCCAAGAATCCTAGCCTTGGGTCTTTTTGCATTGATTTGCATGTTCGCTCTGTGCATGCTTGGGTTCTCTCCGGGTACTCCAGCATCTCAAATACCAAAATGGACAGCGGATTAATGGTACGTGTGCAGTTGGGTTTCTGCACGGCTGTCGCATAGACTGCAGTTTACAGCGACTGTGGTTTTATCTCCAGAAATGGGCTCCAGCCAGAGCCCTTAATCTTGTTGTTGCATGCAATAACAACTTCATATATAGAGAAAGGATTTTTAAACAAAAAGCCACACTCGCCTTTTCATACATCTGTTGAAGTTTATTTATTCTCTTGGGTTGTTATAAGTACACTCTGTTTTTATATTGTTTCAATGTTATCATATTTAAAGAAGTTTCATTTAGTTTTTTTGTCTTTTAAATATCAAAATCGTATTAACTTTAGAAATAGAGCTTAGTTATGTGCTATGTTCATTTTCTTTTACCACTAAGTGTGTTTTTTATGTCTTTAACTGCATAAATAAAACTGATCCAGCATTTAGAAAAAATACTCTTGGCACAGAAAGTTAACTGAATTCTGCATACCAACATACCCACAGCTGGTGTTAATGAGGCGTAAGAACTAAGTGTCATTTTATTCGTGCGGCAGCCGTATGGAAACCTGACCACATGCATGCACCCAGTGTAAATTAGGCATAACAAGCTTTTTCTAAACTGCAATTGTCTGAATCAGGTGTGTTGAAGCAGGGCAAGATCTAAAACATACAGGGCAGTGTGCCTCAATTTCAATTTCAATTCAGTTTATTTATATAGCGCCATTTCACAACAGATGTCATCTCAAGGCACTTTACAAAAAGAGTTATTACAATACAATGTTTAGTGTAGAAATTACAGAACCACAGAAGATTGCGTCGTGGAATTCTCAGCAATCCCTCATACTGAGCAAGCATGGCAGCGACAGTGGGAAGGAAAAACTCCCTTTTAACAGGAAGAAACCTCCGGCAGAACCAGGCTCAGCACAAGCGGTTATCTGCCGCGACCGTCTGTGGCTTGGAGAATACATAACAGAGACACAGAAAGAGCAATAGAACTGATGCACAAGTTTGTTGCAGGACGTGGAGAATTTTCCGTCACTGCAATGCCATCTTAGTCAGGGGTCGTCAAGCAGGGCTAATCCGGAGCACCTACTATAATAGAAAACAGGTTAGTGCTTGAATTGACAGCACATCATGCAGTTGGGGAGAAGTAGGAGAGAAAGTAGTCACAGACCCTAATAATGTCCTCCAACAGCCTAGCCTAAAGCAGCATAGCTACTAACATTAACCTGTCTAGGAGACAGGTTAATGTTAGTAGCTATGATGCTTTAGGCTAGGCTGCTTTAGGCTAGGCCTCGAGGACTGGGGTTGGGAAACACCTATGTTACAGCCGCTTGTTTGCTCATAAGTTAGCAGGTGGCACCACGGACAGAGGCCGGCTCCCGCACTTCATAGTTCAGCACCGCAGACAGCGGCACGGCAGTTTGTGGCCTCCTTCCCTCTTTTGTAGCCTAATTTAGCCCAGATGTTTCCCTTTTCAGCCTGATTGTTTCAAAGAAGCGGCTTCGCTAGAAAAGCTCCCGTTCCCATTCACTCAGATCTGTGCTGTGGTCCCCTAGCTGCTGTCTGGCTTGTTGCGTACATTGTCCTTCAGATCACCACCGCTAGTCAGCGATTAGCCTACACTCGCAAGCGGTGCAATGGATTGGACAAATACCCAGAAGAGACCCAGGACAACTCTGACACCAACAGGAACTCCACATAAAACGTCAAAAGGTAAACCCCTGACAGGTGCCCAGAAAAGATCGATGATCGTTTTTGGCCACAGGTGTCAGTTGCAAGTTGAAATTTCGGGAAACTCCATATAGCCTCTTTATGGAATGAATCAGATCCTTTCACCATTTAGTTTGACAATTTTTAAACCTTACTGTTAAAATTTGAGAGTTGTTTTCATGATCAGGCCTTTTGAAGATGTTTGACCATCTAACCAGATATTATTACTAGTTCCTCTGATCAAATTCAGTCAAACAGAGGAATGAACTTTCTTAATTTTTACGGCAGCAGACGATTTGCTTTCCTATAAACACACGTTTTAAAATGATAAAAGCTTTTATGCTTATTTGCTTTAATTTGGTTTTCTTGTAAATGTATTATTTTATTTTTACCTGAGAGAGTTGCTTCATAAGTTAACTTTTCTTACTGTGCAGACACAAATGACAGGAGTAGTTTTCTTCCCAGGTTATTAAATTGGGATTAGGTCTTGTCCCAAGGTAAATGAAGGGACCTAAAGGCAGAACACTGGAGGCAGAACTAGAGTGACAATCCACCACCCTCACTTATGAACCATCGAAAGAGTCTCTTGCTCCAACGAACGATTTGTGTCAAGGAATCAGAACTCCAGATGTTTCCAGACTACAGAAACTGAGCTGGAGTTTACGTCCAGTTCCTTCTTCAAAATAGTTGACTTCTTGGCCCAGTAGGAACCAGTGTGGTCCAGTTTTTACACTTTATGATTGGAAACCAATTATCTAAGGGATTAAAATGAATGCAGTTTCATTGTCTCTCTTTTTTTTAAATGCAATGGTGTGGCAGAGATTTCCAGTTCAGAGGAATGTTTGGTTATGTGTATAAAAATGGAACATTACGCAGAAATTAAAATGACTATAAGAGAGTTTTTGTGTGCATATGTTGATCTGATACATATTTGATTCATGCTTCTGTTTCCTTGTTCCTGAGTATTTACTTTTTAGAACCGTCCTTTACTGCAGAGTTGAACCTCTAACAGATTTGGACACCCTGAACTAATGTTTCTGCCCGTCCCTTGCAAAATAATAGAAGTTCCATCAGATTAGATGGAGAACATCTGGGAATACCAATATTGCGTCTGGATTTTGACTTGGCCATTGTAGCAAACTGCTGTGTTTAGAACCATCCTTGTTTCAATACTCCTGATTCAGATGATTAGGTCATTAGCAGGACTCTGGAAGACCTGAGGAGGGAGCATGATGCGTCCACCGTCATGTTTCACTCTGGGAATCTGCAGTGCTTGTTTTCTTCAATGCAATATTTAGCATGTGATGTTGATTTTGGTCTCATTTGACCACAGCGCTGTCTTCTGCATGCTTGCTGTTTCGTTACGTGTCTTAGTAACAAACACCTAAAATGAAAGAGGGAACCATATTAATGGGGTGATCAAATAAATGAGAACGTGCTTCCACATCTCAGTCGTTTCTCTGCTGAAGCTCCGGAAATGCATCAGCGGCGATAGCGTTATATACTTTATTGAATATTTAAGTGCCAGTATCTCTTGGGTGAAAATGTGGAAGTCAGCTAGAACAATGTTTACGTGAATTATGAATCTCTGCACTCCACCTGAACCCTGCATTGTCAAGCTCCCAATATTTCTGTAATTACAGCCTTATTCCCAGTTCGTCTCCTCAAGCGATGATAAATTCTGCTCCGATTAGATGTAACGTTAGAGGCAGAGGAGACCCTCTCTGCTCTGGTTTACATTAAACTGAGTGACGCATCAGCAAACCGGCTGAAATCACTACGAGGTCCTTGTAACTCTGATGTTTTTGAGCTGCAAATTGGACAGATGTCTGTGTTTCTGCTGCTTTTCCTCTGTGTGGGCCTAATAATCCAGCTCTTAGCTTTCATTTGAATCGCGCACTTCAGCTCATCCTTACCGTGTGAAACTGAGTGATCCTTGCCTCTGATCTCACCCCTCTCTCCCCTGGAGGAACATAACTCTTTCTGTCTAATGTCAGCTGCATTTGAATTTTTTTTTTTCGTGGACCCGTCAGCGCTGAGAAGAGAAGACATGCTGCATATCTCCATCAGTCATTGTGTGGAGTCATTATATCAAGGCTGACATCAAACAGGTAGGGCCTTCATCGCTCTGATCTGATTCATATGGTCAATTTGTGATTCCTCTTAGTCATCCTTGCTGCTTCGGGAAAGATTAATGTTGGACCAGAGCTTCAGAAACTTTTCTTTATAGCTGCAGAATGATGGACGTCTTTGATCGAGTGACAAACAGGTGAATAAAGTTAGCATGGGTTAAATTAACTAGCCTGGTTTGAACATATTAACAGAGTTGTTGCTTAAAGGGGACATATTATGCCTTTTAATATGTCCAAGTTATAACATGTTTATTAAGTATTTTGCTGAAATTCACAGTTACATAATGCGATCTAAGCAGCTCAGTTCTTGAGAACTTCAGTTCCTTTCAGAATGAGTAAATTAGAGCGCTCTGTAACTTTATAGAAATGAGCGCTTTTAGACCACATCCACCCATTTTGTTACTAGGCTGTGGGAATGAGAATGCAATGGAATTGGAGTTGGTGGGCGGAGTTTGAGAGGTGAGAGGCATTATAGGTAGATTTAGCTTATTGTGTCACATTAAGTCCCTTTTTCAAATGGCTTTTAGAAGCACAAGTTTTCTGACAGTCATATCTATGGCTACTTTTAGGCTAGAATGTCTGTGAACAATATTCTTTGTTTGTTATTAATCAAATTAATGCCTGCGGTGTATATGCACTGCTCCCCTTACTTATGAACAAAGGCTGCTCACATTCCTGATGTGCATATGCTACTGATATTGTGGAAATTTACTACACTTTATCACAGCCTCTATTAAATGTATAAAATTAAAGGTAAAATAAATTATCTAAAAATATCTGAGAGCTATTTAAATTGATTCTTTAAAAACATATTAAAATATAATTTTAGTTTTGGATCTACCTGAATGTTTTAGGTATTTTATTGAAGACAGGGAATTTACAAGTTAATTATACAAACTTTTGTATGTTTGTTTGTATGGCTTTTGTTTGTATTTTGAAATGTAGGAATTTAGTTTTTAAAATGTTATTTACACTCAATAGCCACTTTATCAGGCACAACTGTCCAACTGCTGGTTAACGCAAGTTTCTAATCAGCCAATCACATGGCACCAACTCAAAGCATTTAGGCCTTTAAACATGGTCAAGATGATCTATTCAAGTTCAAACCGAGCATCAGAATGGGGAAGAAAGGTTATTTAAGTGACTTTGAACGTGGCATGGTTGTTGGTAATAGACGGGTTGGTCTGAGTATCTACTGGGATTTTCACATACAACTATCTATAGGGTTTGCAGAGAATGGTCCGAAAAAGAGAAAAATTCCAGTGAGGGGCAGTTCTGTGGATGAAAATGCCTTGTTGATGCCAGATGTCAGAGGAGAATGGCCACAATGGTTTGAGCTGATAAACAAGGCTGCAGTAATGGTGCATTCACACTGCACACTTTGTCTGCGTCAAGCAACGCTCCAAAGGCATCTAGTTTTACGTATATACAGTTTTAAAATGAAGCTTCCAAAGCACCTGGGCGGGCCTTTCTCTGCCGGATGTTTAAAAGATTAGCGGATCATCATTGGCTAGACAACGGCGACGTCGGGCGACATCACTACAGTGAGATGGCTCTGATTGGTTGGCGCACTGCATCAAATGCGTCAAGTCCGTCGAAAGTTCAGCCATCTGAACTTTGGATGGTAGGGTCAGAATTTGGCATCAACAACATGGAAGTATTGATCCATCCTGCATTGTATCAACGGCTCAGGCTGGTGGTGGTGTAATGGCGTGGGGGACATTTTATTGGCACACTTCGGGCCCCTTAGTACCAGTTGATCATTGTTGAAATACCACAGCCTATTGTTGCTGACCATGTCCATCCCTTTATGACCACAGTGTGCCCATCTTCTGTTGGCTACTTCCAGCAGGATAATATGCCATGTCATAAAGCTCCAATCATCTCTGACTGGTTTCCTGAAGATGACAATGAGTTCACTGTATTCAAATGGCCTCCACAGTCACCAGATCTCAGTCCAATAGAGCACCTTTGGGATGTGGTGGAACGGGAGATTCACCTCATGGATGTGAGGCCGACAAATCTGCAGAGACTGTGTGATGCCATCATGTCAATATAGACCTAAATTTCTGTGGAATGCTTTGAGTACCTTGTTGAATCTATGCCACGAAGGATTAAGACAATTCTGAAGGCAAAACGGGAGTCCAACACGGTACTAGCAAGGTGTACCTAATAAAGTGGTCAGTCAGTGTATTTAATTGTCACTGGGGTATTGTACATCATTACTATATTTTATTAACTGCACCCCAGGAGGATTTTTAATCACATTGGTGGAAACTAATGGGGATCCAAATAAACTGGTGGGGAATTATGATGCTTCATTGGATAGAAAGGGGGAAATCAATAAAACTTTTAGGTTTATGGCCATTTGGGTATTAATTGCTATTAGGTTAGAATGTATGTGATTTTTATTTATTTTATTTGCAAGTCATTAACTTCTGTTGAATGTGGTGACGCAAAGTTAAAACATGCCTTTCAGAGGCAGTAAAAACAGATGTTTAAACAGCTTGAGCAAACAGTTTGAGAAATCGCATCGCACCTGGAAAGGCTACATGTTCTCCTCCCAGTATTCTGCAACTTCTGACAGAAAAGCCTACATTGCATTTTAATCAAGGGCAAAAGGGCTGAAAGTATAGGATCTCGCTGCGGGTTTAACTGGCTCAGCGTTACCTGTGCATGCTTAGTAAATCAGCTGCTGCAGGTTTTTGCAGCTGGTGAGAGGTTAGCTACCATTTTAACAAGCACAAAGCTTTGGTAAATCGGGCCCATTAAAAAACAAGAATAGATGTTCATAATGTCAGCTCTGAGATAATCTGAGGCGAGGCAGAGTTGGAAGCAATTTACATTCAGTCACTGTGGAAATTCAAAAGAAATAGTTTTGTGGAAACATCAAAGACACCAATAGTTTCCATCCATTCGAATAAAACATCATCTTTGCTGCAGGTTTATGAATTAATAAAGCATACAGATTCTTCAGGTTCATAGCAAGACAAATCTATATATTGGAGTGGATTAGGTAATGATGAGATTCTGCTCCTCTACGTCTGAAGTCATAGTTCCTAAACCGGGCAAAAGTGAATGGCCTGCTTTGGGTTGAGGTCTCTGCCTCAGCACTGGAGTTCAGATATGTGGGTGACTTTCTATCTCCAACAAAAATCACATTTTCCCAAACCATTTGACAGTTTAATCAATTTAATTACAGAATAACTTTAACTTTACTCTTTAAGTTGTGAATAAAAGAAAAATTCAAACCTTTTGTATTTCTCCTGACAATTAGGGAAAAAATGTCTCTTCAAACTGAGTAGACTTGAACAGGTGGCATCTAGAGGGTGACACAGGAATTAATTGTCGCTCCCATCCCGATCCCAAAAAAATACTCCCGTCACGTCCCAATCACGTGACAGCCCCACAAAAAAAAATCTTGTCCCGAAAAAATCCTGACAGAAAGACTCCCGTCCCGACCCGAATCCCGTAGATTAGTAATTTACCTCCTATGGCGCTCGCTCCCCCCGCCCCCTTTAAACCATAGCCTAGCACAGTATCAAAGATCATCTATTTAGCTTTATCCACCATCTTTAACCATATCCTGCATTATAATTGTTTGGCCACCTTTCGACGTCGTGAATGGACTCGATTCGTCTGACTACCAAACTATTAAGATACACGCATATTCAGTCGGATATCATATGCTTACCAGTTTAAACCTGATGTACATATTCTTATTCTGTGTTGATGTACATATTCTGTGTATTATTGTATTTTTTTTGTATATATTTTCCGTTCTTTTACATATTTTGTATATTGGTTGTTTCTTTGGCTGCTGTTTACGACCGAATTTCCCCTGGTGGGACTATTAAAGGATTATTCTAATTCTATTCTAATTCTAATTTATCCAGGTGGTGTAGCAACAGCATAGCAGTTTCAGTTTTGGTGCGTGCAGTGTAGTAGACCCGATGGAATTGTATTTTGCAGTGGAGTTAATAACCACACACATTGGCACCGCATCGCAGCGTCATTTTTTAAAGCTAATTCTCTAATATCTGACAAGATAAATGTAAAACAAAATGATATAAAAATTCTAATTTCCGGTTTCCCGTCCCGCGGGAATCCCGCAGGAATCACGTGACCCGTGGGAATCCCGAAAAATTGTCACCCTCTAGTGGCATCATGAGCAAAACATTAAAGTCTCCCCTCCCTTAGCAGCAAAATAAAAAAAGAAGATATTTTTCCCTGTATAACAGGCGACTCGTCTACAGTTGGGTGTGAGAAGGAATGAAGGCTGCTTGTTATCCCGGTTTAACAGCTGGACCATAGAAACAGCGCCGTGTTGAACCTGAGCCGGTTCTGATTTTCGTTGGTTTTCAAACCTAAAAAGGCTGCAGAAGAATAGAGTGCCATGAAGAATCACATTAGTCTGCATAATTATGATTAATTATGCAAAATCATTTGTCACCCAGCAAAAAACAATCACATAAATATTTGTCTCCTCGGTTTGTTAAATTATCAGAGTTGTTACAGCTACAAACAGTCCAGCAATGCGTGGGGGTGGGGTGGGGGTGGGTGGTTTGTGCTGGCAGATGTTCAGAATATATTCTTATTTCTCCGCACCTTCAGTACATAGCAGCTCATGGATGTACAAGGCATAAAATGGCTGAAACGATCAACGTTGCATCTACATTTCTAGAAACCATAGCTGAGGATGAGGTTCTACCAGGCGAAGTGAGGAAGTTGGAAGCATGTTCTTCACTGATGCTACTGGGACATCTCCTTTCAAAGGATTCCATTCATTAAAAGTGGGAATTCTCTACAGGAAAACTTGGACATTAATATGGAGCAGGTTACAGGTGCAGAATCAAATCAAATCAAATCAAACTTTATTTATAAAGCGCTTTTCAAACAAAGAAAGTTACTCAAAGTGCTTTACAGATTTAAAATAACCCCACAACCCCCCCCCCCTTCAAAAAATAAAATCATCAGTGCAAATACAACCCCCTCCCAACCCAACCCATCAGCCATACTCACTCACACACACACTTAGAAGCTACAAAAAGCGGGCTGAGTACAGATGAGCCAGGAAATGCCATCATGGAGCCATCTGCATCAGCAGCAGCAGATCAACAGCAGCAGCCAAGGCTCCGACCCAGGGCGCCCAGAGGAGGGAGGGCTGGTACCCCCACCTCCACCCAAGCGCTACCTGGGGGGCACCCAGGCAGCCACAGCCGACCACCGCCCCCGATGCAGGGGGCTCCCCAGAGAGGAAACACTGGCAAGAAAGATTAAAATACATTAAAATATAAAGTTAATAAAATATAAAGTATATAAAGTATAAAACAATAAGTGTAAAACAAATAATAAAAATGCAAAGCAGATTAATAAATAAACAGTTAAAAGCTGAACTAAAAATGAAATCAGGTAAAACATGCTGAGCGATTAAAAATATATTAATAAATAATAATTAGTTAAAGGCTAAGCTAAAAAGGTGAGTCTTGAGTCTGCTCTTAAAAACATTAATGTTCTCTGCGGCCCTGAGGTCCTCCAGCAGCCTGTTCCAGAGGTGAGGACCATAATAATGAAAAGACGCCTCACCATGAGTCTGTGTCCTGACTTTGGGGATGATAAGGAGACGGCTGCCAGAGGAGCGCAGAGACCGCGAGGGTTCATACGGTAAAAGCATTTCTGACAGATAAGAAGGCCCAAGACCATTAAGACACTTAAAGACCATTAAAAGAACCTTAAAATCGATCCTAAAACATACGGGGAGCCAATGCAGTGATTCTAAGACCGGTGTAATGTGCTCCCGCCTCCTAGTCTTCATCAGGACACGAGCTGCTGAATTCTGTAGAAGCTGTAAACATGAGGTAGTCTTTTTGGGAAGACCAGAAAGCAGGGCATTACAATAATCAATTCTACTGGTGATAAAAGCATGCATTAGCGTCTCCGTATTGGCCCGAGAGAGAATGGGGCGGACTCTGGCGATGTTCTTTAGGTGATAAAAACCTATTTTGGTGATGTTTTTAATGTGAGGGATAAAAGTCAGCTCAGAGTCAAAAATCACACCCAGGTTCTTCACTTGTAAAGAAGAATTAAAAGACAATGATTGTAGTTTTGGTAAAAGTTTTTCTCTCTGAGCCTCAGGACCGATAACTAAAACCTCAGTTTTGTCCTGGTTGAGCTGGAGAAAGTTTTCTGCCATCCAGGATTTAATGTCTAAAATGCAGTTAAAAAGTGCATCCATTGGACGTGTGTCATCAGGAGATAATAATTTTTGAGATGCAAGAATCCATTCCCTTGGTTTACTAAACAGCACCTGACCATTAAAAAGCCCAACAATTAATGCAGGTGCTACAGCTGTATAAAAACACTGACTTGTGGGTTTTTGTGTGGTGTAGTGGTTAGAGTGGGTGACCCATGTGCCATGGCCTCAACCTTGATGGGACCATCCTAGTTCAAGGCCCATCTAAGGCAACCTGTACTGCAGGTCTTCTCCCCCTCCAAAAACCTGTCCCCTTTTCAAATAAAGGCCACCCAGGCCCCAAAAAAACTACACTGACTGACAACACAACAAAACAAAAGCTAAGCAGCCAGGAGTTATATGGTGCTCGTGATCATTTTGGACATATTTTCTAGAAGTAAGTAACTCCAAATTGGACTCTGGCGATTTCTATGCTTACATGACGCTAGGCGGACTGCAGCAAACACAGACAACTTTACTGACATATCTGAAATGTTGGAATAATGCGCTACAGCATATAAAAACAACCAGAAACTAGAGAGGGATTATTTTTTCATTAACATCAACAACCTATAGCAGCATACAGAGCTCCGGTTCCCATTGCTGTTATTTGAAGTAGCAGTGTTGGTTAGCAATGTTAGCCTGTTTGTCAGCCATATCTCCCTTCTTATGAAGTACTGACTGCAGACTGCTGCATGTTTAATAATCGTTCGAGTCGATTCTTCTAATATCTTACAATCCGAAAACATATTTTATTTGCTTTCAAAGGGGGCGAGTCGATGAGATTGTATCCAACCTTCCCCTTCTGTTGTTTTTATTGAAGCGATTTGTGCAACCAAATAGACACAACACAGATAATTGCATCTGTTTCTGGTGACAACGCGCAGCAGGAAGGGAGCAACATAGAAATAATTCTTCTAGACTATATGAGATACTTTATCAAACCAAAGCTAACCACATTTTCTCAATAAATTCAGTTAGTTTTAGTTAGTTTTGTGAACACTCATTACAGTTTCAGGTCGTTTTCTTTTTGTTGCAGATTCTTGTTTTTATTATTATTTTAGTTAACAAACATGTTCTTTTAATTCTAGTTTTCCTTATTCCGTGTGTTTTCATTAACGATAACCTTGCTATAGACATAAAAAGACGTATAACGACCGCTGCAGTTATCGACTCAGGATTTTGACTCATCAAAGTATGTGAAACCCAAGGGTCATTTTCCTTCCTCTTTGCCACTTTGTGCTGATCTATCAAATTATATCCCAAGGATGGAGGGTTGTGGTTTTAAAGTGACAAAGTGTGAGTGTGGATACTTTAGCAAGGCACTGTAACTTGTTTCAAACTTAAATCCACTAAAGTGGAAGCATTGGGAAGTAGTGAACCTGAAACTGCAGCAGTTTTAAATGCACATTCCATGTTGCCGTTCCTTCTCATCCGTCCTTGTTCTTCCTAACAAGGATGTATCCAGGTTAATGTGTCTCTGGATAAAAGCAGGAGGAACTGGGTCAGCTTTGGGCCCAAAAGAATCAATGATGAAAACGGTGCTGACGGTGGGAGTCAGGAGCAAACTCAGCAAGCAGCTACTGGACCTAAAGAGGGACATCTTCTGTTTTTGTTTGTAAAATCATTGCTTAAAGAAACCAAATTACAGCAAAGTTTGGTTGTTTCCATAAGCAGCTGTAGGACAACATGTTGTACCGTATTTATAGCAAAGGTTCCTCCTCTGGAAGTCATTAAAAACTGAAGATGAAGTCAGATTTTTATTTTTTTTTACTTAGTTTAATCATTGTTGGGCATGAGCTACTTCCCTTTATGAAGGAACACCAAGGTTTCACAGCCAACAGAACTTCTAACTGAACCATGCTGAACATAACTCCATTAGGGCTGGGCAATATGGCCTAAAATCTATATTTCAATATAATCTAAAGCATTTATGGTAACAATTTGTATTGCAGTATATTCCTTTTTAATTAATTTATGTCAAAATGACTGCTTATGAACACTATCACTTTGCAGATACACTGCAGCTGAACAACTTAAAAAAGGTTTAGAATGTTACTGAAAGAAAAGGTAAATTCAGAATGCTTTAAAAACATATCCACATCTTTTTCCAAAATATTTGCAAAACAAAGATCTTCAAAACATAAAGATGAATCTATTCAAAATCAAATAAAAGCTAACTGTTATGAAAAAAGTTAAAAATCCAGCTTTCCTGTTTACTTCTTTATTATTTCAATATTCCACCGCTAGAAACCTGCACATATTTTCCTTAAAATGCTTCAAGTTTCAGTATTTATTTTCTTTTAAATAAAAACAATACATTTTTAACCTATAATATCTAGAGTAAAGACAAACACTGAACATCAGTATTTATTATGCTTACCTGAATTATGTAACTACAGCTTGATGACATCATGAAAATGCTTAACTATCAACAATCTCTACCTTTGGCTAAATTATATAATTTCTACCTTATACCTTTTATATGGCCCAATACTAAACTCCAAGTTATCAGATTTTTCTGTAGAGGATATTTAAGATATTTTAAATCATACGCATCTCTGGAAGCTTGGATACCACAATGCTACTTGACTCCCTACCACATGGGAAATATTTATTTTCCTTTACACTGATTGGCGAATCCCATATCAACAACCAATGATTTTTTTATTTTGGTGTTGCGAAGCAATTCCTGACCAGGACAGCAGGGGGTGCTAACTTCTCATTGCGGGTCTTGCTGCCGTTGCAGTGTCGCATCTAGAGTTTTTTTCTCCAGGTGTTTTAAGGAACATATATGTGGTCTTACTTCACTAGAGTCAGGCATGGTTCACCTGATTCACGCAGGAAGCTGCAGACGATCGCATGATTGACAACAAACATGTTGTTGCTCATGTTTGCTCAACTGTTTAAAAGGATTTTAGGCTCCTGTTTTATATGGTTATATTTACCTTTGACTGAAGGCTCGCCCTGCCCAGCTCCGCATCCAGGAAGTTCTGCTCCAGATGGATAACCCCTTCATCCCCAGGCCTCTCATTTGTCACCACTAACGACCACAGCTCCCTCCCTCTCGCACGCCTGTTGTTTTACCTGTAAAAATAGATTGATCTGTGACTCTGAGGCGCAGCAGATGTGAGAGAGAGAGAGATAAAGTTTACATTGAACTCATTAAAGTTTGCATTAGCGAGTGTTTAGAGTTCCGATTACAGAAAAAGAAGCCATCTGCTTTAGGGAGCGGGGCTCCCATTCCAGCTCTGAATCATTTGCCAAACAAAGTTTGTTGCTTGTGTCGAAAATCAACAATCCAGACGCGTCGGTTGGGACGGCTCTGGTGAACGGAGAGGTCTAGGTGTGTCTGAACCGAAACAATATTATGCAGATGGTGTTTTCTTGAGGTCCTCTTCGGTGCTCTCTGTGTGAGTTAATTAATGCGGTGGGCTATTAATCTCCTCTTCTCTGCCGCAAGATTGGATTGACTCTCTGAGAAATGAGACTGACTCATTTCTCGTTAAAGGACTGTGTTAAAGGGCTTTTGCCATGCATTATTATCTTTTGCTTCAGTCTTCTGATTTGATAAACAAACTAAGTTTTTTTTTTTTTGGTCTATAAACATCAGAACCATCCAGCATTCATCTTGTTTATCTCTATCAAAGACATGATGTGCAGATTTTTGGTTCTTGGGGTTCAAGGTTTGTTTATTTGTCACAGAGTTGCAAGATGAATCATGAAGGGAAGGAGGAGGCAAGGGACTAACAAAGAGTAGGCCTGGCGTCTAGGGCTGGATTTAGGATGATTTGCTTGAATAAATGTGCGGGTCTACATAAATAAATATATATATATATATATATATATTGCACAATAGCTGTTTTTTCGGCTGAAACTTTCATGAGCTGTGTTCCAATAAGGACTAAAAGATTTAAAAACTGTTTTTTCACAACTGACATTTTCAGGCAGTTAGACACAAACTACAAACAACCCTGAACTCTGGATGTAAGTATGTACTAGCTACTGTGTTTTAGTTGCCATGTTATCTTGTTTTGTAATTTAACAGATTCATTTATTAGCACCAGGTTGTAAATGTACATATACTGAGAAATCTGGGAGAATATATAAAATGGAGAACAAGGTTAACCAGAGGACTTAAATATACTAAGGAGGAGTGTAAGTGAGAGAGAAAAACCAGAAGACTAATTAGAGGAAAGCAGATGCAGGTGAGAGGGAGAGAGCAGTTGGAGGTAATTAGAAGTTTGGGCAGGGAAGTAGAATGGCAGAAAGGAACCAGAAAGCAAAACAGGCAAAAACAGAGGAGAGGCCTGGGCGAAAAACATAATCTTAAATGAGAAAGGACTAACTCTCAAGAACAAAAGATGAAGGAGATTTACGAACAATAAGAATAAAGGAACCTAAGAGAAACTCAAATAAAACCACTAATAATCAGGGGAAGGAGGAGAGAGACAGAACAGAAGAAAGAGATTCATAATACAAAAACAAGAGAAGAGAAAAATGATGAAAAAGGATAATTAATAAAAGATCGAAGTAACTCAAAAAACAACAGAACAAAAGAAGAAACATCTAAAGATAAACAGAAAGTGAAGACATAATAGAACCTAGAATTTCCAATCTTAAAATAAAACATAACACTATCGTTCAGAAAAGGACAAAAATATAAGGTGCTAAAAGGTTATCAAATTGTGCTACTCCAACATAGTCCAAAATCTAATGAGTGGTCAATGACCAGATCTGTGCAGACAATGAGACAATGCAAAGGAAGCAGATCAGCCCTTTGATTCAGGTGTACTTTTAAAAGTTGCAGGAGAGCGTGAGGTCTGGATTTGCAGACTTTAGTGATCACTGTTTTATGAGAGGATTCTCTGTGCTGGATGAAAACAAAGTTAAAAGTCTGGGATACGCCAGACAAAGATTATGCCTGGAAATCTCTGCTGGACTTTCTGCATTAGTGGAAATGAGCATTGCTAAGAGAACTGACACCGTCAGAAAGTTGATCTAACAACTCGGGTGTAGCTAAATATTTTTATATCTATACTAGTTTATTAAAAAGGATCCAGGCTCTTCATGTCCACTCCAGTCCCTCCCTCCTTGAACATTATCCTTCAGCATCATTCTATTTTTGAGAAACCAACAAGCTCATAAATCATTTAAGTACTTACTGATTTTCTTGATTCATTCATCAATTTATTCATTGAATCCTGACCGGGTCAATTTAAAGTTCACATCTGCAGCCTGTGGATAATGTTTGGGTCTCAGTTTTTACCTGGATGTATGGTAAAAGCTACCCAGCATCTAAACCAGCACCATGAACCCAAAGGAAAAACCAAGCAGTCTTTAGTGTGTTAGATAAAAGAACCTCGTGGAGTTCTGATGCAGCACTGGGACTTAGATCAGTTTATTGTTTAAACATCTCTAATCAGGAAATTAATCATTATGTAAAGATGACAAAAATGTCCATTTCAGGTCTCTGTTATCTGATGCAGTATAAATCAGGCAAAGCTGAAGAATGTCTAGAAACCAAAAATACTAAATAAGACTGATTTTTATTTAGATTGTTTTCCAGTAAGAGTTCATTGGCCAAAAATGAATGAAACACTAAGATCTTATGGTGTGCCAAACTCCAGCAGTGATTATCTGAGAGGCGGGGTAAACCCTGCACAGACTGGCAGTCCATCACAGGTCAGACAACCATGAACACACTCACAACTAAGGACCGTTTGTGCTGAACTGCTGTTGAACTGTGAGAGTAACTAGAGATGACCCAGGTTTGCGCAGGGAGAACATGGAAACTTCAAGCAGAAAGAAAAGGGAAAAGTAACATTTGAATGAATTTGGGATATTTCTTCATCCTCAGTTCTTTTGGTTACTAAGATTTAGAGTAGAAACCCAACAGTTTTATCCTGTGATCAACGTTTGTTGAACATCAACCAGAGGAACTCTGGTAGTTAAAGAGTTCCTATATGAGTCCTAACAGGGTTGATGTTGCTCAGAGGACCACTGCATTCATTTTATAACCAATATTAGTTCATATCAGATAAAATAGAACAAAAAAAATAAATTCAAAAGAATAAATATTATCAGCCATATGCACATTTCTGTGATAAGATCACCTTGTTTGCCACTTCATCTATTCCCAGTGGGAGGCCCAATGGTCTCAGCAGGTTCCTGGCCTGAAGCACATCAGCAGCGCACCAGTTTGTAAATCCTTCTTCCAAGAAGCCAAGAAATGAGCAGATTCAACTGCAGTCTTCTCCGAACGTCGAAAAAAGGAGGCCGATCATTTATTTCACCTGATTTGTGCTCCTAAACTAACGTCAGCTGGTCTTTTAAAAGTGATTTATAAATTAGTAGGAGTATTTAGAAGTCTATTCTCTGAGCTACAGGGAGCCAGTGGAAGGACTTTAGAACTGGGGTGATGTGTTCTACTTTCCTGGTTCTAGTGAGAACGCCAGCAGCAGCGTTCTGGATCAGCTGCAGCTGTCTGATTGATTTTTTAGGTAGACCTGTGAGGACGCTGTTGCAGTAATCAATCCCACTAAAGATGAATACATGGATGATTTTTTCTAGGTCTCCTTGTGTCATTAGTCCTTTAATCCTAGAAAGCTGACCTTGTTATTGCCTTTATGTGACCCTGGATGTTCAGGTCTGGCTCCATTATTACACCTACATTTCTGGCCTGGTTGGTAGTTTCTAGTTGGATTAACTGAAGCTGTGTGCTGACTCTGGATCGTTCCTCTTTAGGTCCAAAAATGATTACATCACTTTTGTTTCTTTCCAGCTGGAGAAAGTTATTTGACATCCAACTATTGATTTGCTCAGTGCATTCACTTAGGGTCTGGATTGGATCAAAGTCACCTGGTGACATTGTAATAGACAGCTTCATAGTTATGGTAACTTGGTTATTTTATTGTTTTTATAATCTTAAATGAAATAGAAGAGGTGTGTAGGTTAGTCCATTTACACACACATTTGTACCAGATACTTCTGCTGTGAACAGAAAAACAATCCTGACCTTTAAAGTTAAGTGAATTACACAATATTCACATCCCATTGACTTTATTACATTTTCTGTTGCCATAGCCACAAACTTTATTGTATTTTCTTACAATTCAATGAGAGGGACTCATACAGACATTCCTCTGTGTGAAGTGGGAGAAAAATCTCTGATATCCAACCTCAAGGTTTAATGAATGTTTTTTCAGATAAACAAAAATGCTTGGTTTAAAAGTTAATCAGATGTTTTAAAGGGACAGTCCATTGATTATTTTCTTAATTAGGCTCTCTGAAGAGGTCAGGATTAGAACAGGAACACCGTCCTCTCTGTTCCCTCCCATGGAGTTGAACAGTGGGAAGTGGATTTGTTCTTCCATGTAGCACCTTCTGTACTTCATGAGCGCCTAGAATACAAACACTGGCAAGAAATCAATGGTGAAAAACTGGGTCTGGGCAAAAAGGTAATGGTTCCGATCCTAATGAGTGAGGGAGCAAATCAAGCAGTGATCAGAGATTTTTTTTATTTTTGGGACGACTAACCTGACCCCCATTACTTGGAAAACCAACAGCTGATTTATCAAACTCCTGAAGATTAGTATCAGAGCTAAGATATTTACTCCTCATGAACACTTACATTTTTTTTTAGTAGAATCGGATCTACCATCTCAGGGTTACGACTTCATTAAAGGATGTTCACCAAATTAATGATGAATGCACAGTTAGAAGCTAATGGCACCATGATGGTATCATTTTAGATGTTTTTCCAAAACAGGACCATTTTACACATCCAATGAAAGTTTTCCAATTTGTTTGGATTGATTGCTTTCGTACAAAAAAACATGTAAATAAAGCCATGGTCTTTAAGGTTAAAGGAAAACTCCGGCAGACATTGAAATGCCTAACTGCTGTATCACCAGGATCAGGGTTTATAACGGAGTAGGCCTCCATTTTTCAGGTGTCACAGCGCAGCCTGGTGCTGCAGATGGTCCGGGCTTATATGTCTTAGTGGAACGCTTGAAGGAGAAAAGATCTAAAACAACAAATCAGGAAGAAAAAAATCTATGTGAAGCTTCAGAGCATCCTAACAAACAACTGTTCTGGATTTTAATTTATTTAGAAGTCAATTTGGATGTCTAATTTAAGTGCTCGCTTCATTTGTTGCAGCTAATAAAGCCGGCAGCTTTGTGGGGATAAAAAATGTTCATTACATTTCAAAGTTCACTGGGCTTTTATCTCTCCTGTTAAGAGGGTTTTAAGTGCCTTGTTAAGTCGGCCATTAATTCCAGCCATATTGATCCCACAAGGCTGCTTGAAGGCCGGCCAGACATCATATTTTTAAAAACTTCCCGGCGCTGCGAGGCCTCACCTGATAATTGTTTTTGAAATGTTGGACTTTCTGCAGCTCTTTCTAAGCTTCAGCGATCGATGTTCTCGGATATTTTGCTGCACCCGGTCATTATTCCTGCGCAGCGGCATTCTTGACTGAGGCAAAGCTTATGAATGAAAGACTCAGCTCTGATCTCTCCTAATTGTTCTCCTTCTCATCTGCTGCCATCTTATTATGTTCAGTCTCTGAGTCTTTCAGTCAATACTTAGCTTCAGTATGTTTGATCTCATAGTTAATATATATATTCTGCTTCTCAGGTGTATCTTCATTGATGTCTGGTAGCTGATTTCTCTTGATGCCTGCGGTGGTGTAATAAATCTAGTAGGTGATTATTTCGGTGTGAGGGTTGGCTGCAGAGCTTCAGAAGAACAAATGCAGATACAAAAATAATCTCTCACCTTTTCCAGCCTCGCTAAACTTTCTCTTCCCTCTCGCTTTTTCACCGCCAAAAGAATAAATAAATCTCCTCCTCCACTCTTCTTTCCTTTTACTCCTCATTTCCTATACCTGCCATAAATATTGACGCTGGTATTTTATGATGCTATTTATGTACCGCCCCAAGTATCACTTTCAGTGTGATGCAGTCATGTATACATATCTGCGAGCAACGCTCTGAGTTTTGCTTCATGTCGACTTATTCAGAGGCAAACTCACATTTTAGTTTATCTTAAGCTGCTCTGATATGTTCAACAACATGCATTCCTTCCAATTATTCAGGAGCTCTGACTTTTGGACTTCTTCTGTCTCCTTCTGTGCATCAGGTTATGTGATACATCATCTGTAGCTGCTCAACCTATTGAGTAGTTATATATAAAAAATAAAGCAAATACCTGTAGATAGATTCAAAAAGCTGTTTCAGGGTTTATATAACCACCTGACGGGTATGATGTGAGTTTATTTGAGCAGATATTTGTGTCAGAACAGATATTTGGTGCCAGGTTTTAGCATGAACGCTAATTTCCATCAGTGTCCCTGGGCAGGTTGACGGCGAGATGGCGAGTTTATATTAACAGTTACAAATCTATAAACAGTGGGGCAAAAAAGTATTTAGTCAGACACCAATTGGGCAAGTTGTTCCACTTAAAAAGATGAGAGAGGACTGTAGTTTCCATCATAGGTATACCTCAACTATGCAAAGCAAAATTTCAGAAAATTTCAGAAAATCAAATGGTCTGATTTTTAAAGAATTTCTTTACAAATTATGATGGAAAAAAAGTTATTTGTTCACCTACAAAAAAGCAAGATTTCTGGCTCTCACACACCTTTACATTATTTTATAACAGGCTCCTCTACCCTCCACTCGTTACCTGTACTAAGGGCACCTGTTTGAACTCATTATCAGAATAAAAGAAAAATTGTAGACCTGCACCAGGCTGGGAAGGTTGAATCTGCAATAGGTAAGCAGCTTGGTGTGAAGAAGTCAACTGTGGAACAATTATTAGAAAATGGAAGACATACAAGACCGCTGATAATCTCCCTCCATCTGGGGCTCCATGTAAGATCTCACGTCATGGGGTGAAAATGATCACAAGAACGGTGAGCAACAATCCCAGAACCACACGGGGGACCTGGTGAATGACCTGCAGCGAGCTGGGACCAAAGTAACAAAGGCTACCATCAGTAACACACTACAACGACAGGGAATCATATCCTGCTGTGCTAGACGTGTCCCCCTGCTTAAGCCAGGACATGTCCAGGCCCGTCTTAAGTTTGCTAGAGAGCAGCTGGACGATCCAGAAGTGGTCTGGAAGAATGTCATATGGTCAGATAAAACCAAAAAATAAGTTTTTGGTAAGAAATCTACTTTTCCTGTTTGGAGGAGAAAGAACACCATACCTACTGTGAACAGTAGGTATGGTGTAAACAGTGTGTGTAAACCTGGTGAAGACTTGAAGGAAACCTTTGACCGCTGGCATTGCCAACAAAGGGTATATAACACAGTATTGAGATGAACTTTTATTATTTTCACCAAGTACTTATTTTCCACCAATAATTTGTAAATACATTTCTTAAAAATCAGACCATGTGGTTTTCTGGGTTCTTTTTTTCTCATTTTGTCTCTAATAGTTGAAGTATAACTATTATGAAAATTACAGACCTCTCATCTTTATAAATGGGAGAACTTACACAGTTAGTGGCTGACTAAATACATTTTTCCGCACTGTACAAGTCTAACATGATGTTCAGAGTCTCATTCATCCCTCATGTTTACAGTGTTGTCGTGACAACAGCCATTTCCTCGTCAGACGTGCAAACCGAGTAAATCCTATGCAGACTGGGACCTCTGTTGGCAAACTAATCCAAAATTAAATTCTGATTTGGTGAGTGTAGTTTTACATTCAGGAACACTGCACTGTCCTCTAGAATACACATTGTCTTTTCTGAAGTCAGCGAACAGAAAACTCCTGAGAGGAGGAGCAGCACCATGAATGATATGAAATAGTAAGCAAAGGTTAGCGTATTTAAGTACAAAAATAAATTAAAAAAACATGCTTAGCTACAATAAGACAGTGGTGATACACTTGAAGTATTTCATCATAGATTTTAACTTCACGAGTACGTATGGTTTTATGATAAAGGAATGGAAAGTATACAGAAACATTTATTATGAAATATCCATCCATCCATTTTCTGAACTGCTTAATCCTCAATGGGTCGCGGGGGGGGCTGGTGCCTATCTCCAGCTGTCAATGGACGAGAGGCAGTGTACACTCTGGTCAGGTCGCCAGTCCATCACAGATTATGAAATATATTCAAGAGAAATATATTCAAAATTGCTTGAATATTGGGGCTCATGTTGTTGTTAGCAGTGGTACACTGCAGCCATTATATCCTGCTCTCTCTGTACAGATGTGGGTTTTGTCAGATTACCTGTTCCCTCTCAGGAATTGTTGCCTGTCCCGTGTTGTCCCACTCCACAGAACTTCTAGACGCAGCTTTATCTTACTGTAGGTGTGTGAAGACACATCCGGCTCCCAAGACGAGACAATACTGCATCATGAAGATTAGAGAAGACAAAACTTTAGCAACATAAATCGAGGAAAGGTTCCACAGGAGACCAAAGTTGTTTTAAAGCAGCTGTCTGTGGTGGATCATCATTCACCCAACGTGTAACTCATCCGTTTATGAAAGGGCTCCTGATGAGATTTTAAAAAACATGTTAAAATGCATTTGAAAGTCCTGTCCTTCATCTCAAAACAGATTTTTTTATGAATCAGTTCAGTGGTGAATTTTGAGATGCAGTGATGTTAAAATTTTGGGTGCATATTCGTCATGGAAATCAGTGTCATTATGATTTTGCTAAAAGCTGGGGTTATTTCCCTAACAGCAGAGATGGTGATAATCAGTTTTACTTCGTGGTGTTTTTTAAAAATATTGCTTCCATAACATCTGCGCTTTCCACAGATACTCAGACGCTCTTAGCTTCTACGCTGAGTACCAGACCTTCCTTCTTCACGGCAAACAAACTTAACAGACAGCAAATATCTTAGCGGCAGTAACAACCTCTCTAACTGTCTTCAGTTTGCTGAAATGCTCTTGCCCCACCCTACCTCTCTGATGATATGTGCCTGCTCTCCTCCGGGTCACTCAGGTCAGCAGACCAGCTACAGCTACAGCTACAGCTGAAGTTAAGGCAGAAGCAGCTCCTGAGCTTCTAAAAGCCATTTCTGCCTTTGGTTTTCCACCCAGCATAAGCATAATGGTCTATTTTATTCTGTAATTTCTTGTATTTTTATTCCTTAGTGTTGCTTTTATGAATTTCTTTTTAGATATTCCTGTATGTTATTCACTTTGGTCAGTATTTTGCTCTCTTAAAGTATTTTCTGAATAAAGTTGGCTTGGTTTATAGGATTAAACTCCTGCCTCTAATCAAGAGTGTCTTTATTTTCTCAGTTTTAGAGCGCTCTTACTTCAGAAAAATTAGATTATTTTGCACTTTTATTTCCCGTGTGCGGTTTGTTACAGCTCTGCATCAATTCCCTTTCAGCTTTTGATTAACATCATAATGTCATAACCTGTGGAGAAAGACTGAAAGAAGGAACGTTTTGGGCGTGAACAGAGTGTTTTCAGAGAGACTGGTATAAGAAAACAACAAATAATGGAGGGATTTAATCCCATATTCGCTCAACAAAACAATATTGTCACCAAGTAGAGGCAACACAGTGCTGAGCCTTTATTTTATAAAGGATCTGTGCAGAGCTGTAACGATCCACATATGGGATGTTAAAATGCTAAATTAATTTTAGTTTATGGAGTTAAAGGGGGTAAAAAGTGAGGACTAAGAATTTTCAAATAAAATCTTGACATGTAACATCAGATTAACGGTTATAATTCAAGATTTCCTTCTTTCTTTTAGAAATGATTTTTTTGTTTGTCATTTTAACCACAGAGAAGAACAGGAAGTAGCAGGTTTCACCTGAAACATCTACATCTTTTTTTTTTACTTTTGGACACTTGATCAGAGTGATTGTTTATCAAGCCCTTTGTACTAGCTGATGTTAAATAAAAGAAAAAAATCCACTCCATTAAAGCATGAGGCATATTGAATTTAATTCTATAATCAGAGCTCCAGTTTTAGCTTTTATGGTTCAATATCGGGATGATAGTAGCAACTGATTTTGAGTAAAAACTCTGACCTCTAAGGGGAGAAGGAGAGAGTCACTTATCCAGCCTTCTGGGAAGGTGAACTCTAATTGGGACACCATTTATATGTAAAAACTGCTGCTCCAGTAAAGGCCGTGGCTCGTTCAGTTTAGACTCAAGCATGGAAGCTTGAAAGTAAGAGGTCATGGGGGGATGTCCTCACTGTCATGTCTCAATGGGGTTATGCTCATTAAGGCAGACACATCACTGGAAATGATGAAGGACGGAAGAAGTAGCTTAAAAGCAATAAAAAATGTATATTTTTATGTGAAAGAGCTGGTGAGGGAAGATTGATTTACTAACTGGTTAACTTTTTTCAAATATTAATAAGCTAAAGAGAAACAGACTAAATAGATCCTCTTTATTATTAAAGACAGCTAAAATCTGAAATGAACTGAGCCAAATTAGCAGAATTGGTAATAATTCATAATGTCTCTTCATGGTTTTATGTTCCACAATGCTTCCTGTTTATCTCAACATTAATGTTTAATGTTGATGCTGTTTTCTTATTCGTTAGTGTTACAGTTGGAGCGAAGCAACAAAAACTGAAACACATGTAAATACTCAACATTGTCCTAATCAGTGTTGGGAGTAATGCATTACAAAAGTAATATGTTACAGGAATAGATTGCTTTTTTCAGTGACTGAGTAATGTAATGCATTACTTACAAAATATACAGCAATATATTACTAGTTACAATTTCAGTAACTCAAGTTACAAATGCATTTTACTTTTTTTTTTTTGGCCAACTAATGCAACAGACCAAATCAAGCTGGATGTGGTAGAACAAGATCCACCATCTACTTTGTGTTGCTTAAAACCAAAACATCAGAGAATCAGGAAGGTTGAGGAAAGGATTGATATACATTTAAACAGCAGCATTATTCACACTGTTTTCCTAACCATCTGTTGTAAGACTTCAGACATCGGAGTCTCATCTTTGTCAACCATCTTTGTGATGAGCACGTTCAGCGCCTCATTTTGATTAGATTTAACAAACATTACCATGAAATAGAAGGCATGCAAAGGAACTTGAGACTTAATTTTAATAAAATAGTCCTAAAAATACAGTATTAGTTGTTTGACACTTGTGTAAAATGTAAATACATAAGTTATGGTGGTTAGAAATGGTGGTAAATATTTAAGATATATATATCATATATAAATATATATATATATATATATATATCAGGTCAGAGGCTGTTAACGCCTGTGTTGTAGTCAAGACGCTCTCTCTTGAGTCAAAGTCACTTATTGCAAGTCCAAATCACATCTGATTAGTCCAAGTCAAGTTGCTAGGTCCAACAGGCCAAATCCGAGTCCCAAAAAGAATCTTCCAGTCCAAGTCAAGTCATTAACAGCTGAGACCAAGTCAAAAATAAGAAAGAATAATGGCACCCATATATGGTTTACTTTATTGAAAAAATAATGTAATGTATTTATGGCCCTGATGCTAACATCAAGCCAACGCAGTAGCATGCGCCGTGACTGATTACATGAAATCAGAGGGCAGATGTAGCTTTGTGTACAAACATAGCTAGCATAGTGTATATGTTTCCGTGTGTGACGAAAGTGGCAAAGATCCAGTCCCCCACATGGACACAAAAACTGTAATAATGCTGTGTGAAGTGAAAGTTCATCTAAAAGTTGATTTAGGAGAAGATGAAAACTAAACACTGAAATATGCTCTTTCTTGTCGTCTTTGTGACACTGCTGCTTTTTAGTTTTATGATTATATTCCAGAAAGAAAGAGCACTTATTTAACTCATAATATTATGTCAGATTGTTGTTTGTCGTCCATTATGACTTAAAATGTGAACTATTATCGTTGATGGTAAATTTTTGTAATTCAGCACAGTAATTATTTCTATTAATAATTAATTTGAAGATATTTTAAAGCCATTTACTTGTAAAAGTCTATCTGAAAATTGTTATCAAACTCTTTATTCTAACCATGTGGAGGATCCACATGGTGTCGGGATGTTGCTGAATGAAATTGTCTGGTTCATCAGCTGTTTTTAGAGGACAACGAATAGCTAAATTTGTGACTATTTGCTGTTTGATATCCATTTTAGCATGAATGTGGCTTAAATAGAATAAACGCAGTTATTACTGTATAGCGCCAATAAAAGTAGTTTGCTCCCTTATAGATTTCTAATTTTTATGCTTAAATGTTTTACTGTACATCACTAGTTAAACTTTAATATCAGACATAGATAACATTGATGAATTTAAAGTGTAATGATTTAAATAATAATGGAAACGCCATCCTAGGACATGTGGCCCTAAATGTGAATCAGAGATGAAGTGCTTGGAGTCCTGGACTCTGACATGATAAATTGCTATTTTTGGACTTGCATTTTGGACTTGCATTATTTTTGGATTAGCATCGGCTACATTAGCATGTAGCCGATGCTAATGTTAGCTTATTATATTATCTGATTACTGGACAAATCTAATAACTTCTCAAAACATTTTTAAGTGTAGAGGTAAAATGTTGATAATATATCATTTTCAATTTTATTTCAGGGATATTTTATTTTTTGCAAATGCTAATATATTAAACATCGGCTGGCATGGGAGGATTTTGTGCAAATTTATTTTCAAATAAAGTAAACCATGTATGGCAACCATTGTTTTAGTCCTAAAATCTACACCTTGCTCACTTGTTTTTGACTTGCACTCGGGTGACAAAGACTCTACTTGGACATGACTGAGCAACAACATTGATGTGAAAATAACGCCACCTATTCACTTTGATCAATGATTTTAGTTTCCTTTATAGACTTTTCTCTGTAAACCCAACAGATTGTTGTCCAGGAAAATGCCAGCAGACCAGCTGGTCTGGAACCAACAAACACAGGACGCTCAAACTGACTCGGCTCCCTTTTCTTCCCCATTCTGACGCTCACTTTGAGCCGTCCTCAGCACGTCTACACGTTAATCTAATAAAGTGACCAGTGGGAGCAGATACGCCACCTGTTAAACCCAAAATATGATCTCTATAGAACTCTATCAGCTGCTAAAGCTGCTGTCTATCATGTCTGCAAGGCGTCCTCACTGTCCTCCACCGTCAGGCGCTCAAGCGACCGCCTGAAGAACTGTTATCAGCTCATGGTGCCAGCTCTGATCCCCTCCAAGCTTTCCTTCTGGCTGCTTTACTTCATGCTAGTGAGATTATTTTCTAGGTTTTGACATCAAACCAACACTTTCATAAGGACCCTAAAATGACTGGCGGCGGGGAAAAATCAGCTTACATATTTGCCTGATGTCACTTAGCATTCGTCATCCTGCTGGAGCCAATTTTACTCCCACTTCACAATTCTGATCAACTCAAGAGCTGAAAACAAAAATGGCATCTTTTTGTAGCGGATTTTTTCTTAAACAGTGTTCATGTCAAAATGATAAGGAAAAAAATCAGTTTCAATAAAAAGAAGGTGAGCCTTCCCTTCTAGTTTCTCTGTGTTTGCCCTCTCATTAGTGGAAAAAAACACCAAACCCATCGTTCGGCCTTTCAGAAAGAGAAAATTCTGCTGTCATAAACAGTTTGCTGCATAATAACTAATCAAATTAAAAGCAAGGTTTTTGTGATTTGGTTCACAAACAAAATGTTTTCTAGCTTTGGAAAAAGCAAACTTAGTGTTCGTCTGTCAGAAGTGTGCAGCTTCCGCCTGCGGACCTCTGAGCCCTGTTTCTGAAGAAAGAAGCAGTGATGCATGATCGTTTCTTGCTGGAAATGATTGATACGGCACATTGGGAGGACTAAATTGCCACAATTTGTTTAGGTCCTTGGCAGAGAATATTTTGCATTAATAAAACATTATCAATCATTAGCATGAAAGCGTGAGCCAGCCTGTGAGCAAATTAGTCTCCGAATTTAGCCAGAGATGTGCTTCTCATAAAAACGCAAACACATATGTCTTGTCATCTGCAATCCGCCCAAGTCTGAATATTTAAATAAGTCAAATAAAAGGCATTATTGAGCTGAAGGCTCGAGGCTCATCGTGTTTCTGTGCAGAGAGCTGACAAATTGGTGGAAAAAACATTAACTTTCTACCTCTTTTTTCACAGAGTACACTTTATCATCATTGATTCTAATTTTCACAAGACGTAGCATCTGTAGCTGTGCTGTAGTGATACAGAAGAGCAAAAAGAAGTGATTAAACACCTTGAACCCTGCATTCGCCCGTGCAGCCATTATCTGCATGCGTTCCTCTGAAAAGAGAGGACAGCAGATAGAGACAAATAAACCTGAGGCGGCACAAAAAAAAACGAAACAAAAGAAAAACAGTAGATCTGCTTTGGGAGGAAGAATCAAAGTCAAACGAAGTATGGCGGACTAGGAACAAGTGAAACTTCACAAAATAATTAGTCTCAGTAGAGCTGAGAATAAAAAGAATCAGAGAGAAATAAACCATGAGAAGGACAAGGATGGAGAGCGAGGCAGCTTTTCTCTGTCAGCACTCAGCCTGGTCTGTGCCAACGCCGTTTATTGTCATTCCCACAGAACACAGGCCTCCGTTTGTTTCAGCTGCCTGCCGTATTCTGCTGTTTGCTGGCATGTAAGTACCTGTAATTATTACAGCAATGTTTCATTTCTTCCCTTTTATGCTCCTCTCTAACATCTTCTCAGGAACATTTAGAACTGTTAGGAACTGTTAGACTTTACAACCAAAATGCTCCCAACAAACATAAATGTTTACCTCAGCGCTATGAATTCCACTAGTTTACCAATTAACATTTCTGCTGCTGTAAGTTGCACATTATTCATTGTTTTTTTCAGTTTATATATGCTAACTTTTGGAAATAATGTGTTTACTTTTTTACAATTAGTATTCTGTAAATATTTCTAAATATTTTTGATTATTTAAACATCTTTAAGTATCATGCTTTGTTGCACAATACACCTGGGTATGCCACTTGATCTGTATTTTTATCTTTAATAACTGCACAGTACTTTTTTGTAACTATGCCCATGATTTACATATTTTTTTATGGACTCTTAAATTCTGTTTTGTTCTTGCTTTGCTGCACCAAATTTCCCCTTGTGTGACGATAAAGGATTGTTTTATTCTATTCTATTTAGGTAAACATGATGTGTCCTGTGTTTAGCCTGACCAGAATTCCTACAAAGTGGGGGGAAATTTTTCACATATTCTTTCTGCAATTGTTTGTGCAATAATGATTATATAACTTGTAATAAGAAACAACAATTTATCTTTGGTTCCAAATATGTAACTTGTAACCAATTCAATAGGACAGATAATTCGATTCAGTTTAATTAAAAAAAAATTAAAAAGCTCTTTGAGTTGCTCTCACTTAAAATCTAAAACTGTTAAACTGCTGAAATGAACTGAATTGTTCTACGCTGAACATACAGTCTTTAAAAAACAATTTAAGACCAATGAGAGCTTTGCTTCTGTTTTTAAAAGCAGAAAAAATGTGTGTTTAGTGTTGGGTAATGTAATTTAACTTAAGGTGTTGTACAATGTTTAATAACAGAATACTCTTTTTTGTTCTTTTCGAAATGGAATGGATGTTTATATGATTTAAATAATCTGTAATCAATAATCCAGAACAGGTTTGATTTAAGGATTTTATCTTTTTTATTTTTTTTTAGAGCTGACTAAATAATTATAGTGAATCCCTGCCAGTTAGTGGTTTAGTATTCATAAATCCACCTATTTTGTCTGGAACACCACTCCAAAGTATTTGTGGAAAATCTGCCTAAAATAGGTGAAAGCTACTGGCATCCAATCCTTCCTTGGTGCTGATTGGCGGTACCCCCCAGATATAGAAAACTGCAAATGTTTGCTTGTGCTGTATAACTAAAATAGTTTCTACAGTAGATGGTAATCCTTTTTAAAGTATATTTGGTGTTTGAACTATTAAATATACATTTATCAGCGTTTTCAGAGGCGTCGGGGGTCTCCAATATTGGTGGGTTTTCAGCTATACATGGATGGTTGTGGTCCTTAACTCTCACTAACACCAGGGTTTTACTGTATGTTCTATGAGAACATATGTGAAAACATGGAGGCCCTCATAATGGTCAAAATCGTAAAGTTGAGGTTAAAATGTTTTGGTACAGAGAACAGAAGCTGCTGTATTATTCAAATAATCATCAACTAGTCCCCATATCAGGAAAACTATTGCGCGAATAGTCACTTACCAAAACCATCATTCGGTATCTGCAGCAGTAAAGATGCAGCTTTTTAACTGCTTCTTATCCAACAGAGACCCGTTCTATTTGCCATTTATCTCACTAATTTCTACATGCAAAGTGAACAAACCCTGTGAAATTGAAGTAGGTGCCTATGAGTCTCTAAGCTTGCTTCTCCATGAGGACAGAGACGGATTGAAAATGTATCCATCCTTTTTAGGCCGTACACCGTAGAGGCCAAATCACTTACAGTTTGGCACAGTGTGGAGGAGAGTTAGTCATGTCTTTCAGGAGAATTCCCAGAAAGCTCTCATTGTGGCAAATCATGAGCCCTCCTGCTGCCTCGTTGAATTTCCCCAGCTTTTAGAGAGGTCCCTCTGAGCTCCTCAGAACTTCTGTTCAGGTCACAGAGAACTGAACAAATCTGACGGGTTATGGATTACATGTGCTCCTCTAGCTCAGGATGAGGACTCATTTCTTAAATAGCAATCCTAAAAATCAAAGAAGGATCTGCTGTATTTCTGCTTCGCCCAATTTTCTCAGGCGTCTTTCTATATTTATGGAATTTTAGCGCTGCTCTTTTCGCCGGCAGCTCCTCTGCAGCATATGAAAAATGTACAAGCTCCAGCCATGTAATACCGCCTCATGTTGAGCTGAACGTAGAGCAACCCATAGTCCTATCAGTAGAGACTCCTCTCACTGGAGCACTACTGACAGCTTCCAACAAACCAGAACCGCCATCCACTTCCAGGTATTTAAGATAAGGCTCGTGTTATCAGCCATAGCTGCAGCTCGATGGGATTACCCATGAGGCCCACAGCGCAAACAAACCTTGTGGGGAGAGGAGTGAATTAGCCTCCTGCAGAACCAACAGGGTTACTGTGCTTGCTGATGTGGGATTTCAGAGCAAAAAACAATGCTCTGGATGTTTTTAACGAAAGGGTTCCTCTGAGATCCTAATTCAATCAACACATTCAGCGTGCTCTCCTTTATAATGCTGTGCACCTTAGCATGGAGGCTGGAGAAACCCATTTGCAACTTTCTCGCTTTTCAGTGATCACCATCAACTTAAAATCATAACCAAAACCAGTTGTGTTGATGAATTTAACAGAGACAGTAGAGGGTGTGCATTTTGATGCAAATAATGTCTGATATTAGCAGCAAAACACACAGACACACAGTTAGATAATTTGTATGGCACATTTTTTGAGGGAGTTCTTTACATGAGGGGAACATAAAGAGTACATTGCAGTAGCCTGGTAAAGAAACGTCATAAAAAGTTAGGCTAGGGTTAGGAATTCCAATCGAAAATAGTGTTCTATTTCTGCTTCGGGATGCTTCAATTCAATTCACTTTATTTCTATAGCGCCAATTCACAACAAATGTCATCTCAAAGCACTTTACAACAAAACTCATTTCAATACAATTATTCAAACATTCCAATCAGATAAGTTTTCTATGTAAGGAATCCCAGCAGATTTTGCTGAGTCATCGATGTGAGCTTGTGCCCGGATCATGCAGACTCCAACCACAGCTATTCCTTAGCAATCCCTCATACGGAGCAAGCATGTAGCGATGGTGGAAGGGAAAAACTCCCCTTTAACAGGAAGAAACCCCCAGCAGAACCAGAACCAGAACCTGGCTTAGTACATGCGGTCATCTGCCACGACCGTTTGGGGGTCTGAGAAGACAGAGACGAGAGAGCATGGAGGATGCTTCATGCCCTTGTGTCCTTGGGCAAGACACTTCATCTACATTGTCTACTGGTGCTGGCCCTTGTCAGTCTGCTCCAGTAGCTGTGGCTATAGTTGTAGCTTCCACCTGTGAATGAATAGTGGGGTTGTAAAATACTGTAAGGGTCTCAAACAGCACTATACAAATGCAAGCCCTTATTATAACAGACTAGAATTAACGATGTTCAAGTAATTATTGATCAAAGATAACTCTAAACAGATGGTTCTAGCCTTTAAAAACTCCATGATTCAGCAGTTTGCAGTTTTTTTTTTGACATTTGTTCCTGTCAAGGGAGCATAAAAGCCGAAAACTGCTTCTTCATGTTTGGTTCTGATTCTGGTGATGCAGAATAGACTAGAACTAGATGACCTGTCTGGTCTGGAAAGTTAATACAACAATAACTGGTCCTAAACATATTTTCCAGCTAAGCCATTCAATGATTAATAACCCGAAAGGAAAACACACCGAAGACATAAAGAACATTAAAACATACCATCGTCATCACATTCCAGCTACTACTGATCATTTACTCAAAGGCAGCTCTAAACAGATGATTTTTTTTTTCTTTTTCTTTGATTTAAAGCATCTCAGTGTTTCAGCACCTTTGCAGTCATCTGGAAATTTGTTCCAGATAAGGGGAGCAGAGAAACTGAAAGTTGCTTCTCAATGTTTGGTTCTGATTCTAGGGATGTTTAGTAAACTAGAGTTGCAGTACCTGATTGGTCTGCTGGGTTGGTATAGTGACAACAGTTCTTCAACATACTCTGATGCTAAATCATTCAGTAATTTATAAACAAGTAGGAGTATTTAGAAGTCTATACTCTGAGTTACAAGGAGCCAGAGGAAGGACTTTAGAACTGGGGTTATGTGTTCTACTTTCCTGGTTCTAGTGAGGACGCCATAAGCAGCGTTCCGGATCAGCTGCAGCTGTCTGATTGACTTTTTAGGTAGACCTGTGAGGACGCTGTTTCAGTAATCAATCTGATTAAAGATAAAGGCATGGTGAAGGCTTTGGAGGTCCTGTTGCAACATTAGTCATTTAATTCAAGAAACGTTCTCCAGGTGATAGAAGACTGACCTTGTAGTTGCTTTTATGTTCAGGTCTGAGGTTCAGGTCTGAGTTCATCACTACACCCAGATTTCAGGCCTGATCAGTAGATTCTAGCTGTACTAAATTAAGCTTTGTGCTGATGACTCTTGATCGTATCTCTTTAGGTAAAAAGATAATTACTTCAGTTTTGTTTCTATTCAGCTGGAGAAAGTTCTTCTATGCATTTGGTCAATGTTTGAATTGGTTCATAGTCACCTGGTGACATTGTAAATTGGACAAAAATATGCATTGTGTGTTTAACTAATTGTATTTCTATTTATAATCTGGGTTGGCGAGAACATGTAGATATTAAATTAAAGAGGCTCCAGGACAGTGCCCTGAGGGACCCCACATGTGATTTTTGTACGGTCTGATGAAAAGCTGCCTATTGACACAAAGAAGTCCCTGTTCCTTAGGTAAAACTGGAATCAGCCATGAAATGTTCTGGAGATTCTAACAAGCTCTCCAGTTGTTTTAATAATATATGTCTATGAGTGGTTTTGAATCCTGCACTGATTTCCAACATCACCTGGATTGTGGATGTCAAGCATGTAGGAAAATCTTCTCTGTCGGTCTCAGAGATCTCAGAGCTGAATACAGATGTTCCTATACTTAGAAACCATTTATGACTTTATATTCAGGTAGTATAGCTAAAAAAGTGGCAGTACAACAACAAAATGATTCTTATATTTATATTTTTCATTTTCACTTCCTAAGATATGTGCTCCACTTTTCTTGAGTTAATGTTGAGTTCTGTCTAATGAAAATGCATGAAATGTCGATCAGAGCATTCTCTCGAGAAAGATCCTTCAGGTAAGTTGCAGAGGCAGCAGCTTTGTGCCAGTGGGGAGGGAATGACTTTGGTCTCTGGCAGAAGTCCCCCGTCCCCCGGTGGGACGTGACAGAATTTACATAGCTAACATCTTGATTTGCTGTAAAGGGAAATTAGGGCCTGTGCAATGTTCAATTAACTTGGTGAATCTTGGTGTAATTAAAACTCGGCGGTCCCCCGCTGTTCAATACGTCTGTGCCAGGAGGTGGTGGCGGTGGTGGTGGGGGGGTTTGAGAAGAATGGAGGAAAAAAGAGAGAGGGGAAGATGAACTGCTGCTTCATCATGTTTTCATCAGATATGACCTTGGCAGTTGCAGTAAAGCGGCAGCAGATATGGCTGCTTTCTGTACGTTGAAGCTTAATGTGGGAAGCATCAGCCGAGGTGTTCTCTTTATGGCCCCCCTGCCAGCTGCTGCATGGAGCTCAGTGGTTGTGTTTCAGGCCCCCGATGAGACGTTTTCTCCCTACACTGATTACATGAGAAGGGATTACGAGCTGCTGTACAGCTCTAAGTAGCCTTCTTTTGATTTTGGGGGTAATCTACTGACTGCACCAGCATTCACAAGTCCCCCTGCTCTTTGCTAATTGCTGTAATTCCTGCATTTAAGAGGATATGGATTGAAAAGCGCTGCTGTTTTCCTTTAATCCCTTTCAGGATTACACCAAAACCAAGTGAACTTATCCCTCGATAATCACGTCCTGGACTCCTGTCGGTGGATCGCCGGGCTGTCATGATGAGGCGTCGCTGAACTGTGCAGCACTGCAGCGAGACGCTGTCATCAGGATTTGCTGCTATTCTAAACCTGCAGTTTAGCTCCAGAGCTTTTCTTCCAAGCAGGTCATAAATCTTTCTTATAGATTTACCTGAAAACTTCAAAGTGACAAAAAAAGCAGCGTCTAGTCTCTGCTCTGCCCACACAATGCATCTAAAGTGGCTGTTTTATGGGATCAGTTAGAGAATTTTAACCAAGCCATAATCCCTAAATTCATAAAATTGCCTCCGACTGTACTCCAATGTTTAATTCATGAGGGGTAATGTTCAGGTAATAAATCTGAATCGAAAAGAACTTCTGCAGCATGAAGCATCAAACTTTTAATTTGTTTTTTCCTTGTTTTTTATTATTTGCTTGTTTTGTAAAGTTGAAAACGTGAACCGTGTAACCTCCGTCTGTTATAAAGGATTACAATGCTAAGGAACAACACATGCACAACAAAAGGTAGCCCCCCCCTGAAAAAAATTTATATATTTTTTTTCTTTTGTTTTCGCAGTTAATTACCTCCAAACTAATCAGCGTGGTAATTTTATTGCATATTTTGCTTATACTACAATTTCAGACACAAGCTGTAAGATAGAATTCCCCAGCCTGCTGTAAAGTGAGTTCCATATATTATCCATAGAGTTCTGCACACCCACGTCTGCTTTTCTCCCATTTCTACAGGATTTGTTACAGGATTTGATGGATCCTCCCTGTACATGTAGGAAATTACATCAGCATCTGAAGCACAACGTAGCAGAGCAGCGAGAGCATCGGTATTGGCAGTGTGTGTCCACAGCCGTCACAGCAGCGCTTGGAGATATGCTGACAGTAATGCGGTCGGATGGGGTGGGGTGGGGAGCAGAACAACGAGATATCGCTTAATGGCCACTCCGCAGAGCGCCTCTTTGAAGAGGGCTTTTAATCACAAGAAAAGTTAATCCTCAATCAATGAAAATGTAAAGCAGCAGCATCTTTTTGTATTTGTGCTGATAGCAGCTTAAAGGATCACCGTTGAGGGGCTCAGGCTGCCTTTCCAAGTGTCTGGCACAAGTTTCTCGTCACATCTGAGGAAAAACCTTCCTTCAGTCAAGATCTTCCTCAAGTGCTGCCACATGAGGGCAGTTTGCTTGATAAAAAGCACTGAAAAACCTCATGTGGTAGATACCCAAGTGTGCCATTAGGGCAAGCTCTGCAGCTGCAGCAGTGAATGAAAAATATTTGTTTATGATACTGTAAGTGATGCAGCTATAGGAGGTCTAACGGGACCGGAATTCATATTCAACTTTCTTTGTTCAAACACCAGAGGCAGCAGATAAACAACAACGGGGGTGTTACATTGTTCTGTGATCAGTGTCTCTACACCACCAACGGTGGGCTGGCACCCGGTCCAGGGTGTTCCCTGTCTGTCGCCAAATGACAGATGGAGACTCCTGGATGGATGGATGGATGTTTAGGTGGAGGAGGACTGGAACCAGGAACTGTAGGATAATGTATATCATTTGGGGTTGGGACCCCACTTGGGGTCACGAACAGGTAAGTGTGAGGTCTTGAGGCTCTCGAGAAAATTATGTCCATACCCGAAAGGGCAATGAACAGACATCTCCATTTTATAAATCAAATGAAAGATGAAAACAGGACTTGAATTAATAAAAGCAACATATAGTGGTCCATATATCTGCTTTAAATGTTGGTTATGTTGCTATTGTACCACTTTTTAAGTGACTCAGAAAGAAATGCTTGTATGTTCCTCCAAGAGTTGGGGACACGGGCTTCTTATTTTTTTTATTTAGTGGGTCTGAGCCTGGAAGGTTTGGGAACCACTGCTGTAGAGAGGTAAGACTAGAGAGGTGAGTAGCAATACTTGGGTAATTAATGATGATTGGATAGATCTTACTGCTGGTGGAGATGAGTGGACCCTGAGAGGTCAGATAAGTTGCAGGAGGGAGATCCAGATGTATTGGACAGGTAGCAAGCAGTTGAAGTTAGCTGCAGGCTGACGGGTCAAGGTTGCCAAACATGGAACTGATTTTCAGGAACAGTAAAGCCAAGGAGGATTCTAGGCAAACCTTGAACAGAGTGGAGGAGATATTAAATCAAATCAAACTTTATTCATAAAGCGCTTTTCAAACACAGTTTCTCAAAGAGCTTTACAGATAAAAAAACAAAACAAAGAACAACCCCCCCATTCAAAAATAAAATCATCAACATCAGCCATACACACACTCACTCACACACACACACACACACACACACACACACACACACACACACACACACACACACACACACTTAAAAGCTAGAAAAATAGCAGGCTGAGTACAGATGAGCCAGGAAACGCAATCATGGGAGCCATCTGCATCGGCGGCAGCAGATCGGCAACAGCAGCCAAGGCACCCACCCAGGGCGCCAAGAGGAGGGAGGGGTACCCTCACCTCCACCCAAACACTACCTGGGGGGCACCTAGGCAGCCACAGCCCACCACCACCACCGATGCAGGGGGCCCCCAGAGAGGAAACACTGGCAAGAAAGATTAAAATAAGTTAAAATATAAAGTTTATAAAATATAAAGTGTATAAAGTATAAAACTATAAGTATAAAACAACGACAAGATAGATCAAGATAAAAATGCAAAGTAGATTATAATAAACTAAGCAGGCACAGAGGTAAACTGACACAGAGGGTCTCAGGAGACTTGAGGAGCTAGACATACTGTTAAAGGCTAACACTCAGGAGTTGGATGTCTGGCAGCCAGCTTCTTAAAAAGCCCACCAATCACTGACCTAATCAAGGTAAGCAGGTGAGCCAGCGGGTGACTCCGCCCTCCAGCTTTTATCACAACTCCAGATTCTGCCAGTGCCCCGTGGAGGAGCTCACAGGAACAAAGAAATGACTGAAATATGTCAAGGTAAACATGACAACTGTCATGTCCACCATGATGTATTATTTAAATGACTGGAGAGATTGGTCGGACTCTATGGTAGAGTACTTGGCTGGTTCCAGTCTTACCTAAAGAATAGGGACTTCTTTGTGTCAATAGTCAAATCACATATGGGGTGCACCAGGGCTCCACCCTGGGGCCCCTCCTAAATAATATCAACATGCTCCCACAAGCCCAAATTATAACAGACAATAAGATCAGTTACCACAACTATGCAGATGATACTCAGCTTTACATTGCAATGTCATCAGCTGACTTTGAACCCATCCAGACCTTAAATGAATACATTGAGTAAATCAATAACTAGATGTCCCTAGTTACTCTCCAGCTGAACAGAATGTTTTCCTTCCTAAAGAGGAACTATCAAGAGTCAGCACACAGCTTTAGGTAATACAGTTAGAGATTACTAATCATGGCCATAATCTAGATGTAATGATGGACTCAGACCTGAGCCTCCAAGGTCACATAAAGGCAATAACAAGGTCAGCGTTCTATCACCTGAAGAACATTTCTAGGATTAATTGACTAATGTCACAACAGGACCTTGAAAAACTTCTCCATACATTTATCTGGTCAGATTAATTACTGCAATAGCATCCTCACAGGTCTGCCTAAAAAGTCAATCAGACAGCTGCAGCTACCTTTGAGTAACTAATGTCGAATGTCATACTTTTATTGTTTCATGTTTTGTCTCTAATGCTGCGTTTTATGCTTTTATTGTTGCCTTGTTTCTGAAAGTGTTCAACACAAATAAAGTTGCCTGAAGATTAGCCTGTTTTAGTGAATGGACTGATATCAGTATATCAAAAGTGGATCATCACAGAGATCTTTACTTATTAGCACTTGCTAAATGTTTGTTTTTTTTCTCATGAAATTTAATGTCTTTAAGATTCCAGAATGAATTCTTTAAAGAAACTGAGCCAAAGGATGTATACAGAGTATCCCGTAACGATTTGTCGTTGCACGGATTGAAAGTGATGCTACATCTGTGAAATTCCTCCGCATGATGTGAACGTTCCTTGTTCGGTCCTCTATAAATCATGTGTGCTGCACCTCAGAGAGGGGCTCAGAGCTAATATAAATTTTCTCTACCTTGACACCATCGTAATCAGATTCACCACCTGTTTGTTGAAGTTCTGGGATGATTTCTCACAGCAGAGGCCTAATTATGCTTCATCTGCTGTTTTTTTTGTGATCAAATAACTAGATTGCTGGAAAGGCCTCCAGGAATGGCATTAGATTTGTGTTGTGGAGCCATGTGTGCTTGTTTATCACTTTCCTTTGGGCTTTGACTATATTTCATTTCATTTGTATAAAATTGACAGTAATGTTTTGTAGAACAGCCGCCTTTGATTCAGTATTTTTCCAGAAAGTTCAGTCTTCACTCTTAGCTTCCACAGCAGCTGAGTGGATGGAGGTATCGATGTGTACACATCGAAACAACAAAGGTCTTTCTCTTAGAAACCATGAAATAAAAACTTTTAAAAAAAGAAAACAATATTTTCATGTTATTTCATTAAATAATCTTGTCTGTAAAATTGGAGCTGGAGGAATGTAGTTTCTGTATTGATGAAGCGGTCCAGTATGATCCATAGAGAGGTCAGAGTTAAGCTTCTGTTCCTCTGCTTTGAAAGGAGTCATGTGAGAGGCTTTGGTCATGTGATCAGGGTGTGTGTGAGGCGAGGCAGGATTTTGCCATGGGTGTCAGTTGGTTTTAAAATTCCTCGGCACAATAACCATAACCTTGACTGTGGTTTGAAGATTGTTGGGTACAATTCTTATTTAATATTCTCATAAAGGTATTAATTGCTTTGACGTTTCATTACAATATGCACTGCAGTCCATTGACTGATGTTGAAAAGTGAGTCTTTATTCAATTATTGCATTATGCCTGAGAGTATAGCACATTTTCAACAACAAGGTATTTCAAAAACCTTTACATGAGCAGACTGAAAGTGCAATCAGGAGTAAAAAAAAAAGCGGCATGTAAAAAGAAAACCATAACAGGTTGAGAAACAGACTAAAACTAATCAGGATCCAGTGATTATTGATCGAAGGCGGCTCTGAACAGATCAGGGTTTAGCCTGATGTTAAAGGAAATCTGTGTTTTAACAGTTTTGCAGTCTTCTAGAAGTTTTTCTTCAGACTGGAGGAGCATAAGAAATGAAAGCAGCTTTTTCCACATTGAATCGAGTCTGATGTGTTGGTTTTGTGAGCTAAGAGCGAGTCGAGACTTGAGTTACCACACATGGCACCACATATCAAATCTGGGTTGTTCAGGTTATTTTTACATTACCTTTTGTTTTTTTCAAATAAATTCATCAGACACAATTTTAGGTTTATCTCAGCACACCAGTTTGCAACTTTTAAGAGCCCCAGAATTACCAAATGTATCAGATGTGACAGTAATTATCCGAACATTTTTCAGAGATAAAATATAGAATTTAAATTGACTTGTGTTTGGTCCAATGATAATTCCGGTTGTATTAAACAGGTTTTATCTATGAAGAAAGACATCTGGTTCAGCTCAGTGTAACGACTTCTGAGTTGTTTTGGAGAAGCAACTTGTTTGTTGAGAACCGAGGCAGAGTGAACCGCTCCAGTCGCAGATGAAATTTCAAATTGGTGGACATGAGTGTGATATTCAGGCAAGCGAGAAGGAAAATTGCATCAGAATGGAAACATAAGCCCACACGGCCAGGAGTGAGGATTTTCTGATCCCTGCCCTTCTGCTTCAGAGCTGAGGAGTTTAGGTAATGAGATCTGTGTAGTGAAACAACTCCGCCGACGGACTGCGAGTCTCTGGGAGACGGGAAGGGAGCGTTTGCCGCTACAGACGGCGCAGCCAACGGATTTAACTCACATTCACAAATGTGCCTTGGCAGCAGTGGATGACTCTTTGGGTTAAGAGGGAGGATGAGAAACAGAATGACATTTTGTTGCAATAAAAAGACCCTGCTTGTAGGTTTAAATGATGCTGAATGCATCATCCACAAGTCAAGCACAAACAGAAAGCTGATTTTTATCAGGTGGAATGAATCTCCAACTGCAGGTTTCATGCAGAGTTTAACATCCTCATTCCTCCCTTTTTTCTATTGTTTGTCGCCTTTTTCCCGAGGCTGAACAGATTAGCGTCCCAGTGAAATAAGACTTGATCTGTTGACCTCCAGCTCAGCTTCGACATCCTCTCCTCTAATTGCTGTTTTGGTTCGTTAGGAAGGCAGCATTGAAAGTTCTTCCTCTCATTATCCCTTCCCTTATCACTGGGAAGTTAGAAAGCTTTAAAACAAACAAAAAAAATCCTCCATTCAGAGAAAATACTTTAGTGCCAGTTTTGAAATACACCAACATGAACAAACAACACTTAATTTTGTTTTTCTCATTTCATTTTAACAAGAGGCCAGCAATATTCACTACACTCACAAAATCCAGACAGTAATTGCAAAGAAGCTATTAAATAAGTAAACATGGCAGTTTTAAGTATCTATGTGAAAACAAAGCATCTGGTATTTTCAACATCATCAACAAATTTTATACCACAAGTTCATAATGTCTCCCCACATTTTTATTTTGTCTAATTTTGATGATGTCAATAAACACCTAATGTCATCGTAAGGTATTTTACCAGATATATACGGTTTGTGCTGGGGTTTTAGCAACACTTTATTCAAGACAAAGTACTGCAAACATGCACATGACTTTTTTTCAACCTAATCGGCAATAAACAAAGAACCTTTCCCCCTAATTTAAACAGTAAATGTTAATGATTGTAAATGTCTAAATAATTCTTATTCCATATTTGAGAATAAAACATGCTTAAATTACTTATTTTAATATTTCCACAGCCTAGTCTCCCAGCTGTACTTGAATGCAGCATGGACAGCTGTTGGAAACATCTTTTCACTTCAGCCGGGATTCCGCTTACTTACGTTTTATCAAAAATAAGGAGTTTGGTCTGATTGGTTGCTACCGGTAGCCATGGTGACGTCAACTGGTTTTTCTCTGGTATCAGTGATGTTTGTATTCAGCTTGACCTTGCTTCAGGTGAGTCATTTAGTTCAGTGCAGAGCGTGTTATGTACCTTACTGCTGCTGAAAGATGCGTTCGCTGACAAAGTTCTGGTTCGGCCTATCTTTCTTTTTCCACTGTAGTTGCAGGAGAAACCATTAATGTTCCCAAACCACATAGTTTAGTGATAGCTGGGTTCTGCAAATAAACATTCTTCTGTGTGGAAAACAGTTGGATTCGTTTGGTACCTGTACGTACAGAACCAACAGGGCCATACTAAATTAAAGAAATACACATAGTTACAGCCCTAATTCATGCAAAGAATAATAGTTGATTAATTTCAGCTTATCATTGTTATTGGTTTTGTTTCTAGGGAGACCAGCAGATTGATATGAATCTGACTTTGCAGCAATCCCTCCTCCTGAAGGAGCATGTAGCAACAGGTGTCATGTTTGGTTAGAGTACGGACCCAAATGCAGAGCGACGTCTGCAGCGTCTTCGGTCCATGTTTATTCTTAAGTTCAGACCTCAGGGGCAAACTAGATAGAACTTGGGAAACTATAGACGACGACTAACAATCAAGTTGAATCCTTGATTGTTAACCTGGTAGCTCCTTCATCCTCCTACTTAGCGAGCATCTTCAGTGAATCCTTTTTTTTTTTCTTGATAGATATTACTACATTTGTTAAACACTTTAGAAACAGATATGTAATTTGTGCATATTCACATGAATGTCAGCTCAGGCACAGGGTGTTTCTCTATGGGAGGAACAGCTGAGATACTTGAAGAACAGATTTAAGCAATGAAGAGGAAACAACCCAGAGCTGGGGTTGACACAGCGAGTTGGAGCCAAATCATCTGCAGCTAAAGCAGAGACTAGTGCTGCAGGTCCTTAAAACAATCACCCTCTGCCACGATGATGGGTCATTTTTCGCGTCCAGCTGATCACAGAAGTCTGGCTGATTCCAGACATCATGTTTCAGCTGTTGAGACGGGCTCCAAACATTGGACAGGGGACGCCGGCTTAAAACATAAAACATGACCTCGACTTCAAGGAAGATGCTGTTTGGACTGAAGAAAGGAGAAAGACAAACTAAACATGAGGTCCATTAGTAGGAGGATAGTAAAGGCATCATTTTTCAGTACTTTAAGATTTTATAAACACAAATTTCTGTTTCTACTATTCTAATTTACATGACAGACCGACAACGTGGTGAATACACTCTGACATCTTCTGACTCTGTATGGGATCCTACGCTAATATTCAGAAAATTGCTTGGTGTGAAAGCACCATAGCTTTAAACTTGTTTATTTAGTTGCTCTACTCTCTAATCAGATTTTAGTCTCTCTGGAGGAAGGGAACTTTCTAATGGAAAGAAAAACACAAAGTCACTCAGTCATCTCAACAGCTTGATGCCTGTTAATAGTTTTTCCCAGATTTTTAAATAAAGTAGTTGACTTAGAGCAGATTCATGTTTATTTCAAAGATAGTATCCAAGCAACAAAGAATACAATGTGATATTTTCCTGTTATTTAGCTAATTTTACCTTCATCAAGTTTTGTGAATAAAATGGGACTGCCTAGAAGTCCTCCGGGTTTCTGTAAACAGACTTAGCAACTGTCCAAAGCAGAAAATTATGCAATCAAAGACAAAAAGGGGAGAGGAAACTTCAGCTTCAAAATGTCACATCGCCTGTCATCTCTGGAGCTTCCACTTCTTCCTCCTTCTGGCTCTGTAACAAAGCACTCGATGTGTTCGTCACAAAGACAGGAAACTTGAAACTGGACAGGAACATGAGGACAAATGTGTCCAAAACAACGAGCCGAGCTGTCACTGGTGCGGTCCAGAATCACCACTTATTCCCTGCCCAAAGAGGCCAGTACGGTGCCGTGTTCCATGAAATACACAACAACTGCAAGACAGAAAGATGTCAACTGAGAGGAAATAAGATCTGCTGTAAACTAAAGTTTAAAGAAAACCTGCAGAGTTGTTTTGCATTTTCTCCCACCTCCACTCTTCAGTACCAGTTTGACTTTGGTGCATCTCATGACAAACCTTCACAAAACGTCACAGAAACAAACCAGTAAAGGCAGGAAACTGGAACAAAAAGCGGATTTCATTTTTTTAAGGAGCTGTTGAGCTGCTGCAGAGATCATTCACCAGATCTGCTCATTGGATTGATGCATCAAACTGTTACAAAGAGAGAATACCTTCCATGCAGTTATAAGGCCTGTCCATGCCCGTGTAAATTTAGCTGCAACCATGCAAAGTCTTGACCGAAGACAACCAGGAGAGGGTGCTGCAGATTATTTTTCAGGGGACCCATTTATTAAGCTTTCTGTCAAGTCCTTAATAACTTAGGCTCAGCGAACAAATTTACTAACAGCACAATAAGTTTCATATTTATCAAACTTAGGGTACAAACAGCTTAATGTAATTTCTGAGTCATAAATCCAACTCTCCTTAGAAATGTTTTCAGATGATTTTGGATCATATCCCACCTTCCTCACACCCACTTTCAGCCATCAACGGTCAAAGCAAAATACCTGGTGAATATTCTGCATGATTTAAGCCAGCTGATATGGGCCATTTCATGGGTAACCATGGTAACCGAGAGACAGAGAAAATGGAGGTGTTTATGGGTGATTTAGAAAACCTTTTAATCAATCACTAAATAGATCATTCAATCAATCAATGTTTATCTATATCAAGCTTTACCCAGCCAAAACGCGACCAAAGTGCTTCACAATAAAAAACAAAAATATAGTTATAGCATGATTATTTGTAATAAGACAAAAAGAGACACAATAAAAGATAAAAGCAGGAATTCAAGCAATAAAAAAATAAAAAGTAAATATAAAGATTTAAAAAAATAAATATAAATTAAAGATATAAAGATAGTATAAATATTTGAATTATATGATTACTTCTGGCTGCAGCAATAAGATTGGAATAAAAGCAAATAAAAACTAAATTATAGCAGAACATGGCATGTTTCAGCACTCCTGCGTCTTTAAATCCTGACAGAAAAGGAGCATTTTAAGTGTAAGTCTACATGTAAAAAGTATTATCTGCACAAAATACTATCCCAAATAAACAGGAGACGGGAGTGACACTGTGTTGTTGCAGCAGCGGTTTGGTGGACATATTAAAGAAGATGGCGTAACCAGCCAGAATGTCCTGCAGTGGTTCCAGCATGTCGGTAGATCTAACACTGGGTCCACGTCATCATATACATCTACCAGGACTGCTTTAGGGACTCTACATCGGCTGATCAGCCACTAATCATCATGGGCCAGGTGATCTTTACTGAGTGCCAGCGTATCCACTGTGCAGAAAACTGCAGGACTGGAACATTAGCCCCTGGAGAGATGAAACCAAAGCATGGTTATCACGATTCTAACATTTCAAACTCAATTCAAAACTGAAAAAAACTGGATACTAGTTTTTGATACTAAGGTGATTTAAAAACAACCAATTTATTGAAGAAGTAGATGTGAGTAACATTCATTTTGTTCAGGTACCTTAATATATTTTTAAGTGTAAAAATGTTTTCTTAAACTCTTCAAGTATCAGCAGTGTTTTAAAAATGCACACAAAAAGATGAAAGATAATTTAAAGTCGCTGTCAGGGAACGTCACTGTACTCTGAAGGAGGGTGCATATATGCTAGACTCCAAAATATAGATACCACATTGTATTGATTAATATCTAGACATCGATTATTTTGGCAATCCTAGACCAAACTGGAGATGTTTGTTTATAATGCACTATACCATGTCTGAAGACAACAAAGATCCCAAACACGACAGCAGATCTTCATCAGAATGCTGAAAAAGAATCAAGTTCCTGCAGTGGTCCAGTTAAAGTCCAGACCTTCCACTGAATAATATGTTGAGTTAGAACCTTCAGAAAGGAGTGTTTGCTAAAACTCTCTGAACCGAAACATCACAGTTTTTCACACACATTTAAGTTTTTCTAAATGTAAAGATCATTTTTAGCTCTAAAGTATGAAACATCAGATGGTGAGAGGATATTCTTCCTCTGTTCCTTGACTGTATTTTAGCCGTTTCTTTTCTATATCTCATTTTTACTGTGACACGGTTCACAATTTTTGAAGCAGGTCGCAGATTTCCTGTTGAAGGTGAAACCGTGGAATGCCTCCTCAGCAGAGTTCTCCCTACAACAATGCAACACCATGAATCCCCAAACTTCCGCACAGTTATGGCCTTTATGATGATGATAGCGGTGATAATGGTAATAATGCAGCACAGCAGCCCAACATAAAGGATATCTAAAAGCCATCCATAAAATCAATCAATGGGATTTGTTTTGCTCTCCTCACTATCTAAGGGTTCTGCTGCTGTTGTGTCTGCTGGTTCTTCAGATGAATTCTTGTTTGTGATCAACGGCGGCGCCTCATCAGGATAAGCTCAGAGTTAGCTTGCTTGTGAGTTTTGATGAGCAGGACGAAAAACAAACGGTAAAATAAAGACATAATACAGTTTCAAACTGGCTGACAAAATTGCTACTAACATTTAAAATCTTAGACACATTAATTGTTGTTGCCAAGATCCAAATAGAATTTATTTTTCCTATATAGCCGCAAAAATATAAATGTTGTAACTCATTCTCCAATTATTTTCAAATAAGATCGTGATGTGTTGGGTTGAAAGGAAATCCTGTAGCAGTTAGTTAGTGGCAACGAATCTGAAGAGGCCTCTGACTAAAGACTGTTAAAGCAGAGTTGATATTCCACAGTAAAATGTCCTGAATCAGTCACTGCCAAGCTGTACTAATCAACATCATTTGCTTTTGCTGCTCCTCTTTAAAGCCAAGCAAAGAGATATTGGAACTTCCTCCTTCTCTCTCTGCTCTTTGGTCCTGTTCTGCTGCCATGAAGCCCCTTCGTCAACTCGTCTAGGACTCAAAGTCGTAGGTCAGGTATTGTACGAGCTTTTGAGATGCTAATCGCCTTCTCCAGGGTATAAATACGATACTGTGTTGCCATGGTTATGGATTATAGCTGTCTGAAAGCAAAACCGTAAGCCCAGCATCAGGAACAGAGGGAAAAATTGTGCGAACAGTGATGTTTGACCCAGAAAAACGATGAACTAAAGTGTTGGAAAAGAAACAATCAGATTCAACGTAGCAGAGCTGCAACCATACTGTGATATTCTAGTATCACCAGGACTCTTATCCTGACGTTTTCAGCTTTTTCTGCCATCTTTCAACTCTAAATGCTTTTCCCTGGACTGATAATACATTCAGGAGACACAATGTTCTGCTTAAGTGGGGCAAACATGTTGTGGCCACAGATTCTGTTGTTTCTCAAGTTTCTTGTTCATTTTTCCTCCAGCGATCAAGTATCTTTCTTTCTTGGCAGCGTAGTAGGAGAGTAGGATAAGGAGGAGGAGGAAGCTAATACTGCCCAGTTGGTTCTATCCAAATTGTCTGGATGGCAGCTTCTGTCATCTCCCTGGGAAATGGCCGCTCTCTTGCTTTTCCGGCTGTGGCTCAGAGCTTAGTGAAGTTGTCTGGCGACTGCAGCTCCCCCAGCAATATTTTCAAGTATCAGCTGTCCTCTGATGCTACACATCAATGTATGAATGTGTGACCTTTTTGTGTTCAGATGGTTGGATGGGACTTGTTATATAAAAACACCAGGACTGCTCAGTGACTAGATTAGCAGAATATAAATTTAGTCCTTTTACATTTTGTGTCCCATTATAATAGACGTCAGAAAAACAACCTGCTGAAACAAACCAACCAGACTGTATGACCATGACTAAAGGCCAGTTCGTGCTTCTCCGTTTTGACGGAGACGGATTAACGCAGCACCATCATCTGTTAATGTAAGGCCTCTCCATGACCTACTCAAAGACGGATGGAGTAGAGCCCCATTTTCTAACTATCCGTCTCCATCAACAGAGAGTGTATGCCTGTGATTGGTCAGTTCAACAACAGCCAGAGATCGTTTCACAAGAACGGGGCTCTCTGGTCGCTGTAATCAGTAGTTAATGCAGCGTTTGGCCACTACATGCTTTATGTTAAATGGATATTTTATGTAATCTGTTCTTTTGGCAATTTTGAACACAACGAGCTGCAGGAAAACAACAAAACAGTCTGCTGTTTTTGTTTCCATGCGTTTCTAGAGGATTCTATGAGCTTCTAGTAAAAAGCTTAACAGCTTAATCAAAACTTCCTTTCTGCCGTCCATTGCTCCTTGAGGGGGAAATGTGTTCACAGGCTGAAGAAAAAAACAAACTACAGTGCAATGGTAAGCAAAAGACACCACGAAAAGTTGGCATCCTATCCTGTCCTGGTCTGCTTTGAAACACTGAACAATAAATTGGGACAGGGAGAAAAAAAAACGGAGAACTATAAATGAAAAACGTCTCCGTCAATACGTCTGCGTTTGAGTGCAAATTTCCAGTCGGAGAAGCATAAACTAGGCTCAATACAGAATGAAATTAGATGTTAAATGTAACAATGACTTCTCGGGCTAGTGGTGTAAATACATGTTGGACCAAAAGAAAAATGCAGTTTTTAGTAATGATTCTGTATTAATGGGAATAATAACCCAATTTATTCTTGCTCCATGTGATAATATACCACCCTTAGTAATTATTATTTAACTGAGCGCTGATCTCAGACCCAAACAAACTTCAATCAAATGTATCTGATATCATGAAGTAGGCTGAAAGACGATCACATGCAACATCAAGCTCCAATTTAAAGAAACTAAGTCTCTGACATCTGTTAGTATGGAAAGGGTTAAGGCTGGTTCACTCAGCAGGATTGTTAAGCCTATTTCAGGCCCAATTGTCCCCTTCCAACAATCCCAAGGACACTCTGATTATCGGCATGGATCTTAAGATAATCCTAACAGATATCCCTGCTGTGTGTGGTGTGTTCAGAGCGCTCTGATCTGCTGGGAAGGACATCGGGACCGGTCTGATCACCAATCCGGGCTACTCAACATGTTGGCTTGTCTTGGCCTGATTTCATAGCTTTTGTGGAGAGTTCCAAGGAGCATGCAACCTGTAGAATCTGAGGTTTTAGCCAATTAGAAATCGAGTTCAGCAGCAGCGATATGCCTTGGAAGCATCTGTCATTATTTCTAGGTGCCGGCTCATAAAATGCATAGAAACAGAGATCATTCAAAGGAAATATGTGTGATATCGTTTTAAAGTGAAAATTAAACCCCAAATAAAAATTTCCACTCTAAATATCAAGTAGAACCCTGCTCCTGCTGTGTCCACTGCCTTTTCTTTTTGTCTGATTTTGTTTCTAATAAAACAATCTACAAACTATTGCAGATGCCTCATCCTCTGCATCCAGATTGAATTACTCTTTTGACTTTATTAGTCATGTTTTAAATCATGAGGTTCTATGAGATGCCATGTCTGAGCTTGGAATCTACAGAGCAAATTCCAAAGTTCTGGACTCTAGAGAACCTCAGAGAGAACCATGATCCATATCTGGAACTGTGGAGAACCTTCCCAGGATTACGCCATGAGCTCCTTGTCTACTCATCCAGCAGGTCCCAGAAGAGCGTCTAAGGTTCTGCAGGCCTCACTGCCTCTGTTAAGGTCAGAGGCCCCCAATGAAGGGCCCCAAAGAGTCCCCAATGAAAGCCTTTAACATGTAATCCATCACTCACCTCATTGTTAATTTTATGATTAAACATTTCTCTTTCAAAAATATTACAATAAAACAAAGATATAAGAGCATAGAACAAGATCAGCTCCTTTGTTTTAAACTCGATTAAGGTCGGGCAACAGGGTTAAATATCAGGCCCTGTTACTGTTTCTAAGTAGATCAGACCCAAACATTTTAGACCAAATATCATAATTTATGAATCATGAAGACATGTGTTGTCCCACAAGGGGAAATTCATTTCCAGTGAAGCCTGATCAAGAGTAAATAAATGGACAACATAATCACAGAGACAATTACAGGCCAGCTGTGGCATTGCAGCCAGCATTGAGCGCCACACCGTATGCAGATATGAGAGAGGATTTACAACAGGTCAGGGTCGATGGTCAGGGGAGAAAAAAAAACGCTCATCTATGTCCTGCACCCTGTACCTAAGAACATGACACGCTGGGGGACGCAGCTGACAGATGCCCTCACCAGTCGGCCACTAAAGTTGTAGATCAGAGGAAACAGCCAGGACGGTGGTTTAGTGTGTGCATATGTTAAGTCTTCCATGCGTACATTTCTGCACGTATCGGTGTGAGAGAGTGTTTCACTCCAGAAATTTAGAGCTAGAAAACCTGCACATTTTAAAACTGTGAATCATAGATAAGCCACAATGGGCTTTATCGTTACTAGGAGAAGGTGAACGATTGGGGAAATTAACGAGAGAAGGCTTGCTGGTTGACGGGATCAAAGTGTGCCAGGGAGTAGTGGGTGGAGTCAGAGGTTGCTGCCTTGCATGGTGGCAATGAGTCAGAGGTTCAATGGAGACTCGGAGCAGAGATTATGCTGGAGGCTTAAACAAGTGTAGAGGAGAGAACGTTGGAGGCCAGGTTGGCTGGCAGGAGGAGGATGTTGAGGAAGAGGAACATGGAGGTTGCCAGGTGTGTAGGAGATCCAGAGTGTTTATTGCTGAAAGGAATCCAGGAAGAGCTCAGGTAGCAAGACCAAGAAACAGCAGGAAGTTTCCTCAAGGAAGGAAAAGATGAAGGCTTGAATGAACACCAGGAGACACAGAGGCTTTGGGTTATACTATGGTGGAGAACCTACAGCTCCAGATCCTCGGCTGCGCCCTCTGGTGGAGACCTTTAGAGAGAGAGAAAAACCACCACATAAACACAATAACCCAGTATTTTATCTTTGTTGGATATTAAAATGTTATTAGAATATCTCAAGGAAATTTCAATTGAACGCAACTGGACTTCGTAATTTGTCTTGACAAGACGGATTATGTCAGACATAATCAGTCTTGTAAAAGCCCTCCAAGAGGTTAAATAGCTGAGTCTCCACACCAGTAAGTTGGACCAGTCCCGGCCTGGTCAGTGGCGAGCATGAACTGATGAAGCCTCTTGGATAAGAGGAGAAACGTCTTCCAAGACAAATTACCAAGTCCAGTTGCGTTCGATTGAAATTTCCTTGAGATAACCATGACCTGGATGAATGAGAATATTCACAGGGTTATTAGAATATCTCATCAAAATTAACCAAATTGAAAATTGTATTAGCAGCAGGAAGAGAGCCTATGAGGTAGAGATCTTCCTTTTTGGATTTAATGTTTCTTTTATATTTCTTTGCTGCCCAGATAAAATGACTAAATACAGACTTGTTTTCTTATCAATATTCCACAATAGGCTGTTTCTTTCACCGAACTGACATGAAAATTACCCAAATACAAAACCGTCATTTAAGACAAATCTCATAGCCAGGCTGCAATTACATTCCCAAGCCGTAAGTCAATTTTTAATCATAAAAGGTAAATATGGAGCCTGTGCAACTTAGCAGGCAAACAACATGCATGTGCAGAGAGTCATGAGTTTGATCCAGGCCCTTGCTGCTCTTGTCGCTCCTAAATCCTCGGCTAATCGTAAAATCTTCAGGATCTACAGCAGAAATTACATCTCACTGAACACACTGACTCTGAAGCACAGTAAGCCCCTCGATTCCTGTTTCAGCAGAAATATGAAGATTTAGCAGCGCATCCAGCTGACCTTTGAGAGGTTTACTTTGGGTTGTGGGGATAATTACGGACGTGTGTGAGACACGTTTCTTTTTGTCTTTAGTTTTCTCTGATATTATAGAAAACATCATTTTCTCAACAAGGTCAGCTCTCCAAATTCTATCATTGAACTGATCACACACCTGCTACCATCAGCTGCCTCTGGCAGACCACAGAGCAAGCCGAGGTGAGCCGAGTCTTTGCTTACAGGAAACCACAGCGCCCAATTAGAAACACTTACAGATAACCTGGTGGTTAAGGCCGACCAGTAGCTCTGAGCTTTATTCCTCTCTGTGAAAGAGCTGTGTTCAGAGTTTGCTGATGCTGTGTGCAGGGGTCAGCCCTCAGAGAGCTCCTTATTAATTTATGCATCGAGCTGGAAAAGGCCCAGTGTGATATTTAGCGACAGCATCAAATCACCGCTGCCAGCCCAGATGATACTGCAGTGAGTGATTGGATGGTGGTAGAAATACTATTAAAATGTTCAAAGTGGCAGGCAGGAGCCGGTCACCGATAAATCACTCTTTAGTATTGACGTGTTGGACGTCCACAGAGCTGCTAGAGAAAAAAACTTTGGCTTCAGGCGTTTCCAGCAACTTCCTGATTGGACCAAGCAAAATCTGTCAAAGTTTCTATCCCAAGGGCCAAAAGAATGGATGGTGGATGGATGGATAGTAGGGATGCGCCGATACTTATACAGGTATTATCCAATTATATATACTTGTACTTGTTAAAGTTAACCAATACAATGAACCAATACTTGAAATGTGGAAAATCTACAATATCAGATAAAATGTTTTTCACTTGAAATTTTATATTTCTTTTGGTAATTTTTTATTAATACTTCAAGTTTTAATCTGATCCACCATCATTTGCTGTAACAAGCAGAGAACTTCTTTTTGTGTGTGTGTGTGTGGTAAAAGTATTTGCATTGGTATTCGGTATCGAAAAGTACTCGCATCCAATTATCGTATCAGTTTAAAGGAAGTGGTATGTATCTATCTATGTACAGTATGTATATAGTTCCTAGTTTTACTTCTCTATTTGCAGCATTATTAAATGAAATTTTTGGCTGATATGCCATCTGATCTTCCTTCAGGTGATACTCGTACCCTTTGAAAGCACAGAGTAAGGTTAAGACCAGCATTAACATCCACTCTGCAATCAGAGAAGCTCCTGAGGGTTATTGAGCTGAGGTTCAGGATAAAGGCCTCCGGTCATCTCCGTCAGACTGCCTGGCTACCACGTATACGCATCAGTCATGTTTATCCGTGTCCTCTACGTTAACCTGCAGGTAATGACACCTATTCACACCGCCGGCCGTGATTGCAGCATGTGTAAATGGACGGCACTGATATAAGTCATCGACTCACTGCAGATGATACCCGCACACAGAGAAACGATTCTGTCCCTCGGATTTGTCGGCTTTCTCCTCTCTCATTCAGTCCTGCCAAACTTGCTCATTTGTCCTTGGATTAATTCCTGGTAGAGGGGAGCCAGAATGCCTCCCGCCTCGGCTTGTACGAGCTCTCTGCAGCCAAAGCCTCGTCTGGCTCGGCAGCCTGGCCTTGAATGGCTTCCTGTGTGGGCTGGGTTGAATTTCTGGTCAGGACCGGCACCACGAGGTGCCAACTGTTATTCAATAAAAGTGAAGTCTGACGGTTTGGGTTTGACCTTTGAAACTTAAGGCATTGGCCACAGCGTCATCGTCTAATCTCGTACGATGCAAAGTCATCTGCAGAAGTCCTTCTCTTGCTGCCTGTTTCAGGGCTGCTGAGAACTCTGCTCCACTCTAACATCTCAGCCACCATGAATCTATAAGAAGATGACCTGTAACCAAATGAAATTCTGTGTACATCCACTAAAGCTAGGGTGGCAATAGTTTGATTTCCAAAAAAAGAGAACATTTGGCCCAGTCCTCAGTCTATTTATATATGAGCTCTCACTTTGCACAGCATTAGTATAGATTTGTGTCCTTTTGTCCTATTGGATCTTTGCCACATATGCCAGCTACTCCAGCTCCGCTCTTCTGTGAAGCTACACTTCTACTTTGATATGTTGTAAACCAGGGGCGGATTTAGGATTGAAGAAGATCAGGGGCTAAGCCCCAGATGACTGACGGGCAAAACATTTTTGCTTTAAATGATTAGGCATCTCAACTTTCGCATTTTGATCACCTTTAAGCAGATAAAAGACATTGGAATAAACTTAATATGCTTGAATCAAGCAAAACAAGACTCAAATCATATTAACTACCAACAACTGTCAGCTGCTGGCTGAAGTCACCTCAAATCACTGGTCCAGAAAATACAGCTTACATCCATTAAGAGCAGATAATATAAAGCAACAGGGCCACTAAAATCTTACTGTCTTAGACATGAACCTGGCCACTGTTGTTCTTTCCTGTTCCCTTCTTTATTCTTACACTGATTTAATCCTGTTTTTCTTTGCTTTCTGCTCAAGTTTGTATTTCCAATTCTCTCAACGACAGCTTTAATTAATTACATTTACACACAAACATTTTCAGGATTACCATGACAGCATCTGAGCTAACCCTAACCCATCTCAGATTTGAACTTCATACTCAATTCATCCATCAATCGGGGAGCTCTCAGCAGGTTGAAGAGTTACTGAGGCTTTGGGGCACATCTGTGGCCTCCGCAGCTCATCTGATAAACTCCAAGGAGCCATTTGGGCCCGAATCAGTGTTTTTATCATTGTTGACAAAAAATAGTGACATGTATTTTTCTGCTTGATGTGTGATGGCACGATATGGATTATTCAGGGTCGGCAGGAACCCGGAACTTAGAGGGAGGGGAAGGGAGGGGCGATACGAACGAGGCAGACGAGGCATGAAGGGCAAGCAGAGTTTATAAGTGCATTGTGTTGCAATTAGAGATGTAGAGCGGGTGCGGGGTATCGGATGAATTGGATTAAGACTAACTAGGATGTACGAAGCGGATCTGAAACGTGGTCCCCGCTCCTGAACATAAGTCAACATGTTAACTCCATTTGTGGAGGAATCAGCCTGAGCGCCCAGGGAGCAGAGCTACTGCTGCAAATTTTTGTTGTCTGTCATTTTAACTGGGAGTTAAATGAGTTGGGTTGGGGGAGGGGGGTATAACTGTAAATCTGTGGGGGAGGGTTTGGAATTGGGTTATTTTAGCCTGTAAAGTACACTGAGATGCAATTCTTGTATGAAAGGCACTTTTGACTTGATTTTGACTGATACGGTCATAATCGATTTGTATAGATTATGTTTTTTATAGATTGTTTTTTTTATGTCGAGTACTGTCCTATTTTCCTTCTTTTTAATGAATGTTAAATCTGAACAAACTGACCACAAGGTGCCATCACACATAGAGCACATGAATAGGCTACAGTTATTTAAGCTCCTCCCAAAACTACCCCCCTCCCTCAGTGTTGAGCGGCTTCTCCATGACTCATTCTCTTTTCCAACATGGTGACTGTGAACAGGGTGTAGGATGAAGTCCCAGTCACACTGCAAACCCTTTGTAACTCTTCAAAGTCTTGTCAGACCCGACTTTCAGCTTTTTCTGTCGATTGTGGAAAATGTTCGGTTAGCAGGATCTGTGCTGGGGAGAAGGATGTCTGGGCCTCTGTGTTTAGGCTGCTGCCTGAGCCTGGATAAAGGGAAGGATTTGTTGTTAAGATGGTTCCTAAAAAGTATTTGGGCCTCAAGATAAGTGCATTCCACACTTTTCACATTATTGTTGAAAATAAAGAAAATCCAATGAATGAAAAAACACAGAGGTTAAAGGTTAATGATGCTCTATTATAAGAAGGCAGAGGGGTCATAGCGTTGCTTCTGAATTGCTGTCCAGGTTGCAGCAGGAGAGCCAATCCAGAGTGTTTCTCCTGGTTCTTCTAGTTATCATCCATTGAATTCTATGCATGAGAGCAGGTAATCTTTAATTCAAAATGTGAATAAAGGCAAATGAGGAGGAAACACCAGAGCTTGTTAGTCACCACCATCAGTAGTTCCCCAGGCAGCTCCTTAGGGGACTTCTTTTAATCTAGCTTAGCCTCGGGCTACAGCTGCACCCCCCTCAAGGATCCAAAGTGGATGAAATTAAAGATAATCAATGGTCCAAAAAAAAAAAAAAACCTTTGATAAAGTTTACATTTCTTGATCTTCAGTAACCATGGCGACTGATGTCCAATAAACAGCTTGCAAAAATTGCTTCCTACTTTGCCCGTTTTAATAATGTATGCAAATCTATCAAGGTTTATCCATTGGACGTGAATGTAAAGGATTTCAAACGAAGGTGAAGTGAAGTTGCCACAGAGATTTCTTTTGACCTTTCCCCTCACCGCTTTAAAAACAACTCGAGGTCTAATACATCCGTCTCTCCTGCGCTGCTCCACCTTCAGCCAGACTCTTACTCTTCACTGAAGTTCAAACTCCACCTGAATGTATTTTCATGTGAGAAAGTTAAATGTGAGGTGAGGAAATCAAATATTCATTCCTGTTCAAAAGACCAACATACAAATAGGTCTTAGTGCTGAATGCTGCCTTGGATTCTGCTCTGTTTTTCATTCAGGTCAGGAGGCGCCTTGTGCTCTTTGAATTATGCTCTTACTGTTATCTGCAGGACTGGTGTCCATGCATTTCTTTTCAGTAATTGTGTCAGGTCTTATCTCCCCTTCATGACAAACTGCTAAACAATGATTTATTGTCTCAATTGACATTCTCTTCAGGATCTTTGGTCCTTGAATGCCTGAAACATGCTTAAACACGCTTGACTTGTGCCTGTGTATATGTTAGAGCACATCTAGGATGCTGTACAAGATGCCTGCTTCATGGAAATATTTCCAACAAGCTGGCAACCTCCAATACTTAATACTCTCATGGGAACTTTTTTTTTCTTATTTATTACAGTTACTCTGTCCATAAGGTTGAAAATCTCTCCATATTTGTGAAAGTGGTCAGGGGTGTGAATACTAATCGGTCAAAATGACAAATGACCTAAAAAAAAGGTCAAATTTAAATACAGTTTATTTATATTCACGACAGATATCATCTCAAGGCACTTTACAAGATAATTTTTTATTCTTGACTCACTTCTTCTTTGGCTTCTTCTGTCTTTTACTTGCATAAAAATATGTAAAAAATGTGCTACTCTTACTTGAGTACAGTTCTTGAATACTCTACATACGTTGAAAACTTAGAGAAAGAGTTGCTGGAACTCAACTTCAACGAGAAGTCAAATGATCTGTACAAATTTACAAATTCTGCATGATCTGTAAAAATTCTACTCATCAGTGGTCAGCATGGGCTCAAATTTTCATCTAAATCGGATCTACTCCTCCTGCATCCGTAAGTATATGGTTAGTGTAAGAAATATAAAGTCATTGTTGAGATTCATTTTCCTCAACTCAGACTGTATCCCTAGTTCTGTAGGTGATGATCACAAAAGCGTATAAAGACACTTTGGGCCTGATTTATCAACGATTTGCGCTTGTTAAAACTCAAGCTCAAACAGCACAGCGTTGCAAAAACACACATTACCTGCTTTACTTATAGAGCACTGCGCCTCTTAAACCCGGAGCAAGACGCACGCGATCCATTTAGCTCGTTTCCCTAATCTGAATATGCAGTATGGGCATTTCTGTAAGAAGACGCATAATATTGGGAGGAGAAAATTTGAATAAGTAGGCCTTCCAGGCGCAGCGTGATTTACTAAGCATAAAAAAGTTTGCGCCGACTATTTTAGTGTCTATTTTTAGCACTTCTGAAATGCCTGTCTTAATTGACAAAAAAAAAATGTCATTCACACACTTTAACCTATTAGTTATTAACACTCTAATATCCATAAACCTGACAGTTATATAAATATTTACCTGTTTTTCCCCCAAAGATGCATCATAACTCATCGCGCTCTCATCACGTCTCTACCTGGTGAAGACGCGCTAAGCGCACGGTGAGTTATGATCCTCTTGGATCCTCATTAGTTTCCTCCGTAGTGGATAATCTTCATGGGTTCCGAATAATAAAATGTAGTAATCATATACTATACCACAATAATAATTTGCATTATATATGACATTTTAAAAACAAATTCAGACATTTTAATTCAGTTTTTTCTACTGCAACTTGATATTTAATCGAGGCCATGATAACGTGCGGTACATTTCAACAACATTAATAGAATATGGACGTTTTAGTGACCTTGTTCTGGACATTCTGCATCTCAATATCTGACTATGGATTATGATGCAGCAGAGAGACGCACACAGTTTATTGGTGACAAACAAGAACCTTAATTCACAATATTCTCATATTAATTAACTCTGTAACATCAATAGAATTGATATGTATGTAGTTTTCCCCCCCTTTATTTTGATAAATATAGATCATGAATCCATACACATATTCCCCCCCTCTCTACCTGTGGTGCAGCTCACATTAGCGGCTACAAACTGCTCATTTGAATACTGCTACTTGCGTCTGTTATGAATTGCTCATGCAATCTTAGTAGATCTTAGTAAACTAAGGACAACCCACTCACCAAAGTGTTTTAGCGCCGCACGCAATTTTGCGGTCATTATCAGGAATCTTAGTAAATCAGGCCCTTTGGTTTTCCATGCATTACTGCTTGTAAACGGAGACACAATCTCAGGAGGGGATCCTTTTTTTCTTCCAATCTGCTGGAAAGACAGACGACTTAAAAACCTTCGAAGTGGATGTTTAGATAGCTTTTAAACTTCTGTTCGAGCATCCGGGAGTGTACCATTAGTGGCAGTTATTAAAGGAGATGGCAGAAGTCGACTTGCGGTTTCCCACCGTTTTGCAGTCCAGTAAACGAAACCGCCAGGTTTGTGGGAATCAGCTGAGCGAGGTCGCCTGTCCATTTGGACAAAATCTTTTCTTTTCTTTTTATCTTTCTTCTGGACCGGACTTTGACGGCTGCTTTGTGACCGACCATGCAGTGAACTGCCTCATACTAGGACCAAACCTGTTTTCAATTCTTCTGTTTACGTGTCTGTGTCAAGATAAGTTGGAAGGATTTAGATCCCTTCATAAAGTTGGGCTGATGTGTATTGAACGCTGAATTTACCGTTTTCACTGAAGCTCCTGATCGCAAGTTGTGAGTTTTCTGTGTTTTTAAACTGGTTAAATCCAGATCGGAGCTTTTTTTTTATTTGCACAGCTAAGCACATTGATACTCGAGCTGGAACTCTGCTCCTTCTCTCTCTCCTTGTTCTTTTCTAACTTCCGTCCTTCTGCCTCTCGACTTATTATACCAACACAATATTTGGACTTTTGTCCCACTGGCAGCTGCTGCACACTCGCTTTAGACCACATGCTCCAATGTTAGCTCCTCGGCTAAAGTGGAACATACATGTATTTTATCCATAGGAATACAAGACAGAGTTAACAAATAGTTATGTGGAAGAATATCTAGGTGATAAAGGATTTTGGGAAAACATCTGTGTCCTATCAAATATGTTGGGCGTCGTAGTGACAAACGAATATATAGATATTAGAATATATAGATATATAGATATATAATAGGCTTAAAGACTGGGCGCTGAACTAAAAGAGTGAATCTTTTCAAACAGGACTCAAGCTGTGGGTGTACAGGTTGGTTTTTCTGCTCAGAAGTATGTAACCAATAAAATTTTACCAGTGAAAGGCTGCACATTTCAGAGTGAAGTTGTTCCGACTGATTGTTTAACCTTATCGAATTCTGTGCATGTTGTAACCGACCAACAGTTGGACCACATTGTTCTATAGTTTACCTTGTTAAAGCTCCACAAAAACAACAAAAAAAAAACATTTCCACACAACTGATTTGTTTAGATTTAGCAATAATGAATTTTGTTGAATGAACTAAATGTAAACATGTTGGGTGAACCTAATACATTTAGGTTGCTGTAAGGCACAACACTGGGAATGAATTTGTTTCTTACAGCAACCTAAATGTATTAGGTTGACCCAACATGTTTACATTTAGTTCATTCAACAAAATTCATTATTGCTAAATCAACCCAATTCAGTTAAGTGGAAATTGTAGTTTTTTTAGTGTACATATTAGCAACTGTAAGGTGAGCCATGCTTCTTCCCGCTTAACTGCACACGCATACGCATACTTCAATATTCAGTGTGTAAATTGAATATTTAGCTTACTAATTAGACATTTAAAATGTGACAATGATACACAAATAAATGATGTGGAAAAAATAGTATTTAGAAAAAATTGCTCCCGTTTTCTTTCTTTAATGATAGGCAAAATCACTGAAATTATTAGTGTTCATTTTTCTCTGTCACTTTGCAAATGGCACCCCACACAGTTGGAGTTCAAGAGAGACGGAAAAAAATGGAATGTTGTAAAAATCTGACGTCCTTGATGATTCTATACATGAGAATCCAACGTTTCTATGAATAAAAGCATAAATACCGTTTTACTGTAGAGCTGTGAGTGTTAGACCTGCAGAGAAGATGTGCTGGATTCACATGCGATAATAAAAAAGATTTTTGTATGCTGAATGTGAAGTGTATGAGAAGAGCCAGATGCTTTGTTTCTCCATGTAAAATTCCTGCATCCTTGTTAGATGTTTCCAGGTCGGTTTCATCCATACAGATAATTCACAAGAACAAGTAATCCTGAGACAAAACGAAGCGAAGGGCTTTGTAGTTCAGACATGAAAAAAAGATGTAATCACTGTGTAAAACCACAGCTCTGCGTACTTTTAATGCTTATTACTGGCACACATCTTATAATGACTTCCTTAAGCCTTTCAAGTCTTAGAATGCGTTCTTTAGCTCCACAGTTGAGAGATCAGGCTCTTAATTCCAAAATTTGGTCACACAGTGAATCCATCCAGGGTAGCGTGGAGGAGAATGAGCACGGTGCAAAGTGGGTTAACAAGCAGTTAGGAGCGGCATATGGCTGCAAATCAAGGAATGCGCTCGCAGTGAAAACCCCAAACAGCCTCATCATCATCACCAGAAAAATAGCAAACAACAGCAGCAAACAGTGACAGGTCTGTGTGCATCAAAGAGGACGACTCGTGAAACCGAAGCTGCAGGTAGCTGCCGAGTTGTTCAATATTCCACGAGCATCCCTGCAAACCTCACATGGCCCAAAATAATCTGCTCCAATGCATCAGAAAATGGAGGAATGTGCGTCCTTCCCTCATCAGCAGAAAAACAAAGAGGGAGGAAATAAATTGACAGCGTGGTGTTAAGTTTTCAACAGCAACTCTGGGCAGTAATTACAAGTGACAGACATCGGGCTAAATAAGGCTCCATAAGACAGATCATTTACTAATAAGCAGCTCCAATTCCTGAGACCGCTATGCAAAGTAAGCTCCTGGGGACGCTGCACCCTGACAGGCCTTGATCAATTTCGTTTCCAATGAAGACGCATTATTTTTAGATATGTGACAAGGAGTCAAACAACTCTGCTTCCCAAGCATGTTTCACTTTTATATTAGCAATAGGCACAAGTGGTGCATTTTCCACAGGAAGATGTGACAGGCTAATCCATAGAGAGTAGTGTTTCTGCCTCAGTGATCCCCCCTCGTGAGCATGACAGCTGGAGCTATCTCCAAACGTCAGCAGGTAGAACTTGTTTGCATCATTATATATGAGCCCTGTTTGTGCTTCCAGAATTCATTTTCCAGATTAAAGAAGAAAGTGTGAAACAGATTCATTAGGTGCTCTTGTGACTGTGCGCCGCGTGGAGCTCCTACAGTAATGAAAACTGATCTGTCCCCTGGAGAAATCTGGTCTCACATGATTACAAAAATGAGACGTGAGGAAAACAAATAGTTCCTGATGCCCTGCAGAACATGAACCCGACACATCCCCCCACAGGAGAGTGTGCCAGTACCCTGCGTTTCATATTTGTTTGGCTGCTCACGCCGCGGGAAATGGTAATTGTTGCTTGTATATGCATGTTGGGGAATTTTTTCCATGTTGATATTTTCTTTCCTCCATCCAAGGACAATTACCAAAGAGTAGAGCAGATACCAGTGTTTGCTGGCAGCAAAGGCAAAGTTTAGATTAAAGAGGAATAAAAGGAGACTTTAAATACGTGGAGCTTTGCACAGACACAGTTGTGACTGATCTCCACCTCGAGCTGAGGCTTTCCTCTGCATGACTAATATATCTGTGCTTTTTCTTTATGCGTATGGAAGCCTTCTTGAACATTCTCCAGAGACACGTCTCCTCTTTGAACTGTACTCTTTATCCATCAGGACCATGTCCACTGCAGAAGCAGCACAACTCTGGCTTCTCTGCAAAGAATAAATCAGCTTTTGATGGCACGCGGTCATGCTCCGAAACAGGCAGAAATGAAAGGTGTTGGCGGCGTAAATAAACTCGGAGTAGTTTTGAATTTTGCCCCAGTGCTGTGCAGCAGGTGAGCTCTGCAAACACAGATATTGCAGCTTGGTTTCATTAGGAGAGAGAAAATGGGTGCATAACAGAAATCCCTGTAAATCCCTGTGCTGAGCTGATGGGCATAAATGGTGCATTTTCAAAGCAACGTCCTTCTATTTAAAGGTGCTTCATTTGTGCTTCCTCTCTGAGCCATGGGAGAGATTTCACACAGAGAGCAACACGTGTGCATCAGAGTGCATGTTAAAATTATATTTTTCATAATTTTAATGAAAGTAGATTTAACAGTAGCAGTGTTTCCTCATATTAGAGTTGTGGAGTTTAGATCATATCTGCAGCATTTCTGACTGCAGTTTGAAAGTTCTCGAAGTAGAAGGAAAGGAAAGGTTTTCTCTGGGTACTGTGGTTTAGTTTGGCTGCCTTTTATGTAATTATGTGATCATATATTATAAACATTCAAAGCACAAGTGTTTGTGGCTGATGAGAGGAAAAACAGGTTTAAATTCCTGCGTTCGCATATCCACCAGTCCAGGGTTTAAAAAGAGCAGAGTGGACAAATCTGGAAAAGATGGAGGAACTTGCACTCCTACTTGGATTATCTGCTCCCAGAATTCCCAGGACAAAAACAAATTACACCACATAAAAAAATGTACAATGCTAAACCTAAATCATTTCCTTGATTTTCTTAATTTTCTTTTTTGCTGCATAAAACGTCTTTTAACTGCCTGTTTTTATAAACCTAATATACCTCACAGTGGACTGTAACATCTACCGGCTTCCTTATCTCCTCTTGTAAGGGTACACCCAATCAGGAACAAGCAAAAAGGAAAAGTGGTCCTGGACTGGCTGGTTTGCAAACGGCAGCATATAATGCGTCAAATAGCACTGTAAATATTGTTTCAGCTTCCCAAGCCGCATCTTTTGAATATTAAAGACCTGCTCTATGAAAACCTAGACAATACAAGCAAACGTTATTTTGTTTTCTTAATTTATTTTAATGAATTAAGGGAAGCTTGATTATTTTTCCTTGAGGTAAAAAATGCAACACATTTTGATTAAATCCCAGATTTCTTTGGCCTTTCTTCAACAGATCTTCACTTTGATTGGGAAATTCGACTCACCATTAAGTTCAAAAACGGCATAATTCAGAATAAATAGTATTCAGCCACTCAGTCCTATTTGTGTTTTTTTAGTTCAGGGTTGGAACGAAATACTGGTAAGAAACACTTTGTTAGTTTGGTTTAGGCCTTGTTTTCAGGAAACATATAAGAAGATGGACATTGTTGAAGGTCTGGCTTGAGTTTTGCTTGGATCCATCAGTCATTTACAGGTTAACAGTAGAAAAAAAATACTGTCATTTTGTTTGAGGAATTAGGAGCTAAAACAAGGGGTGTTGTTGAAGGGAAATTATTTTATAATTAAAAGAACAAACTTAAAAATATTGCTTAGGCTGTTACACCAAGGGAACACAAGGACATGGGTAAAGACACATGAAAATACAGAGAATCCAGAAAATAAATGAAGTGATCAGGAGCTTAAATATAATAGGCAGGAGTGGAGAATGGCAGTGAAACAAGAGGAGATAATCAAACGCCACAAACTTTCATGATTTTTATACAATACCTTAACACAAAGCAGTACACCATTATGAGGTTAATGTCATGCATAGTACTGCATAGTAGTATTTTTGCAATAAAAGTGTGACATACATAAGTAATAATATTTCCCCTGAATCAGTACTTTCTAGAATGATGATTCAAATAATTTACAACAATAATGGACATTTTTCTTAATTAAATAAGTCCTATTAAAAGTTAAGTAGAGTTACTTGCTAAAAATATCTTTTACTTTTATACATTTCAACACCAAAGGCAAAATATTGGATCGGAACTCAAAATTATGTCAGATTTGAGGTTAAAAGATCGGATCAGGATCGAAGATCCAAAATGTTGATCGGGTCACCCCCAATATTTATCCTGTGCTGTCTAATTGCTTTATCAATTGGAAGAATATATATATATATATAGTAAAGAGAATCGGTCCGAGCACAGAACCCTGTGGTACTCCACGAGTAACCCTTGATTGTGAAGAAGATTTATCATAAACGAACAAACTGGAATCTGCCGGACGGATATGATTTAAACCAGCCTAGTGCTGTTCCCTTAATCCCAACATGATCTAACAAGAACAGAACAGTCACAAGTCCATTATCTAAGGCCATTAGAATATCATTTGTAACGTTCACCAGTGCTGTTTCAATATGGAGGACCATCCCAGCTGAAACTTACAATAAATAAATTAATTTAATAAAATAAATAAATAAATAAGTTAGGAAATAAATAAAATAAAAAAGAATGAATAATGGAAATACATAATAAAAAATGTAAATACATTTGTAAATAAATAAATATAACAATAAATCAATGTGAAAATAAATACACATGAGTAAATACAAGTAAAAAGAAATGAACAAATAACAAAATAAATAAATATGTGTGGAAATCCAGAAACGATTTTGTTATATATATTTCCACGTTTAGTTATTTATTTACAATTTTATTGTCTCATTAATTTATTTTTCCCACATTTATTTTTATTTATTTACACCTTTGTTTATTTCCATGTTGTTAAATTTAATTATATATTATAATAATTATGGATATGCAATATTGGTTAATGTTTTAAAAAAACAAAAAAAAAACAATTGTCATCATGCTTGAGAGATTTCTAAAATAAAAGTTTAATTACAGTGAACCAAAAATCCTGTTAGGGATGCAACAACACCACTTTTTTTTTTTTTTACTGATATGATACGATTTGAGTACTTGCCGATACCGAGTACCAATACCGATACTTCTACCACACAAAAAATGCTATGAATTAGAAGAAAGGTTTTATTTTCTTCTCTTCTTGTTTCAGCAAATGTTGAATTAGATATAAAAATTTAATATTAATAAAAATGACAACAAAACAAAAAATTTATGTGAAAACTAAAAAATGTCTGTAAAATTATTGCAGTTCCCTCATTTTAAGTATCATTTCAGGGTGTCGGATAACTTTCCCTGTTACCGATACAGTACATAAGAACGGTATCAGTATCAGTGCATCCCTTGTGGATATTATATCTAAGATGGGGCTGTAATTGAAGGGAAGATTCTTTAAATAATTTGGTTTGTGATTATCAGAGTAAAGGGATTGTTTAAATAAATTGATTCCATTTTTAGGTTACATTAGCCTGTTCTGTTTTGGGAGGTTAACCTTTGCAGTACCGATACAATACAATTAATTCTGGAAATCTGAGCTTTGTCCCGTCTGTGTCTGATACCATCATGCTTTGCTGCATGGTTCATCAGAACAGGGTCTGCCTTTTGAGAGGTCATTTCTACAGAGCAATGTCTCTGTATGATACTTACAGTAGCAGAAGCCCTCAGGCCTAATTGGCACGGCCAGTAAGGAACATACGCACTTTCCAGTGGGAGCCCATCTGACAGTGCCACTCGCTGATGACTTCCTACATGTTCTCCATATGTGGCGGACAGACGGGCCAGAGCAGACACTGCCCTTGAAGTAACGGAGCCAAGTCTCTGAGATGTTACCTCTGCCTTTCAGCCGTGCCTGGAGCCGGAGCTTTCTCGCCATGACGGACAAACTCTGAGCGGGAAGGCCTTAAACACCTAGTCACCTTCACCTGCAGCCAGACGCTCTAACTACCCGCTCAGAGTTGTTAAAGCCATAACTGCTCCATTACCCTCACCTTCAACCTGCTTTTTTCTCACAAACACACGTTGACTCATAGAAGAAAAAGTGATCTGAGAAGGACATAATGAGCAGAGGAGGGGAAAAAGAGAAGCTGAATGCTGGGAATTTAGCTTCCAGGTGGGAGCCTAAATGGACCCGGTTGGTCATTAACATGCATGGGTCTGACTCAGATGTTTAAGGTTATCCGTTCCTCTCCCAGTTACTTCCTGATCCGCTCCTAATCAACGCAGGTTTACCAAGCGAGCGATTCTCCGAATACTTCCACAAGGCCGAATCCCTGCCGGCCCGATTCTGAGCCGTCTGCACGGCGCCGGCAGGGTTTCAGGGGCTGCAGATGCTGGCGCATATTTAATAAGCCTGATCACAGGAGCCCCGACCTCGTCATGTAATTCCACTACCCAAGGTGCATCTGTTCGGCTTGTAGCCGACGGAGCCTCATGCTGGCGCAACAGTTTCACAAAGTCACACAAGTCATGGAGTGGCTGAACGGCTGCCGTGGCAACAGGCAGGGCAGGTACCAGAGATGCAGAGAGAGAGCTGATGGGAGCTGCAGGTTTAGACGTCTGGGGTGTCGTCTGTAAAGTTACACAGTCAAATATTAACAGCAATAATTTGTGTTTTTTAGCCTGCCGTCAGAGAAAGAAAATGAGATTCATTTTTCAAAGTATTATTTGGATCAGTGTTATTAATTCTTTTATAAATGTCACAGTTTAAAAGTAAATATTTTGTTACCAAATTAAATACTCAGCTTAGCAAAACTCCATATAAACCCCTGCTGCCACTGAAGTTGTTGTTGCTTTAAATCCAACAGTTAATATCCGTATAGCCATTAAAACGGCTCATCCTACGTTTTAAACTGAAATGTTGAACATGTGTGGGGGAGAATAAACAATGTTGGCGGTGTTATAGAGGTTTGCAAGACTCACTGTTATTTTGGTTATCAATTTCTGCTTATTGAAAAGTAGGCTACATTTGCCTAATAGCTAGACATTTAGCATGAGTTAAATATTTACTTTGAACATGTATACTTAGCTAACCATTTAAGCTTGCTAACTAAATATTCAGCTGCAATTAAAGATTTAACTTAAGTATGTACTTAACTACTTTGTCGACTAAAAGTTTAGAGCTGCCTTAAAATAGAATAGAATAGAATAATCCCTTAATTGTCCCACATGGGGAAATTATGTTGTTACAACAGCAAAAAACAGATGTACAGACAGAACAGGACACAGAACAGAAACACACACAATTATTACAGAAGAAAGAAAAATATTTACATCACATACTGTAGTTACCAAAACAGGGTACTGTATAGTTTTTAAAGTAATTATCAATTTAGACTTTAGAATAATACGGATTGAGCGTTGAGCAGTGCAATTTTCAATAAGTTATTATAAATAGTCTGCTAAGCGATTATATCTAACTTTTATGTTTTGTGTGTTTCATGCTTAATTGCTCTTTTTACTTTATCTAATGTATTCTATACTTTTGATTAAATATCAATCATATGTTTTGTTCCTTTTTAAACAAATCATATAAAGCACCTTAAATTATTATTTTGTTCTAACTTTGCTATACAAATAAAATAGTCTTTCCTAAATTTTTGTTATAAAGATAAATGCTTAATTTGCAGCAAAATGTTAACTTTGTAAATTGATAAATAGCTTGCTACTGTGACATCTATCATTTAGTACATAACATGGATGAACATATGACTTTGAGAAATGAACTCACACTTTTTTTCTCTTATGAGAGGCTAAATATCCAATATCATTGCTGCTAAGCATTTGATTGTAAAACTTTACGATCAGCATATCATGCTGACACAAGTTTCCAGATCCTCCAGTGTTTAAATTTGTTAAAAAAAACTCTTAAGAATGTTCAAGCTTGTAAGAAGTGATGCCCTGGCTGGGTACCGTATTACCCAGAATACCTGAAGATCATCAGATAACTCTTCCAGGCAGAGACCCCCCGTTGGATCTCCTGAATCTGATCAGAGTAACTAAGAGCTGAACTCAGTCACAACCGACTTTCCCCACAATATTTCCCAGCATCTTCAGCCTCCTCTAAGCATCAACCACCTCAAGTCACAAAGTAAACACACTGCAAGTTTCTACGCTGCTTTACTTAAATGCTCCGAGCCAAATAAGATGTTTCTGCCTCGCTTTCTCTCCCTGAAGACTTCTGCTGACCCACTTTCGCTCCTCCCGCTCACCTTCAGGGCATCAACTGAATCTGGAATATTTTCTAAGCAGTGTTTAGAATCAATGGGATATGATTAAGTAATGACTCAGAAACAATTAGGGTAATTTTAAACAGCCACAGTGTGCAGCAGCTTGCATGAAGAGCTGCTTGTTGCAGCTGTGGAGCCTGGTTCTGGGAGCAGACCCCAAATATTCCTGATACACAAACAGATGGGTTCTAGAAACTCTGGATGCGGGATTAAAAAGTAGACTTCAGTCACAAGTGGGATTTTTGTTTTACAGCCAGGTGGAAAACACTAAGGGAGATATTAAGGGGAACGTTAGCTCAAAGAATAAAGGGTATCTTTACTCTCTGAAGAGATGTATTGAAAAAAATCTAAATGAACAAATGTAACATCTGACACAGTGAAAAATAATATTAAGCTTTGCTTGAATGAACCTAAACATGGCCGACGGCCAGTAATTAAACCTGAGATCAACTACCTGATTATTCTAAAATTATTTAGAAGTAAATATTGATAAAAATTGATCAGGGATTTCATTAAATTTCTTGATAAGATAAAAGGTCTTGAATCTCTACTTTAATTAATATCTAGTTATTCTGAACAACTCTCCATGCCTCTAACTGGTTATTTGTATCAAATCTATTTCACCAATGAAGTGTTAGGAATTAATAAATAATTAGGAATGTTAACAATACCACTTTTTTCAAACCGATATGATACCGATACTTGGATCTTAGTACTTATTGATACCAAGTAACAGTACTGACACTTCCACCACACAAACAATACAATGAATGGGAAGACAGGTTTTATTTTTTCCTTTGCTTGTTACAACAAATGATGCCGAATTGGGGAATTTCCACATTTTAAGTATCAGTTCAGGGCTGCACGGTGGAACAGTGGTTAGCAGTGTTGCCTTGCAGCAAGAAGGTTGTGGGTTCGTTTCCCAGCCCAGGGCCTTCCTGCATGGACTTTGCATGTTCTACCCGTGCATGCATGGGTTCCCTCCAGGTACTCTGGCTTCTTCCCACAGTCCAAAAAAACATGACTGTTAGGTTAATTGATCACTCTAAATTGTCCTGGAGATAGGCACCAGCCCCCCGGTGATATCGGCCCCGATCACCAATAAGTATCTGTATCATGCCTCCCTACTAATCATATTTAAAAAAATTATTAAACTTTATCAACCTAATTATTTCATACCTGAAGTGCTTCTCTTTACTCTTTACTAAGTGCAACAGCAGAGTCAAACATGCAAGACTAAGTGAGATATAGTTATTTTCAATAATTTTGACCAAAAAAAAAAATCTGTGGGTCCTGTGTGGATTTTTCATCTCCACACTGAAACAATCAGGGCATTTTTCCAGTAGTATTTATGTTGTGACGTGTTTCTGAAACAGAGATTGCTTCTCTTCTAGTTTTAGGTCCAGTTAGTAACAGCTACTCTTTTTTTTTAGCAGACACAAACTAAACAATTCTGTGAGGAATTAGCAATGAGAGTATGAGGAAAAGAGTCCGACTGTCCTGTAGCCAGTAGTTCCATCATCCGAACCAGTGATCACACTTTCTCACTCTCTAAAACTCATAGTAGCTCCTGAAAATTACACCTGGGCTCCCTTCAGTTCAGGCACTCTTTACTAAAATTAATGACTCAAAGTGACTGTGTGTTTAATTCACTGTTGAGATATTTGACTCAGAATTTCCTCCATGGCTCTAGTTTCAGATTTCTACATTTTTTAGTGCAGGCTCTGTGCTCACATCTTCCACAACATGTGTGGAAGTCTTGAACTCAGTTCTGCAGATGTCAGACCCAAAGCAACAGATTGATAAACAGCTTAAGCTGCCAGGCTGTCAGGAAGCTGAAGAAGCCTCTTCCTTCCTCTTCTGTCCTGTCTGTCCACCCATCCCAACCTGAAACATATGACCAATCACATTCACTCTTTTTGTTCCTGTATACAGTAAATCCAACCCTCTACATTGTTTACAGATTAAAATCACCTTTATTTTTAATAATTTAAATTCACTCCTTACTGCAGGCAAACGTTAAACCTGCAACATTTGGTGTTACAACTCTAAATGTGCTTAGGAAATACTTCACTTTGTTCCAAATGTCCAAACAGAAAAAGAAAAGTCATATTGATGGCGAGTTTAATTAGGATGCAGATGAATGTTTGATATACAAAAACAGACACCACTGTGGTTGCAGAGTGTAAATGTGATGTATTAAAACAAATTATAATGAATAGGTAGAGTGTTCAGAAGGCCGTTTCCATGGAGCTAAAGCCAAAATGTTTGAAACTGTAAATAACTTTTTTTTAATTAATCACAAAGATCTGAATCTAAAAATGTTTTATTTGTAACTAAAAGAAAAAAAACTTGCTAAACTTATTAATATATATATAAGTTTATTCAAGAAAATACAAAATAAAAATACCACAGAATTTTTGTTTAAACGTTCAATACATTAATTTTGTTTGGAATCCAATTTTTTTGTTTTTTCAAGTTCACAATAAAACCTTGACTTTTGTTTTCGGCTTTCATATTTGCAATTTCTAATATTTCTTCCAAGTACATAAACATTATGGCCCTAATTTAGCTCCCAAGTTTGATCCTCTGTTTGAGCAATATTGCAAATGTCTGAATGATGTATGAACTGTTAATGTTGCAGTAAGTTTCTATTTCATTCTGGTCGTTTTCCTGTAAATCTGAACGAAAAACAAATTCATCCTCAGAATGAAGGAAATAAGATACATTTTTTTTAATACATTTACAGAAGATCAACTTGATGGATAACATGTGGAGATGTTATTCAGGTGTGTGACAGCTCGGGGAAAAATAAAAGAAAAGACGTGAGTCTCTCAGTTGGAAAGTATAAAGATGCCGAGCTGAGTGGTTCTGAAGGATGTATAAAGTATCAAATATGAAAAAGAAAACGGCCATAAGTAGGAAATGAAGAAGTTGTATCTGTTACTCTGACAGATGACTCGCTTCTGTATCTGCAACAGATGTGAACATCAGATGAAGATGTTAGTTTCATTTACAGAGTGTCTGCGGAAAAACATTTGGTCCTCAGGTTGGGTTGTCCACCAAATATCATCACTCTACACCGGGGTCTTTGACCCACATTTAAATGAACAATATTACGTGCATTCAGTCAAAAAAATAAATCTACATATAAATTATTTATGTAAACACGAGCAGAGCAAAAAGTACCTGATTGTCAGAGGTCTGAGCACATTCCCGACTTAGTGCTTGTTCTTGATGCAATGCAGCAGTGAAAACCTCTGTTTTCCCAAAATAACAGACCTTAGATTTAATTAAATGATAATAATAGTAAATAAAATCCACTATCATCTATCTCGCTATTCAATTCTTTTCAAAAACACTTTATTTATAAAAGGAAATCAAATGCCGGAACTCATGTCTTCCAAATATCTTCTTATTGTCTTATGGATGGTGATGCTGTGGGCTGGAAAAGCCTCTGGAGGAAGACTGTTCCTGTATTATGATATTCTCACTACTATTATGACATGCTTACAGCTAAATGTCAGTGGATAATATATGGCAAGCCCTGCTAATCCACCTCATATGCTTTTGCCACTCCTCTTTAAATCTCTATATGGCTGTACGGTCAGTAGGAGTAGGGGATATGATCCTTGGTTATTATGATGGATAGAGAAGAAGGTTTGAACTTCCTCATTCTCTCTCTGCTCTTTGGTTCTACTCTGCATGCATGAAGCCTCCTTTTCAATTCTTTAAAAATTCTGGGTTGTACTTTAGGTGTTATATGAAGTTTTGAGATGCTAATCAGCTGCTCCCTGAAAGGTAAAAAAAAGTAAGACTGAACTCCTGGCAGCTGCTCCAGATTACATTGGTCATCACATGAGTACTGATAGGTCATTGGTCTGTGGGTCAATATCTTCAGAATCAACTTAATTTAGATCTGCAACAACTTGAATGATGGATGAACATCCAGTTACTCAGATGGACTAAGGACTTCACAATCTCCTCTTCTACTTTCTATATCTTTTCTCCGATGTTTATAGCATATTTATTTTAGACAAAAAGGAGATAAAATGGTAAAATCTAACTCAATTGATCTCATTGGGATCATTTTTTTCCTTCCTTGCACTGTTCCTCGATTCTCCAAATGTATAATTTCTAAAAATGAACGTTTTCATGTATCAAACTAATAGATGTGCGCCCTAACGGTGTTGCTTCTGTTGTTTTGCAGGTCATTCTGATGCTAACCAAACTCTTTGACTTCAACCTCAACAGTGTGACTGAGAGTTCATTATGGAGGTAAGAGTCTCACGCTTTTCACGAGATCATGCCTCGAGTCCGTCTGAGTTTCACACGGTAAATTGGACCAAGGAGACGGTGAGACGCGGTCCACACATTTCTCATGTCTCTAATCCTTTGATTTAAAACTTGTAGGAATAAAGAGCCATGTTCTCACACAGTGAGAATCAGTTAACTGCTTGAAACGTTGAAGGGGAAGTTAAAATCAAAGAAGAATGAACCTGAGTATGATCAGAACCAATCAGAACCCGTGGAGCTGAAGGTGTAACCTTCACCAGCCTTGTTAGTTGAGTCGGTACAGAGCTATAAGTCCAGAGTGTCTCAAACTCAGATGGTGCTCAGTTGGTTTTGATATAAGCTCCAAAAAAACAATTTTCAGGAACATTACAGTAACTTGCAAAAGTGTTCACACCCCTGGAACATCTTACATTCTATTACAGAGAAACCACAACTTTACTGTTTGTTTTCTGGATTTACGTAACAGACCAACATCATTGGGTCTGTGATTGTGAAGTGGATGTACAGTAATGTATTAAAAACATATTTAATTAATAAAAATCTGAGATCTGAGTACTTGCCGATACCAAGTATCAATGCCAACACTTCTTCCACACAAACATTGCAATGATTCGGAAGGCAAATTTTATTTTCTCCTCCGATTTTTACAACAAACGATGGTGAATTAGATGGAATATAAAATATTAATCAAAATTACCACGAAACTAAATTGGTTAATACTGAGTGAAAAGTGTTAGTTATCAATAATTCACACTTATTTTTTAATCAACTATATCCTGTACTTTATGTTTCACTTCCAGCTTCTATAAATTATGATGAATATGAAGAATATTTTGGAAAACTGATCCGTTGGATTATTAAACATATACTTAACATATATTGTAAATCTACTTGTGTTACGATCCTTTGGTTTCTGCTGTCTGGCCATGTGTCTTGCCAAATTGGGTGATTCCTTTGTCTTTATTTTCCTTTTTTTTTCTTGCATTTTGTTCCTTGTGCATTTGGAGTCAGTTCTCTTGAATCGCCGTCTTTTCTCCTTTGATTTGTAGTTCTAGTTTTAGTCTCAGGCTCTGTTTATATGGAGACCAAACACTTATAGTTTCAAAAACAGAGTTGCGCATTAAATATAAGAAATGGGGCGTCATCCACTCAGAATGAATGCTAGAGAGCTCATAAACAGTCAGACGACGTTGTAAGATTTCTCCACTTCTGGACCCGATTAAAACATGATTGTTGACATTCCTGAAATGTGTAAACGGGGCCGAAGCTCCTGGATTTTTGTTACCTGTTACTGGATCCTTGTGTTGCCCAGTTTTTGTCCTTCCTTCCATTTGCTCCTGTGATCTTTATACATTCAGTTTCTCTATTTTAATCTCTAGATTTGTCTCCTTTAAATCACAAACTATGACAACTTGAAATGCTTCCACTGAGATAAAATAATGAACACTGAATAAATTTCTCATTTTCTACCATCTCTGTATAGCTATCAATCCAAATACGTATTAACAAAAAATATTTTAAATCACTTTTTTAATAAATACTATTATCTAATTTCCCTTTAGGATCAATTTAAGTCTTTTTGAATAAAAAAGGCTTTTTTTGGTGGAATATCAAATAACCATCTTCACAGCCTGCGTTATTGTCTTAAAAAAAGACTTTATAGAGAAAGTTATCTGAAGGATTTCTCATCTGTCCTGTGTCTGCGAGGCTGCCTGAGGCGTAGCTTCCACACAGAGCTGTACCATCACAGGAGGGCACTTAGCTCGTTGGATCCAATGATGCTGCTGCTCACATGATGCTTCAACATCATCCCTATAATGGAGCCTCTCTAACGCTGTTATAAATCTAATCACCTGAGAAAACAGAGCGCTTGGTAATGGAGGGATGATTAAAGGTGTGTGTGTGGAGGAGCCTGACAGTCCGACAGAAAGACAGATGCGTGAACAGATGATTCACATTTTTGAGTGAGAGAAGAGTTTAATGAGTGGACAGAACATTAGGAGAAAATTTACAGCCGGGAAGACGGACCTCTGGGGAGAGATTTGAGCCTGAAGTCGGCATAGCTGCATGAGGTAACAGCTTGAAATGTTTCTGCCCAGAGAATGATGTGACGGACGCGTGCATGAATCTGTCAAGCGGTCATGGCTCCATGTAAAGTAGCAAAGTCAGCGGTTTTAACAAGCAATGACACACTTAAAGTCAAAGATCTTCTAAAATTAATCTTGCAGATGCTCATTGTTCTGTTCGTCTCCAGTTTTACAGATTTAGATTAATTATTGATCTAAAAAATGATTAGCTGTAATTGCCTGTATCCTCATAACCAATCATCACTGTGTTCTAAGTGATATTATTAAATCAGTGTGCGTGTAATTTGCTTTGATGTCATAAAATAAAACATTTCATGTGCAAATGAAATGTAAAAAGCTAGGTTCTAACAATAGAACATGACAGCAATACTTCCTGCTCTACTTGTTAATGCTTATTATTTATTGAAATGCAAAAATACTTTGATTTATTTTTTTACATTTTTACTATTTACTAAAATAGACTAAACCCTCAATATTTTAATAACATGAACAAGGAATGTGTAAATTTTGTGTATACATAAAACATAAAACAGGTCTCATATGTTGGCCTCATAAAAAGAGAACGAGTTGTGACGATGTTTTTATTTTGGGTTTGGGATGGGTGGGGTTTGTGGGGTCATTTTAATCTGTAAAGCACTTTTAGAAGCTATTTAGTTTGAAACGCGCTTTATAAATAAAGTTTGATTGATTGATTGATTGATTGCACCTATTTCCACCACCTGTCATCTCAAGGTACTTAACAAAAAAGGAAACATCAGTTTAATCCATTCCAGTTGATCCTAGATATAAAACAATTCAACTTTATTTTAATATTCAAACCAGTTAAAACGTTTTCTATTTTTGAAACCCAGCAGATGGCATTCAGTTAATGACAGGATTCTCTCCTCCAGGACCAACATGCAGTGACGGTAGATAGTCGTTTTCTATTGTGTTCTGTTGACTTCTCAGTAATCCTTAATGCTGAGCAGGTGTGTAGCGACAGTGGAGAGGAAAAACTCCCCTTTAACAGGAAGAAACTTCCAGCACAATCAGTACAAGTAGCCATCTGCCACGACTGTCTGGGGGGTTTGCAAAGAAACAAAAGAACTGATGTAAGAGTACTTTCTATATAAAAAAGTACAAGCTGACAACAGAACATGGAGGATGCTCGGTCACTGGGAGCATCATCCGAATGGATGCTCTCCATCCAGCAGAGGGCGTTGTAGCTGAGCAGGATAGCAGACCAGGTGGAGCTACTATGGAGAGAATAAACCGTGAGAGAAAACAAGATTAACAATCCCAATAATAACAGAATCTGGAGTGTAGTAAGAGAGAAAAGTAGAAGAATGAAGCAAAGTGGTCAGTCTGTCCTCCAACAGTCTAGGCCTATAGACACATTGAATGTTATTGTTTTTATCCGGGTATTTTCTCGCATGCGTACAACAGTGGAGGGCAAAAAGCAGTGCTGACACAGTTACTTTGAAAAAGTAATATGATTACTGACTAGTGGTTACTCCTTCCAAAAGTAACTTAGTTACTTTACTTATTACTTTATTTTAAAAGTAACTAAGTTAGATTACAAGTTACTTTGTTAGTTACTTTCTGCAGCTCCCAATAACACTCCGAACTGCCTCAACATAAACACAATAACCACTTTTACATATAATCACTTTATTTGAAGTGCATTTTAACAGTAAGAACGGATATATACTTGTTTTTTAACCTCACATTGACACCAGCAACTATAAAGGAATAAGCTGTGTCTTGGGGACATACTTGCTCTCTCACTGCATGTACAAATGGAGAGTTCCACTAGGGGGCAGAGTAGGCCTACAGAGTACAGAACTCAGATTCAGGCCAAAACAAACATGGCACCCGCAAAGGAGATTATCAGCTGTTTCGGCAGCAGTAGAAGGTAGGATCATATTTACCGCTATTGATACTTGTTTTCTTAATACTAATGCCGCCATGTACCTAATATATCTTTTTGCTCAAGAAAATGACAAAAATAGTAACTCACAGTGTCTTGAACAAGTAATTTTAATCTGATTACCTGCATGAAAAAAGAAACGCGTTAGATTAGTCGTTACTAAAAAAGTGGTCATATTAGGAGTAACGCGCTACTAAGTAACGCGTTACCGGCATCACTGGCAAAAAGTACCACAAATGCTAAGCCATGCGGTTTTGGTTGAAAAATTAGAAAGAAAAAATAAAACCTAAACCATCTTTGTGCCGAAAATCGAAAAAGTCACATCAGAAAGCTAACTGTATGTAGCGCAAAGCTTCCGGAAACGTTTATGACCGTTTATTTACAAGCTACGGGTGGATACTCCTCACATATGACCGCCTCCAGATCGGTATGGAGATATCTACAATTATATGATCCACATGCTTTGACTTTACACAGCAAAAGCAAATAAGGCATATAATCAATAGGACAACTCCCAGCGCCCGACTCTTCATACACATTTTATACCGATCGATCATCAACACAGATTGATAAGTCTACAACAACCGAGTTACCATTCAGCTAGCTTAACCCCCGACAGGACACAATTTGTAACTTCACCAGATTACTGACATGTCATAGACATATTCATAACCCAAAGACAACAACACGTTACGGAGTTATGAAGCAATTTCGTGGCAATCCGACAGTTTACCCCTGCGTTAGCACTCTATGTAGAGAACAGCTAGCTAATGACATCACCGTCAAGCTGAACGCAGCACCACAGCTTTTACTATGAACAGGCGCCCATAAAAAATAAAATAATAAACTTACAGCCAACATGTAATCAGGCAGCCGTTTGTACAACCAGAAACATGTAAGAAAGCTGAGATAGCTAAAAGCTAGCCCACAGAGCTAGCTTCCAGACTGTTTCAAATAGCTGACAAGCTACGGGTAGAAACTCCTCAGATATGACCATCACTAGTTCAGTTTATAGATGTCTACATTATTTGATTATTGTGCCTTTACACAGCAGAAGCAAACAATGAATACATATATTAACCCTCTAGGTGCCGGGGTTTTTTCTATAAAATATTCCATTTTGATATCTTTAGTTCAAAATGTTGTAGCTTTAATATGGTGATAGATAAAGGTAATGTCAAGCGGTCATGGCTTCATGTAAAGTAGCAAAGTCAGCGGTTTTAACAAGCAATGACACACTTAAAGTCAAAGATCTTCTAAAATTAATCTTGCAGATGCTCATTGTTCTGTTTGTCTCCAGTTTTACAGATTTAGATTAATTATTGATCTAAAAAATTATTAGCTTTAATTGCCTGTGTCCTCATAACCAATCATCACTGTGTTCTAAGTGATATTATTAAATCAGTGTGCGTGTAATTTGCTTTGACAAGGTAATAGATAAAGGTACACTATAAATTAGAAAAATCTTCAGTATGATCCAAAGTTTGTGTAACAAGCAAAATCATACATCTAATTTGCATATTATGACGTCATCAGTCGTTATCAACATACCTCCAGTGTTGGAGATGAGCAGATTCATTCATCAGACTGGATCCCTGGATGGATGGATCATTCACTCTAACTCAGCCATCGACGGCAGCGTATTTCATCAGCTGGAAACCTATTAAATATTATTACTGTCCTTTTTTTCTATTTCTGCAGCCTACAGCGCTGCACATGTTAACCATGCAGACAGATTTTTCCTTCACTGCCATGTAGCGCTGATCTGTTGACAACTGTCAGTTAACAACAATGGTAGTTAGTGGGGGAGATACGTCTTTCTGCACCCCAGAGAGCAGCTGGGAGGCGGGGGCTGGGGTGTGTGACGTCAAGTTTCAACATGTCTATAGCAGTATAGAGATAACTCAGGATAACCCAAGCCAATCTAACTATAAGATTTATTGAAGAGAAGGCTTTAAGCCTATTCTCTGCCTAGTATCTGCCTCACAGACTGATGCTGCGTTCACACTGCACAGTTTGTCTGCGTCAGGCTACGAACCCTGAGCAAAAAAGAGTGCGTGGGCTTTCAAGATGCATGTAGGGACGTCACTACAGTGAGACGCTCTGATTGGTTAATGCACTGCGTCAAGTCCGTCAAAAGTTCAGCAAGCTGAACTTCTGCTCTGCTTGCGTTTGCTGGAAAAGTTGACGGAGCCAACCCACACAACGCACCGCAGAGACTCTGACCGACCTCGGATGTATTTGACCATAGACTTTACATGTAATCTTGCCGCAACTGATGCTGCCGTTTGGGGCGGTATGAATGAAGCATAAAACTGGGAGCTGGTTCCACAGGAGGGGAGCCTGATAACTAAAAGATCTGCCTCCCATTCTACTTTTAGAAATCCTAGGAACTACCATTAAACCTGCAGTCTGAGAGCAAAGTGTTCTGTTAGGAACATATGGAACAATCAGGTCTCTGATGGATGATGGAGCTTGATTATTAAGAGCTTTATAAGTAAGGAGGAGGATCTTACAGAATAGACAGCAGGTTGTGCTGCGCTGCTATTTGCCGCTCTTGGTTGGTGTGACCGTTTATAAGGTGTCAAAGCAAATGTTTAGCTTTGTGGGCGAACATAGCCAATGAAGCTTGCCTCAGTGTTACAGCGTGAAAAAAAATGGCAAAGATTCAGTAGGTCACACGGACACAAAAATGTCTTTTCATCTTCATCCTCCTTAAAGACTGGAATTTGCATTTTTTTATTGTTTGTTTTGCTTTTCACTTTTAACATAATAATGTCTCAAAATATTATGTCAGATTTTGTTTAAATTTGGACTTAAAAAGTGAACTGTTATTGTTTCAGGACGTCAGACAAAGTGTAGCTTCTGTGAAAAGTAAAACACAGAACACGAAGTCAAAGTAAAAAAAAACCCAGCAAATAATGCATATTTTGATAGTACTAGGAAAAAGTGATCTAAGTCTAAGCCTATAGCTGCAGGTATATGTCAGGATGACCATCTGCATCATTATCTGGAAGGGTCCCTTTAAGGTTAGATCCCTCCCTCCCTTAGAACTTTCTCTGAACTTCTCACCTCCACATTCAACACTGTTGCTGCATTCTTCACTTGCTTTGGGTATCAGCAAGCTTCTTACAAACTAGTCGCTGTGTTGCAAACATTGGCCGTCTCCCCCTATTATGGGACGAAGCGGCTGAAAACGCATCCTAATTCAGGTTGTTGGATGCTTATTCATATTGTCTCCATTCACAGAGCTCAGCTAGTAAAAAAAAAAAACACCCTGTAGGTCTGTGCACATCTTCAAGAGGCAGAAGGTGAGCCACCGATTGTGACGGGCAGCGGGATGATGGAGAGGCACTGTGGATGTGGAGAGGAGGCGGGAAAGGCTCTGATTTAGTCAGCTACTCCAGAGATCCACTGAGTGAGAGTGCCAGGTTGCATAAATTCATCCTGGACGACTCATCGCAGCTGCTGCTTGTCTGGAGCGGCGCTGCTGGCGTTTTCTGCACACTGACTATTCTGAGATACACGCAGCTCTCTCTTCCTCTGAACCATGATTAACCAGATTCCCGACGGAGGGTGGAAACGCTGCGGCTGCCCATCAACAGTCAGTGTAGCACTTGTAACCGAGACTTTCTAATAAGCCTTTTAATATGCAGCTTCAGACAGAATTTTAATCTGTTGCAGGATGAGTAAAAAAGAGGCTTTTCTTTTGCTCGTGAAAGTTTTTAATGCCTCAGATGTTCCCAATATATCCAGAATCCATTCTCCCCATTGAGCCGTATCGGTGTAAAAGTGCCGATAACATTGCCGTGTCCTTGGACCGACTCATGCTGTCTTTGTGGAGGCCAACACGTGGACAGCCTGAAGCCGCTGTCCTCCTGCAGCTGCTGTGAAGTGATCATCCTCCCACCGTGGGGCGATCATCCTCCCACCGTGGGGTCAGTGCTACGGGTCACGCCCACGCCGGTTCCAACCGTTTCCGACCAGCTCCACACCTCCCTCGTCCATTAAACACTTCAGCTGGGGGGTTTTCTTTCACACACAATTTAATATGAGACATAAGCCAGCCTGAGCACAGACAGAATATAGTTTATGTATGATATCATTGTTAATGATTACTGCTGAGTGTTTTCCATCAGTGTGGAAAAATCTTCACCTTATTTTCTTTACATTATTATTTTTTAGAAATTTTAGGAATTTCAAAAACTATTTAATCTAGCTGAAAGTTTTTTTTTTTAATTGGGTGGATGGTGGATGTTGGGAAATTACCAAGAATGTAGTTATCTTTTTGGCAGTCAATAAGATTAATAATTTATGGAAAAATTATTATTATTATTCGGGGCCCCACTTTTATCAGGAACTTTTTTAATAGCCAAATTCCTATATCAGTCTCATAATTTGAAGGAATGAATTCTTTAGCGTTTATTAACCTAAACTTTCCAATTGGTGTGTGTTGAACAAGAAAGACATCAGTTACTTTCCAAACATATGAGATTTATTTACAGGAAAAATAAGAAAAACATTTTAACCACCAAGCTAGTAAAAGTACACACTACTGATTTAAAATAAATGAATAATTAAAAGGAAAGAACACAAAAAGATGAACATGTAAGAAGATGAGAAACCATGGATTCTGGTGACACAGTTCTAGATGAATTTGGATGTTTTAAGAACCAAAGACTTGATCTGCACATGCTGGAATGAAACTGAATTAGTTTCACTAAATTTAATTAGTTTAGCTAATTTAGCACCACTGGTTTACCTCTAAACCAATAAGCAATGTAAGAAAACACAAAACATTATTTGGAGTAAGAAGTGTTATGTTTAAGAATTATCTTGATGAGAGTAATTTACCTTTGATGGATTACTTAATTTATGGATTGATCACGACAGTAAAACAATCAGTTTTAAAAAGACAGTAAAAAAATTCCCATATTTTGATCAAATAAGGAGAGTTCAAACACAGCTAATGAGATTAGTTTCTGTTCTTAAACAATTATTTTTAAACCGAGTTCTGTTTGAACCATTAATAGCAATCTTTGTTTATGAAACGCCGGCCTAAACAAACACGTGGGCTTGTTTAGCTTTAGCTCTCTGCGATGCACATGGAGCATTTAGAGTGGTTCAAATACATTGATTAAACATGAAACAAAAGAAGCGAAAACTCCTGTCTGATTGAGTAGCTCAAATAACAGGATTTAAAACGACTCTTTGTCTGGAAAAGTCTTTTAAAAACACTGATTAAAACTTCAGGCCGAGACCTGGCTTATCCAAAGATAGCAGATGAAACGTAAAAAAGATAACAATAAAAAAAAGGTTTTGCCCCTCCACTTTCTGTGGGACTAGAGCAGAGTAGCGCCACCTGATGGCTGTGTGTGTGAACCAACATGGATGAGAAATAGTTTTTTTTCTGACTACTAAAACCATCAGGCACCGAGGTGACGTATATTTGGAAGCCCTGCACAGTTAGGCTGCCTTCCTGGGGTTCAGAGTTAGTCTTGTAACCGGAAGGTTTCCAGTTCGACCCCCCGATCAATCTGTCTCAGTCATTGTGTCCTTGGTCAAGACACTTCACCTAATGCTTTACAGGTGGTGGCGAGAAGGACCGATGGCGCAATATGGCAGCCTCGCCTCTGTCAGTTCCCCCCAGGGCAACTGTGGCTACAATCATAGCTTGCTTCCACCTGTGTGTGAATGATATGGTGAATGATTAGTGGAATTGTAAAGCTCTTTGAGTGTCTTGTAAAGTGCTATGTAAATGCAATTTATTATTAGGGGTGTCACAATTCTCCAAATCCACGATTCGATTCTCTATTGTTTTATTTTTTTCATTTTACTGTACCGAGCCCTATGTCATTTTTAGACTAGTCTATGGTCATTGGTTTTATTCATTAACATTTTTATTATTCTTTTGTAATTTATCACATTAGGCATTAAAGGTCAAATTGAAATAATTTATTTACAATAAAAGTGTAACAGTCTTGTTTAAATAACAAATTATTAGTAACAGACAGTGGTTGCCATCTAGTGACTCTTCATAGTTACTGTAGAATGACAACTGGTGACACAATGTTCCAAATAGCTAATTGGACCGAGCAAAATGCAGCTAATAGTGGTCCTCCTGTTAACAATGCAGTGAGACTGAGAGTTACTTGTTAGGGAAAATGCATTGTGTCGTTCCTTGTAATGAAAAATCTGAGTAAATAGACGGTCGCCTGCTAACTGCTGTTATGGGGTGCCTAAGTCACGCCCTTCTACTTCCGGTCCATGGGTGCCCAAATGCCAAAAAAAATGAATGAGAGTCAATGGAGCGATTAAAGTTATTTTCTGATCCATTTTGAAATGCATCCTGGATCGAACATATGATGTCCGTGAATTTTAAAAACAAATTTTGATGCCGAGAAAACGCTGATTTTCGACCGGAGGTAAAAGTTACTTTAGGTTTCGTGTAAAAATGCTTAGCGGACTACAAATACAGAAGAAGAAGGAGAGTGAGGGTCGTAGCCTCCAGGATGAAGAAAGGAGCATTAAACACGGAGAAAACCTCTATAAATCTGACCATGTGGAAAGTAGCAGCTATGTTGGGGATATAGCAGTTGGTGGAGTGAGAGCCAGCATGGAGGAGAAGCTCTACAGGCTCTAGGTAAGTGTTTTACATGCTAGCTCCCGTTAGCAAAATTACTTCATATGTGCGACTTCTGATTTGTAGGCATTTCAAATGCGAATTTTTACTATCAAAATCAAATAAATCCCAAATCACTGGACAAACACAGTCGAAACGTACATCATTAGTTATCATTTAAATCGAAGTACAACATATGTGTGATTCAGAACGTATGACAAAGCGGACCAGAAAATAACTTTTATTGCTCCATTGACTTCCGTTCATTATTTTTTTCGGTTTTGGGACCCATGGGCCGACCGGAAGGGGAGGAGCCTTAGGCTCCCCATGGAGTCCAGAATGGGCCACACAGTAAACATAGCAGGGGGTGATTGTGATCCTCTTTTGGATTTCGTTGAGCAAGGTTGTAACGTAATTCAATCGATTTCGATACCAAATCCAGATTGTGAAATCTGTATATATTATTATTATTACTATAAAGCGTAAGAGAGCTGCTAACTTCTGGTAGGGGTTAAGAAACATTATTGCAATAGTTAACATAAAAACCGCCCGGAATGATTGAGGCTGTCAAAGTCACTGCGGTGTGTTTTGTGCTTTGGGTGCATCAGTTTATGAAACTTTTCCTGCGTTTCAAGCTTCAAAGCAGCAAATGCCAGCAACGCAGAAGTTCAAGTAGTTAAACTTTCAACAGCGTCACCCTGTAGTGACGTCGCCTGATGTCAACGCCATTGTTTGAGTCCAACTAGTCGCTTTGTCAGCATTTTTTGACGCTGACAAAGCATGTAGTATGAACGCACCATTGGAAATGGTTTTGTCTACCTTTCTAGACTTGGAGACATCATCGACTTTGTTTCTCATCTTTTGGTGAATATCTTTACATCAGACTTGATTTTGCTTTTTGGAATCTATTAGCATACGTCATAGTGTCTGAAGTTCTTTTAGCGATTGACTTGGTGTGTCGATTGATGATATGTTTCTGTATATGGGGCCAGGTTGGTTTGGATAACTTTTTTTTATTTGAATCATCTTTTGATTCAGGTTATCTTTGTCCGATCTTAAAATGAGAGTTTAATCTGAAATATTTAGGTGTGCTAAGTGAGGGAATCTGTAAAGGTGTAAATACTTTTTTCACAGCAGTACTTTGTCTCTGAGAAATAATCATTTATCACTTGATGCTGCCTTCATCTTCCTGGGATGAGCAGGGTGCCTAACGCTTAAAGTTGCTGCCGCAGTAGAACGACATCAGCGGGCCTTAAATCAGGTCATTCTGAGACGGGAGCCGATCAATACTCTGATGTCACTGCCCAATGAACCCAGACACAACGATGAGTTCTGATAAATGCTGCCAGTTTCACCTATCAGATGGCAATGCATTCACTCACCACGGACACAAAATGAATCTAAAAAGGTTCCCGAAGGGGAACAAATTGATAATATGCTGAGAATATTTTTCTATTTTCATACCGTTTTGTAAACTGTGAAGTTCTCTGAAATCCCTTTAAACAAGATCTTCAGTCTGGATTTAAAGGAGTAAAAGAAATATATCAGCGAGTGATTGCTTTATTTGAAGTCACACAGGCTTTAAGGGCCATCTTTGGTGCACTTTTAGGATTTGCATGCTTTGGGCTTTTTCTCCTGTCTTTGTGTGAAAAGAGAAAAAGCTTCTTGATTGAGCCCAAAGCCTCTGAAAACAAATTAAACCTGGCACCTCAGAGAAAGTGTTCAAACTTTCAAAGAGAGCCTCAAACGCTTAAATCCTAACAGAGCCCAGATTTTTCACCAATGATGGGGCTGGCATCGGAATATTTAAAGTTGCTGTGGATTTATCGTCTTTAAATTGATTTACAACACTGTAAACATCAAGTGTTCCTGCAACTGAGGAGAAAATCCAGCTCTGCAGACATTTACAGCTGTAGCTTATCAGCAAGAAATTAATAGTTAAAAGAAAGTTAACTAAATTTGGTATTTCATTTAAAAAAGTGAAAATTCATATTTGATAATGTCATTATTTAAACGTTCATCCAGAAACCAGAAACTTTCGTTTTTAAGTAATTAAGACATGAAACCAGATGTGTCTCAGCCTGTGGTTTTGCTGAGAGGTTCTGGAGACTTGGATTCTTTATGGTAAATGGTAAATGGCCTTTACTGGTATAGTGCTTTACTTAGTCCCTATGGAGCCAAATCGCTTCACACTACATTCAGTCATTCACGCACACATTCACACACTAATGGCAAGGTACGCTGTTGCCACAGCTCCCCTGGGGCGCACTGACAGAATCTTAAAATCTTGAACTTCATCCTTCTGGGGTTTAGGTCCAGAAACCAGTTTGAGACCCGTTAGCTAGAGTTGGTCTCGGCTGTGTGGCCATGCATCAAGTTCTTCTGGAAAAGCTTGAATTGCTCCAAGCTTTCCTGGTAAACGGTTGCTGACATTTCTCCTTGGCCCTGGTAAGACTCTTCTAATGGTCTTGGATAAGGGTTGTCAGTAACGGGGCGAGGCGCACAGATTGTGTGCTCGCTTGATCCAAATGTGTTCATGAACTAGTGGTGGGTAGGAAGAAGTATGTAGTTTGCTCTGGTGACACCCAAAGAACCAGAATGGATTTGGAAAGGAATCCGCATTAGAGTAGGACCAGATAAGTACCCGGTAGGCAGCACATACGACACCGGACCAGTTCGAAATCTGATGGCTTGAGATGATCAGAGCTTGAGACATGGAACAATGTCTGACAGGGGAGCAGATGGTCAGAGATCCAGCCCATTTCCTTGATTGGTCGATGGTCTTTTTCCCTCCTGATAGTTCGGTTGACTCGGTTCATTAGAGAACCAAACTTGTGCTGTGTTTGTACCCAAAAGATACTTCATGTTTGTAAAATATAAACTAAGATGTAGTGGCATCAGATTTGAGCAGCTTTGGGATCGCTCTGTTGTCTCTGGAAAATGTTGCAGACAATGGAACGGGCATGAGCAGAGAACAAGGCGGAGTTGTTGTTGCATGGTCGATTGGGTTTTATTTACCCAGAATTCCCTGTGCTGTGGTCTGTTTCCTGCTTCAGGACCGGTCCCGGGCCCTTCACACCACAGTTCACCTCAACAGAGCCGAGACCTAGGTTTTCACATGGAGTTTGGGTTTTTGGTCCATATCAGAATTTGATTGTGCATTTACTCCTCCACAAACGAACCGGACTTTTTGGGTCAACAAATTAGAGCTCAGTTAAAACAGACTGAACAGGGATGATGCAAATATATCCTGTTTATTCAGGCTCCTAGTGTCTTATCTCAGTATCTGGTTAGGTGCTCTGTACTACAACACCAGGGCTTATCCTCTTTGTAAAGTCTATCATAACATGATTATTGCATCACATTTCTGTATTGAAAACATATTGCATTTGCCTTGTGTAACATTTACAGTATCACTGGAATACAGTTTGGGTTTCAATTGAACTGCAAGCCATATATTTCAAATAAACAGAAATGTTAAAGGTTAAAATATGACACAATGTGGATTTATTTTATATACTATAGTTTAAAGAGTCTATTATTTATTTTATTTTTTACTTTATTGAGACACACATCTTAAAGGATGAGCTGGATCACAGCAGAGATCAGAAAGTTCAACCAGGTCTAGTCTGGGCGAATGTCTTTATAGAGATAAAAATAGATGCCCTGTGTTTCTTTTATTCAGGTCAGGAGAAGACAAACCGACTCCAATACCCTGACACCCATAAATATTATAAGTTAGTTTTTATACTGGAGCTCCTTTGACTTATTTGTCAATGTCAATAAAACTCATCCAGCCACTCAGCGTTAATGTTAAAGTGTCAACGTTTTATCTGAATGTCTACAATTTAAACGTTTTTATGCATTTATGACTCACTTTGTCTGAATGCGACATTTAATATTTAGACCAAAGAATTTCAGGGACTGTTTTTTGAAAAAAACATATTTTTTTTCAAAAGATATTCATCTTAAAACAATTTCACCGTAACTGCAGGAGATGAGGAAGATACAGGTGGCCGTCAATCATCGCTACCACAGAGATTTCTTCGAAGATTTATTCAGGAATCTGAATATTAATGAGCTTCAGTTTTTAACTTTAAAGTAGTGCCTTCAAAAATATTATGTGAAAAGTCTTCACCTGTCAGATCATATGTAACGTTCTACAGTAGACAGGATAGAGCTGGTAGTGAACTTTTGTCCCCTGGGGGACATCAGTGTAAGACGACTTAGTCAAGTTCAGCACGAGACATTTCCTTCAATGGTATAACGCAGTAGGGCAGTTCTCTTGATTCAGTTTGAATCCATTTTCAAAATGACAAATCTGATTTTCTAAAATGCACTGAACTAAATATTTAGGTGATATTTTTCCAACAGGGAGGCGAGTCAGAGAAAACCGTCTCAGAAATCTTCCCAATAATAGAGCGTAAAGATTTAGTCCAGAAGGTGAAAACAAGACGTGACATGATTATAACTGGCCTCGAACGTTGTTAAACAGAACAAAATGTAATGAAAGGAAAAACATGAATTTCCATTAAACAGAGAACCTTTCTGGTGTGAATTTGAGTTAAAATAATTAAAACAATTTTACTTTAGCCTTAAATATTATAGTTGATGTTCTTTTTTGTCAAATTTTACACATATTTTACATCAAGGTACCTTTTCTTTCTTTCTTTCTTTCTTTCTTTCTTTCTTTCTTTCTTATTACTTCAGCGTTTTAGAAATCAGCTTTGTGCCAGGTTTAAGGCCAGTATTTCAGCCCATCTGGATTAATCAGTTTCTGTTTTCCATTGTGCTTTGCTTCAGTCCACAAGCTACTTATTTTTGAATGAAGTATTTTTTTCCAGGTATGGTGAAAAGCCAATGTTAGTCTGACCTGAACAAGCCTTTTCAGAGAAGTTGAAATGTCCGGAAAAATGAACTAAAATGACTCCAGCTGGCTTCTGTTGAAACCAGACACATTTCCAAGAGCTGAGTACCTTTTTTTTTTGCATTGCCGTATTTATACCCACAGTAATTATTTTTTACAAAGAAATGAGAAAAGAGAAGATAACACTTTAAATATCCACCAGAACATTAATTAAGGTAATTTTATTGATTTAATGGTTATCTATAAAGCCTTCAGTTACTATGGGGCAAGCATTTTTAGTCAGCCACCAACTGTGCAAGTTCTTCCACTTAAAAATATGAGGGAGGCCTTTATTTACATCATAGCTATATCTCAACTATGAAAGACACAGTGAGAAAAAATGCATTGTCAATATAAAAGACATCTGTCCACAACCTTAAACACTCCCACTCAATGTCAAATGACATTGTGGACCTGTACTAGGCTTAGAAGACTGAATCTGCAATAGGTACAGCCTGGTGTGAAAAAAAATCAACTGTTGGAGCAATTATTAGAAAATGGAAGACATACAAGACCACTGGTAATCTTCTTCGATCTAGGGTTACACACAAGATCTCAGTCTGTGGGGTCAAAATGATCACAAGAATAAAAACTTCCTTCATCAGCAAGGTCACCGAAGATGAAACAACAATTATCCCAAACAAACCGCCTGGTTAATGAAGGAGTGGCTCCACAAAAAGCATTTTGTGGTCTTGGAGTGTCCTAGACCATTCCAGATTTCAACCCCATAGAAAATCTGTGTTCATCAGGAGATTTATGTCGGATTTTGGAATGAATGATTGATGGCTGTGTGTCTCTGCAGCTCCCCCAGAGGACCATTAAATAAAACCTCAATAACATACATTGTAGTTTATGATTGTTGAGTAATTCATAAATCTTTTTAAAATTTTTTGGGTTGAATTTCAGCCCCATACCAACATTCTTCTAGACCCAGGGAAATCAGCTAGAGCCTGTAACATGAATTAAGCTAAACTATTTCAAAAAGCAACCAGGCCATGTCCTGATCTAAATAAATTTAAGGACATATAACAAACAAAGTCCTTGACATCTTCAGAAACATTTTAGAGAGTCCAACAGCTGAAGCTCTGCACTCTTGACTTGTCTGAGTTAAGGTCAGAGTTCATGATTCACCAATAAGAAAGATAGACTGAAAAAAAATGTCCCCCTATGGGAATGTTCAAGGATAACACCAAGTCCTAGCTTCGATTTACCTAAAAAACTGTTTTCTGATCCCCAAGTCTTATGGTAAAATAGTTTTTGGCCTGAGGAGACAAATGAAGAAACTGTGAACTATGTGGGTACATTTTGGTGTAAAACTACAACAGCAGTACAGAAAAAAAATATCATCATAGGTAGAGTCAAACATGATGGTGGTCGTGTGATGATCATGGGCTTTTCTGCTGCTTCAGGAGCTCGACTGCCACCATAACTGGTGGAATCATGAATGTTATTCTCTCACAGAAAAACCCTCAGCAGAATCAGGCCACAAGATAGTGATGTTTAGGAAGAAAACGATCCATATCTCACAATCAATTATTTCTCTGATTAGCTAAAAAGAGCGAAAATCCAAAGGTTTATGCTTGGCCTAGTCAAAGTCCAGACCTGAATCAGGCTGAAATCCTGGGGCTTGACCTTAGAAAGTCAGGTCAAACTTACAGGTCCTCCACTGTGACAAGAGACAATTCTACAAAAAGAGGAGTGGACCACCATTCCTCATCTCCAATTATCACTAATACCTAATGGTAGAAATGCACCGATACCGATACTGGTAGTGGGTAGCGGGGCCGATACCGTTCTAATGAAGTGATATTTAAAATGTGGAAACTCTGCAATAATATAACAGAAAATGTTTATTTTTCACTTAAAATGTTTGTTGTCGTTTTTATTAATATTTTAGTTATTTGTATCTAATTCACCATCATTTGTTGTAACAAGCAAAGAATAAAATAGAAGCTGTCTTCCAGTTCATTCATTTTTTTGTGTGTGGTAGAAGGATCACCATTAGTACTCGTTACCAGCATCTACTCAGATCCAACTATTGGTATCATATTAGTGTTAAATTAAGGAGTATTGTTGCATCCCTACCTAATGGGATGGATCAAATACAATTAGTCTTTCACATAGGGACATATTGTTTTTGATAGTTATTTCCTTAAATCAAATTCAACATGGATTATGAATAAACATAGGTTATCTTTGTGTGAAAAATTGTTTGATGACCTGAAAAATGTAATTGTGACTTAAATTCAGAGAGCTGCTCCATCTCAGTATCATCCGAAAGGCACACTTCAGCCGCCTCAAAGTAGTTGTTTTTTGACATAAAACCCTGAAGATGTTGCTTATATACGTTGTCTCCTGTGTGACTGTTGGGTACATCTTTAAGAACACCAGGGTGCAGCTGTGGACCTCCTGCTGGGCTATGTGCTGTTCCTCTTAAACCAAAAGGGAACATTGTATTATCCCAGCCTCAATCCGCTCCTCCACTGCCAGTTCTCAGCAGAAAACGTTTAATTACAACAAGTAATTCACCAATGTGTTCACCAGAGCCTTCTGATTAAATTTCAGGTCAACTGACTACGGAGCGACGTACCAGAAGCTGAACGACAAAGTGGGAGCAAAGACGATTCTCAGTTATCTGTATGTGAGCCCCAACAACAAGAGAAAGGTAAGCCTTGTGGGTTTTTTGTTTCCTCTGAATTGAATCATTAAAGTTTTGTTTTGAGTCTGAATGAGCTGTTTCAGTTTTCTCCTCACAGCTCATCTGACAGAATGTGAAATGTAATTTACAGCTGATTGTGTTGATGTTAGACTCATTGTTCTGGGTTGTCAGGAAGATGCTCAGAACAGAACTGATCATGTAGATTCCTCCAAGATGGTCAAAACAAAAATATTCAAGTTGTTAAAATGGAAATAAACTGATTGGAATTCCATGTGTGGTTCACCGATCGGCTGAAGGCATGTTGTTGTGTTACAATAGGTAGGTTTTGGCTCTGAATAATTCCCAATACGTTTTTGGGAAAAGTATTAATTGGATTAATAATTATATGTCAAATTTACCAAGTTCAGGGCACCATCCTGGGATCCAGGAAAATAATAGTAGCCAATTAGATCAGTTTCAGTTCATCTTTATGATTACCTGCGTGATAAGGCTGAGGTAATTAAATAATTAATGGAAAAAAATAAGTTCTTCACCTTCTTTGAACAGCAAGTTACCACACATGTAAGTAGAATAATGACATCTTTCCACAATACAAGTTTATTGACAAAATAATTCAACTTTCCTATCAAAATGCAATAAATTGATCATAATTACACAGCTCATTATGAATAGGTGTACTGAAAAGACCCAAGCTTTAACCATAAAGATCTGAGATTGAAGCTAAGTTAGTTTTAAACTACTTGTGATTCCTTGAACACCGATTAGCACTCTTTGGTTTGTTTTCAAACAACTAATTCACAATTCAAAGTAGAAGTAAAACACAACTTTATTTGGATGAATGTTTCATTATTTTATTTTATTTATTTTTATCTAACCTTTAATTATCCAGGCAAGAACATGTTAAGAATAAATTCATAATTAACTAATTAAATAAGCTAAACAGCAGATCTAATGCAGGATGGCATGTTAAACCAAATGACCAGGCAGAACCAGGGTGGAGCCAGAACATAAAAAATAAAAACAGCACTTAGCATTGTTTCATGTGTGAAGTGAGCCAAAGAGCCAATCATGATTCTGGAGCTGCAGGTTGCAGATGTCTTATCCAGCAAATGGAAACTGGGATCCTGTTTCAACACGGCTAAAGCTAAAACTACAACACCTTGTTTAAGAAGTAATTGTTGAACTTTAATACATTTGTCCAAGGGACCAATTAGCAGTACAGGGGCCTTAAAAAGGCCAAACCCAGTTCTATAGGGGCACTGGTCCCTGTTGGTCCCCGTCTGGAACCCCGTATGTGTCTGCAACACAAAAACCCAAGGAAATATTTAATATTTCTGCCTTTAGTTCAGCTAAAAAAATTTTTTTTAAAGTTCCATAAATGTTACCTGACCTTTTGAAAAAAATATACTTCAGCTTTGTGATGAATATCTGATATGGGCAATTTATTGTGATATTTTTTAGAACTCAATTTTATTTAGATTTTTTACAAACAGAAATATATAAGTTGTGATAAAAGAAGATGGATACATTTTCTTCTGTGGGATGTTGATATTACTGGTACTTTTAATGTCTTTTTGTTATGGAAATTCAATGCAATTATTTAATTAAAAGCTGCATCTGTTATTGTACCAATATTTGAAACATCACTATTTTATTTTTTTTCAGCTAAACTTATTAGTTGGCTTTATGAAAGGTGCAAAGAGTTGCAGGTTGCAGACTCCTAATCCAACTACTGTCCACCTTATCTCCGCTGTTGGTGGTACAACATTCAGACCCAACAAAAGTAAATGGTTCTTCTTGATTGGCTGCTTTACAAACTCCAGCCAATAGCGTGTCAAATATCATTGGGTTGATGTAGTTGGCCTTCCAAGCTGCAATTTCTTTTGAATATTCTGATAGAGTAACTATAATTGGCAGGAGTTCACTGTACAATAATTTTAAAGTTGAAACAGCTTTTTCAAGGAAATAAATGTTTGGGAAGTTTTTAGGAGCTCCCTATTATACAAAACTTGAGTTAAGACCTACATTTTTAAAGTGAAATCAAAAAGGGACGTTTTTGTTTTAAATATGCAGAATTTTCACTAAAGCTTCCAGATGGTTGGCCGTTTTCTTTTTATCTCAGCACTGATTCATTCAACCTAAGTTTTTTTTTAAAAACCTCCATGCTGGTGTTAAAATACCCCCCATGTTTGCCTGGATGACTTTCTTCTGACCTAAAATGGCCACAGTTCCAGTTAACTCACTGTAATCAGATAGAGTCAGTATCCATCATGCTCTCGCCAGTTTCCCCCTCCCTGCTTTAGGATCTGGTACTTTTTGCCCAGAAACATGAAGGAATAAATGTTTGGATAAATATAATGCTCCAGCTGTCAGACAGGAAGCTGAGCAGGTAAGAGTTTTCTTTTTTCCTGCTAATTAGTGGCCATTTGGAACTGAACACAACAGACGCTGTTCCAGACGCTGCTGAGGAAATCAAATGATCCTGGATCCCGTCCATCTCGAGCTGTGTGTGTTTGAAACCGGATCAGATGCTCCGGACAGGTTTAAAACAGGAAAAGTCCAGAGTTCTGGCTCAGGTTTGGTCAACAAAGATTTGAATTTGTTCCATTAAATTCTGTCATATTTTGTGATCAAACAGAAATAGAAAGAGAACTGATGTCCCAACAGAAGCGTGAATCAGATTTGTTGCCAGCTAGATGATAATTCAGCAGGTTTGGAAAAGATTTCTGTGCAAATCAGACAGCATATTATTAAAAACGAGTGTTAATGACTTTTTCTCAGCTCAGGTCCATTTAGGAAAATTAACTCAGGTTCCATTATCACCATGGACCATTACAATTCATTTTTTTACTGAATTTTATGCATGTCACTTTTCAGTGGACATAATTCCATAATTATTCCAAATGCTTCTCCCCAACACAGCAGCAGCAGTGGTGCTCTCTTCTCCGACCTTGTTGCATCCATTCAGACTTAATTGGCTCTGGAAAGTGAACATCACAGAGAGTGATTGGGAGCTAAGATCTTCTTCTTCCCGGCATGGATGCATATATGTTGCAGAAAAATGTGCTCTTAAGACCAAGAGCAAATAGACTGATTTATTTCTTTTTTTAACTCTTTCTCTTGTTTCCCATTAAACCATCCCTGTTGTGTTTCTTGCTGTGTGTCATGACCTGAATTCAATCAAACTGAAAGGCAGAGCGAGAGCAGAAACTCCATTTTTACAAGCTTTTGTTGCGTTTGCTTGGAGAGGGGTGGGACCTCAGCAAAGCCACTTGAAAGCTTCAGAGGTTTGCTAATTAGGTGGTGCTGCAGAGGAACAACATGAGATCAAAACAGCCTTCAACTCCAAAAAAAAACAGCTCAATGAGTAGCGCCAGACCCGGGCTTAAACCCAGACCAGCCAGCGGATAAAGACCTGCAAACTGCTCATCAGATTTGGTAAAACATGAGTAGATGAATCAGAATGAAGCAGGATAGAAGCTGGGTTGCTTTTCATGTATCTGCCCACGTTTGTTTTTGTCTGTTTTCTGCTATCCCACTCGCTACCCTTCAGACAGACATGAATACTAATAACGTCAGTCTCAGGCGGGTTTAAACACCTTCCTCTCACACCGATCCTGGTGCCGTATTGCGGTATCATGGCTCTTTGTTGAGAAGTGAAGATAATAAAAACAACACTGAATCACAGTAGCATCAGCAGGAACCCCTGGAGGCTGGTATCACTATAGGTGTTGTCACAGTCAGTGAATTGAATCTAAACTGAAGGCCAAATTAACGTTGAACCGGGTTGGGTCTCTCTGTCAGAGGCTACTGTCCTTTATGTCTTACTTGTTCCTTTTTCTCATATCTAATGAACATTGATGAATAATTAACAAGTAACACCTTTTGAGATAATTTAATTATGAATGTAAAAGTGTTCACAATTCCTCCACTCCGAAGCTGCAGGTGGCGTTTATTAAGTGCTCTAGAATAATTGCCACCTGGTGTCCAAGCAAAGTGATGCAACTAGGTGCTTATTGATCACATGGTGGAGCTAAATAAGTGCCAGGTGATGTTATCTAACTTTCTCCACATGCTGCTTTTCACACTGAATTGATTTGAAGCAGCGTCATCCAAAGTGTACATGGCAAAAGTAGACCAGACTAATCAAGCACTGCTCTTCTTTTTTGATATGCGCGTTTCCACTTCATCGGGTCAGGCCAACAGGCCATTTTCAGGGCTATTTCAGGAATCAACGTTGTTCCTGTAGGGGGGTATGTACTCGTAACGGACAGATAAACGGGAGCTGCTGTTACGCTGCGCTGATAGGTTATAAGTCAGAGGGAAACCATTAAAAACCTAGCTTTGTAAAAATGAGAAGAGTTGCTGGCGAAAAAGTTTAGAACAACAGAAAACAAAATCACGGCAACAAGGCCTGCTTCTTCCATGTTGATCCCTTGTTATTTATGCTGCTCTGGGTCCCTTATTTGTGCTGATTAGTGATGTTACTCACAGCTGAAACCGACCTGATATACGGGTGTGTCCACCTGATTAGATTAAGAGGTGATAGTGTGTAGAGACACGATAGCTGAGAGGAGAGGGCCTCGTCAAAAAAAAAAAAAAAAAGACTTTGTTAAATTGCCCTGAAGTTCTGATAGTGGAAATGTGCCTAATGTGACCCTTGGCACATAAGGCGTTTGATTGTTCTCTTGATCATTGCTCTTTAGGTCAAACACTGATTACTTTACGTTTTGTTTCTGTTCAGATGGAGAATGTTCAGCCACATTAATGTATTGATTTGCTCAATTCATTCACTTAGGGTTTGGATTGATTCAAATGGTGACATTAATGTAAAGCTGAGTGTCATCTGCATAGTTATGGTTACTAACCTTGTTGGTTGTTATAATCTGGACTCGTAGGTGCATGTAGATATTAAATAGTAGGGGCCCCAAGATGGAGCCCTGGGGGACCCCACATGTGATTTCTGTTTGTTTTGATGAAAAGTTTTCTATTGACACAAAGAAGTTGCTGTTCTTGGGGCAAGACTCAAACCAACCAAGTACTGTACCAGAGATTGACTGGCATCTGTTGCTACCATGTAGCTCACCAGCGTGTGAATGGGTGGACTGAATGTAGTTTAAAGCAATTTATGGTCTTCTGACCATAAATATATCTGCACAAATTTATTTACTATTTGTACCTGAGAGTCCGACCCAGCTCTCCAGTCATTTTAATAATATATCAGTGTCGAATCCTGCCCTGATGTCCATCAGTCCTTAGGCTGCTCACCCTATGACATGATCTTGTTTTAAAGATCATGGATGAATGGATTTTCAAGAGGCAGTTTTCTGTTGTAGGTTGTAGGATGGGATTTTATCCACTGACGAATTATTACTCTCAGTAACTACAGTATTAGCAAACTTGGTTTTTTGGTCGGGATTTCCCATTTTCATTCCTCAGCCACATTCATCTTGGTTTCTTATCTGTGAATAACTGATAGAAACAACCTTTGATCGCAGGAATAATCCTGTTTAATTTGGGTTCATGTTCATCTCATACCTTTGTGAGTACTAGTGCAGAAACAAGAAGCTCAACAAGTTTGAAGTTGCTTCCTATAAAATGGATCGTAGATATTTTCATTTTACAAGCATCATGGTGATTTATGGACGTATTTGTGCATTAGTGCCACCTTTTGGTGGATTTGTTACAGTCAATTTATACAACACAGTTATGGAGAAAATAAAAGCTACCTACGTTTTTTTAGATGTTACCATCACTGACAATTAAAAATGAGTTTCGGTGTCTTGCAGTAGTGTGGAGGCAAACTACAATCCATACACCTGAAAGTATCTCTAACTCCCTTCTTTCCCGCCACACAAGCGGGTGGATTTTTAAAATAAGTGTAGGAGATGCCAAACATTTTTGATTGTCATTGCTTCCCCCATGTAGGGAACCATGTGACTTCTGCTGGTGGGAAACAAAAGCCTATTTTTTTTTACAGCCAGAATGGGAGTAAATCAGACCTTTGAGGATGCTAGAGATCGGAGGAGTAAAGCACCAGGGAGGGAACGTCAGCAAATAAACTGGCAGAGAGCAAGTGAGCAAGGAAGAGTGTAGAGGGGAGGAAAAGGGCAGCAACCCCCCCCCCCCGATAAATAGAGGCCTGGCCTCAGGGTCAGCAACAGAGAAAACAGCCTGACAACACAGCAATTACATCAATTTTCATATTGTGGCTCCATACCGATTCCATACATGTGGGATCAGGTCTCGAGCACACATAAGGGGAAATAATTTAGAGTTTTTGCCTGAGATTTTCTGTGAGAGCACACAATTACAGTAAATTGGCGAGGAAGCTGAGTGCTTGCTTCAAAAAAGAGCCTCACATATTGCTGTCATACAAATGGGTATAACCTCTAATGGTTTGGAAACAAAGAGGAATTTTCTGGGGAGGCATTGAGTGACAGATGGATTCAGCTTCTGCATCTTCTCTCAGCTTGAGTGTTCTCTGTGAGGAATGCATAATACGACTCTTTCTCTTAGATTCACCGCCTTAAACAACAGCGGTGAATCTCAGGCGTCTTCATCACAAAGCCTTCGGTTGCCTGCCAGTCCATGTGGGTGGACCCTTGTGTTTGTCTGTTCAAAAGCAGGCAAACATTCCCCAAACCGTGTCGCTGTGACATCAGTAACAGGCAGGGATATAGCACGAACGTATCTGAGATCAGACCTCAAATGAATATGCCTGTTTCCTCCCTAATTTCAAACTTTTTGTCATTTTCTTAACAATGTTTAATGTAATTAAAGATCCTTTCCAGAAAAGCTGGAATAGATGACACTACCCAGTGCCTGCCTTGATTTTAAAGTGTTTGGAAAAATAAAAGGTCTCCTTCACTGACAATCATAAAAACAGTTGTTTTCCCCAACACAATCAGTTATTCTGAGCTGCATAAGTACACTGCATGAGAATTTCTCCCGTCTCAATTCCCTGCATCAGATACAGAAAGAGAACAGACCAGAAAACAGCCGAGTCTAAAAAAAGCCTGTCCATCGAACTTGGGACTGCCCACAGTAACGCTGCATTGTTTTGGTCAGGTAGCAGAGCAAAGCTGTAGTTCCAAGAAGCTAACAATTAGCCACTCTACAATTTACAACATGTTCGGTATTTGTGGACACGTCAACGCTATCTTTTACCTACGGAAGAGGAGCTGAAGAAGAAATGGCTGGAATTTGTGGAAGAAAACTGGAAAAAATATGGTTAGTGATTTGTTCAGTCACTTTTAGCACGGTGACTTCATAGCTATGTAGCCTATCTTCATACTGGCTTTTATTCAGAGCTGGATTTTTAACCAGGATCTGTACCAAAAGGCAGAACACCAGAACCCAGGCTACTGTTTATAAAAGATAAATTGTTTACCCAATGTGTCACTTTTTAAGTAGGCCTATTGTGTTACAACGCGCCCTGTCAATTATATGTACTACCTCAGCTAACATGCTAATATTTGTGACCACATCCACCCAGAGTCGTAGCTTAACTATTCTCAAACCTAACCTAAGCTTCAAACCGAGAATGTGAATATAAGGAGCTAAATGTCCCGGCCTACTGTGCTCGCCATGAGTCTACCTGCTCATCAGGGGCGGCGGGGGCTCAGATGAGAAGACCCGTTGAATTTAGGCATATTACTAAGCAAAGGGAGGAAAAAAAGTAGCAAAGAGCGCAGCACAAAATCCCTGTCCAACTGGTGGGCGTGTGGTGTAGAGAAGGTTGCCCTGGTGACGCTCTGGAGCCTGAATCCTCCTCATCAAGGCTCAGTGTGAAGTGTGTGTAACGACCCCCCATCGCACTGCGGTCCCGTCTTGTTTGGGAATGCAGCCTAAACTGGGTGGTAAACTCCATCTAAGGCTAAATAACGGCACGATTTTTGTTTCACGTTACACTTTTCTGATTTTAGTGAACTGAGATAGTGCAAGGGCTCTGTTGCAGTTAGCTAGTCAGAGGACAGAAACTCGCATGTCATTAATCGTAATAAGCAAGACACCAAATCATGCTGCCCCCCACACACACACACACACAAACTGCCGTGCTAAATTGGAATACACTGAGAAAATGGTGAGTGTTAGGAAGTTTTTGACAGACACAGATTGCATTCATTTATACCAAGGAACAAAAACGCCAGTAAATGAGACTCTTACAAGCAAAATATCACATTGCGGGCAATCCATCAAGCAAACTCTTAATAAAGCTTTCTCGCTGTCTGCATTAAAAGGCTACTTATTACTTTTATAATTATTTCAATTTACTGCTTTTCAGCTTTTAGGGTCAAACTGTTCATTATGAATGCTTCAGTTTGCTTGTCAGAAATGGATCACCGTGAATTGTTTGAGCTCTAAAAGGTTTTTTGTCAGGTAATATAGTGAAAACACAAACCTTTAAAGGTAAGAGAGTAGAATAACTGAGCGCACCAGCCGCTTCTTTATTTCTCTGCCACCACACTTTAACGTTTCCATCTTTTAGGCGGGTGTATTTGCAGAATAAAAACAAGTGTATTTCATTTCAGTGCAGCTGGAAGCAGAAGACTTTAAAGAAAAGAATCAAAGTAATCAAATGGTAGTGAGCCATGATTCATTTAGGCCTTCTTTTAAAGTACATTAAACAGAAAGGAGCAGTACACTTTTTAGTTCTGTTATACATCTCGCTTGAAGTCCTTTTTCTGATCTTTAAAGCCCATTTTTTAACATAATTTATTATCCACATTGTTCTCTGCAAGGCTTCTAATCTGTTTAGAGAGCGGCTAAGTGCCTCTTCCTGTGTTTTTTTTTTTAATCAAAGGTGCTGGAGTTCTGCAGTGGAGTCAAGGAGAGCCAAAGAAAATGATGATATTTGGAGTCTTGTCTGATTAAATGTGGTTAAAAACTACTCAAATTGTTCACTGGATTTTATCTGTGCTAAAGTTAAGTTATTGAACTGTTCATGCTTCCTCTCCATCGGTCCATCTGTCCGTCCGTCCATCCATGAAAGCTAATTTGGCATCTTGCATTCTGGTCTTATTCCTTCGAAAATAAGACATCAAGATACTTCAGCTCGTCCTGATGACGCTTCCTAACCTAAAAATGCTAACCTACCTTCTTCCTGCTAATTAAAGTAACTTCTACCATGGTGGTGCTGGTCTCCATCCGAATGCTTCATACTTACTGCAAAATTACAGACAAAACTTGAAGCTTTTCCTAAATTCCTAATCTGCCATCTATTAGCACGGTGCACTCCGCCACACATTTGTACGAAGGATGTTTCCTCTGCAGTTTGTCCATAACGCTACGACTCGTAAACAGAAGCTGCGCTGCAGCTCGGAGGGGACGCCCTGGACAGCTGCTGAAAGGTGGACATGTCCAGGAAAAAGAGGACATTGCTGATAACATTATAGACAACAAAGATGCTCCTTTCAACTAAAGTGTAAAATATTCGCTGTAGTTTATACATTTTGCCCTGCATGGCTGAAACACTAGCTGCAGCCGTGTTCCCCTATTTTCTATGCTTTTGTCATTTAATTATTATGCAAAATAGTTGATTTTGAACACTTATTTTACAATTTTTTTATGTTATTTTATTTCTTTTGACATTTTAACATTTTTTAAACAGCCATAAATTCACATGCAATGATTGATTTAATAGTGAACACCACTAGTATCGGCTGATGTTACTAATTTTTAACATAATCATTGGCATTGTTCCCAAAGATAAAACTGGGGAACTGATGTTCATTTTCTTGTTTTCTTGCTTGTGTTCAGTATGCGTATCCTTACTGGTATTCTTCCTGTCTGATGTCAGTCAGAAATAACAGTTTGGTTTATTTTTTTTATTTTTTTCCTGCAATAGAAATGAATGTCTTACCCTTTATTATAACAGTACAGTGGTAGACAAGGAAATGCAACTGTAGCCGGTTGCTTTGAGTCTTAAGTCTACATCTTATTATTGCTGTTATTTTTCCTTCTGTTTCTCTTTGCTGATTTAAAAATAAATAGAAAAAAAATCACTCTCTTTGGGAAAAATGTCTCCCATTCTGCCCTCTCCGCCCATCTGATTTTAGGATTGTTTCTGTGTACTCTTCCTCTTCCTCCTCTTTCTCTCTTGTTACACATTGAAATTTATTATTTTAGTAGTGGAAATATTAAATATACAACTCAGTTTATGCCATTTTGTGTTTCACCGGCTGAGTGCTTTTACTATGAAAGCAGCAAGAAGCTGTAAGGAAAAAAAATCAATATTAATGAAGACTGAATATTCACAGAACTAGAGAGCAAAAACAACTTTTATTACTTACTTTCAGCAGAATGTTGCGTAATCTGGCCCGCAGCAGAATGACAGAGTTGCTGATCAGCCGGTTAATACTGCGCATGCTTAACTTCACCAGCCGTACCTGGAGCTATACCACCTGCTGCAATCCCAGCACGCTGATGTTAACTCATATAGGTGAAGGTTTCAGAGAGGAAATACTGCAGAAGGGAGGTGAAGCGGCTCGAAGTCTGCCGGCCATTTCAGGCCAAGCCACATGCTGGATGAATCACAGCGAATCAGCCATGCTCCGCCGGCTGAGCGGCTGCAGAAGAACACGAGCTGCGGTGCTAGCGCGCTCCAGGAGAAGCTAACAGATGATGGTTCTGTTGTGTGGTGGAGTGTTGGTGGGTCTGCAAGGGAACGTAACATCTGTCAGGCCTCAGGCAAGAATCTCCAAATGGCTGCAACGAGTGAGGCGGTAAAACAGCCTGGAGCAACCGTGGCTGAGGAGGAGAAGCAGGCTGGGAGTCACTGCTGCAGATGGGAAGAAAGATGGAGGGACTCTGGGATAGAAGAGATAGGGAACATGTGTCTTTCATGCATCTTCCTGTTTTCTCTTTCTAAGGAAGCTGAGGATGCAGAGTTTGGTGTTTTTATCCCCCAAAGCGACTGAGTTATTCTCTTCTAATAGGACAGGTTCTTCAATTTGCAGATGATGCAGATATTTTCCTTTCTGAAAGTAATTTACAGAATAGAATAGAATAGAACAATCCTTTATGGTCCCAGAAGGGAACATTTGATTTTAACAGCAGTAAAGCAAGAACAGAACAGAATTTGAGAAAAAAAGAACATTATGGACATAGTTACAAAACACACAGTATTGTTTAGTTATTAAAGATAAGAATGCAGATAAAATGAAATACCTAGTTTCTAATGTGCAACAGAGCAGAATACTCAAAAGCTGTTTTAAAAGTATTTAGAAATATTTAAAGAATGTGCATGTGTACTTGTGCATTAAAAAACAAAAAAATATTTATAAAAAGTTAGCATTTATAAATTGAGAAAAAGACATGTTATAGATAAAAAAATATATTATGAATTATCTGTTCTTTTTATTACATACTGAGAGAACGGTGTGCTATTTCTTCATGATATAGTGGTACTCTGATTGTGTGACACTGTGTAATATTAGGTTAGGTCAAATGAACTGATCTTAGGATTCCTACGTCCTGTATTGCCATTGAAACGACCCTCGGAGCACTGAACATCCTGACGTGTTCTAAGATTGAGCCTGTCCTATCAGAAGAAGACGCCTGAGAGTCTGCAGTAATCAGTGAGAATAAATGTTTACTGATATGGTGTAGATAACAGTAAGGTTAAATCTATAAAAGGTCTGTGTGAGTTATGGGAAGCAGTTTCAGCTGTTGCGAATACTCTGTAATACTCTTCCTCCTTGCTCGATCAAACAAGTCCATTAAATAACCTCCATATAATGAAGGAATCTCACTCATCATTGTTATTTAATGTTTTTCCGACAACAAAAAATGTGCAAATTACAGAAGCAGAAATGTTCATTGGTTAATTAGTGCAAGCTTTTGCACTGATATAAACATTTCTGTTTGTTGGGAGCAGTTTTGGTTGTAAATTCTAACAGCTGCAGGGAGGAAGGACCGATGAGTTCATCCAACCTCTTCCTCTCATAAACTGATGCTCCAACACCATAAAGATGGCTGATGTCACCACAGAGACAATAAATGACTTTAAAATGCCTTTGCAACATTATACTTTAAAGATTACTCTTAAACATTACACTTAAACAATTAAACATTACACTTTAAAGATGGTTAAAGCTAAAATATGATTTAAGCCTAATTAACTATTTCATTTAATTATTTATCTGTTGGCAGCCAGTTTATTTTTTATTGTAAAGGGAGATGAAACCGGATTTTTAATAATAAGTCTTAAAAGTGTGGCGTACATTTTGTTTAGGTTAGGCCTATTATGCATTCTTGCCAAACTTGAGACCTCCGAAGGGAGACATTCAAAATGCCGCGTGGTGCGGGGGAGGAGTTTCTAGTTCTGAAGAAAAAAATGCTGAGTATTAAGAAGATGAAATTAATAGTATACATATATATTATATAGTACTTTGTACCCCAAAAAAATGAAAAAAAAGGTGGGCATATTTAGTATGCCCCAAACTTTCCTTGGCAACCATCTTGAAACAGATGTTTATGGTATTTTTATTTTCACGCTTGACTTCAAGTTGTAACCATCATTATAGAAGATTGGAAACGGTGCCCAGTGAAGGATGGTTTAGCAATATAGTTGTCCTGGTGTAAATCAGGCGAATTTCGTGAGAATGATGCCCTAGGAGATTGTGGGGAAGAGAACGGAAATTCGTAAATCAACCCAAGAAATTTTGGATTGTTGGCAAGTATGATTATGTCATGTTATTTCCCTCCATACTGTAGCTCTGGCTCAAAGTAAGAATCATTTGGGAACTTCTGTAGAGCTTTTAAGTCCTACGATACAGTCTAATTTGGGCTGAAGTCTGGATTTTGACTGGGCCGTTAAAACACATGATCTAAACTAGGGATGCAACGATACCACTTTTTTTTAAACCGATACGATACCGATACTTGGGTTTAAGTATTTGCCGATACCGAGTACCAACACGATACTTCTACCAAAAAAGGATGCTGAATTAGATTAAAATAAAATAGTAATACAAATGTCTACAAAACTAAAATTTCAATTGAAAAATAAAAAAATTCAGTTAAATTATTGTAGCGTTTTCACATTTTGAGTTTTGGTTTATGGTATTGGTTAACTGTAACCAATACAGTACAAAAGAACAGTATCGGCACCGATACCCAATACCAGTATTGGGTATCGGTGCAACCCTAATCTAAACCAGTGGATCTCAAAGTTGATGTGGGTCATTAACTAGCTAGTGTTTGGGTCTTGAGATTCTACTTTGAAATCAAACTAAATAAGCAAAATAGAAATGGAACAGAACATTAGTTGAGCATCAGAATAATGCTTTTCAGATGAAATGAACCTTTTCAGGATCTTCTCTTCAGTGACACTTTTACATTTGTGAGTCTGTTGTTGTGTCTCTGGGATTAATGTTGACCTCTTGGGTGGTCCCTGCTTCTCCTCCAATGACCAGTGGAGTTATTCTGGATGAATTAGTGGGTACAAAATTTAGATGCATTATATTCTAATTTAATCACATATTCCTGTGTTCAGATACTTTGAACTTTAATTGATACGTTCATCCGGGGATTCAGGAAATAACAAAATGTGGTCTGAATTTCAGAAATACTTGTAAAGTAAACTTTAAGGTAAATACCCACCAAAGGGAAAATTATTAATTGTTGATAACTGTTTAAAGAAGTCATTATTTATCTGGTTGAAGTGAGATTAGATCAGATGTCTAAAGAGGGGAGCTTCCTCTTGTTTGTCTCGTCTTGGATCATCCGGACGTAATGAACCTGTATCTCTGGGTTTCCATTCACACCTCGTCGACCCTCCAGCTCCGGCGCTGCCACGGGGGGCGGCTAACCGAGCCGAGATGGAAACCCAATTATACTGAAAGGCGGAAACTGACATGTTTGTCAGGTCTGGCAGGGTCTGGGTGAACTAAAATGTCAGGCAGCGTTCAATTAGCAGCAGGCTTAAATGCCTCAGATCCAGAGACAGGAGTTACGTTTAATAAGTCGGATCAAACAGTTGAGAGCACCTGGTCGATGCTGAGGAAGAGGAGAGGTAATAATTATGGATATGTATATCAACTCTTTGCGCTTTCATGTCCTTCGCTGACAGACACCGAGCTCAATGGTGTTTGATGGAGAGTTTTGGTCATGAATATTCATTGATAAAAATCAGTGAGAGGAATCTGATTTGCTGGATGTTGTCAGTGGAGACCCTGTGCAGAGTTAACTCAGTTCCACACGGATACACACGAGCCCATCCAGGGCTGCTGTTGACTCATCAATGGTTTCAGTGGACTCTGCTGTGTTAACATTAACTTAAAAACAGTTCACTGTCTGATTCAGCACATTACTAATGGGTCACAACAGTGATGGTTGAGAGATATCTATTGGTGGAATTATTTTTTTTTTTTTCCATTTAACCATACTGATCAAATCTACCCCACAGTCAGAGTAAGTTTAGCTCCTCTGGATGTGGAGAAGTGGCAGACACTTAGTCGTCCAGATGATCTACTTCCACTAAATTCAGCTAAAACTGATGAATGCAGTCGGGTCTATATGTCCAGATTCAAGAGGAAGAGTGAGAGAAAGTATTTTACCATGGATGAACTGATTCTTCCCTCCTTACATTAGTTACTAAAGGGGGCTGGCATTGACAACAGGAGGCTTTGAGACCTTTCGCCCCTCCGGCATGTTTACCGCTGACATTTCTCAACCCCTTGTGAATACTTTACTCCCTCCTGGCTGGAGCTGCTCCCCTTTCACTGCCCTTTGGCTCCAATTATGAGACTCTGTTCCTCTGACTTAAGCACAACCTGGAGCTAACTTTAGCTTTTTCCTTCAGCTTGTGCTGATACAGGGAATAATCCACTATTGCCTCTGTGGCTTGCCAGGGCATTAGCACAAAATAACCCAGAATTCAATCTGCCACACAGAGAGAAATAATACGGAAAATAGAGGTGATTTTGGAGAGCGTCGAGTTGTTTACTTCCTGTCGGTGATGGTCGTTTTCTCTCTGGTTTTCTGAGGCGCTGAAATATCTGAAATATTGAGGATAAAAACTGTGGGCCAAGGACAGCCGGTGAAAAGGACACATTGTTTCTGTCGGAGTTCTCCTGTCAGAAACCGAAGCCCGAAGAAAAGGCTCCTCTTGGCTGGACCAGACGTTGCTGATCTGTTTAAAACACCAAAGATAGTTTCTACAAGTTGCTGCAAAGTGAATGATTCAATGTAATGAGTGGGGATTCTGTTTATTTTGTACCAGTTGGAAAAATGAACTGACTTGTTCTGGATTCCTTACTAAATAGAAACTTAAATGCATTTGTATAGTGCTTTTTTTAGTCAGAGGAGGACAAAGCTCTGTAGACTAAATTCACACCTTCAGGCACACATTCACACACTGCTGGTGATGAGCTAGGTTGTAGCCACATCTGCCCTTGGGAACACTGACATAAGCGAGCGTTACCCGGCCCCTACTGACTACCATCAGCAGGCAAGGCGGGTGAAGCATCTTGCCCAAGGACACAACACCAAAAAGACAGCAAGGTTTTCGTACAGTCAACACCTCAGTTTCTGGATGAACTCCTGCCACCTGAGCCAAGCCTGTATGCATGGTTGGATTGAAATGACCAAGTGTGAAGAAATCCGGCCTGTTATGGAAGCTATGTGTGCAATTTGCTGGTGTTTCAAGTGTTTTCTAAAAGCTGGGGAAATAATGAGGCAACTTTAGTCTTTTCATTAGAGATCCCAGATAAACTAGATAAAGTTGCATTTCCTATGAAAATGCAGTGTGAATGCTGTAAGCTGAATTTATTATCAGAAAATAGCTCTTAAGTTTTTGAAGTCGACTGCAGAAGACTTGCTGAAGTGTAATGACCACAATCAGCAGGAAAGAAAATAAAAATAGCTGCTAACCCCACCACGAATCAATACTGTTAAGATTAGCTAAAATACCAGTGTTACCTAAAATGAGCTAATTTTCAAATGTCGGCTAAAACACTCATAGCATTTTGGCAAACACTAGCATAGAGTGGGGATCAGTGTTGGGAAAGTTACAAAGAAACTGTAATATATTTCATATTACTAGTTACAATGTCAAAAATGTAATATGTTTGCATTACATATTACTGTCTTAAAAATGTAATTGAGTTACACTACTTTAAGTTACTTTGGGTAAAATATCTTAAATATTTACCACCACTTCTAACCACCGTAACTTATGAGTATAAGTGTCACACCACAAATACTGTATTTTTAACACTATTTTATTAAAATTAAGTATCATCTAAAAATCAAATAAAGGATAAATAATCGATAATCAAATCAAAATCGAATTTAATTGAAAAATGAATCATTAGATTAATCGATGCATCGGAAAAATAATCACTACATTCATCGATTACAAAAATAATAATTTTGCCCAGCCCTATTCTATGAGCTTCACTTCTAGTAAAACGTTTTCCAGCTCGATCAAAAAATGCTCTCTGTCGGCCATTGCTCCTTGAATGGATGTGCGTTTACAAGATGAAGGAAATAAATTGCAGTCGACCTGAAATGTCACTGTAATGGTAGGCCGACCCATGAGAAAGGGTCAGCACACCCTGCTGTCCCAGTGGGGAATTGCTTCACAACACTGACACACCAACAGAGGAATATAAAAGAAAAACTTCACTGTTAATGGTAGTGCATTTGGGAGATGTATAAACTAGGCTTCAGATGTGAAAGTTCATGATTTCAGAGCTTCTCTATCCAACAGTTATTAATGATGAAACAGATTAGCTTCACTTTCTTTACTCCATTGATTGTCTTTTTAGTCCTTGTTTTCTTTTCACAGGATTAATTATTAACATTCAAGTCAAACTGAGGAAATTTACCCCAAAATTCAGCATTCTTTCCAGCTTCTCGTTTGGAATCTAATAACACAACCCACAACCTGCAGTGCCTCATGGACCACGTCTGCAGTCACGGCTACGGGTTCATGTTTGAGGTGACTTATAACTGATAGAATAAGTAGGAACCTTTGCTCCCGTGTAACCAAACAAATCAGCTGCAAAAGGCCAATAAGCTCAGCCACACTTTATAGGCTGAGTCATATCAGCCATTGCTTTTATTAAAAGTATTGATCAGCTGAAGTTACTTGTTGAAATGAGTTAGAAGGAGAATCAGTGGCCCTGAAATGTATTTATGCAGCAGATGGCTGTAGGTTGAATGCTGTATTTAGTTTTAATTTGCATGCTGTATACAGGAGGAGGAACCCCTTTAAACATAAAAATGTAAGAGTTTTATTTTAGGCCCGGTGTAAAACTGCTCCTGAAGCGAAGAAGGAGGCAAAACAAAGACAATTCTCCATCTTTTCCCGCTATCATCTTTTATTGGGCTAAAAAGGATATTTTTCTGTGTTTGTATCTGGCTCGTGTCCCGCTGCCTGCTGCAGCGGTTATGTTTGCGAAGGAAAATGAAAAGTCCTGATCCAGTTTCAGAAATACAGCATTTGATTATAAACTGTTTACATTTTTCGCCAGAATAAATTGTTTTTCTTCTTTCTGATGAATATAAAACGCCAGTGAGGATGCCAGCATAGTTAGTGTGACGTAATCTAGCATTTGGCAGACAAATCAGCCGGGCAGAAAGCAGTCTGCTTCTGTGCTGTAGCTCAGAGTGGGAGAAACACTTTGGATTGGACTGTTCGATGTGTTCCGCACGCATGTGGGGGTTCTAACCGCCGCCTCTGATTGATGAACCGCTGCCAGTGCTTCTGGACACCGTGGCCGCTGTTACAGAAACGAGTGCTGACAAATGACTCGGCAGCATGAGAGATCAGAAATGTTCACGCCAGACGGCGGCATGCAGTGAGGATATCGACAGTGAGAGCAGCGTGCATTGTCATAGGCCTACACTCTGCTGTCTGACGACATAATGGCCAGGCAGGCACCGTCCTGCTAAGTGCCATTTTAAAACCAAAGGGAGTCCTGGTGGGCCATGCAGGAACTTTACTTGCACAACTTTCATCGAATTGTTGGCGCTGAAGCAGTTGCAGGAGCTCCAGTTCTCATTGACCTGTTATCGACAAAATGAAACATTTTCTCAGATGTGGTCAAGTTTATTTTGGAGAGAAAAAAGACTTCCCGTTTGCAGGTTTTCTGATTTGCAACACAAATCTAAAATATACAGATTGCTAAATTAATTTTCAGTGTCCGAGAGCTATCAATAATATCCCCACTAAGATTTTTTTCCCACATTTTTGTCTCTTTAGAAATATACATTTTATTGTACTTTGTGTGAACAGAAAGCTGGTGGTGAGAATCTGATAGGCCTTCATAGTATCAGCTTATCAAGTGGATGATATTTATTGCCATATCTAAAATCCATTATTCACTATAAAATGCCCCGCTTTAATACGGTTGCAAACAATAACTCAGAACTAAACACTCTCCAACAGTAGGACAAAAGTTACAAATCTCTGCAGATTTCCACATAATCCTGCAGTAATTAAAGCCTCGGGGTGCTGTGGTTCATTTCAATAAACACTCGTTTTTACATCCAGTTCGCTCTACGAGGCATATTTTCAGGTCCTATCTGCATTCATTTAAGACATACCTTCTATGTACATAGAAACAATATACTAAGCTAAGATTCTTATGATTGTATCCTTCGTTGACATACATCAATGGAATAACAACTGTACACAGTAAACGCATTTCTCAAATTACTTATAAAAACAATGAGCAACTCACTGTTTTACTGTCTTCTTAAAAGCACACACTTTTGTTTGTGAAGTTGGGATCCAAGAAAAATCTAACAGTAAAGATCTACTGCTTTTCTACAAACTGTATGTGGTTTCCTCTCTTGTTGGTCACATCTAGGCTACGCTGAATCTAGAGTCCCCTGATCTGGCCCCAATACCTTCATAAACTTGGGTTATTGCATTAATATTAACACTAACCTAGCTGGTCATACTGGATAAAGGTTTACTGTGAGGTACTAAGATATTGGTTATACTTACGTCCAAAATCTTCCCCTGGAAACTGAATGGTGGAGCCTAACTAAACACGATCTTTAACAAGTTCTGATCCAGAAAAAAGCTGCAGCTTGAGTTTTACATTAGACTGTGCAAAAAAACATTCCATAAATCATGATCCAAGACAGATCTTAATCCCTCTGAACCAGAGTGTACACATAATACCCAGAGACAAAACACCAACATGACCTGCCAAACACCTACAAGCACCGTGACAACAACCGACACTGTATCACACAATCAAACCAAGCACCAAAACATCCGGCTAATAATGAATGATAAACATGTCCTACTTTCTCCGAGAGCCCAATGCTTTAGTTTTAGAATAAATCTAGTACAACATTGGTTAACTGTTACATTACCCATATTTATGGTATTATTTGTCACATAATAACTGCTGCAATTAAAGGCTGACTCAAGGACTGAGCTGAGGACAGCCATGTTAGATCACTGTTGAGAAACCTGTTAGAGTACGTAATGTTCTGTTACATTGCTCAATGCGAAGAGGAAGTAAATATATATATAAACCCTTAAACCCAAACAGTCCAGATTGGGAGGAGGTGAGACCTCTTAACCACCTTAACTCCTTACCAGCACTGCTTGGTCCAGAGCTGATTTCCTTTACAGAATCGTTGTCCGACTATTGATTTAGCTTCACCTCAGCTGACAGACTGTGCACAGTGTCAAATTATTGTTCAATAAAGGCCACTGTTGTGGTGCCGTCCTGTGGCGTGGTGTAGTGTAGTGGTTGGAGCGGGCGCCCCATGTGCATAGTCCTCAGCCCTTGACACAGTTTTCCCCAGTTAGTCATGTTCTTCCAGACCTTTGCTGCGTGTCATCCCCGACTTCTCTCCCTTTTCTATGTTGTCCCCTTTTAAATGGAGGCCACTATGACCACAGAACCTTAAAAAGGGAATATATAAAAAAAATTAAAGGCCAGTGGGTGTGATTCTTAGTGCCTAAAAAACAAAAAACATCAGTCAAGTGAGCTCAGAAACCAGAATGGCCCCTCTTCTTCTTGTCAAAAAATCTTGCTTTAAAACACACACTCCGTAACTTTGAGGATATTTGCCCTCCGTCGGCTTTTCTAAGCTTATCACTATCGTAAAAAATCTCTATATGGAACACATTCGAAGAAGCGGAAGTCAGTCAGTACTTCTGCGCAGTGGTGTCCAAATTCAGTCCTAAAGGGTTGGTAGGCTGCATGTTTTAATTACTTATCTGGTTCAACACGCCGGGATCAAATGATGGCTCGTTAGCAGGCCTCTGCAGAGGAGGCACACGGACCATTGGAATCTGGCAGAGCATCAGTCTTTGATGGACCTGGAAACTTCAGACGTAGACCAATACAGAGCTGGTGTCAAAACTCTAAAATGTTACTATCAGACATTTAACAACAGACTGATTTGGACTGCAGCATTTTGTCAGATGGTGGAACATCACCTGTGTGTAAATTAGTTTCTCCAGAACCAGAAACAAAGGTTTAGAACTTTGTCAGATCACTCCCTGTGGCTCTTCCTGCTGCTCCACACGCTTCCTGCTCTGAGTGATGAAGACAATAAAGCTGAGTGTATCAGCGTTTTCAGACCGTCTTTTCTCCAGTCTTCATACTGATGCAGGACAGAAGCAGATCCCCCACCACCTCCACCACCAATCCCCAATGGAAATTACATCATTGAATGAGTGCAGCAATACAACGTGCTGACGTTGCACTTTGTCTATTATGAGCTGGTGGCTAAACATTTACAGTATTGGACTGAGAGTCGGTGTGTGTGTGTGTATCTGTGTGTGTGTGTGTATCTGTGTGTGTGTGTGCTCGTTAACGAGGATAACAGGCAAAGTGTTTTCCAGGCCAGAATATACTGGTTATGAACTTTAGTTTTGCAGTAATATTCGCACTCACTAAACAGAACCTGAGCAGCACAATTCCTGACGTGTGTTTTGTGGTTAACTGGTTAGTCATTTGCTGCCGTGTGGCGGTGTTAGTGTGTTTAGTGTACATTTACATTTCTAGATCTTGATCCCCATTTGGAGAAGAAATTTAGAATTTTAGTTCTTAGTCTTTGAGGAGGTCAATAAGTTACTGGACAGCTTTAGCTCCCCTCACTATCCTCTGCAGGACCATCTTTTCTTTTATATTCCTGGTGGAGTATCACTGTTAGGCGCATAATGGTAGATCTATTTGATTCAAACCAATCCAGCTGTTTTCTACTTGAACATATGTCCAATGTTCAGGTGCAGAAATCATAGCGCAGTGCTAAGTTTCACAGGGAAACTTTAAAAAGTGACACTAAAACAAACCAGAAATGATTCCCTGCTAAACTAAATTCTGCTGTTTGGAAAGATTACTAGTTTCTATTGCAGCTGCAGTAGAAAAACAATAGATGGACTGAATAAGAGCAGGCCTAAGGATTTGTCGTTTTTGCAAAGGGATTTTTCCCAACAGCTGCTCATGCTGTGTTTAAGTATTTCTGGAAACTAGGCTGTCCAAACATCTGCAATATAACTCCAACGTGTTTTTTTCTAAAATATGGACAAAGTATTATCCAAACATTTTATAACATTAAGACTGACTGTTTTCAATTGGTGATACTGTTTTCTACTCTGGCTATGTATTCTTGTACTATTTGTATTTGAAAAAAATCTAATAAAATCTCCAGTCAGTTCTATACTAATATATCATGATACAATCTAATTCATTTCAGGAATTGAAAGGGATGAATCCAGTGGAAGAAGGTTCTTTGTTTAATTCTGATTAAAGAAAAAGAAAGTCAACTTCACATTAGTATTTACCTTACTTGATTAAAGTGTATTGAGAATGTAGTGAACTGTGACTTTAAAACACCAAAATCCAAACTACTAACTAATCTAATATGCGCTTTGAGGAACTTAATGGAATTTTTTTTTTCTGTTGCATTGTTGCTGCGTGGGGTGTGCTCAGTTTTTTTCAGCCCCATGAACAAATTTAATGCATCCACAGTGTTCTGTGCTCTCATTTTCTTACATGACCAGAAATAAATGCTTTGTATCCTTGTTATGTCCTGCTCTTTTCAGATTATGCTGCTGACGGATCCGGAGGTAGAGAGCAGTCTTCTGATCAGCTCTGATGAAGGAGCCACGTACCAAAAGTACCGGCTGAACTTCTACATCCTGAGTCTGCTCTTCCACCCCGAACAGGAGGACTGGATCCTGGCTTACAGCCACGACCAAAAGGTGAGAGAAAGGGCATGGCTGCAGTTTTAATTCAGGTTGTAGAGCGGCATAAAGCCAGATTAGGATCCAAGCGTCTCTTAGCTGAAGGAGGCCAGGGACACTGCAACTGGAAACCTTGTGGAGCTCTGTCACTGCAGGACGATGAAAGACTGTAGCAGCTTTTTCTGTTGTTGCATTAAGCTGTAAATCAACTTAATGCAACTGGTTTTACAAATCGTATCTTTAAAATACAAGTAACAACAACAGAAACATCTATAGGCTTCTTCACAAGACTGAAAGAGTATCATTCATTGATCTGACGGTCGTTCTTCAAATGAAATCTGTGTGAAATTTAATCTGTAGCCAAACAGAAAACTCAGACAATAACATTTAAAGAAACTAAAAGATTACAAGTATAGCTCCAGAGTTATATACTTTTACAGTTTGTACGTTCTGATTTCTTTTTTCCCTTGTGGGTAAAATAGGTGCTTTTTGTATAGGAGAGTTATGAAGTCTGAGAAAAGTCTTTATTTTCTGAACCACAACCACAAACTTCAGTGTTTTATTGGGATTTCATGTAACAAATACAAGGAAATTTGTTAATTATTGTTAAGTCTAGAGTAAATTATACCTGCTTTTTACACTGACAAATCTTTAAAATGTGGTGTGTATTTGTGCTGAGCTCCTCTTAGTCAATACTTTGTAGAACAGGGGTGCCCAAACTTTTTCCCTTAGAGGGCCAAAATTAGGCTCTAACTGAGGGCAGAGAGCCAAATTTAATAATTTAATTGCAACACAAATACGAATAGTAAAGAAATTTCATTTTTTCAAGATTTATTTCTGTGTAAATAAAAAAATACAAATCAGTCAGATTTATCCATTAAAACACATCTAAACTTCCTTATTTGATGGATTTTTCAGTGAAAAAAATATTTTTTCAGTGAAAAAAAATATTCTTCCATCTGTGAACCACTGACGATGCCGCTCCATCTTGATAATAGCTGCTTAAGCTAGCAGCCAGCGTGGTAACCTGCGAAGTATGGAAGCAAAGGCTCATGGGATATTTTGCAAATTGATCAAATATGACTATTTGTGGTCTTATAAGGTGAACAAATATAAATATGTGCACAAATCTACACTACATACCCCTTGTAGACCCTTCTAATTTAATTTGAAAGAATAATTATATTTAGCTGAATAAACAAATGTGGACTTTTTTGTTATACCCAGGGAAACCACCTGGAGGGCCAAACTGAATGACCTAGGGGGGGGCTACTTTGGCCCGTGGCCCCCACTTTGGGCACCCCTGTTCTAGAACATTTTTTCACTAAATTACAGCTGCTGGGTGTTTAGGATTAGTCTTGACTTTCTTTATAAACTAGTTTAGTTCAGTCAGATTGGATATAGTGTCTGTAATCAGATCTAAACCATCCCATAGTAACTTTGTCTGGATAATCAGGGTAGTTGTCCTGCTGGCAGGGGAAGCTCCACCCAGACCTCAGGTCTAACAAGTTTCCTTCTAGGATCGTTCTGGATTTAGCCCCGCCCATCTTCCCCTCGTCGCTGACCAGCTTGCCTCACTCTGCTGAAGAGATGCTTCCCCGCAGCATGATGCCACCACCACCATGCTGGGAAAATGTTTTCAGGTTGATGTGCCGTGCTATTTTTCAATACTCGTTTTACGAATGTGATCAATCAAAAATGTATTTTCCTCTAGACACAGTACGCTCTTCAACGTGTAAGCTGTGCATTTCTGCTGCTCCTTCATTCGTACTGCAGGCCTCTTTGCTGCTTCTTTTCTTAATGATCTCCTTGTAATTTGAGAGAAGCAACCGTGTCTTTTGTCTCCAGAATTAGGTGACATTTTAAAGAAGTTTGGGTTTTTTTCAGGGCATGTTTTGTAATACTGGTGTATCACATGACACCCTGAGAAATTACAGTGCAATAAAATACTGATAATACATTTTGTTTCTTTACCCAATATAAACTTATGGATATTAAGCAACACATTTTTGGTCATGTTATTTCAAAGACATTCCAAACTAAATAATTCTTAAACATCAAAGTTAATCAGTTTGATTGAAAGGTCAAAACTTCGAAATTAGTACAGTATAAGTACAGCACTTTGGTGGTAGAAGGCGGATTTAAAAATGTTCTTTTGGGTGAGAGTGGATGACTTCAGGTTAAATGTGTGTTAAATGTGGAGAAAAGCAGAGATCCAGAGAGGAGGTCTCAAACAGCTCCAGCCTCTAAACCCTGTCATACAGAAGCATGCCAGAGAAGAGATACATAATTTATCAATCGACTTGCTAGTGAGGGGTGAAATATGACAATAAATATGGTACTACAGTGGGAATACTTTAGTGACAAGGTGGCTGTTTGAATATGTGGATGAGATAGATTTAGTTTGTAAGAGGAGGAGTCGTTAAAGGCCTGTTCGAGTCTTATTGTTTGGTGTCAGAATTTAAGTTCTGATGTTTTAAAACTGATGAAATTACAGCAGCCGTTGTTGGAAACAAAGAAAATGTTAAGCCCAGGGACTTTGTATGGAGAGGAAAACAATTAAATAAATTAGCAGCCACCAACTGTGATCATTGTTCCACTTAAAAAGATGAGAGAGGTCGGTCATTTTCATCATAAGTACACTTCAAATGTGAGAGACAGAATATGAAAAAAGAATTCTACCGTATCATATTGTTCGATTTTTAAATTATTTGTACGATGGTAAAAAATAAATATTTAGTCCATAGACACCAGCAGGAATTCTGGTCTCCATAGACCTGTTACTTCAGAGTCTTATGGGGCCTTAAGCAGATTTTGACTCAGGGGTGCCCCCTTTCTGTTAAAACCACTACCTGCAGTAACTTTCATCCAGATTTGGTCTAATCTGGGAAAGTAGGCAGATTTAAAAATAATCTTTTTTATTATCTGAGACAATCTGAAGCTCAAACAAAATAGAAAGGGTAAACTAAAGCATCAGATTGTAACAATGGTAATTTAACAATTAAACAGTGAATATTAAAAACTTATTTGTACATCTTATTTTAATTTCATACAATTTTTTAAAATATAATTACATTTTTTTCTAAATTAAAAAAGGTACTATTTTATACCGTTAAATGTTTTTGATTTAAATATTTATACATTTTTTAATTTTTTAAAAATAAAAATAGAGTTTTTATTTAACAAATTGTTAAAATAATTAGTTGCAAAGAAACTTTTCTAGTTACCACACAAAAGCTTAAGCAATAATTTTTTTGTCACCTACAGTGAAAGAAAATCAAATTAATTAATATTTGCATTTTCATAAACCTTAATATCTGTAGTCTTTGTTCAATTTGATTGAACATTTTTGGGGGCCCTGAGCAACCGCTGAGTTTGCTTTTGCCTTGGGTCGGCTCTGTGTTACTTCTTCTTTAAGAAGCTCTTCTATCCTCCACTCATTGCCTGTATCAATGCCACCAGTTTGAGTTCATTATCTGTGTAAAAGACACCTGTCCACACCTTCAGTCAGACTCCAACCTCCATCATGGTCGCACCAGAGAGCTGTCCAAGAACACCAGGGACAAGATTGTACACCTACATAAGACTGGGATGAGCCAATCTGCAAGAGGAAAACAGCTTAGTGAGAAGAGCTGAACTGATAGAACAATAAAAAAAAATTAATAAATACAAGATCAATGACAGCCTCTCTCGACCTGGGGCTCCATGCAACAGTTCACCTCATGGGGGACACATGATTCTGAGAATGAAGAGGTAACCGCCCAGAACAGCATGGGGGGAAATGGTCAATGACCTGAAGAGAGTTTGGACCATAATAATGATAATAAATAAAAAGTTTGCTACTGATAATGTCGTCATGAATTAAAATCCTGCGGTGCTTGACAGGTCCATTGAACTCTGGTAAATGTCAAGCCAGTGATGCCAGAAGCTTGTTGACGGCTGCAGAAACTACATGGTAAAGGTGCGAGTTGCTTAGAGACATTTAACCTCATAGTAGTGCGGCGTAAGCATATGTTCGATCCTCTGTGTTTCATCTGACCTTAGATTAATAGCAGATTCCAAAAATTCAAAGTTGTTCCCTAGATTCTTGTTTGACAAAAAAATGATTGTAGTTGTAAAATTATACCACCCATGAAGAAGATCCGTTAATGAAAAATAATGAAATCTCCATAATTGCTATGATGATCATATCCAGAACAACTGTCTGCAAACGTGTAAGCAGAGATGTGTAAAAAAATTCCTTGGGAAAAGGAAAGGAAGGGATTGTTCATTCCCTCATCACCCGCCACTCCCAGCAACTCAAGCACTGCCTCTGTGGCAGGGATCCGCTCCACCTTAAAACCGCTTCTCTTTCACTTTCCCTGCCCTCTTTTTGGCAGAGCTGCCAGATTTGTTGATTGAGAGACCTTTCAGAGGCTGTAAAGGCTGCACCGTCCCCCTCCGCCCCCCTCTGCCCCACCACCAGTAGCCCCTTCACCTCCTCCGTCTCCTGTTCTCTGCCTCCTCGCTCTCTCTTGCTGGGCTACACACTAACTCGTTTTAGGAGGGTAATTAGTCAAAGTGATTTCCTCCTGCCCCACTTCTCTGCTCTCTTCCTTTCTCTTGCATCTGCTCAGCCCATCTTAACACATGCATATTAATAGCAATCAGTGATAGTTGTTGTATATGTGTAAAAGAAGACATAACTAAAGCTACAATCAGCTTGTAAATATTTTTAGTCATTTAACATTTAACTAGGATATTATTGGATGTACTGCAATGGACGGGCAACCTGTCCAGGTTGGACCCCGCCCCCTCGCAACAATGTGTAGGATAGACAAAATAGATAATAAATTGATTGATTTTTGAATATATTCATACAATAGAATTCTACGTGTTTATCAACACATGTAGATCTGTGTATTTATGTAATAAATTATCTATGTAATAAAATATAATATCAATAGATAATAAAAACAGAAGAAAATATGTAAAATTACATGAATGCATGTCACATTAGGTGACCAGGATCATTATTTGGTAGTTTGAAAGTGGTTTTCCTACGTTAAAGCTTCAGACATTTAGTTTAGTGAGATCAAAATGGTTCTAGTTCATCTTAAAAACAGACTGAATGTACTAAAAGAAGTCTCCAATAATCATAAAACAGCAACAGCAGATCTGTAGGAGTCTCCTGATGCTTTTAGCATGAAAGTGCATCTCAAACCATTAGAAATATGTGCAGAGGTTTAACTTTTAAGGCAGGTGTGAAAGAGGGAATATTTGCTCTGTAAAAACAGGGATTTCCTGAAAAGTGTCCTCAGGACAACCAAGCATAAAGTTGAACATTTTGAAAACCAGAACTGAGGATAAAAACAGCAGAAAACTAACCTTCTGCTATATATAAAGCAATCTGGTGACAGTGACCGTCTGCTTTGAAGAAGCTAATCAATATATTTAAACATCATTAAAAACCTCAGACCATAAGTTCAATGGTGGACGGCAGTGACGTTATTGAAATCGCTGTGGTACAGTTGGATTAAAAGCCTATAAAACGCCCCAGATGACAACAACAAAGCACCTCAGAGACGCTCCAAACTCCCAGGGGAATAGTTCTAGCCATTCATAAGAAAACATTGGTGAAATGAACAAGTTTTGTGGCAGATAATGCCTTATTTAGAGGCTGACCTTTGGCTGCCCCAACAACTTGCATTATATGGACATATGCTGATTGCCAATGGATCTAAACCTATCCCGAAGGACTTCCAAGTGGCTTTAAACTTGTCTAGGTGAGTAAATGCACGTAATGCCTGCTCTAAATGAGGTCCAGGTTGAAAAACGGTACTTCCCCTTTAATGTAGAAAAGGAATCCTACTGAACAGCATGACCATCTCCTGTACAATGCAGTAATCTCTTTTTTCTTCCATAGACCAATTTAATATCACATAATATTCACATGGACTGGCAGATAAATGCAACAAACTATAAAAGAAACGATTAAGAAACCATAGAAATAGGGTTATTTTAAAGAAATGTAATAAATGTAAATCCATGGTGTGCTTTATTAGCAGGGTTCCTGTATTATTGTAACATGAGCAACATCCTCTCTGCCCCCTAATGCTGTGTGGTCGTAATTGTAATGTTTAAAAATGCCTTTAGAATACAATTTACCAAAAAAACAAATATAAAGTGGATGAAAAATACAATTTACCACAATGTTGAATCAGCAGCCGTTGAATTGTAGCCAGATGGTCCAGTCTGGGTCAGTCTTAAATGTTTCATTGCTTCATTAAAAAGCCAGGTTGCCACATGAGGCTCCATGCCTAGAAATTGCCCAAAAATCCCCACAAATAAATAAAACATAGTATTAATTCAGATAATAACTAACGCAGAAATACTGCGCGGTAACGGTCTAGGATCCAGGGGATGGGGGACTGTGCTCCTGTAGCATGAACTCCTGCATCAATGCAGGTGATCAGTGTGTGCTTCTGCTGAGGGGTTCAGGAAGCCCAGGTTGCCTTAACAGCAACCTTCAGCTCAGCAGTTGTTGGTTCTGGTGTCTGATTTTCCTCCTGATGGTAGCTCTACAAGGTTACGTTCTGACCACATAACACAGGTATTGGGGTTTTTGGTGTATAATCTGGTAACAAGTTCTGCTGGAGAATCAAATGAGCATTTCCATTGGGCTCCTCAGGAGAAGGAAACAACCAAGTTCTCCTGCTTGCTGGCTGTGTTTACTGTGGACTTCTAAAAACTAAGTGTACCAGCACAAACAGCTTACTGTAGGTTCAGAGCCTCTCCACACTTTTCCACATTCTGGGACCTTGATTTTTAATTCAAATGCAGATTTTACTTTCACATAAAAGGACGAATTTGGACCACTGAGCAACGGTCCAGTCCATTTTTTCCTTCATCCAGGTAACATGGTTCTGGCTTGAATAGTGACTTTCCTTGAAGCTGGTTCCATTTCCTGGATGCCTCTGGGTGTGGTGGCTCTTACAGATCTGACTCCAGCTGAAGTCCACACAATGTAAACGGACTTCACAGTCCCCTCAACAGTTCAGTTATCATTCAAACTTATATATTTTAAATTATAACTATATGTAGACTTTTTTCTTCCCAGTCAATTTTCCATTATTATACTTGTACAGGGTACTCAGCGAGCAGCCAGCTTCTTTAACAATGAACATTTGTGGTCTTCCCTGTGGAGAGGGTCAGATCTAGGTCTGATTTAATGTCGTTATTTTTGTAAAAATTCAATGTTGGCTTTTCATTAGTTAATTTACAATAATTTTAGAATTTATGAACTGATATAAATGCTAATATTTATGTGTAAAGTTGTCCATTAAAGCTGTTTAACTTTTTAAATTGTATTACTGAAATAAATGATTCATTCTCAAAATGTATCAAAGTTGGATCAAGTTAATTTAAAACTATTTATCAGAGATGATAATCCATGTAGGATTATGCTGTTTCCAGTGCGTAGTTCTCAGCAGAGTAAAGAGGTGAAATTAGAAAACAACCTAATGCAAACCAACATTTTGGATATCCACTGATAAATAACTGTTTACACGCCACGCATCACTGCTCACGCTCTAAATGGGAAAAGTCCGCATTTAACATTGAAGCTTTGAGTTTCTTTAGATTCCATCTGTAAGCTGCAGAACAAACAGATTTGTTTTCATGTTTTATCACAGACTACACATGTTCAAGAGTAAAGCCACTTTTATTTAAAAGCAAACTGCCTATGAACCAAATGTTATTTTAGCACATTTTTACTATTAAAACTTATTTTTGGCATCTGAAGAAAAGCAAAATAATGTATTTCTGCATTTAAAAATGGGATTTGAAATCCGATTTTGCTCAAATCTCAGACTGATCAGAGGAAAAAAAACGGAGGTTCTAGTTTTATGCATTTTTCTTTATAATATTCTTAGACTTGCTCAACCTTTCAGCTGAACTTCCTTTCTAACGCTCCTCTAAAGATTTGTGACATTCTCACACAGAAATGTTGAATCCTGGGAATGTGTCTCAATAGTCTTAGTGTGTTTTCAGGATACTGATGAGTCCCCTGTGTCCTGGTGTTAAAATAAAACCTTAATGCCCTCACATTTGGCCTCACACACGTTGGGTCTTTTTAAAAGTATTGATGGATGACAGTGACTATGAGAATGTAAATATAAAAAAAAACGTTTTTTGTTTTGTTTTTTACAGCTTTACAGTTCTGTTGAGTTTGGAAGAAGATGGCAGCTGGTGCATGAGAAAGTGGCTCCTAATCGTTTCTATTGGTAAGTAAATTTAAGAATAACTAGTATTAATTAAATAAAGTAAGTATAAACTTAATTAATACTAATTCAAACTAATTATTAATGGTCAGTAAAGTATTAAAAACAGAATATATCAACTCATTCCACTTAAGAACACAGCAATTTGTAGAAAATTTCTTTGTGAATATAAAATGTTTATGGGATGTCGATAGGCTTGGGCAGTATACCGGTTCATACCAAAAACCAGTGTTTATTTTCGTTATGATATTAATTTTTAATATACCCCTATACCGGTGAATATCTAAGACAACTTCGGGAAAGTTTAATGAGGAGAAGTGTTTCAGCCGGGACCGATTTAACTGCTACACGCTCTTCAACACAGTGTAGAAAATAAAGTTTTTAACTAAGTGCAGCTGCTGGCAGGAGTGAAGCACACAATTCTGATGATGTAGTTCCAAAAAAGAGGATCCTCGTCTAAAGTTTAAAAAGTTTATCGGCTTTAAAATGTCAGATGAGAATCAAACGTCATACCTTTTACAAACGCTATTCAGAGTAACCAGTAGGGGGAAGTGTCGAGCGCTATTTGACCGTCTGTAGGTAAACGCGGTCAACGGCGGCAAAACCAGTAGGAAAGAAATAAAACTTAGCGGTAAACAGTGTTGCCAGATCCAAAATCAATAAAAAGGTAAACTAAAGCGTCTGATTAGAATATCTCTCACATACAGGCCTGGGCAGTATACCGTTTCATACCGAAAACCGGTGTATATTTTCGTTACGATATACATTTTTAATATATCGCTATACCACTCTGATTTACCGCTATGATAGTTATACTGCTATCGTGGTACAAACCATCTAGATCACTCAGGCCCTCCAGCTCCAATTTGCTGACCGTCCCTAGAACCAGAACAGAAGTGTTTAATATGTGGAAGTGTTTCAGTGGGGACCAATTTCACTGCTACACGCTCTTCATCACAATGTGAAAAGTAAAGTTTTTAATAAGTACAGCTGTTGGCAGGAGCTGTCAGACCAAAGTACACGATGCTGATGAAGTAATCCCAAAAAGAGGAGTCACGTCTTTAGTTTAGAAGCTTATCGACTTTAAAAGGTCAGACAAGAACTGAACAGCATATCTTTTGCAAGGGCTATTGCGAGTAACCAGTAGGGGGAAGTGTTGAGCGCTATTTGACCTTTCTGTAGCTACATGCGCTCAATGGCGACAAACCAGTAGTAAAGAAATAAAACTTAGCGGTAAACAGTGTTGCCAGATCCAAAATCCCGCGATATCGTACAGACAGGCCAAAATTATCGTTTTTCAGTACCAATTATCGTACATTATAAATCTGCCAATAAAGCCCTATAAATGACTTTGCAATGCAATATTATATCTTATAGAAGACATTTTTGATTGCCTTGCTTGAATCTAAAAAAATGTAACACCTATTGAAATGCAGAGTGTAATGTCAGCACCACTCACACATGCACACAAAATGAGAACTTGCCGAGTCTCATTCATTCCATCTCTACATGGGTTAAAAGCACGTTACCCACAAGTGACAAATTGGCGTAATAAATGACAAAGCAGTCACCTCACCTAGTTGTGGATTTTGAACTCCTCTGATTCACTGTCTGTCACGGCTCCACCAGCAGTGGATGTGGAGAGCTTGCTTTGGTACAAGTTTGATACCAATGTTGCTTCGTTTTACCTTCATCCGTCCCTTCTTTGTTTTTTTTTCTTTTAAGATTACCGCTACTTGTAGAAGCCATTGTCTTGTTAATACGCTCTAAATGAGCAAAAACATAGATTGTGGGCAAACAGTAAGGGGAAGGGGCGGTCAGAGGCTGCATGAGAAGACCTAAAATAGATGTGATTGGGCTATTTATTGCACAGATCCAGAGTCAGTTTTGTAATATACACAATAATTTTAAGCACATAAGCACTGAGCTGGAATCTGATCTCAGAACAGACTAAAAGTACATTATGGGCATGGGAAAGCCACCGCAAAAGACATTCTTAGAGGCAAGGTAAAATTATCGTACATTTAGGTCTTTTTGAAATTATTGATCTTACATCGTACAGAGCCCAAAATTGTCGAACAAATACGATAATTATCATACATCTGGCAACACTGGCGGTAAATATGTTTTACAAACCATCTATGATACTTCTGCTTTTTTTATCTGTTATATGAATAATAACCAGCTAATAATCTCCTACGGCGGCCATCTTTATTATACTTCTTCTTTGTCACTATCCGGTCTGAGTCTGTTCTCTGCCCCCTAGCGGGATTTTTCTGTACTACAAGCAAAGCCAGTACAAGATACAATTTGCTGCTTGTGTCGATGTGAGGTTAAAAAACAAGTATACTTTCAGCCTTAGAACATCAAGAATGTCTACTAGAATCATAATCATTTTGTTTTCACATCATTAACAGTGAAATTGGCTATTTAAGGTAATGTGGAAATAAACGTTCTCGTGTAAAAAAAAAATACCAGTAAATACCGTAATACTGACATGTGTTTTAAACATACCGCCACACCGCCCAGCCCTACTCACATAATATGTGCAAAAAATATCCATTATAATTCTTTCAACAGCTTTTAAACAGTGCAAACAATAAGCGTTAAACTAAATCCTTTATGTTAAAGATAAATGTGATATCCTTAACAGGTATTAAACATTTGCATACATGACAGGCAAATCTACATAAACCTTAACATCCCTTTACATTTTTCATGCAAACATGCATCATTCTATGATATATATTGGAAATAAGCGAATAGAATAGAAAAACAGATAAAAGGAATTTATATTGACCAGTTTCTAGAGAGTTCTGCTTTGATTTAGGGTCAAATACGCTGAGATGACAAAAATATCATCTATAGACGTTACTGGTATTTTTGCAAATATCCAAGACAGACAGTCACCTTTCCTGTACAACAACATTAGAGGATGACGACATACATCACTTCTGATGTGAATCATTGGGAACAATAGCAAAATAATAGGAGGTTTTCAATAACACACTTTAATATTTTCTTTTCACACTGCATGATATATCTCCTCTTTGGTTGCTGAAGGGAGCTATAATGACTCTCTCCTTTCACCCTGCACAACCTGATGGCCAAAGACTCTTTCACAAAGAAACTGTTTTTTATGATGCATCTATATTTCATTTTCATTTAAAATAAACATGTTGAAAGATCCTGCTAGACCTGTCATATCAAAAAGGCCAGTTTGCTTTGAATGTTAACATTTTGTCAGCTTTTTGTTTTTAACTGTTGTCAAGAACAACACCGTATTGACTTTTAACAAATAGAAAAATGAGATGATAACCTTGCTTTTGACATATTGACTGTTGTTTTGTGGGCCAGTACACACAGCAATCTATATTTTACTTTTTTCAATTTTTCTCACTTTTTCTTGAATTTATCACCAGTAAGAAATCCAAAGTTTATTAAAAGATCAAGTTTGCTAATGTGTACTGTGGGAAACGTTTTCCATTATGTTACTTTTTTATTTAAAAAAAATAAGGGCAAAGCAAGACAATCATAAAGAAAAAAATATATACAGTACATCTCTAGTTTCTGCAAAGCTTAGCGAACAAAGAAAGTTGCAAAAAATGAATAGTCAACATCCACGAATACCCCATCAAACACACTTAAAGCTGCCCATTTTAATAGTTCACACACAATATATACCTTAATGTATTAATAACACTTTGGAAACCATCTTGGCACTCCCACAGAAGTCTTTTTTCCCGACAAGCTCAGCAGCTTCTAACCGTTATAGACACACAATGACTGCGAATGCGTTCCACCCAGGAGATCACCAAAACACAGGAGAATTGCAATTGCATAATTTTAAGGGTGGTATGTAGATTTGATTTGATTTATTTAAGTGTCATGCACCGTAATAGATGCCCAGCCCACAAGGGCTTATTAGACACTGCAACATGTAACAAATCATAGCCATGAAACATAATACAAAGTAAAAGACAACATTACCAAACAAACGCAAATATATATATATATATATATATATATATATATATATATATATACTCCTCATACTTCTCTTAACTCACAATACAAGGAGCAATTAAAAGATAAAATGGAAAAAAAAATTTATTCAATGTTAATAAGAAGCATAAATTCACCATCCGCTCCCGAAACAGTTTTTTCAGAGTTTTCTTTGTTAAAATGATCACTGATATCATATAAAATCCATCTTTCTTTTATTTTGAAAATGTTCCTGGTGCTTTAAACTACTCCCGTGTCAGATTTCCTGTATGGTTAGTGACCTAAACCTTAAAGCTAACCTAGGACTAACTTGTTATTTTATAATCTAAATGTGTTTTATTTTATTGAACATCAATATCCTTCCTTAGAGAAATATATATTGGTATGATATTATCAGTTAAACTTCAACAAAATATCAACAATACTATAATCTAGGGCTGGGAATATGGCTAAATGTTTATATCCCGATAACGATATACTTCAGGATCAGGGTTGGGCTAGTTACTCAAAAAAAGTAATCCATTACATAATACTCATTACTTCTCAAAAAAGTAATGCATTACATTACTTAGTTACTTTTTTGGAAAGTAACTGAGTTACATTACTAGTTACACTACTTTTACATCATTCTAAAATATCATACCTGACATGCAGTGTCATGTACATGAGTTTGAAGTCAAAAATCAACTTACCCTACGCTATGTAACGCTATATATCGTCCACAGTTAAAGATGCCACAAATCTATTTAATTCCGTTTTTGTTGTCGGTGTTACCATGGGTTCCTGGAAATCGAGCCGCCATTGCTTGGGTGTCGGTGCAATGCTATATTCACTTTCGCTACGGGAGGGTTTCGCAACTAGTTTTTGGTACTACGATGCTGTCTTTTCAGATGCTTATATATATATATATATATATATATATATATATATATATATATATATATATATTTTGGTGTAAACTTTGCCATGGTCAAAAACATATCTCCACTGCTGCGAATTCCACATCAAACCTGTAGTGAAAGTGAAGATGGCATTGCAGCGACACCCATATATATATATTATAACTATTAATTTGTATCATTATTAGCAGGGTCCATCCATCCATTTTCTTAACCGCTTAATCCTTAATGGGTCGCGGGGGTGCTGGTGCCTATCTCCAGCTGTCAACGGGCGAGAGGCGGGGTACACCCTGGACAGGTCGCCAGTTATTAACAGGGTCAAGTGTCTATATTTTTACATAGATTTTAGCTCAACAAAGTGACTTCAAATGTATTTTTAACAGCTAAGATTGGGACACCACTCTCTGAAATTATAAAATAAAATCTCTGCTTTTATTTTATTGCTACAGTCCCAGCCCCACCCTGGGCCGCTTTAGCCCCCTCATCATTAACCTCCTGGCTACGCCCCTGGGGAATAGTCGTAGGACTAGTCGCTCAATCGTTCTAAAAACTCACAGGAGTCTGTAAGGAGAGATGATGAGAAATTACTTGTTTCTCACTTTGGTCACAGCACAGTATTGAATCTGTTGAGGTTGACGCTGTTACATTAGTTTCCAAAAGCCCGACCAGCTGCATTCTCGGGTAAAGAGCAGAAAAGAGAGCCATGGTCCGCTGGCAGGCGAAGGTACTCAACCGAAATAAAAGGAAACTAAACTTGAGCTTGGTTGAAAAAGTTTTGAATCCCATAACTAAGCGGATGCAAAAAGTAATTGAAACTGCTTGTCCTGTCATTCACATTAAGACGTCTGTTCTGCTGAAAACTTGCCCATCGATGCTGCTGTCTGTGCGTCACTGTTTGCAGCTGATTGTTTTCTCATTGAACATACAGGAAAGACCTATTTTTGATTCAAAACGGCAAATTTAACCAAAAGGTAAAGTTTTGTCATGTCTGTCATGAAATGCGCTCTGCTCAACTAACTAACGCAGTAACGCCTACTTGCGCAGAAGTAGCGGTAGTTTAATTAATATTTTTGCCACCGTAATCCCTTAATTTATTCTTACTCAAAAAAAGTAATTGGACAGTTACAGTTACACATTATTTTTAATGTGTTGCTACCCATCACTGTTCACGATATAGCAATTTTTATGTTCATTTATTTCATGAATAGTTTATAAAAATGTACAACTTGGAAATGAAGTTTTAAAGATAATTTACTGATCTTCCATCTGCAGGAGCTATGGATATCAGTGTTAAGTCATAATATTATTTTGGACTTCAAATGAGGCTTTAAAGATAATTGTTATTCATTGTGTTGGATGGTTTTGATTTTTGCAGCTTCATTTCAACATTTCAATGATTTGGAAAGGAACAGTAAAAAGGGTAAATGGCCTGTATTTGTATAGCGCTTTACTTTACCAAAGTGCTTTACATTCACCCATTCACACACTGGTAATGGCAAGCTATGCTGTAGCCACAGCTGACAGAGGGAAGGCTGATGGGCACTGACACCTCTGACCACCACCAGTAGGCAGGTGGGTGAAGTTTCTTGCCTAAGGGCACAACAACCGAGACAGTTAGAGCTAGCGCTTGAACCGGCAACCATCGGATTACAAGATGAACACCCAACTCCTGAGCTACGGTTACCCCATAATCTATTCAGTTGAACACCTGAAACTCACCTAAACTCATTGAACACATAGTGATATGTTTCAAGTGGTAGTTGTGAGCATTTAATTTAAAAAAGAAAATAATTTACAAATAATAATACATTTAAAAATAATTTCCTTTTCAGATCATTATTTCAATTCTAGTTTTTGTTCAGTATATTTAAAAAGTGAACCAATAATGTTACTGGCAAATTTTCTAATTTGGAAGAGTAAATATTTCAATTATATATTAATTTCTAGAGAATTTTAAGTAATTTTTGTACTTGTTAAAGCCTATCTGAGTCAGTGTCAATCTTTCTTTTTTTTTCTAACACAGCACTACTGTATGAATGATTTTCCTAAGTAAACTTTTGTTAGATTTATACCTGACGTTTTCTTTCCAAAATATAGATCTGCTGCTTTTTAAATACCTTTTATCCTGCTTCAATATGGCAGTCAGGTTCTGTTTAAATGATATCTTGATTCTATAATGTGTTGCTAATTGCAATTCATTCAACCGGGGCAATTTTTTTCCCACACAGGGCCAGTTTGGTCCCCTTGGGTTATATGTGATATGAAAAGTAGTTGTATGATTTGAAAAATTTAAGTGTGGTGAAACAATAAAAAAGAAATTACAATTTAATCACTTCAGTAATTATTTTAGTTTGAGGTTTTTTCCATTTTTTTTAGATCCACCTGTATTTATTATTGTGTTTTTTTTTAATAAAATGTCACTTAACTGATGAAGATTAGTTATTAAATACATCTTTGCCTCAAGAAAATTTAAAAAGAATACATAAATGTTATCTCACTTTCATAAAATGTGTAAAAGTACGTATTCTTGCTGCATTACTCTGTTGTGTTCCCTCCTCACAGGTTGTGTCAAAGTTAGTTGTTTTCTGCATGTCTTCATCCAATAACCAACACATGACAAATGGCCTTCACCTCCACAAAGTGCAGAGGAGCAGCAGGGTAGTAATAAGCCGCGCTGCCAGGATTGAAGCGGGCCTCGGGGCCGATGCTGCAGATGCTGTCAGAGTTCTATTTTAGGCTGCACGCCGTGCACTCGGAGTTGTTCTAGCCCTGGTAATGAAGCTGCACAGGGAGCTTATGTCTGCTGTACATTCAGCCACAGAACATGTGTAAGCTCATTTGTTATTCGGAGAACCTGAGAGGCACTCAGTGACTTGCCTGCATTGGATCCGACTATAATCAGGGTTGGAGCTCAGCGTGTGCAGGCATTTGCATATGACACTGATAATCTCTGCAGAAACATTTGGAGCATCATGTGTGTGATGTTTTTTCATGGGACAACAGCTCCCTCTCATGACACTAGCTCTTGTTCCTGCTTGTTCTGACCTCAACACAAATAACAACTACAGGGACGGTGCTGCTGGTCGATTTTAAACTTGCTTGGAAAATATATCCCTTCCTTCCCTGATCACTTCTGGCCTAGCTATTTTGTCAGAGAGTGTATTATTATTTTTTATATCAGACAAAAACACCCTGAGTAAAAACTAAAATAAAGGAGACATATCCCTTTAAGAATGAGCTGTTTAGAGGCTCTGTTACTTTTATGCAAATTAGTGGTTGCAGACCACACCCACCCATCTTGTTACTAGGCTGCAGGTTTGCCACACATGAGAATGGCATGGAAATGATGCGGGAGTATGACAGGTGATGGGTGGTTATAGGAAAATTCTGCGTATTGTGACATCACAATGAGGCACTTTTTAAAACAGCTTCTACAAACATAAGATTTCTGCACAAAATGGAAGGATGTTTTTTATTCATGTTTAGAGTGTTTATAGAGGCAGCAGAAAAGCATGAATTAAGTGAAATTAGCATAATATGTCTCCTTTAAGGGAAAACAGCTATCCAAACCAACCTATCCCTATGTGTAAATTTTGCTCCCTATATAGATAGATAGATAGATAGATAGATAGATACTTTATTCATCTCCAAGAGAAATTCATATCTCCGTTGTTAAAGCGGAGGTATGTGGCTTAAAAAATGTTCAAGTAATTTAGAAGTGCAGTCATGATAATTTTTTTATGAATCAAAGTTTTCTAAAAAATGCCTTAGGGACTGATGTAGAATTAACATTACCTTGAATCTTAAAAGGCAAAACCGACGCAGTTTTGGCAACATTTCTGTTGAAAAGGTACGACAACCATATATTCAATCAAGCAAATCCATGTAACAAAAAAATGACACCAATGCTTGGACCCGAGTACTTGGCAATACCGGGTACCAATGGCAATACTTCTATCAACATCATTCTTCTCTGCTTTTTCCCAAAAAATATGCTGAACTAGATTTAAAATATGAAATATTAATAAAAATCACCACAGACCTAAAATTTCAAGTGAAAAACCTTTTCTGTGAAATGAGTTTCAGTGCAGTTTTAAAAAATGCTTAACTTTGACTATATGACCCTGTATTATGATATAAAATGTTTATTCTTTCAAAATTTAGATTTCCTCTAAATCCCTCCCCTGGCCTCTACAAAGAAAAAAATAATAATTTACACAAGCCTATAGTGTTTACCATCAGATTTGTGTATCCACAAGAGGGAGCTCACTATAGCTGCGTTTACATGGACACAAGTAATAGGAATAAAATCCTGATCAGAATAAAAATGCTTCATGTAAACATGCCATTCGGATTACTCTGACCTGATTACACTCATTCACACATAAGAAATTCTAATCTGATCAATGATCAGATTAAAGACATTTTGCACATGTAAACGCAGCTAATATGAACGCACTCCATGAACTAGCTAGCATGAACTATGGGTTGATGCGCCTCCGTCAGCTCAGCACACCTACAGAAGAAGAAGGAAGAGCCGGAGGATTTTGGTTAAAAAAGAAAACTCCCTTACCTTATCTCTCTGTTAACTCCACTTTCCCTGGGTTGACTTTGCTTTCATTTCGATCCAGAAGGGAAGGGGGAGCAGAGGCTGGATCTATAGCCGTTCACATTTCAAAACCTTCTTCTCCTCTCCTTGATGATGTCACGCTACTGAACACGACTTTAAATCAGGAATGGACTTTGATTAAGGAACTTTTGGGGATTTCAGATTCACTATCCATATCCAGGCTAGACCCTGCTAGACCTGTAGGATCAGGAATATACCCGATCAGAACCAGTATGACAGCATACAGTATGAAAGCTTTCAAAAAGCCAGACACATCATCATAGCGTCAGCGACCTCACTAATAAAATCAATTTGAAGACTTTGGGACTCCAGCCAAACACAGGAGAGAAAACATAAACATTTGGGATGCTGCCTCTTGACCTTAAACAGGAACATCCATTTAATCCAGCGCTGAAAGAGCGGTTTAAGGAACCAATATATGGGTCTGGGCTGGTTTGCATAGCTTTATCCCTCAGTAAAATACTATTAAATAAACAAACTCATTATATTCTAATTCTCTTTGTCCAGTATACTTTTTGAAGGTTTAAAACTTTAAACTATTTGCCTCTTAGAGAAATGTGACGGGGCTTGGTCTTTCATAATCCATTCAAATCTGCTTCATGTGGTTCCTTGGATTATTTTGTGAAAATGCAGTAGGTTTTCATGTTCAAAGTTTTGTTTCATCTTGTTTAGTTAATAAAGAAACAGTGATCGGAGCCTTGGTGATCTCCATCGCTGCCTTTTAACACTGAGACCTCTGGAAATCTTTGCGGTCCATCTGAATGCTGCAGCATCACTCCACCTTTCCCCATCAACCCCTCATCTGCCTCAGCATCCCGCCTCTGATCCCACAGTCTTTTTAATACATTTTTAATGCCCTAATGATTATATGCTATTCCATCTGCAGGAATCCTGACCGCAGCAGAAAAATCAATGAGTTTTCCTCCCCTAATGATGGGAGGAAACAGTCTTCTTTCTCTCTGGGAGGAAAAGGACCTTCAAAGTCCTCTGAACATTTAGAACCCTCATTCCACCTGAGGCTCTCTGTGTTAAACCCAGATTATCATGTTGAAGGCAGTAATGCCTACATGCAGTTCCTGCTTGTGTTTACTGCTGTGGTTGCAGTTGGCTGAACATGTCTGTTATAAGATTGTCTCATTTTGCAGCTTGTAATCTCTCAGGTCAGGCAGGAGATTCATTGGAGGGGGAGGGGGTCTGACCAATGGGTAAAGAGCAATGATGATTTTCCTGAAAAGAAATGTGTCTGTCTTTCAGGTCCAAGATGGGTTTGGACAAGGAGCCGGGCTTAATTCACCTGGAAACCAGCATCTCTGAAGGACGTGAGTAATTGAATTCTGAGTTCAGAGCTCTCTTTTGCTTGTGTCTTTGTGCTCTTTTGGAAGTATTGTGCTAAAGCAGGGAGCAGTCGGGGGCTTTTTGGACAGTTCTGCTGCTGGGTAATGTAAATGGACGGCCACAGACCCACAGCAACAATGGAAGGACAAGTAATGCATGTATCGGTACAGCTTTTAAAAAGACCAAGGTTGACCTGAGTGGTGAACATGTATCTTCCTTTCACTCATCCATGTGAATGATGCTGATATGAAGCATTTTTAGTAGTTTTATAGGAACAATACATTTCTTCTGCACAGAAATCTTTGGAATACATAAAACTTTATTGAACTATGATGCGTAACTGTGTAATTTTGTTACCATCAAGTCGAAATATGTAGTTTTACAGGAATATTTTCTTTATACTTAGTATTTCATGTGATACATTCTTAGTGAGTACGTCTTAGATTGTAGGTCATGTTAGAGAAGGACAAAGCCTTCTGTATGTAATGTCTTAATAGCAGAATATCAGTCTATGGCTTGTACAGGTTACATCCCTCACCTTTAAGGTGTACTTGCCTTTAAGTGGCAGTCTCAGCAGAAAATGCTGGAGGCCAGAAAAGAGTGAGAGGCAGTTCACGTGAACAATGAAAGCAGGACGGCCGAAGTGTTTCCACCGTGTAGAAATGTTAATAAAATAAAGCTTCCCCAAACACCAATTTCTCTATGCACGAATTGCTACATATGGTAATGAAACATTGAAACACCTGCAGCATATAATCAGGTGTTGCTTGTATATGTACACATTTGTGTGTTTTTCTAAAAAATTGGCTGGTGCGGCTAATATTCAGGTGCACCTCATAGTCCGGAAATTACAATATATAATGTTGTGCATTAAAAACGTTGGTGAGAGCGTGAGGAATGGCACTGTTTTTGTTGCACCCTCACATTGTAAATTAGCTCACTTTCATCTTGGTTTAAAGAAAAACTCCGTAACTTTACAGATATTTGCCCCCTGTCGGCCTTTCAAGGCTTGCGGCGTAACTTCAATGTTGTAACACCAAGTCTCTATGGAGAGCATCTGAATAAGTGTACTGACGGTTTTACAAGCTCGCCAGTCAGTACAACAAAACATCAAACAAATGATGTGTTAGTTGGTAAACCATCAAACAGTTTTTCTGCACTGTAGCACATCGTCATGCCCGACCAATCACAATAACCCCAGAACAAGCATTTATTCATTTCCAAACCTGTAGCAACACAGCTAGTTCAGCATACATAGTATGTCCTGCTGCATCTCTAATTTCTCATTCACAGTGGCTCACCACACAAAACTGAAAAGTTGTTACTGTGTTTTAGAAGCTAATCCTACTTTGACCTAAACTGAGTAACCATTTGACAGAAACGATCTTCTACAGCAGTGAGGGGAAGGAAGTGTTTTCTGACCTGTGTCATCTTGTAGATCTGAAGGTTCTTACTTTATACACAAAAATAGAATTGGTTTTTACCTTTTTATGCTGACAGTTTCGGCAACACCTGTCACCTTTCTCAGATAATCCACTGGAAATGTCAGCATAAAAAGGTAAAAACCAATTCTATTTTTGTGTATAAAGTAAGAACCTTCGGATCTAATAGACAGCTACACAAAGTGAACATAGCAAAGATGTGTCATCTTGTGTCTTGCTGCTCTATGAGGCAGCAGGAGGAGCAGCGGGTGCTGCGCTGTAAACAAGGGGAATTGCATGGTCATGGACTATTAAGGTGCTGCAGCTTCGCGGCTCTGCTAGTTTGTGGCTATGTTAGTAACTAAGAGTGAAGCTCTTTCAGCTCTGGATGCTTTATGCATGAGATGCAGAGGAGAGATTGGTTCCTCTCCTTCTGATCAACATTCATCTGATCTTCAGCTGAAGCTTTTGTCCATGGAGGAACATATTCAGACCAGATTTCTGTGTCTGGATATGGTCACATGGTTTATTTATCTGCATTCCTCTTTGCTTCCAAACGGGTGTCTTTTTTTGTAGGTTTGTGTTTGAGCTTGATGTGACAGAGGTAAGCCAATCCAACACAGCCCTACACAGTGTTACATTCACCCAGCCAGAGACCATCACCATTGATCACGCCTGTACGGACGGAGCCGACACATTTTTGGCAGAGGCCAGCGTTGGGGGACAGGCTGTACGGCCACAGAGCCGTGATTGAAGGCAAAGAAAGCAATCGGCCTCTCGGTTCATCTGTCACCCCCCCAATCCCCATCCTCTTACCGGGGCCACTTTACTGACACGAGTGATGCACGGGGCCAAAAGAGAGCACTTAGCTGTGGGTGAAGGCTGCCTTTCTTCATCTGCTAAAGCCGTATCTGAAGCCACGGCTTGACATTTGTGTGTGTTTCTGTGTGTGTGTGTGTGGGAGCAGAGGCGCTGTACGTCACCTGCAAGCTGCAGAACTGCACAGACGCCAACAAGGGCAAACCATTCCCTGGATACATTGACCCCAATTCGCTGGTGGTGCAGGATGAATACGTGTTTGTCCAGGTAAGTAACGGTCCAGCTCACTCAGAGGAGCGTCTTTGGGTGTGGGATATATTTAGTAATGTTACAACGTGTCGCTTGTTGTGTTTCTGCTTTAAGGTATCCACTGCAGGGAGGCCAGTCTACTACGTCTCTGCCAAACGGGACGTCTTTACCCCCATGAAGCTGCCAAAGTACACCCTACCCAAGGTAACACAGCCCAGCGCTTCATTACAGTTCCTGTGAAACACACAATGATGGAAAGAGCAGTACAGGACAGTCAGGTTAAAGGGTTAAAGCCCACAAAAGGGTATTTTATTTAATGCCCCAATAAATAAACTTGGGTAAATCTTTGTAGAAATCAAATTATTGGGTCCTCTAACATCTGGCAACAAAAACACCAACTCAAACAAACTGACCTTCCGTACTGCGACAAAGGAGAAACCTTAACAGTGGCTGATCAGCCCATAAAGACAAAAAAAAAGGTAGAACATAAAAAACCGCCACTTGAAACAAACCTTACACAACTCATCCGCTGAGTTCTGTTCTGAGCCAATCTACAGGTCTCCATATTGGCTAGCTCCACCCCTTTTCCGCCTCTTAGTTCAGACAAGGATCTGTAGGGAAAAAAAAGTTAAAGCAATTCATACACATAACATTGTAAGCTAAAATGTACTTATTTATGTTAAAATACAGTATTATTAAAATACAGTGTTATGGTATGTAATGTTATAAAAACACAGTTTTTCTGTCATTAAATTGACACAATCTGTATTATCCGGCAAGGGGGCAATTCAGCCGTGGCAGCAGCAAAGTGACAGATGATAGAAGCACTAAGATACATACAATGAAAATAAAAAAGTATTTAAAAAGCAGAATTAGGAATGATAAAGTTACATTAAGGACAAAATGATACTACACACTCAGATTTTAAACTGCATCTAGATTTGATAATTTCAAAACAAACATATTTACAGAATATGCATGGTTAGTTGTGAATTATAAAAGTAAATATCTTAAAAGAATATAAAGTGTGAAAAACAGATGTGCAAATAACAGCAGCAGAAATGTTAAAATTAAGTGGGTCAAACAACCCAAATTACAGCAGGGATGTAAACATTGAGTTTGTGGGAGCAGTTCTGGTTGTAAATTCTGGTTGTGTAGGTTAACTACTTCTCCAACAACTAACGCCATAAACGATTGCTGATGACACCATAGTCTCTTTATATTTACATACATATACATATACAGACCAAAAGTTTGGACACTACTTGTCATTGAGTGCGTTTTATCTCTGTTCATGACTATTTACATTGCCGATTCTCACTGAAGGCATCAACGTTATGAATGAACACATATTGAATTATGTAGAACTTTTACAAAACAGTGTGAAACAATCTGGCCTCCAAAGTCATCGGACCTGAACCCAATGGAGTTGATTTGGGGTGAGCTGAACCGCAGAGTGAAGGCAAAAGGACCAACAAGTACTAAGCATCTCTGGGAACTCCTTCAAGACTGTTGGTTCATTTCCGGTGACGATCTCTGGAAGCTCAAGAGAATGCAAAGCAGTAATCAGAGCAAAGGGTGGCTACTTTGAGGAATCTAAAATATAACACATGTATTCAGTTATTTCACCCTGTTTGTTTAAGTACATACAGTAATCCCATACATTATGTGTTCATTCATAGGTTTGATGCCTTTAATTGAGAATCTACAATGTAGTCATTAAAATAAAGAAAATGCATTGAATGAGAAGGTAGATAGATAGATAGATAGATAGATAGATAGATAGATAGATAGATAGATAGATAGATAGATATATAGATAGATAGATAGATAGATAGATAGATAATCTACATATTTCTTATATCAAAATAAAGAAAAGCTAAATATATATAATTTGGGTTTTCTGTGGCTTTGACTGCACCTCTCACACACCTGAGACTTTGAACATTAAAAAGCAATTGCACAATCCTTAAGATATTTTTGAATAAACTCTGCAGTAGTTTGTGGATGTTTGCAGATTTGAAGCAGCGGATAAGAATTAGCTTCCGGCTGGTTTTAGGATCCAATTCATCTCTGGCCTCCTGTGACGGTCTCTTTGGTATTTCCGGGTAAATCAAGGCCAAAAGTATCTCTTGCAGCGTTTCCAGAATTGTTATTCGTCTCTGCTTAAAGTGTGCGTGACCTCGCTTATCACGTCCCTACTGACAATTAAACATGTTTTATACAATCAGGCGCGGTGCGCTTAGGTTGCTGCAGGCTGGCTGCAAGGTATTATTGGCACAGTCAGAGGTAGATGAAGCTCCCCGCCAAACAGCACAAAGTCAGCCGAATAGTTTCTGTCCAATAACTCTTAGCGAGTGGTAATGATTGCTGCATCCTCTTAGTTAAAACACAGACGACAGAACTATTTAGATGACTGTGATTAACCCCAGCAGGAGCAACAATAAGTATCACATCAAAGTCTTTATATCTGTAACAGGAACCAAAGAAATCATCAGTTTGATTGAAGGAGTAAATTAAAGCAAGCTGAGGGGTTATCAGAAGAATGGTAAAACTCTCACCAGCATCACTGAGGTTAAAGCAGAAGCTGGATAAGTTCTGAATCCAGCGTAGAAAAGTCCAGAAATGTAGATCAATCTCATTTCCATCCTTCCATCCGTCCATCCATCCATCCATCCATCCATCCATCCATCCATCCGTCCATCCATCCATCCATCCATCCATCCATCCATCCTTCAATCCATCTGTCCATCCATCCATCCATCCATCCTTCCATCCGTCCATCCATCCTTCCATCCATCCGTCCATCCATCCATCCATCCATCCATCCTTCAATCCATCCGTCCATCCATCCATCCATCCATCCATCCATCCATCCATCCTTCCATCCATCCGTCCATCCATCCCTCCATCCATCCATCCTTCAATCCATCCGTCCATCCGTCCATCCATCCATCCATCCTTCCGTCATCCATCATCCATCCATCCATCCATCCATCCATCCACCTCATCCATCCATCCATCCATCCTTCCATCCATCCATCCATCCATCCATCCTATCCATTTCCCCATCTATCAATCCATCTCCATCCATCATCCATCCATCCATCCATCCTTCCATCCATCCATCCATCCTCCATCCATCCTTTCCATCCATCCATCCATCCATCCATCACCATCCATCCTTCCATCCATCCATCCTTCCATCCTTCCATCCATCCTTCCATCCATCCATCCATCCATCCATTCCATCCATCCTTCCATCCATCCACTTCATCCTTCCATCCATTCCATCCTCCATCCTTCCATCCATCCATCCATCCTTCCATCCATCCTTCCATCCATCCATCCATCCTTCCATCCATCCATCCATCCATCCATCCTTCCATCCATCCGTCCATCCATCCATCCTTCCATCCATCCATCATCCTTCCTTCAATCCATCTGTCCATCCATCCATCCATCCTTCCATCCGTCCATCCATCCATCCTTCCATCCATCCGTCCATCCATCCATACATCCATCCTTCAATCCATCCGTCCATCCATCCATCCATCCATCCATCCTTCCACCCATCCTTCCATCCATCCGTCCATCCATCCATCCATCCATCCATCCTTCAATCCATCTGTCCATCCATCCATCCATCCATCCATCCTTCCATCCGTCCATCCATCCATCCTTCAATCCATCCGTCCATCCATCCATCCATCCTTCCATCCGTCCGTCCATCCTTCCATCCGTCCATCCATCCATCCATCCATCCTTCCATCCATCTGTCCATCCATCCATCCATCCATCCATCCATCCTTCAATCCATCCGTCCATCCATCCATCCATCCATCCTTCCATCCGTCCGTCCATCCATCCATCCATCCATCCATCCAGTTATTCTGTATGTAATCTCGGGCGTATTGACACCAGCCTCCTTTAGTTCATTTTAAACTAACTGTAAATCGTTTCCTCCCTTGGTCAGTACCTTTTACGTTGTTGTGAATACATACCACAGAACTCTGGTGGCACCAAACAAGCCAGACCCAGCTGAAGAGGTGGTATCTGGGCGGATCCAAACGAACCCTGGTACGGAGCAAATCAGGGTAAAATACAACTGGACTTCAAAACGACCTTTTTATTCTGGACGGGCACCCGTCTATGTGGCGCATTATGAGAATTAATGGTCTATTTGTTGCCTTTCTATGTGTGTTGCTAATATCTCCACGGTGGCATCAATATGATCTATTTATATAGTTTTTATATGAATAATGTCATGTTAACTCTACACAATCCATCTATTTGCAACCTAATAAACACTTCAGGTTACATTTAAAGCTGTAACTGCATCAGAGGTTGCGCTACAATCTTTGGTTCTTAAAAAGTTCAACAAAAATCTGGTTGTAATCAATTTTTAAATGATTTAAATGATGACATATTCTTTTCTTTCATTTAAGTTTATATTAAAGGGGTTCTAATCAGTGTAAAAGAGGCTTAGGTTCTACAACTGCATCTCTAGGAGCACTGTCTAATCCATCAGCTGAATATGGAGAGAGGATAGACCAGCAGCAGTCCTCCACGCCAGAGAAGCTGCATTATTTTTGAGGCTCAATAGAAATACTCACCAAACATTCACAACTACGGGTCATTATGTAAGTAAATGAAATCTTTACTAAACAGGATTCTCCTGATCCTTCTCCTAGGAGCTGCATGTGATCAGCACAGATGAAAACCGAGTGGTGGCTGCCGTTCAGGAGTGGAACCAGAACGAAACCTACAACCTGTATGTGTCGGACATGTCGGGGGTCTTCTACACCCTGGCGCTGGAGAACGTGGTCAGCAGCATGGGGCTCGAGGGCAACGTCATGGTAGACCTCTATGAGGTAAACGAACACCAGCGGATCGGAAACTGGAGTTTGGTTTTCCTTTCACGAACACGGTTCTGATTTAAGTTAGAGGTAAACCTTACACGCAGCTAGAGCTTTATGTAGAACTTTGATCAATGCATCATTAGATTGACAACAGAGAGAATTACATTTTTATAATGTCAGAAGAAAAATTTCCTCTGAAGCATCTTCAAAGTGTCCATATCAACAGTAAAAAAGATTTTTTTTCCTGGAATATTGGCTTTCCTGAAGCTATTAACGCTTCCTTTGATCACAAAGTAGATATTTAATGAAGCCTAGCTGATCTGTATGATTGTTTTAAAATCATTTGACCACCTGCCATTATATGAAACTTTATCTGCGGATGTGATAATTTAGCCGAGGACGATGCAGCTCATGTCCTCCTGCGGCCGCACTGATAGAATCAAACCTGCCGTCCTGATTGGGGTCACCACCCAGGACGCAACGTTTGCTAAATCTCCACTCCGAGGGAGACTGAAGTATCTGCCAATTACCAAAGCGGAGCTTCATGGGCGGCTCGGCTGCGGCGCCCCGCGGGCCTCCGGCAGAGCGTCAGATTCATTTAAGGCACACATTGATTACTCACAAGTCTCCAGACGCTCGATCATTTTCCACTCAGTGTTTGTCGCCGTGTTTAGTTTGGTTAGGAATACAGAGCAGGCCTGTGTGTGTGCGCTGCAATCAAACCACAGCTTCAGGTTTGCTTTGCGCCGACTTCTGTTTGTCTGATTCATGGTAGCATTAAAATATAGCTGGAACCAGATATTTACATACACTTCACCCAAAAAGACTGACTAAGATTTTCTTTTCTTTTTGTCAATTTAGGAATTATTTTGATTTGCTTAATCCCAGAATAATGAGATAATTTCTCTCACAAGTAATTTAAATGTGTCATATTCAGTAGTACACATACACTTCTGTAGAATTGCCTTTAAACCTAAGGAATAGAATCATAATTTTTTCACAACAGTTTGATATTATTTTGGCCCATGCCTCCTGATTAAACTGGTGGAACTGGACCAGGTTTAAAGGCACACAGCACCAGTCCATCCAGAAACAAATGCAGACACAAGATGGCTCCACCTAGAAGTAATAATGCTCATTACGGCCAAACCCTTTTTTATTTTAGCTGATTGCTGGACATGTCTCTAAAGGTTCAGGTTTTCATCCATGTGTGGATTTATAAAGTGTAATCTGGCTTTTGATGCCGTGTTTAGATTAGAGGCTTCTTCCACTCTGCATGGTCTTCCAGCCTACATTGGGATAAGACTCATTTCACTGGGGATAATGTTTATTTGTCAGTCTGTTGGTATTATAACTCAAAAAGTTATAGATTTTGAGAGTTACAGTTATAGTTATGAATCTTTAATAATGTTTCAGGAAATGTCAGCAATGGGACCACGGAATAAGTGATTAGATTTTGCAGGTGATCCAAATCTCTGTTAATCCACTATTGATCCAGTTACTCTATTCATCATTATCTTGTTTTAAATTAAACTAATAATGTCGAGCAGCACATTGATTATCAACTGAAATCTCAGTATTTTGTCTCTCTCAAAATTTTGTTTAGCTTATTATTTTATTATTATTACATTTAAAGGGGAAATATTTTTTTTTCTTTTTAAGCAAGTTACATTAGCTTAATGGTCTCTACAAAACATGTTAATGATTTTCTTTGCACAAACATCATACTCACATAAAACACTCTTATAATTGCAATTCTAGACAAATTTAGTTCCTTTTAGAATGGGCTGTTTAGAGGTTCCATCACTGTTATGCAAATTAGCAATTGGATACAACGCCCACTAATCTGATAACCAGGCTGTGGGGTGGTTTTATGTTGAAGTACAATATTTCTGCGAGCACAGATTTGCCAAAAAGATAATGTATAGTTTTTTAGTCATATTTTGAGTGTTTAGAGAAGCAGGAGAGACCAACATGGCAACACAAAAAGTGTTTTTTTTAATAAATGACTGCTTATGAACATTATCACGGTCCGGTCACATGGCAGCAGAACAACACCTTCACAATTTTTTTAGAATGCCATTGAAAGAAACATTGTGCAAAAATGTAAAATAAAAAATCTAATCTTTTTCCAATATAATGCAACACAAAAATTCTTACAACATAAAGATGAATATATTTTAAGTAAAAAGTAAATCTTATGCTTCTCTGCTTTCTTGGTTACTTATTTATGAATTTAATATCACACAACAAGAAACCTGCATACGCTTGAATTAAAAAGGCTTCAAGTTCAACAGGTTTCTCTCCCGTTAAATGGAAAAACAACAAATTAAAAACCTGGAAAATCTAGATAGAATACAAACATAGAACATCACTATTTATTTTCCTTGTGTAGCTGAAGTAGGTAAGCACAGCTTGATGACATCATCACATTGCATCATGGCGGTATAGAGTTATAGTCAAAAACTCTTTGGCTAAACTTATGTCATTTCTACCTTATAAGTGTATTGAGATCTGCCTGTTTTACTCCCAGGTGTTTTCTCTGTAATCTCCCAGGTCGCAGGAATCAAAGGGATGTTCCTCGCCAACAAAAAGACGGAGAACCAGATAAAGACGTACATCACTTACAACCGAGGCAGAGACTGGAGGTTGCTGCAGGCCCCGAGCAGAGACCTGAGAGGAAACAGTCTCCACTGCGTGCTGGTGAGCACTCCTGCGTCTTTGTTTTTTTTTCTGTTAAATCCGTGTGGGCGTCCATCTGAGAGACAGGAGCCGAGGAGAGGCCGAGCTCAGAGAGAGCAGCAGCCGTCAAAGCTGAGTGCTCCGAGGCGGCTGAGCTGAAAGGTCAGCCGTTCTGATTCAGTTCGATAAGCTGACCTCCTATTAAAACAACTGGAAGAAGAAGAGGTGTCAGACTGAGAAGAGCGCTCCTCTTCCTCATCTGTCCGTCTCTCTGAGAGCTCCTGAAAGTTAGGGCAACTCATCGCTCGCCGGAGATCTCCCTCAGACGCTAAAGTTCAACAATCCAAGTAAACAATTCGACTCATCCGGAACGTTCCCCCACATCTCATTCCAGCCTGAGTGTGAAACCAGAAAATAATCGCTTTTTTATACAAAAAAAAACCCCAGACCAATTAGATACTCTGTGGCATTTTTCTACTTCTTCTCATATTATCCAGTCATTTGTCAGCAAATGTCAGAGTTTTAATAAACCTCCAAACAGCTCGTCACAACATGGCCTCCTCCTCTGGCATTTCGCCGCCACGTAATGAGAATTGTGTCGGTAAAGGTTAACCCAATCAGAATTAATGGTGAGGCTGGCCAATGGGGAGGCCGTGTTTGTGTTGAAGCTTATGACTTGGGAGGGTAGCGGATCCGAGTCGATGCCTCTGTGATCCCGGCGGCTCGGCCCGAAGGTTGGGCTAATTGAGATTTTGATTTGTCCCTCTGCAGCCGTACTGCTCATTACATCTCCATCTTCACGTGTCTGCCAATCCCTACACATCTGGAAACATCGCCAGCAGGGAGTCGGCACCGGGGATCATCGTCGCCTCAGGTGGGTGGGAGGAAGTCTGCTGAAGGTCTGTTGGCTTTCTGGATTCTCTGATTTTAAACCGTTAAAGTGATTATTTAACGACCTCAGTGTTCAATTAATGACTGTGTTTTTTAAGTATTTTACAGACTGACATTTTTAAAGCATCAAAGAAATGATGTCCATGCTGTTTCTACATCCATGATCTTTATCTTTATTGAATGTGGTTTAATTAAAGTCTTGTGCTAAAAGTGGGAACATATAGCCTTAATGTAAGTGAAAACTATTTACAATCAGATTTAGTCTCCAGTGATCTATATGAATATGTGATGTTTCTGAATAAGTCATACTCCTTAAACCACATACCTCAATGTTTTTCATTGGGGTTTTGTGTTCATATGAATCACCTGTAACTGCGTTGATAACTACAAGTCTTTTTGAGTTTGTCTTTATCAGCTTTGAGCATCTCAAAATGAATTTTTGGACCTTTGCTTGGGTCACAATGTCTCATCATTGAGTGAAGAACCTCTCACCAGCGTTGTTCTGTCACAAAATGCTGCAGCATAGGAGCCACATAAATGCAGAAATGGGTCCAGTGAGTCAGACAACCAGATGGTCCAATCATTGGATTCGGACCGAGCATTGTTATGGGCTGAGGTTTTTAAACAGATACTGCAGAACCACTTCATCTTGTTTTCTTTTTAATCTCCATAACATATTTACAGCTATGCTGTGTTAAAATGATGTTAAGGGACATGATTTGTTTTTTTCAAGCAAGCTTGTTTTGCAGATTCAGTACCATATAGAAACTTTAAAGGGGTATTCTACCCCTGAGTAAAAAATTGTCTGTTGCCATCTTTGCCAGATAGATACATACGAAAAAAAGCCTTTTGTAACCATCCCAGTCATTCTCTTGATTTTGTAGCAGTCCGTTTGCTTCAGTTTAGCATGCTAGTAGTTCCTAATCACCTACATTTTTACTGATGGGTGGAATATCTCTTTAACACTTGAATTCCATTTTCAGTTAACCCAGAAACGTTCTCCCATGCAGGCTAAATTCCAGTTTTCTTACAGTCCAAGAAAATATTTTTCTGGTTAGTTTTTTCTTTCCTCAGCAATAAACTGAACATGAAACATTTTTCTAATCTGAAAAAATAATCAGATTTCCATAGAGTGAAACAGGTAAATCTCTGAAATATGTTCTGGTCCAACCAGCCCTGCAAGGTGTTTATGTCCAGGATTGTCCCTGCTGAATAAAACCATCCCCACAGTATCATGCTGACACCACCATGTTTCTTAGGGAGGATTGTGTCTTCATGCATGTGTAGTGTTTGGTGTCTGCCACACTTAGTTCTTTACTTTTAGGTCAGAAAGTTCAGTTCTGGTCTCTTTAAAGGTGAGCACAATGTTACACATGACTGACCTGTTACTCAGTTCCATTAAGCTCTGCTCGAACCCAGATGAACCAATAGCAGTCAATTACCAGTTTCCAGGAAACAAACAAACTCTTACATTATTTCCGTCTCACTCAGTGGAAAAAAAAAAATGAAGCTAAAACACTGCATTTTTGTTTTAAGACACAAAAATGGGTAAATGATTTGCAAGGGGCTCCCAAGAGGATAATTTCCAGATTTTTCTTTATCACCTTTGTTAAATCCACAAAAAACTTGAACGAATGTCTCCGTTGGACAAAGCTGTGTGGCAGACCAGACAGTCAACTCAAATTAAAACGTTTAACACCAATGTACGTTTGTAGACATTCTTGGTAAAACAGTGGTCTTAAATAATCGGATATATATATTAATATAAATCACATTAAGCCTCACAATAATTAGCTTATGCTAGCCACCTCACAGGTTCATGTTATGTTAACTGGACATGAACAATGCTGCTCTTCAGAACCAGGTGAAGACCAGGTTTGTGGAGTACATGAGTTTTTATATTTTCCCACCTGAGTTGTGCCGCTCCTCCAGAGTCACCATGGTTCTCTTGGCTGCTTTTCTGGTGGAGGCTCTCCTGTCAGTCCAGGTGGGTGTCCATGTCCTGGTAGGTCTGCAGGTGGTCCGTCCTCTCTCCATGTTGTTCTAGATCCTAACCCCGCATTAAATTCCTCTGGAATGTTCTCCAACATTTCTTCTGGGTTCCTTAATCTTCGTGATGCTGTTTTTTTTTTGTCTAAAGAACCTCTGAGAGCTTCAGATAATTCATATTTGACTTAAATTACTGCTATTTACTAATTGGGTAACTTCTGATGTCGAAGTAGTTGCACTGGATTTATGTTAGGGTTACCAGTACATTTAACACTGCTTGTTTTTTATTCTGTTACATACATCTGTATAAATGTGTTCAGGTTTATGGAAAACACTGAATGCCTTTGCTTTACCCTTTCACTGTCCTTTATCTGCTCCTCTTGCTGTGAACAGGAGTCAGTAACACAAAACTTTAAAGCGTACAGAACTAAGACTGGCCTAATGGTCGAGCAAAGAAATGAAAAATGGAGAAATATTACATCAGCTGCCTTCCAGGTGTATTCACACCACATTGATATTTACTCCCATATGGACTGACACTGTCAATAACTCATCAGCACACACCTCAGGTGTCTGTAGAAGGCCGAGCTCACACTCCAAGCGTGAAGCAGAGAATTAAACAGCTCTCAGTGCAAAAATCGACCCATTTGGTTGGATCTGTCATTATTCCAGCTGCGGCCATGAAGGAGGAATATAACCGGAAGATAACTTGTTCCTCTCCATCCGGGGATCTAATTTTAAAACATTTTCTGTCGTCATGATCACATTTCCATTGATAAAGTCTACAGATGGTCCAGACCACATGAAGGGGAGGAGGTCTGAGTCATAAAACAGCAATCGGTACCCTGTAAACTGGAACTCAACTGCTGCTGGGATTGTTATTACCCTCATTCTGCTGCAAAGGAAATTGCACATAATCCAAGATTCAACCTTTAGATGGTCACTTTTCATAGATGAACAGACAGAAATGCAATCAGAATTCTGACTTACAGTACACAGAGCGCTGTTGTGATTGTTGCTCCTGGAGAGTCCATTCCTGGGGAACAATCACGCCTGAAAATCTGCCACCTGGCACCAATTACAGACTGAATTAAAGCAATTACAGCCTTTTGCACTGGATTAGGAAAGCTTGTCTTAATGCGGTCCGAAGTGCTGAAAGATGAATATAGTAATCAGGATTTATTGGTTAATTTGGGAGGCTGTGCAAATGTCACAGTTCCTCGCAGATCTGTTGGAGCGGCATAATTACAGCCGCGGTCTGCAGCTGCAAAGTAGACCACCGCTGGCTGGAATGAAAGGTGGATTTGATCTGAAACGGGCTTTATTTCCTGCGCACACATCATGCCGCTCCCATCATCAAATACGGTTTGTCTTATGTGAATTTCCTCTGCAGGCTCCATCGGTTCAGAGCTGACCACCAGCAATGTCAGCGTGTTCATCACCTCTGATGCAGGAAACACATGGAGACAGGTGAGTGCTCTGTTTCTGCTGGGATGTCATGCTGCTGAAATGAATCCTGTGAAGTAATTCCAGTTCAGCTGTGACATGTGGAAGTGTAAAACAATATGACATCACTTCTGTTGGGAATGTAGTCTTTGATTTGTCTTTGTGAAGGAAGTGAAGCTGTTTTAGGAATCTAGAAGCCTTTCAGAGACATTTCCCCATGGCTGCAGCTGACTGAAGAGAGGTTCACCTTTGATTTGCCAACTTTACTAGCTAACTGTCTGTCTTCCGGCTGATGTGGAGTTACCAGACACTGAAGACTTCATTATGAGACAAAAAATACTCCTACCACTTTTTGTCAGGATGTTCCATATTCAGACTCTTTATGTCTAGAATACAACGTCTCATAATAGTTTATCTGACTCTTTAGTTGCTTCTGAAAAGCCTAAAAGCTATAACTATACTGTATTTATACTGCTCCAAAACAGAAAGGGAACACTTAAACAACACAATGTAACACATTGCAATCACATTGTGAAATCAAACTGTCCTCTTAGGAAGCAACACTGATTAACAAACAATTACACATGCTATAGGAATGGAATAGAAAGCAGGTGGAAATTATAGGCAAAAAGCAATACCTATTCTTTCTGGCTGATCACTTTTGAATCCTGTTGGTGCTTTAACTCTAGTGGTAGCACGAAACGGAGTCTACAACCCACAGCAGTGGCTCAGGTAGTGCAGCTCATCCAGGATGGAACATGAATGCGAGCTGTGGCTAGAAGTTCTGCTGTTTCTCTCAGTGTAGTATCCAGAGTATGGAGATGCTACCAGGAGACAGGCCAGAACATCAGGAGACGATGAGGAGTCCGTAGCAGTGCAACAACACAGCAGCAGGACTGTTATCTCCACCTTTGTGCAAGGAGGAACAGGAGGAGCACCACCAGAGCCCTGCAAGATGACCTCTAGCAGGCCAGAAATGTGCATGTTTCTGCTCAAATGGTCAAAAACAGACTCCGTGAGGGTGGTATGATTCACAACATCCCCAGGTGGGGGTTGTGCTTACAGACCAACACTGTGCAGGTCATTTAGCATTTGCCAGAGAACACCAGGCATCGCGAATTCTCCACTGGCACCCTGTGCTCTTCACAGATGAGAGCAGGTTCACACCGAGCACATGTGACAGGCGTGACAGACAATTAAGATGTGGTGGAGAATGTTCTGCAGCCTGCAACATCCTCCAGCATGAGCAGTTTGGCAGTGGGTCAGTAATGGTGTGGGGTGGCATTTCTTTAGGGGGGCCGCACAGCCCACCATGTGCTTGCCAGAGTTAGCCTGACTGATCATTAGGTACTGAGACGAGATGCTCAGATCCCTTGTGAGACCATATGTTGGGGTAGTTGGCCCTGGGTTCCTCCTAATGCAAGACAATGATAGACCTCATGTGGCTGGAGTGTGTAAGCAGTTCCTGCAAGAAGAAGGCCTTAATGCTATGGATTGGCCTGCCTGTCCCCCAGACCTGAATCCAACTGAGCCCATCTGGGACATCATGGGACATCAACTCGCTCCATCCACCAACATCATGTTGCTCCACAGCTTGTCCAGGAGTTGGTGGATGCTTTAGTGCAGGTTTGGGAGGAGATTCATCAGGAGACCATCCTCCACCTCACCAGGATACCATTCATCACCTCATCAGGAGCATGCCCAGACATTGTGAGGCGGTCATACATGCACATGGAGGCCACACACAATATATAGCCTCATTTTGACTCGTTTTAAGGACATTACATCAAAGTTAAATCAGCCTGTAGTGGGTTTTTCCACTTTGATTTTGAGTATAATTTCAAATCCAGACCACAGTCAGAAATTGGATTTCCATTAATGATCTCTGTGTGATTTAGTTTTCAGCACATTGAACTATGGAAAGAACAAAATATTTAATAAAAAAATATTTCATTCAATTGGATCTAGGATATTTTATTTTAGAGTTCCTATTAGTTTTTTAGCTGTCTATTTGTTCAAATATCCTTTCTCGTTATGTCAGGGATGGAAAAGCTAGATGCCTACACGTGCCAGAGTGGCTTTGCTTTAAAAACAACATCTAAAGATAGTCTTCATTGTGTGATTAACTTTATGAGTGACAGATATCAGACTACCAACATGAAAGTTACAGATTAACTACATAAATTAACATAAACATGACACAAATTATTCTAATTTAAGATTTTTCTCTTCTTTTTAATTTAATTTTTAAATAAAAATCTGATTCTTTTTTTTTAAATAAAGATTTCTCATCGGGGGTAAGGGGGTGACCCAATTTTGACTCAAGCTTTTAAATAGGTTTTTTAACAAGATCTTGAAGAGTGAGAAGATGCCTGAGGAATCGAAGAAAAGTGTTATAGTGCTGATTTTTAAGAATAAGGGAGAACTGTGGCAGAGGAATAAAGTTAATGAGCCATACATTGAAGCTGTGGGAAAGAGTGCTGGGAGCTAGGCTTCAGTCAGAAGTGAGCATTGGTGACCAGCAGTACGGTTTTATGCCAAGTGTTGGGGAAATTCTATGTTATCTGGCAGTAAATTCTGGGTTTTTTAGGGCAACCCAGGAATTAATAATGTATTAAAAAATATTATTTGTTTTCGGGGCACATGCTCTATATGGTATTTATATAAAGCACTATTCATTATTTAACCAGAAATCAGTATGTCTAAAGAAAATGAGCCCTTTTGACTGATGTATTGAGACACACTCTATAAAAGAAGCATGGATATTTGATTTAGTTTAAAAGATGTAATGACTAAATTGCTCACACAAAAAAAAAATTAGTTCAACTCAGCTAGTTCACTTTCTGCTAACTGCTAGGCTAGCTGGCTAATGTTAAGACTACAACATGGCGGATTATGGGAAGTCGGGGCGACTGGCTTGCAATCGGAGGGTCGTAGGTTCGATTCCAGCTTCCTCCAGTCACATGTTGATGTGCCCCTGGGCAAGGCACTTAACCCCCAAATTCTACATTGTCCTATGTACGCCATGTTGCGTGTTGGTGTATGAATGTGAGTGTGAATGGGTGAATGTGGCTTCAATGTAAAGCGCTTTGAGTGGCTATATAAGTTCAGTCCATTTACCATTTACCAAGATCACGTTACCAGAGTGTTTCCTCCTGACAACCAAAGGTGAAACGACAGCACACGGCTGTACATGTCATCGCTAGTACGATCAGGCAGGGGACCAGAAAAAATTACAGAGTCAGACATCTTTTTGGCAGCCCCACACACCGAAGCTACACTATATTTAGTGACCTCCGATTGCCGTCACCGGGTGTAATTGCCACCAGCATGGATAATGATCCTGCTATACCGCCATTTGTCCTCGGCCAAAAGCTTCAGATGGGACCTAATGTCCGCAGCTCTGGCCCCTGGAAGGCATATGACGGTGGTCTTTCGTGTCTCTGGAGCCACGTTGCTTTAAGGATGGCAGATGATTTATTCAGAGGAAAGCTGAAAGAGACGAAGAAGAAGAAATTTAAATTTGAAGGGTCATTTTAATTTGTGGGAGTCTCATAATGTAGCCAATTTAATAAATTCAGAACAGATGGAGCTGCTGCAGAGAGCAGGGCTAGATTAAAATCACTGACTAATCAGCAACTCACTTAACATTTTCACTGATTTATTAAGAACCAAATAATAATTAGCTGCAGCTCTGGAAAGTAATAAATATTGTACATTGGCATTTATAGAAAATTATTTGGACCAAAGTATGTAGTTAGTGAAGCAACAAAAATCTGAGTACCTACACATTCAAAACAGTAAAACAATTATACATAAAAGCGGGAGTCTGAGCATAATCTTAGAGCTGTACCCAATACATCTCACTAACCAGGAGCTGACAACACGTCAGCTTTCTAATGTTTAACATATTCCATGGTATGTTTTATTCATTTAAAATAGTATCCAATCGCAAAAAGCTGAACAGAGAACTAGATATATACAGTGCTCTGCATAAATGAGTACACCCCACTATGTTTTCAGAAAACCTTTAGCTTCCTTTCAGAATGAACATTTTGTATGATATACTATAATACAAAATACTCCCAGAAATGTGGGCCATTGATGGCAAAGAAGATTTGTTCATTTGCACAAACAAAAAAGTGATTTGCCTAACTAATTAATTCAAGCCCATGTTGTAAAAATGAGTACACCCCAATTATAGTCCTAGGAGAAAAGCCAAACTTAAGACTACAAACCTGTAATTAACAGGCAGTCAACCACAGGTGAGTCTAATGATTCATATAAAAGGTGTTAAGCAGACAGGTGACAATAAAAGGGCATTACTTTACAAAGAAAAGCCCTTCCCATTTCATGCTGTCAGTAATGGCTCCCCATGGAAGAGAAATCTGAGAAAGGAAATCATTTCTTTATCCAAAAAAGGTGAAGGCTACAAGAAGATCAGCAAAGCTTTACATGTCGGTCAAAATACTGTAGCAAAAGTGATCAATACATTTGAGAAAGATGGAAGTGCAACCATCTTACAAGCCCGTCCAGGTCGTCCACCGAAGTTAACATCTCGACAGGAGCGTCTTCTGATGAGACGGGTTGAAGAAAATCGCCGTGCACGTTCACTGCAGTTAGCTAAAGCAGTAGAAAGCCAAACTGGAATGACCGTTTTCCCGGACACCATACGGCACACACTGCAGAGGAATGGCATGCTGGGTATCGTCCATGAAGGAAGCCTCTCCTAAAGCCCATGCACAGTAAAGCACGCCTAGAATTTGCTAGGGCCCATGCTGAAAAAAATAAGACTACTGGGACTCTATACTCTGGAATGATAAGACAAAGATCACTGTTTTTGGAACTAATGGTTTAAAACCTGTATGGTGTCGTAAAGGTGAGGATTTCAAAGAAAAATGCATGGTGCCTACAGTGAAACATGTTGGTTGCAGTGTCATTATGTGGGTTTGCATGAGTTCTGCTGGTGTTGGGGAGCTGCATTTCATTGATGGTATCATGAACTCAACACTGTACTGCTCTATACCGAAGGAGAAGATGCTGCCATCACTTTTCCAACACGACAATGATCCAAAAACACACATCTAAAGCTACTGTTGAATTTCTGAAGCAGAACAGGGTGAAGGTGATTGAATGGCCAAGTTTGTTTCTTAATGTGAACCCAATCGAACACCTGTGGGGAATTCTGAAGCGACAAGTTGAGAATCCCTCTCCATCCAGCATCAAGGCTCTAAAGTAGGTTATTCTTGAAGAATGGAAAAAGATAGATGTTGCCGAGATTGCGTAGACCATGCCTAGAAGACTTGGTGCTGTCCTTAAAGATCATGGTGCTCAGACAAATTACTAGATGTAGTAGTTTTTGTTGCAAGGTGTATTCATTTTTGCTTCAACCAATTTGAGTAAAACTGAAGATTTTGTGATCTAAATTAGATTATTAGCATTAATTTCATGTTATGGAGTTAAATAAGTGTTCAATAAAATTCGGCCTTGTGGAAAGTTTGGAAATTGTTCTTTTGTTCATTAAACTACTGATTAAATTCATACTTTTTGAAGGGGGTGTACTGAATTATGCAGAGCACAGTATATAAAAATGAAATTGATTGGTTCCACTTAAACTACAGATACAAGTTCCTCTTGTGGGTGAAATCTAATAGTGGGATTGCTGCAGAGGTTATTGTCATGGGATTTTGGACTTGTCTCTTGGACAGATGACTTCCCTTTGTCAAATGCAGATATTAAGGCAATGTGAGCTTTAAGGGCAGGTTTTTAAGATTTAAATGGATTATACAGGGATTGGTCCGAATCACTAAAGGTGTTGAGAGGTACGTCTCTTTAAAACAGTTGTTTGTTTTGGTAATTCACAATCATGAAAAACGTAAGAATTATTTAACGTGTTTCTTTTCCATAAAGATATAAACATTGAGGAACTACCAAACTATAATGAAGAATTCAAGCAACACTCCAAAAACTGAAAAGAGATTAAACGTTTTAAATTTTAAATAAATAAAACAGGCAGTTGGTGCCAAAAAAAGGAATAGGACACACCATATTTATTTTCAAATGAAACTGATTAAATCACACATGCATATCACATCAGGAACACATGATGACAGTGTAATTATTCAACATTTTTACTTGTTTTAAGCCAGCCGTTTCAATGTGTGGAAAATAGTCTACAACTAAAGAACGTTAAAAATATGGCCACCCAAAAAATCGCAATCTCAAAGAGTAGACTGCAAGTTTCTAAAACAAGTCACCAAAAATCCTAAAATATCATTGATCCTACAGCAGGCTGGCATTATTGTTAATACAAAAGTGCCTGCCTCTACAATGAGAAAAAGGGGGATGTTGCTTCACTTCTATAGTAATGGTGACAGCAGGAATCATCTAGTCTCTCGGAAAAGACACAGGACCCTCTTAAGTTAGCAAGTGAGCATGTACTGTTATGGAAAGAGTCAAAGCACCCCATATTGGGCGCCAAATGCAGTGGAAAAAATGTTTTCATCAAGGATGAGAATGATGTCCTTAAGGTGTTTGAGTACTCAATACATGATGTTGATCAAAACGGATAAATAATTTTCACAAAAGCATTTGCATGATATTGGGCTAATATCTCCTGTTTAAATTAGCTTCCACTTCCTAAAACCGGTCATCTTTGCCACTTCATACTGTTCAGATATTAGATACTGGTAGCATGGAATATGTTATGTTCTCATAGACAATATGCTGATGTATGTGATCCTGCAATCTAAAGCATCCCTATCTTGATTGTTACACTAAGGCAAAGATTTTAGTTAAATTCTAAATAGAATAAATACTCCCATTACAGTACTGTTAGAGTAATTATCATTAGACAGCTCAATTCATATCTGAAAATTCTGGACTCCAAAATACACGTGAAGTTTACTTAAACAAAATATAATTTTCCAGATTGGTTGGGGAGGGGACAAAAACAAACAAAAGAAACAAAGTTAAAAAAATTTTTTTTTTTCACTGTCGGATTTGTCTTCCTCTTAAATGTGAGCTGTTCGATTTATTAGTTGTCATGTAACTCTAAGTGTATGAGGGTGATTGGTAGAGGTGAAGGCAGAGAAGCACAAAACCTTTACAAAGGGGTCACAAACCAATGACTTCTTGTGCCGGTCCCAAGTCCGGAAAAAGATAGAGGGTTATGTCAGGAAGGGCATCCGACCTAAAAGCTAAGCTAAATCAAATATGCGAACCACAAACATGAACTCTATACCGGATCAGTCGAGGCCTGGGTTAACACCGACTGCCACTGGTGCTGTTGACCTACAGGGTGCCGGTGGAAACTGGACCACTGTTGGTCGAAGGAGGAGAGGAGGAAGACGTGTTGGTAGGCAGGGAGAGAAAAGGAAATGCAAGATGGTGGAATTAAGACAAAACATGACTGTCAGGTTAATTGATCACTCTAAATTGTCCTTAGGTGTGGGTGTGTGCGTGCATGGTTGTTTGTCCTGTCTGCTTCTATGTGGCCCTGTGATGGACTGGCGACCTGTCCAGGGTGTACCCCACCTCTCGCCCGTTGACAGCTGGAGATAGGCACTAGCTCCCCCGCGATCCCTGGAGGACAAAGCAGTTCAGAAAATGGATGGATGGATAGATGGAATTAAGAGTAGGGACTTTGGATGTTGGGACTATAACAGGCAAAGCTAGAGATCTGGTGGACATGATGCAGAGAAGGGAAGTGGATATTTTATGGGTTGAGGAGACCAGGTGGAAAGGCAGCAAGGCTAGAAGCTTAGGAGAAGGATTCAAGTTGTTCTACCATGGTGTAGATGGAAAGAGACATGGAGTAGGAGTTATCTTGGACGAGGAATTTACTCGGAATGTTCTGGAAGTAAAACAGTTGTCAGATAGGCTGATGAGTCTGAAGCTTGAAATGGAAGGAATAATGATCAATGCTGTTAGTGGTTATGCCCCACAGGTAGGATGTGAGTTATAAGAGAAGCAGACATTTTGGAGTATCCCGAGAGTTGAGGGTGGTGATTGGTGCAGACTTTAACGGACATGTTGGTGAAGGGAACAGAGGAGATGAGGAAGTGATGGGCAGGTTTGATATCCAGGATAGGAACGAAGAAGAACAGACGGTGGTAGACTTTGCTAAAAGGATGGAAATGACTGTTGTAAATACTTTCTTCCAAAAGACGCAGGAACTTAAGGTGACTTATAAGTAAACGTGATCTGAAGGAGATTAGTGACTTTAAAGTAGTGGTCGGCGAGAACCAGGCAGGAGGCAGAGAGGAAGATCAAAAAGGAGATTTATGGATGTGGTGGAAGAGGACATGAAGTTGGTTGGTGCGAGGGCAGAGGATGCAGAAGATGGGACTAAATGGAGGGAGATGATTCGATGCGGTGAACTCTCAAGAAAAAAGCAGAAAGATAAAGAAGTTTTCTATGAGGCTACACAATCTGTTAATTTAGACGGCTAAAACCACAAGCTAGATCTCTGCAGCATCTGGTCAGGCTACCCACAACCATTTTGTTCTTTTATATCTTCTGTAAGCTTTTTCAGGGTTTACGTTCCTGAGGTTATCAACCCTTTAATATCAAGTACAATTTCAGTGAATAAGATCTCCAATAGCACCAACTGGCAAATGACCTTCAGCATTTGTCATTTCATCATCCATTACTATGTTTATACATCTGCAGAACATTTTCAGCATAATTCTTCCTATTTACATCAAATTTAGCCTTGAGTGCTATGAGATGTGGTTCTGATCTTTTCAGTAAAAAAAAAAATCATAGTAAATATGGCTTTTGCTTTCTGAACTCTAACGAAACAGGTTGTCTTTCAGCTCTACAGCAAACGAACAAAGTGAGGAAATTAAAAGTAGTTTTTAAAAAAAGTAAACCCACTATTTTATGTGTACCTTTTGGCTCAGAATAACCTGCAAACTCAGAAATAAAAGTACAGAAATGTACTTTTAGGGGTACAATGTCTTGTTACTGGGGTGGTACCCTCAAGCGTATCATTATGTTCCCTAAACTGTAGATACCTATTTGTACCTCTGCAGTCTGTAACTTTTATCAGTGCTATCTTGACAGCCAATAATAAACGACTTCACATGAATGGCACATCACCTGACCACAATATAGCCAATATTCGCCCATTTGTTTATTTTATTAAAGAACCATTTAAAAGATTTAAAGCATTTAAAGAAATATTTTAGGTATAAAATGATTGGAAAACCCAGAGTACATCCATCATTTAAAGCTAGAACGTAGGCGCTCAGCTATAAAGGCTGAGCCAGTAGCAGTGTCACATTCAACTTCAAGTGCTGATATTAAGTTTTAACCTAAAGAGGGCGCCACACTGACTTTTTTTTGGTGGAAAATGTATATTTTTACTGAATATACCAAAATACCAAAAATAATGACCATACATATAGACAGAACTATTAGACACTCATTTATACAGTTTATCAGCAAAAACAAAGTTTATTTGGGGGGAGTTGTATTTAAAAAAAAAAAAAAACTGTTTCAGCAGCTTTGTTTGCAGTGATCTGAATTTGTTTCCAGATAAGGGTGTCATAGAAACTGAAAGCTGCTTCTCCATGTTTGGTTCTGATTCTAGGGGTGATTAGTAGAGTAGAGTAGGAGGACCTGAATGGTCAGGGGGGTTGCTATAGTGACAACAGGATGTGTCCTTAGGCAAGACAATTCACCCGTTTCCTACAGATGGTGGTCAGAGGGCTTGGTGGCTCAAGGGTCCGGCATCCTTACCTCTGTCAGTGCAGAGGGCAGCTCTGGCTACAACGTAGCTTGCCTCACCAGTGTGAAATGTGTGTAGGGCTGCAGCTATCGATTCTTTTTGTAATCGATTAATCTAGCGCTGTATCTATTCGATTACTCGATAAATCTAATATTTTGTTTACGTTTTTAAATAACCTAAACAAATCATGCATAACGAAAAATGTTGTGGCTGTAAAATGATCAAGCATGTTCCTTTTATCTCTCAAAAAAATTGAGAACTCCAACTCCAATAATTGGCTCCAAAACTAGGCCCATTTACAGTATTTATTTATTTACTTTACAAAATAACAGTCAACAGCAATAATGTAAGTTAATAAACTAAATGATCCATCCACTTTTTTGTTAAAAAGCTTTTGTGAAAAGTTGCAATATTTTTGTGATTTTCTTTTTTCGCCAGCCACTTATATTGTTTGAAAAGCAAGCAGTTTGAGACAGTATTGTCGCATAAACCTTAGCAAAACAAAATGCCTGAATGTCCTTTTAAACAGTTGAAAAATCTAAAATGTGACCAGCTCAGATTGGGTCCCCACTAGAAGAGCATCTCTGATTTCACTTTGATGTTACAGTCCCAGACCCGCCCTGGGCCCCTTTAGCCCCACTTTATTCACCTCCTGGATACGCCCCTGCTCAGCAGCACTGAACGTTTAGGAATAATCAATTATTAATAATTCTAAACACTCACAGGAGTCTCTGTGTCAGGAGACGGTGAGAAAATATTTTTTTTTCTTACTTTGGTTGCAGCGCAGCATGAAGTTTGGTGATTTTTGATGCTATAACTTTGATGTTGGAGCATTTTTTGTCGCAGATAGAGACGTTACGGCACTTAAAACTCTGTTTTCATGCGTCCACAAGCAGATACTGAAAACAGAGAAAACGCATTTCTCCACTTTGGCCAGAGTTTTTCTTTTTTAAGATTCTTTTTTTGTGCCGAAAATCTGCATTCACGTGTGGATGACAGGTCAAACCGTAGAAAAATATCTCCGTTTTGTGTACGCGTGGACGAGGCTCCTTTGCGATGGAGCATGAATAAGTTTACTACTTAAATATATGAAAGCTAAACATCATATCTAGTTAAACAGCATCATTTACAGTATTAAAATTAGTGAACATTACCGTATACAGGTTAAGGTTACGTTACCTTGTTTTTGCAACGCTTGATGAAAAATCACATGGATGTTTTCTGATGCTGGATCATTGAGCTCGTACTGCTGTGGTACGCCAGCTCTACTTTGCAATAAATACACTGTACTTTGTTCTCTTCTTTGTTTAGAATGTAGCGATCCCAAACTTTCACATTTTCTGCCGGTTATGGGAATCTTTACTCCCATCGCGCCAACTAAATTGCTGCTGTGGTGCTTCGCACAGGTGCGAACAAAACAACTGTCTGTGTGGAACAATCAGATCTCTGCACTTATAGTGCGCGTCATAGGAATTTATCGAGATAAATTTTTGGAATCGAGTAAATCGAGTTACTCGACGATTCGCTGCAGCCCTAAATGTGTGTGTGAATAGATGAATGACTGAATATAGTGTGAGGCATTTTGGGGTCCATAGGGACTAAGTAAAGTGATATACAAGTACAGGCTAGCGATCTGGATCAGCTGCAGCTCTCTGACTTTTTAGGTAGACCTGTGAGGACGCTGTTGCAGTATTCAATCCAACTAAAGATGAATGCGTGGAAGAACTTTTTTAGGTTCTGTTGCGATATTAGTCCTTTAATCCTAGAAATGCTGTTCAGGTGATAGAAAGCTGACCTTGTTATTGCCTTTATGTGACCCTGAAGGTTCAGGTCTGAGTCCATCCCTACACCTAGATTTCAGGCCTAATCCGTGGTTTCCAGCTGGATTAACTGAAGCTTTGTGCTGACTCTTGATCATTTTTGTTTAGGTCCAAAAATAATTACTTAAGTTTTGATTTTATTCACCTGGAGAATATTATGGCTAATCCATGCACTGTTATTGGTTCAAAATCCGTAATGTAGAGCTGAGTATCATCTGCATAGTTATTGTAAATCATTTTATTGATTGTCATAATATGAGCTAGCGCGAGCATGTAGATATTAAATAGAAAAGGCCCCAGGGCTCCACATTTGAGGTTTTTTTGTTCTGATAAAAAGTTGCTTTTTGACTTCAGAGAATTCTGACTCATTAAGGTGACCTCTTTTAGTCACAGCAGATTTTATTTAGGGGTGTCAAAGTAAATTCAGTTGAATACAAAACACATGGAAAGACTTTTACTACTTTTAAAAGCAATGAATCAATTTTATTTCTCCTCACAAATTTTTGTCTATTAGAGACAACTGAAACGGATGTTCAAATTCAAATTATGTTGAAGCAAAAGAGTCAATTGAACATTTCAGTTACTGTTTGGAGCTCAGAAGTCAGCCTGAGGTGTGAATAACTGTTTGGAAAGAGATGCTGATGCAGGTAAAGAAAAAAAAGAAAAAAAGATTCAGGGAAATGTAGAAAAATTGCTTTTATTTCTCTCTTACAGCATAAATGCGAATACCCTTCCTTCCAAATCTGTTGCCTTGTTGCCAGTGTTTCAGTTTATGAGGCTCTTTTCAATGAAACACGTTAAGGAAAGATCATTTGGAAGAACCCGAGGGCCAAGATGTAAATTGCATCCATGCTGTTATATGAAGTCACTCTCATTAGATTTTAGCTCAACAGAATCATATTACGACCTCTAAGGTTAGCTTGTATGTAGGGTCCTTACTGTAACAAGCAACGGCTGCTTGTTGTGTGCAGATGTACATACATCACCCTTTGCTGAGTTTCCTCCACCTACTCCTTCCTCCTGCAGATCTTTGACGAGGAGTATGCTGTGCTGTACCTCGACCAAGGTGGAGCCTTGGTGGCGATAAGACACACTCCACTTCCCATCCGACACCTGTGGTGAGTCATTACGATGGAGCTGCCGTTTGACACAGCATGACTAATTCCCTCAGAGGGAGCTCCAAGTCTTAAGTTAGTCAAACAGAAACGCAAATGAGTTTGTCTTTGAGCTGGGGGATGATATGATTCCTGTTAGAGGAGCCAGCAGCCGTGGAAAATGACTCCTCTTACAACTGTCATTTGACTTCCCTTCTCCGTGTTTGAAGTCATAATGAGTGTAGCTCTCACTGCTCGCCGTTCACTGAGCAGAGTACCTCAGTCCTGCGCAGAATATGAAATAAAGTTGTTGGACCCCTATAAGGGTCATTAGCTTGTGCACACATTCAGGGGGGAATTAGCATGGATGCCTTGTAGCAGCAGCTCTTTGTCTTCTCAGGTTGAGCTTCGACGAAGGACGCCAGTGGAACAAGTATAGCTTCTCCAACACGCCTCTGTTTGTGGACGGGGTGCTGGGGGAGCCGGGAGAGGAGACGCTCATCATGACGTGAGTATCAAATTTTATTTGGCCTGTGCGGTACGGCGGCTCATACCAAAAATCTGTGTTTATTTTTGTTACGAGATGATTTATTAAAAATATTTCGCTACACCGGTGAATGGCTCAGAGAACATCCGGAATGTTTGATGTAAGGAAGTGTTACAGTGGGGGCCGTTTTAACTGCTACATGCTTTTCACCACAGTGTGAAAAGTAAAGTTTTGAACTTAGCACGGCTGTTAGCAGAAGCTGTCAGAGTGAAGCATACAATGCTGATCCAGAGGAAGTAATTCCAAAAGAGGAGATTAGAAGTTTATCAGCTTTAAAGGGTCAGATGTGAACTAAAGGAAACAACAAATAAGGCTGCTATGTTTGTTTCCATGCGTTTTGGGGGTTCTCTATGAGCTGCACTTCTAGTAAAAAGCTTTACAGCTTAATCAAAACTTACTTTCTGTTATCCATTGCTCCTTGAGGGGGAAATATGTTCACAAGCTCAAGAAAAAACCTTGAATTAACAAGAAACTATGATGCAACGGTAGGTATACCAGCTATGAAAAGTGGCACCCCCTGCTGTCCTAGTTGGTAATTGCTTTGCAACACAAAAAAAGACAATGGAGAAGACAGAACCAGAGTACTATACAGTAAATGAAAAAAGCCTCTGTTAATACATCTGTGTCTGGGTGCAAAGTTCCGGTTGGAGAAGTATATACTAGGTTTTAGAGTGGAGGTAGGTGTGGAAAAAGAGTCTCAACCAGGAAGGACAGACAATTCAGTTCATTTATATAGCGCCAATTCAAAACAGATGCCTTCTGCCGCAACCTTTTAGGTGTTTGAGAAGACACAAAATAAACCCAAAAGAACTGATGTAAGAATAATTTCTTTATTAAAGTAAAAAGTTAAGAACAGAACATGGAGGATGTTTGGTCACTAAAAGTATCATTCGGATCGATGCTCCCTATCCAGGAGGCGGCGTTGTGGCTGAGCAGGATAGCAGACCAGGTGAAGCTTCCATGGAGAGAAAAACACACAGAGAAAACGAGGTTAATAATTGAAATTAAAGCTGAAAAAAAATCTGATGAATAGTAGGAGAGAAAAGTAGAAGAGTGAAGAAAAGTGGTCAGTCTGTCCTCCAACAGTCTAAGCCTATAGCATTATAACTACAGAGATAACTAAGGATATCCTAGGCCATTCTAACTATATGTTTTATCAAAAAGGAAGGTCTTAGGGGTCTGCCTCATGACTAAAACTGGGAGCTGGTTCCACAGGAGAGGAGCCTGATAACTAAAAGATCTGCCTCCTATTCTACTTTTAGAAGTGTAGGAACTACCAGTAGACCTGCATTCTGAGAACAAAGTGGTCTGTTAGGAACATATGGAACAATCAGATCTCTGATGTATGATGGAGCTGATTATTAAGGGCTTTATACGTAAGGAGGAGGATCTTAAACTCTATTCTGGATTTAACAGGGAGCCAATGGAGAGAAGCTAAAACAGGAGAAATGTCATCTCTCTTTTTAATATTCATCAGAACTCTTGCTGCAGCATTTTGGATCAACTGAAGGCTTTTAATTGCATTTTGTGGACTACCTGATAATAAAGAATTACAGCAGTCCAGCCTTGAAGTAACAAATGCATGAACTAGTTTCTCTGCATCACTCCTGGACAGGATGTTTCTAATTTTAATAATATTCCTGGAGGAGAACAAAATAAATATTGGAAACCTGTTTGACATGCGATTCAAATGGCATGTCTTGGTCAAAAATTACACCGAGGTTCTTTACACTGTTATCAGAGGCCAAATTAATGCCATTCAGATGAAATGATTGACATAACAGAGTGTAAAATCAAAGAACCAGGTTTTAACCAGGAAACGGTTCATTAAAATGCAGCAAAAGCTCTGGTGGACTTGTGCCCTGTCCACATGTAGCTGGATATTTCAGAAAATGTGGGTCATTTTTCTACGATTTGCCATGTTATCCATACAAAAATGCACAAAAAAATTTTTTCTAAAAACTTCGTCCAAAAAGAAGATCTGCGTTTTTTCCGTTTTAAGAATCATTGTTTGGAAAGATGAAACCAGAGTTTAGGTGTTATATGGTCACTGTCTGCGTCAGTACAATGCTCCAATACCACTTGTGCGACTCGTGTTTATCCTCATAAACAACATTTCTGCCCTCAGAGCTCTGTTGGTATTATTGACTGTCCAAGAGCTTTTTGCTCACTTGTCACTGCTGAACATTGAAGTTAGAGAGTAGAAAGTGACTCTGAGCGGAGAGGGTTTGGGAGAACCTCTGTCTCCCACAAGTTTGCCATGTCCATGAATGTGCTTAAAATCTCACTTATCCAGCTACGTGTGGATGGGGATTTTTCTTTTCCCAAGAGCTGAGGAAAATATTTCCCTTGTCTGCAGCAGGGAAAGAGTTCCTACTTTGTGGGAACAACAATGTCTTTTAGCTGAATAATCTGTGGAAGAAAAAAACCCAACTTTGCTTAGTTGTTAGCTTGAATTCTCGTGGTTTTCTCCCCGATTCCCAAAATGCAGATTTCTCTGACTGTAGACTGCTGTAGGTAAGATACTGACTCTCTTTAATCTATGTTGACAAAAAAACAAAAGAACTGCTGTAGCCTCAGCTTTGTCTCGCCATCTGAGTCATTCAGCATTCCTCTCTACCTGTTTTCTTCTTCATGAATAAAAAAAGGCTTTCTCTCAAGGTCTAGCCAACATCAAACTGGCTGTCTCCAGATTGTGATCACAGGAGATCAATGATTCGGCAGCCGGCAACAGCGCCACCGTCCATTTGAAGAGCATGAAGGAAAATGATCAAAATGATCAAAAAGGCAAGAAAACAGCAAAGAAAGTTTAGTTTGGAAAACTTTTAACTGCGTTAGAAATTGGGCAAATCATGAATCAGTGTGCCTTCAGAGAGCAGAGTTATGAAGATTCCCTCCACATTTATTATTGGAATAGCCAGGAGCTGAGAAGCATTCATATGACGCAGCACCACTCCCGTTATTGCAGCAGAGGTTCAGACCTGTGGGGTTTGTTACCAAAGGGTCTCCATGGACGCATCAATGTTTCATGACACCTGCCAGTAATGACGGAGTGACGGCGAGGTGCGGTGCCGCGCGGCGGGAGAGTGATGGGGCGCAGCAGGAGAAACGGGTGGAGGCAGGGAATATGACAGCCCCAAGAACACAGGAAGGCGGCTGAGCCTGAGAAGACGTCTTCCAACATCCAGCCGCCTGGCTATCAGTTTTCATAAGACCATCATGCACCGCTTTCTTATCAATTTGTACTAATTTCTGCAGTAAGTGCCTGTCATGGTCGGATGCCTCCGGCGCTAATTGACAGATTGTGATTAATATGTTTCTATATGGTCACACACACACACACACACACACAAAGCCACTCCATTCAGCTGGAATATTCTCCTAGTCAATCTAATAACCTTGGATTGTGTTTTATTTTTCTGGTCTGAGAAAAGCAAGAGAATTTATTCATATTAACTTTTCGAAATAAAGATAGATTATTCCGCATTTTGTCTTATTTTTATTTGGTTTGTGTTTTCTCATTCGTGCTACATGACAAAACAAATAAATCTGAAAGTAGGATGTCTGGTCAGTGGACTTTTTGGAGAGAGAAAGTCGTCTGTCTGGAGGGTTTTTTGCTTTTTCTTCCACTTGTATTTGAAACAGACATTTTTTATTCCACTCATGCTGTGCAGAAACCAAAGGAAATCGAGGAGCTCTTCCAACAGAGGCTGTCTGGAAAAATTAGCGCTTCTTTTTTTTTTCTTCCTAGATTATTTCTTTTGTCTCCTTCAAATAACAGGCTACATATCTTACACTCTTTTAAAAAGATTCTGAGTTTCCCGAAGCTTTCTTCTTAATGCTGGAAGATTCTGCTATGCTCTCCACAACCTATGCCAATTGTTTCTGATTTGCTACAAAGTTGGAAAACATCCTTCAGTGTAAAATGGTTCAAATGTAGTCATGATGCCCCTCCCCTCTCAGCTCTCCCCCTGTGGGATTTTTTCCCCGTTCTTCCCTCAACAATCCGGTCTCTAAATCTGCGGCTCCATGACTTTCAGGCCGCATCAGGATGCAGCTGCTGTATGTGCCAGGAGCAAAATGCAACGCTACATTTAAATCATCACTTTGGGCTGGTGGCGTTTTTTGATATGTAGAGATGTGGCTTCTTGCCCAGGGCGACATGACCTAGAGAGGCATCACTAGACAGGTAGTTTAGACTCCGACTGGGTCTGTCAGTGGGAATCCCCCTGAGGAAATCACAATATAATCACTAATATTTTACTGCTTTAAATTCCATTTCAGTTGAAGGGTCTAGACTGCACCTTCTGGTTTGACTTCAACTGACATTCTTTAAAACGGTTAAGGAAACCTCCATTGGGATTCTGGAGAGCATTTTCAGTGTTTTTATGGCATTAGAACCGCCCTGGTTTAAGACGAGCAAAACTGGATGAGTACCCTGAAAGTAGACTGAAATATTTCCAGATACTTTAAGGGATCTGTATCATGCTATTTTACGTCGTCATTGTCTGAGATAGGAACATATATATGATAAACTGTTACCTTTGTTGTAATGTAGTATTAATTTGTCCTGAAGTATAACTTAAATTCTGGAGTTGTTCTTTGATCCAAAGTAAGACCCTGTGTTTCACTAAAATCCCGCCTCCACCCCTGTGAGTACCACCCATTTCATGACATTCAAGCCCCCCAAATAGGACTTCTGTGATAGTTTTATCGCACAGCCCAAATCCTTCTTTCTTCAAACTGAAGAATAATGCTGAGATGGAACATTAGCAGTTGTAGAAAAATCATTTTTGCAGCGATAAGTCAGTTACGTTACTTCACAATGAAGTTAAAAGTTAACATAAGCGAGACAGCTTCATAAATGGCTAACACACATTATCATTTGCACAGAGCTAGCATTTTGATTTACTTGCTGCTCTGGCCACTCCACCAGCTGGTTACAACAGTTCATCCCTCTGAGTATCCATTTTGGTACTGGCCAAGGTTCACAAAGCAGCAATCAGTTAAGTGACCATCACAGACAAACATCTTATGAATGTACTGTTACGGGATCCAATTTGGAAGAAAACTGAGAAATGCATGAATAAAGCCACAAAAAAAAAACATTCTGGGTTTTTCTTTTTTTTTTTTTTTTTTTTTTTTTTTTTAACGTGTCCTGTCTAGCAGTATGCTACTCAGGGTTTTTCATTTAAAAAAAAATAACCTTACACTATGGGTAAAAGCTCCAAAAAGTCGATTTTGCATGATAAAGGACCTTTAAAATGCATCTCCATATGTGAAAAAGAGACAATATTTAGAAATCCTATTTTTTTGCTTTGGTTGTGGCCAAGGCAGCAGTGGGATACTCCAGTACCCCCCCCCCCCAACTTGGTTTAACTAAGTTGGTTAGTTAAACCAACTTCTTCTAGAAAAGATGGAGTTTTACAAAAAATATTTACAAATGTAACTAAATGTTGAATAAGAAAAATATATATTTTCTTTTGACCAATTTAAAGCATAGATGAATATCCCTTTTATATGAAAACCTTTAATGTGAAGTCAGCCTTGTAAAGGAAAATGATCCCACTGAATCCTGGCTGGTTTAGACCTTTTAGTGGTAAATGAATAAACGAGTGAAGTACGTAGCTCTGCCAACATCATCTGTCCATCAATCATCAGCTCACACTTGTTTTTTTATTTTTGTTTTTTTACACTACTTATTTCCAGGATCTTTGGACACTTCAGTCATCGCTCTGAGTGGCAGTTGGTGAAAATAGATTTCAGGTCCATCTTCAACAGGAGGTGTACTGAGGCGGACTACCAGACGTGGCACCTACACAACCAGGTATGCTGGCTGCCAGCACAGAAAGAAAGAGCTGTTCAAATGGATAACTGAAGCACTAATGTGATCACATCGTCAGACATGTGGTGAAAAGCTTTGAACTCTCTAGTTTAAAATGTTTGTTTTTTTATCTATAAATTTCATAGTTAGAAAGATGAAATGTGTCTGGATGATAAGAGAAATGAGCAGATTTATGACTGATCCCTCCTTTCTTGTTGAGCTCCAGCTCCCTCATGCAGCCTGTAGTTTCAAAGCTAACATTTGTGTAACTAACATGTTGTAACCCCCAGCAGTTTGTTCTGATCTTATACCAAAAACGGGAATAAAGGCATAACAGATTCATTCATTTAGCCTGAAATTCAAAAAACGCTACTTTAAAAATAATCTAAACATACACAATATATCAAAAAAGATGAAGGGGCAACTCTTGGTCAATACATTGACAGATCTCAGGGCAGAAAATAGGATGGCAGAGAGTAAATAACAGGTGTCTGGTTGGTTGGTAATAAACTGCAAATAGAGGTGCAGAAAAAATATTTTCTGTCATTACTTTAAGCCTGTAATGCATCTACAGTCTCTTTGAATAACCAAGGTTCTTAAAGAGGATTAAAGTTTCCTCCAAATGAGCTTTTAACAAGAGTAAGTGGTTAGAGATCCCCACCCTTCCCCATCGTGCTTAGAGTGAGCCTGGACCCCAAACCCCCACCCCCACCACCCGTCTCCCACTGTGCACACAGTAAACCTGCCCATCAGCCTGGCTGGTCCTGAAACTGAGCCAGAAACTCAAAGCAAGCCTGTATTCACGGCCCACTCCTGTAAATGCCTCAGACACCCATATGCTCAGAGCCGGGTAATGATCAAACCGCCAAGCATGGAAGATGACAAGAGTCCGGGCCAATTACCGAGCCAGCCGGGCTACAGGTAGCGCTGAAGAACCTCTGCAGAGAAAACAAACACGTCGGAACAGAGGGAGAAGCATAACCTGCAAAGTTTCAGCTTTTCATTTGTAGAAGCTGGAAATCTATTGGTGATACAATCAGGTTTATTCAGCATCTCACTACTGACACCTACTGGATGAAGGCAGAATGTGAAGTGAAGCAGACTTCTCAGGTCTTTGTTTACAGAAATAAACCTAAAGATGGATAACAGATTACGTTTCCTCATCAGCTTATAGTAATATTAAAGAAAAGCCTTTAAATAAATAGCTCCCTGAAGGGTCACATTCACATAAAGTTGATGCACTTTTGTTTGCATCGTGTAAAAGTCGATTTTCCTTTTGCCGGATGAAGTTTGATGTGACGCTCCTGTGATGCGTGTGCTGGGATCTGCTGTGCAGGGGGAGCCATGTCTCATGGGCGTGAAGAGAATCTACCGGAAGCTGAAGCCCACGTCCAGGTGCGTCATGGGAAAGACCTACTCCGTGGCCATGACCTCTGCCCCCTGTGACTGCACGGAGGCCGACTTCGAGTGGTCAGTGCTGACTTTAGTTCGTTTCTCTTCAATCTAATAATCACTGCATATTCTCAATGCAACATTCATTTGTTTTTAGTTGCTAAAAGGAAAATTATGTGAAATGTAATTTGTGATCTCAGGCTGAACACAAACAGCTTCAACTAAGCCTGGAAAACTAAAAAAAAACTTTTACTGCTTGATGATTAAATGTATTATTAATTAATGGTACTAATTTAATAAACCTCAATATTAAAAAGAATACATGATAAGTTCACTGTTTAATTATTTATTTTATAATCTATATAGTCTTGCAGCAATCTTTACAGTGGGCCAATTTTGCAAGACATCCCACTTAAAAAGATCCATCCATTCATCCATTTTCTGAACCGCTTAGTCCTCCAGGGGTCACGGGGGGGCTGGTGCCTATCTCCAGCTGTCAACGGGCGAGAGGCGGGGTACACCCTGGACAGGGCGCCAGTCCATCACAGACTTAAAAAGATAAGTCTGCAAATATTATTTGGTGTCTGAATGCTATTGATAAAATCTACTCAACTCTACGAAGCACCGGAAAAGGGCATCCGGGTTATGGAAGACATCTGGCTATTTGGATTTATGTGGATCGGGTTCCTGCTGATTGGAATGGGCATGTACTGGATCTGCCGCAAAATGGAGCAACAAATACCGAAATTGGAGACAGTTCTAGAAGCGATTAGAAGGCTGAAGGAGCAGTCTGAAGCACAGATTCGTGCTGATGGAACTCAGAACCTCACGCTTGGTGAGCTTGAGCACAGGCTAGACGCTGCAAGAGTCGATCTAGCTGGCGCTTTGGGACTCACTTGCGATTGTCCTCAAACTTGAAGAAACTGTCAGTGCGGATTGGTGCAACTGGAAATTAATGGAGTAATCTGGAATTTAATTTGGTTGAATTAGACTGTAAAAGAAACCGCTGACAGACTGAAGGGGTAGAGAGGAAATTTGCTCTCCCTGTTATCCAAATAATTATTATTTTGGCTCCCATGAAGACCTTCCAATGGTCCACAATCAAATGCCTGTGAAAGGAATGTAAACAGAGTATCCTCCCCCCGTACACTGGCATCTACTGACGCACACACTGACATGGATTCAGACACACACACTAACACACGCACACCGTCTCGCTGTATCCTAAAGCTTGGTTTAGGATTCAGGTTTGGGTTGGTTTAGGTTGCTTGCCGCGTCCGCGAGGTCCGCACGGCTCCACGCGGCCAAATTACGTAATTTCAGTAACCACGCCTCTCCGCGCAGCCTCTCCGCGCGGCCTCTTCCCGCCCCAAAAGTTCTGCACCGCGCACCTAGGAAAATTTGTAACTACGCGGATAGAGATCACTGTAATCAACTGTGTTTTAATGGAAGAGTGGACTGTCTCCTTTTTCGTCTTTTTTCCTAAGTAAACAGCATAAATGTTCTGCTTTGTTTAAGCTCACGGGTGTCACCATCTTTCAAACAACAGTGATTACTACTTCTACTATGGTGTAGTGTTGTATGCATGCCGTAGAGCCTTACACCGCCCCCTACAATCGTCAAGAACATTGGCTCTCAGCAGGGACAAGCTGAAGAAAGTATAAACGTTGCTCGAAGGCGTCTCAGCCGGTTCCACACGTCTCGTCACCGCGCGGAATGTTCATGCGGCAAGCATAAACCAAGCTTAAGGCTCTCTCCTAGACCAGGAAGCTGGATAACAGCGCACTTCGATAGCATTTCGGATATCTGGAGACTGTCGAGGCCACTCCAGGACCTTGAAATACTTTTTATGTAGCGACTTGTTTAATCTTTAGTACTCTTAGCATGACAATCTTACCATGCATGGCCCCATTCATCCTTCCCTATACACGGATCAGTCCTCCTGGTCCCTTTGAAGAAAAGTAGCCCCAAAACAGAGTGGGTATGTTCTTTTTGGGATGCAACTCGGTATCCTTCCCACAAGCAAACACGGCAAGCAACAAAGAGTTCTATTTTGGTCTTATCTGATCATGACATTCTCCCAATCCTCCTCTGGATCGTCCAGATGTTTTTTGTCAAATTTTAGACGGGCTTGGACATGTGCTGGTTTTAGCAGGGGGACCTTTCGAGTGCTGTGGGATTTTATTCCATGACAACGTATTCTGTTGCTAATAGTAAGCTTTGTTACTGTGGTCCCAGTTCTCTTCAGGTCATTGACCAGTTCCCCCCATGTAGTTATGTTTCATTGGTCTGTTCATTTATTCAATTTTCTAATATTTCCTCCAACAGATTCTAATTGATGTATTTCTGAGATTTAATAGGATTACTGATTTTTATCATTTTTTAATGAACTGCAGCTGTTCTTGATGTATTCTTGTGAATTTTTTGTCCATATCTTAAAAGTTTATTTTATTTTTTGATTGAACAGAAAAGACCAAACAGGGATTGCATATTAGCTAGAATAGATGACCTATGTCTGGGGTGTCTGAAGTAAAGCCCATGGCCCTCGTTCGTTTTTTTTGCTACAATTACTGAAGACATTTCAGTTATAGAGCAAACTTTACTGAGAGGTACAGGCAGGTCATAAGTCGCTGCAGGCTTTTTTAAAGAACCATTGACCCAGATTATGTTTTGTTGCTGAAAGTAGTCTAAGACAATCAAATCTAAAATTTCAGAAATTATATGCCTGCCTTAATAGGTTTGAGATCTTTTTTATGTTGGATCTCACACTAATAATGGATAAATTTTCTACAAAATCAGTCTACCTTGTTTGTTTCATTAGAATAGAAGGTGTAGTTTATCTTTGAGGATTTACAAGTAAAAAAGTCGCTATGTTTCGGCTCTTGTATTTAATAATGAAAATTCTGTTGGCCACAGGTACTTTTAACTTTTTGTATGGACATATCCAGCCATTGTGGATAGGTGCTAATTTGCTACTGATGCCATTTCTGACCAGATTATCATGAATGTACCAGACTACAGGAATAGACATGAATATATTTTACTGTTTAATCAGCCTTTAGCTAAAAATAGATTATCTTATAAGTTATAATATCATTTAACAATAATCTTTTTTGAAGGTCCACTTCTACACTTAAGTTTTCCAGATAAGTTAAAGAATGTCTAACCTACATCTTTGTATGCCATATAAAACAGACATTGGCTACATTTAGATGGACAGAAGTAATCGGATTAAATGCCTGCTTGAACTAAAAATCCGTCATGTAAAGACGCCATTCAGTCTACACCGACCCGATGACACTCATTCGGATCTAAATTTCATGTCCGATTATGCTGATAGTTGATCCGATTGTGGAGCACATAAACCCTTATTCCGAATGTTGTTTATTTCTGCAGATGTCTGTTAAATCATGTGTAGACATACAATACATCAGCCGATAAAATTAAAGGGATTCGGTTTATAATTTGATTGTGTACATAAGAATGAATATTGTGGATATGAAACCGCGACCAGAAAAAAATAAAAGCACGCTTCGAAGAACATTGTACTGCTCCATTTCAAACGGGTGCAGCCATGTTTGTTCTTCTACGGCAGTTTCCGGTGTTGTAGGTAGTTCTGTGCGGTTCTGTGCATGTCAAAACGGTTGATTCCGCTCAGACATATAGTGGATGTAAACACTTGTCATCGATTTGTCGGATGGATTTCTTCAGGGCCCATGCACATGTAAACATAGCTGTTGCAGCCTATCTGAACTACTTTTGCTTCTGGACGTGATTATGATCTTGTTGATCACAGTTATTGCGTCTCCCACTGCACTCTTCCTCAGCTCCAGTGTTCAACCATCCGTGTTCTAAGCCCATGCGACTCCATTCAGGGTCAATGATGGGTCATGGCCTGCAGTCAGGGACTGAGCCGACTCTGGATAGAGTACTGCCCCATCCGGGAACACGTTTTTCTAAGTATATTTCTGTACCATTTCATTTCGGTTATATACATATATATCATAGTACTGCAAACTTGCTCATGGTGAGTAATTATTCTTCAAATGTAAAGATTTTACAATAACGTTCCAGATTCATCACTAGTCAAACATTACATATCTCAGTGAATAAATGATCTTTTTGGAGGTTTGCAGTTATTGATGGAGAGATTTCTCTCTCCGTTTGGCTCCCTGTAAAAAGACGATGAATGGTTACCATCCTGCTGATTAGGCACATCCTCTCTGTTGTTTGCGCTAATGTGTGAATTTTTCTGCATCTATGTGTGAAAAAGTGAAGGATCCAATGTGTGTTTGCCTCTCAGACGTTTCATTGATTTTTCTTTAATGTGCGCCATCGTTCACGTCTTGAAGGACAAAGCGTTCAGAGGTAAAACGATCCTTCACAGCCAGTTTTGTAGCAGTGACTCTTAATGTCAGGAAAATGTCGCTTTATCTGCACCCACATGAAAACTGCTTTCTTTCTGTGCTTAATTATATTCATTTTTTTCATGCCTTGGTGCCAAATCTACGGGCCTCTAGAGGGAAGCAGCTCCTGCAATAAGCTTCATCAAAACCATAAATCACAGCTCCTAATAGCTTTCATTAACAATCACAACACTTCTGCATCTGTGTGCATGTCGCTCTAATTGGGGCAATTTGTCCCTATCAGTTTGGGGACACAGTGCTGCTCTGCCTTTTAATTTGTAGCACAAACACCTAATAGGCTGGGCATTTCAAGTCCTGAGCACAGAGGGGTTCTTTTGCCATCTATGATGTCAAAACAACAAAGTTCAGAGCCAAGTTTGTGATCCAGCTGCTTCTAGAAACACATTCATCAGTAACAACATCGCTATGAAGAAATGTTTGCACCCTTTTCTCAACATTGCAGTTTTGTTGAGGTCTAGACTTTGACTAGGCCATTGCACTCGATTCTTGTTCAGTCATACTGTATAAGATTGTCTGCTGTGTTTAGAATCATTATCTTGTTGATGAACCAGTTGAGACAAAGCTTCAGCTTCAGACATGACCAAACATGTCTCCTCGCAATTGGCTCTATAATATGATGATACACACAAGAGTTTACCATCCACTCAGTGGTTACCATGTGTCCTATGGCTGGACAAACAGCCCCAATCACCACCCTTCCATCTCCATGCTTGACAGTTGCGTGTAAGATTTTTGCACTGATATGCTAGCCAAACATTTTGCTGAGAAGAGTTGTTACACAGTCAAAATGTAACAGCAATCTGGTTATTCAGCCTGTAATAGATGAAAAAAAGGATAATTTTTCCAACTATATTCTCACTATGTTATATATTAATTTATAACTACCCCATGTTTTTAGCTAAATATTTAGTTAAGATCAATTCTTAAATAGCAAGTAAAACAGCTAATCTGGAATAAACTGTGAAAAAATGGGGACTCTGAGATTAGAGGAAGAGATTTTTATTCATTACAAAGTACTGTCGTGTTGAGGGGGGAGGCATCGCCTGGGGAGAAAGTAGGAACAAAATAAGTAAGTCTTACTCACCTAAGATTGACGTGATATGGGAATAGAATTGATTTCTTTGAAGACAATTCTGGCGCCTCAGGAAAAAAAAGGAAAGGAATTATTGATGTGTTGATGAATTTTATTTTTGCCTTTAAATTGCATCTTAAGATTTGCCTGTGATATGAGGACTGTGAAAGGAAGTAATACGCCTGGAAGTGTCTAGACTGCCTGAAATACACGAGGAGAAAAAGAAGAATATGTAAGAGATTAAGGAACCCAAGAAGAACTAGCAAGCAGAGGAGATTAAACAGAATATAAGGAAATCAATTTTAAATAAGAAAAGCTTTTAATGAGATAAATTAAAGGGGCTGTATCATGCTATTTTACAGCTTTCAACTTCTGGGACAGACATTTATACACTGTAAACCCAAATAAGTTCAGTGAACTCAAAATTTATGAGGAAACTGATTACATAATAATTTTTAAGTAAACTTACTTAAAGACTATACGTTCACCATAACTTAAAAAATTTGGCCTGAATACAATCAAAGCATTTAACTACGTCCAACTTATAAATTATTACTTAAGTAACTTACATACATTACTTTACCAACTCTAAGTTGTGTAAACTCTGAATTGATCTATTGAACACTAAAATCTATGGCCTGCATTTGCATAGCACGTTTCCTGTCAGAAGAAAATAAAGGGTTTTTATACCATATTCAGTAATAAACTCACTGATGCTGAAATTGAGCTTTGTAGCCACAGCTGCCATGGGTCAGAGTGACAAAAGTGAAGGTGCAATTCTGTCTGCACTGCCAAGTATCACAGCAGATTTAGCAGAAGAAGTGCCTTGCCAAAGGGCACAGCAACCAACACAATAATAGTGGGGACTTCCACTGGCAACCCAATGTTTATCGGACAAGCTTCTACCACCTTAGTCATGGTTGCCAACAACCCTTATCAGTTAGTGACTCCTCCTCCTCCTGCAATGAACACAGTCACATGGCCTGACATCTTTATGTTATCATGTCTCTTTACTCAATACTTTTGATACGAATATTTCACTTACTCGCAATGTTTAATCTGATTAAACCTATAACTACAGTGAAAGTTGAATCTGGTTATATATTTTAAGCTGGTTTGACATTGTTGCTACTTTTAATTTAAATGATTATAAAACTTTTGAGCTCATTGTACTTTTGGGTTTACAGTGTATAATAAAATGTTACTGTTGGTGTTAAACTGTCTTAATTTATCCTGAAATTTAACTTGTGTCCTGTAGTTAATGTTAGACCACAAAGTGAAATGGCTCATTTCGCTATAAACCCACCTCCTGCACCCCCTGCTACGCTCTGCAGCACCACGCTGCAGAGCCCGGAGCAGATCAAACTACAACAAACAGTGCTAAGCTTCATCACAAACAGTATTCTCACAAGAATTTGTAAATCATAAAGCCCCGCAAAGACACTCTGTTATATTAAGGGCTCAGACGTTTGATTTAATTTTAATTTTATTTTTTTCAATCAACCTTATCTCAGTTGCTAAAATGCCAGGCTTTAGACAGAGCCCAAAACAACATAGCTGCATCCACTAAGCAAATCTTTCTTTTTGTTATAAGATCACATAAGCAGCTTGATAAATGGCTAACCCACATTAGCATTAGCATGTAGCTACTTACTTCTCTGTCCATCAGGTGTCTTTGTTCTTGGATCCAGCTGCTGTTCTTTAGGAATGTAGAATAAAATCATGTAATACATGCAGTCAAACAGGTGTTTTATAGAGAAAGTAAAAAAATCAGACAAAAAAAAGTGTTTTTAGCTGCGAAAAACCGAAGCAGACATGAACTGTGAGAAGGAGGAGGGTGCGTTTGAAAATCTACCAGGGGGTAAACCGCTCTGCCTGCAGGGGGCGGTGCAGACACCTCTAGCACTCAACTTTCAACCAGTGATGTCACTAGTTGAACACTCAGTCGATTTCTAGGAGAGGGAGGGGCAGCTGCTCAGAGGACAGAATTCAGGAGGATTAATCAGACATAAATAAACAACGATAAATAACAAATAAACCATGAAATAAAATATAATGACGATGTAAACTGAAAAAGGAAAAAAAATAACTAAAACTCAAAATACAAACACCTTATAGCATCATGACAATGACTTAAAGAGTAACTCATTCCAAAATCTTTTTTTTTTACTTTATAAATGAGTATATAATAACACTAGCTACATCTCCAGTCAATATTTTATGTATTTTAGTACATTTAGTAAAAATATTAATTTTGTACTTTGTACTTTGTATTTTTTTTTTCCAAAAATAAATGTGGGCGGGGTTATACTCTGGTAGGGGGTTGAGTTACTCTTTAAGTTTTGAAAATCTAATATAAAGAAATTCATGGTTAAAATGTGATGTAATGTACTGTACTTACTTGAATTCCAACTTCTCCATGACCTTAAGGATATTTTAGAAGTATAATTTCCAGTTGCTGCGTCACCTTTCACTGCTGATTTGATCACTATCTATGTCTTCTGCTCAATTCATTACAGTGATTATGGCCACGAGAGACGGACTGATGGGAAGTGCAGCCCGGCCTTCTGGTTCCACCCCTCTTCCATGTCTCGGAGCTGCACAACAGGAATGACTTTTCTCAACAGCACGGGGTAAAAATTACGGCTAAAGCAAAAAGAATGAAATAAAATGACACAGAAGAAGCCTCTTAAAGAACTTTCATACATGATTTTATCTACATCTCACTTTATAGTGAAGATTTAAACCATGGTGTCAAATTGCAGTCCTGGACACAAGTCCCTGGTCCAACACACACAAACTAAATCACATCCTCAGCAGTTTGTGAAGTTCTCCAGTGTTGTACTAATTATTCAGATCAGGTACGCTAAAGCAGATTAACATATAAAAGTTGCAGGATATCAGCCCTGGAGGACTGTAGTGTGACGGCTGTGATCTAAACCGGTGGTTGTAATAATCTGGCTGATTGATATCTGTAAAACAAGGAAGTTTCCGTGTTCAACATGATAATTGATACAAACGCAGAACTTGTTCTGCTGATGTTGCCTCAAAGTCCTTCAGAACAGCAGCTACAAAGACGGTGTGGAGGGGACAAAGCATCGTCAGTGTAAGTTTGTTTCTAACTAAAGTACAGTAACCAGTCAGAGGAACAAGATTTAACAAGCAGAACATCCTGGTAGGAAAAGGAGAAAGACAAAAGTAAAACAGGATGTGAAAAGACAACCAACACCAAGCTAAATGTTGATAAAAATAATACATATTAATCTAGTGTGATTGAAGAACATTAATTTATATTTTAAATTGGGAATATTTTCCACAGGTAAATGTTAAAAGAAAAAAAGTCCAAGTGTTATTGGGCTCAAAGACAAACCTTACATTATGAAAACTAAAGCAATTCAGCTGTTTTGGCAGATTACCTATCATGGATTTGACGATATACAGTTTACTGTATTTAAAAACTTGAGACATGACTTGGACAGGGAGTTGTAAACGTCTGTTACACGAGTCATTGGAAAATACTTGACAGAGTTTAAAATGGAGCTGAAAATATGGATCGTGAATGTAGCACGAGACGCACTGCTAACTTTTTAATGAGCTAAAACATAGTTAGCTAATGGTTAAAAAAGAGTTGGTTAATGGTTGACTAAGTGTTGGTTAATGATCAGCTATGAGTTAATTGATTGTTAAATAAGAGCCAATTGACTTTAGAGTAAGTGTTTATGGATATATTAGATCTAGTTTATTTTAAATATGAGTTAATAAATGGTTAACGAAGAGCTACTTGACAATTAGCTAAATGTTAGCTGATTGTAAACTTAGTGTTGGTTAATAGTTAAATAAGACTTTGTTAATGGTCAGCTATTAGTTCATGCTTAACTAAAAGCTAAGACTTAATTGAATAAATTAGAGCTAAGCTATGGAAACTATGAGTTAAACTATTGGTTACTATTAGTTGATGATTAACTCAACATTAGTTAATGGTCAGCGGATAGTTTGTTAATGGTTAAAGAAGTGTTACTTGACTGGTAACATTAGTTTATGATTAACTAAGTGTTGATTGATATTTAATTACACTTTGGCCAGTTTATCAGACATAAGCTTTTTTATCATCAGAGACACAATAAAGCATTTACGTCAAATTTTTTTTTTTTTTTCCAGAAAGGGTCATTTAAATAAACATGTTTCCGTAGACACAATAGACATCTTGGAGATGCTCGTTTTTTAATTTAATTGTGAGCGTGGTTTGATTATTTTTGTGCTCTCTCGCCCTCAGTTACAGGAAAGTGGTGTCAAATAACTGCACAGCTGGAGTGATCGCAGAGTACACGGCCAGGCGGCAGCACTGCCCCGTCCAGGCTCCTAAAGGTCTCCACCTAGTCACCAGTGAGGGCAGGCTGACCGCCACGCTGGGCGCCAACGTCACCTTCCTTGTTTTCCTGGAGGAGGTGAGCAGGTTTGCAGTCATGCCAGCTGCGGTTGAGTCCAGCAAAGGAAATTATTTTAAAATAAATCTTTTACAAATATCAAATCAATCTGTGGTTGTCAACCACGGTGACGGCTGCCTAATCACCTACAAGAAAATATTCCCCTCATAAACCGTTTCTGTGGAGACCAAAACTCTTTGCTCTTAATGAAATGCTGTTATTTTCACCCTCGCCGTCTGTTTGTTCTGTTTGTGTTCTGGTTCGAGACAAAGAATGGACCTAAAAGAGTTGAAAAAGGAGAATTAATTTATTTATGTCAATCAAAGTGCTTTTAAATCTAAATCATCGCTCAGAAAGAGCATGGAGAGTGTAGATGGCAGGAGCTTATTTTTTTAAACTGAAGTTTAGAAAATTGAACTAAGTGCAGTTAAGTAAACCACCAGCATTATTCTGTCACTTCAGACATGAGTCTCCTTTCTTTAGATTTTAAACTCAAGCCTCCGTATTGACTGGTTCCTCTAAAAGCATTACGGAAAATAAAATTCTATGTTATAAAAAGATCTAATTCATCATGCAGGTCAGGAAGTCCAATTCTTCCAGAAAAAATTTAACTTTGACAAAGATTGACAAAACCCTTTCCTTGTTAATGGTGAAGTCTTAAATCTGTTTCAAAGTTGTATTCTAATTGTTTCTGTTCAAAGTAACTCATAATATATGTGACAAACCTTCAATTATCAGTAGGGATAGGCGATATGCCTAATTATTATTATCACGATAATTTTAGGTATTTATTGTGATAAAAATTAAGATAATACATTTTCTTCTGTAAAATAGCAGATTACGTAATGTTTAAGTTTTTGTTTCAGTGACAATCCTGAAACACATCACACAAAAACAATGTACAGCTAATGTACGGCTCAGTCGCTCTGCTACTCCACACGTCTGCAGTTGTTTACTTTGCTTATTATGTTGGACGTGTTGGGAATATTAATCTGGGTGGGAATTTTCTTACGCATAGTTCCACTTGTAGTTGACGCCTCCATTTCCTCATGTATCGTCAAACATTCTTCATACCTTGGTTTGTGTTTCAGATGGTGGAACAAATTGGATGTTTTTCCACCCTTTGTTTTGACCGTTTTTCTGCAAACTTTACATATTACGGTAGAAATATGCAAAGTTTCACCTGCCAGCACCTTATTTTTCTGTAACCAAACCAGTTGAAAATTGTGGAGGTAGCTTCTTGCGAGGAGACAATTTCTTATCGTGAAGAGAATTTTCAACGAGATATTGCAAACAATAAGATATCGCCCATCCCTAATCCACAGTACAGTAAGAAAACTCTGAAAGCCTCACAACACCATCCCAGTTGTGAAGTAAGGGGGTGGCAGCATCTTGCTTCTTCTGCTGTTTTGCCTCAGAAGAGTCTCATGCCGTTTAAAAAACAAAAAACAATACATGATATCTTCAGAAAAGAAAATGATGTGGACATATTGACGCAACATCTGTAAAAATTGATAAAGATGAATTCTATAAAGATGAGACCTCAGTCTTGATCGTCTCTTGATCATGACCAGACGCTAACACAAGAGCCCCTATCAGGGCCACTCCACTGTCCCTCATCTATCATCGATCCATTCTATCTCTCTGTGTGAGCAGCTAGAACCTTCTGTGTCAAATGTGTCTTTCCTGCAACTAACCACAACACATCAATGAATAGAAATAATCTTAAGATAATATTTCCCATGACACCATCACCAGGGAAGTGTAAGCTTACATATTCCAGCTGGACAATGATCCCAAACTGACCTTTAAGGACAAAGTAGATGTTTTGCAGTGTCTATCACAAAGACCTGGTATCAACCCCATTGGAAATGTGTTAGAGCTACTGAAAAGGTAAGTGAGAGCAAGAAGGACTGCAAACAGTTCCACCATTTTGTCCAGAGGAGTGGGCCAAGATTCCGTCAACTACTGTAGAAAGTCTAGTGGAAGGAGACCGTTTTGAAAGAAGTTCTGGGTCAATTCTGTTAAATACTACAGTGGTATCCTTCATTTGTTTCTTTATTCTGTGATTTCACAGATACAAAAACATGTTAATATTTACTGACCTGAAACAAAAAAAGTGCACTGATTAATATATTAAAGAGGCTATATGGAACTTTTCCCCAAAAATAAATGTATCATTAGCCTTTTGCTTTGACCATTTGTGATTCAAAAATCTTTTGATGAGCATACTGACACCTTGTCAGCTCACCGTGGGTGCACCTATAATCCTGAATCCATTTTTTTTTTTTTCTGTCGAGTCGGATTTTTCCGCTTGCTGTCTCTGTGGATGTGACGTATGCGCGTTCATGTTAAACGTTTCAGATCACCACCGCTAGTCAGCGATTAGCCTACACTCGCAAGCAGTGCAATGGATTGGACAAATACCCAGAAGAGACCCAGGACAACTCTGACACCAACAGGAACTCCACATAAAACTTCAAAAGGTAAACCCCTGACAAGTGCCCAGAAAAGATCGAAGATCGTTTTTGGCCCCAGGTGTCAGTCGCGAGATGAAATTTCAGGAAACTCCATATAGCCTCTTTAAATAGTAAAACACTGATAACATTTTAACACCGATAAAATTTTGAATTTTTAGTGTGAAACATTGATCAAATGTAATCAAGTAAAACATGCAGAGCACTTGAACAGATATTAAATAATAGTAATCAGTGAAAAGCCAAAAAGGTAAGTCTTGATCCTGCTCTTAAAAACATGAATGCTCTCTGCGGCCCTGAGGTTCTCTAGCAGCCTGTTCCAGAGACGAGGGCCATAATACTGGAAAGATACCTCACCATGAGTTTGTGTCCTGACTTTGGGGATGACAAGGAGACGGCTGCCACAGGAGAGCACAGACTGTGAAGGTTCATATAGTAAAAGCATTTCTGAGAGATATGAAGGCCCGAGAACACACCATAAAAAGAACCTTATAATTGATTCTAAAACATATGGGGATCCAATGCAGTTATTCTAAGACCGGTGTAATGTGCTCCCGCCTCAGCCTTACTCATTGCGTACCTCCTGCTCCCATGAACCACATGTAGTTCACAATCCAACGACCCAAAGTCAGGGCCAGCATACTGCACATTTCACTTCTTTCCCAGGTTCATCACACCTGAACCGAATGATGGTTTATCAGAAGAACCTCTCCAGGAGTTTGACCTTCTGTGGAGGTGATTGGACAATCTGAACCAGGTGTGTTGGAGCAGAGAAATCTAAACGTGTCAAAACACTGACCCTTGAAGACTGGATGGTTTTACACTTCTAATAGTATCCTTAGAATGAGAGACTTATGCAGAAACCGACATTTGTGGTATTTATACACCACCTTGAAATCACAATGAATCAGGCATGTGGCTAATTAGCATCACTCATCTAAAAAAGATTAACTTTTACATTTATATAATGATGCTTATTGGATTAATGATTGACTCTGACCATGCTACCCCCACTCCTTTATCTGCTGCTCTTTCAGTCAGAGGGTGCCTCATCCACCCATCCATCCATCTATACATTCATCCTAACTGGCCGGAGTCACCAGACGGCTTTGTACCTTGAAGAAAACCTGGAGTCGTGCATATTGAGCCGTAAAGTGTGTGTGTCGTCTGCAGGGAGACGGCGTGAGGACAAGCATCACTGTGGACTTCGGAGACGGTCACGCTCTGTCCTATTCGAACGTGAGCTCCATCGAGGACGGCATCAAGCACATCTACAAATCCGTAGGAATCTACAGGGTGACGGCAACCGGGGAGAACAGCCTCGGCTCGGAGACCGCCACGCTCTTCCTGCACGTCACATGTGAGGTTTTATTTTAATAAGAAACAACCGAAGCAACAACTCTGCTTTTGTTCATGTAAGACTGTTCTGCATTCTTCTAATCTTCTTCTTTTTAGCCTTTTCCACTCTTTATCAGCTTGTGTGGAATTGCTGCTGTCACTTCACTGCATTCCGGGCTTTATCTCCTCGCAGAACACATCGAGAATCAAACAAACAGAGATAGAACAAACTGTTTACACTTCCTCTCAAGTCAACTGCTGCCTTGTATCAGTAAGGCCTGACACCTTCTGTTCCCTAACAGACGTAAAAGGAGCTGACCCCTGCAGACCCCAGATGGCCACAGAAAAAAAATATGTTTTTGATTCAGCAGAGAATTCTAGGCTTATTATTTCTCTTCATTTGAGCTAAAAATGTTGTTTCTGTTGGTGGTTGCAGGAAGCAGCAGAGCGTGGAGTTCACTCTGTGATGTATGTTTGTGTCTGAGCAGGTCAGCTGGAGCATATCCATCTCTCTGCTCCCTTTGTGGCGGTGAGGAACAAGGAAGTGAACTTGACCGCCGTTCTGCATCCCAGCCAAGTGGGAACAGTCACCTACATCTGGTGGATCGGAAATAACACCGAGGTATGGCCAGCACGCTCCCGCCGTTTCTCTCCCAGTCCGTTTGGTAATTAAGAAGTAGGTTGCTGACTCCGTTATTCTGTGGAGCTATATTTGTTTATGCCGGCTGCTGAAAATCGTGGCCTTGTTAATCAGCGGCGAAAACAGCTCCAGAATGTGCTGATGAACCATAAACTTAAAGGGTTTCCATTAGTTACTGTAGTTATGGATAATCCTGAAGCTTTCTGCATCCAGGCACAGCAGAGCGGTCCACTCGGCTAAAGGTGTTCTTTTAGCCATTGTAGCGTCTTAGAGTATCGGCTGATCCTCAAATACAAACATAATTCCATATTTATAGCTGAAACCGGAAGTTTACATACATATCTAACACACAAACATGAACATTTCCCCCTGGAGATAAATCAGACCAAACCTCCCTTATTTCAGGACAGTTGGAATGAAAACAAATGTTTCTATTTGCTAAATGCCCCAATATTGAGAGAAAAAATATGTTAGACATATAACACCAGCAGACATGATGGGAATGTCCAACCATCATTCCCCTCTGTGAGGAACCTGCTTCAGCCTCCCAGAGATAAACATAGTTGGTCTTATTCAGTAATACGTTGCCTGTATCGACATGAGCTGAAAGGCCGCTCAGCAAGAGGGAAGCCATTACTCCAAAGGAAGTATAAAAAAGCCAGATTGTAGTGTGTTCATGTCCTTAGGGACAAAGACCTTCATGTACGGAGACATGTCCTGTAGTCTGATGAGACTAAACCTTATCTTATACTTCTCCATCTGCAGAGGTTAGGAGAAACACATCATCCGTTGATGCTAAGGCTCTCCAACGACCATGCAACGATGTAGTTAGTCAATGTAATCAGTATTTAATGCAGCTTTGGGCCACTAGATGCTTTATATTGAAAGGCCGGTTTATCTAATATGATATTTTGGTGGTTTTGAACACCAGGAGGAGTAAAGAGAAACAAAACAGACCGCTGGGTTTGTTTTCCATGTGTTTTTAAGCGTATTCTTTGAGCTTCACTTCTGGTAAAAAGCTTTCCAGCTCAATCAAAACTTGCTCTCAGTCAGCCATTGTTCCTTGAATGGAAATGAGTTTACAGTTTACTGTTTTTTTGTGTTACAGACAGAAGACTGAGACATAAATGTGTTTTTAGGGGACAAATGTTTATGAAAAAAAAAAAAAATGAAACCATCACTGCACTGAGTGATGCAGAATCAGAACCAGAACGTCCGTGCTCCACCTGACTGACTCTCTGATGGGTGAGGTATTTGTGCTTGGACGAGGACAGCCTGTTGTGTCAGCTGGTGACAAACTGTGTCCATTTAAGCATCTGAAAGAAGCCTGAAGTATGAATGGAGATGTGACAGTCAGGCGCTGCTCTCTGTTCTCCGTAGACCTGCACACTGCCTCCCCTCCGTCCTGTTTGTGTTATTTACTGGCTGACACCTCTGCAGCGTAAACAGCCGCCATGTTAACCAGCTGCTGATAGCCGTTTCTCAGGGGAACGCTCAGACTCTGACTCTGTCTCCATTCTGCCCTCTGTCTCTCTCTGTGTTTTTGTGTTTCCTCCAGCAGCCAGTTATCACCCTGGAGGGAAGCGTAGCGTGCACCTTCTCCAGGGAAGGGATCAATACAGTGACGGTGCAGGTGTCCGCTGGGAACAGCATCCTGCAGGACAGGAAGACTATCGCTGTCCACGGTGAGTTGACTCAGTGACTCTGTTGAGACTCTGTGAACACGCTGACAAGATGTCACAACAACAAGCCGTCTCTCTGTCATTAGGAGGCGAAACCACCGAGGCAGATCCACTATCACTTCGCACAGCTCTACTTCTGTTATCAGTATTCTCTCTGCATTAATCAATCTGCACGTAAAGTTGGGTTGATTGCAATTTTAAATAATCTGTTAATATCTGAGGAAAAAGCAGGATTTATTTGAATTTATTAATGATGACCCAAGTTTCTTCCTAAGTGAGAACCACCAATCATTATTATGAAGGTCAAACTGTTACCAAAGATGGCAACTACAAGGAGCTTGCAAACTTCCTCAAACCAGACCTGTTCAGCTGTGATTCTCTCCTAGATGAATTCACTAAAGGAGCTAAAGCATAGAAAGTAGGGATGTGCCGATCACCAATATTTTGCCTTTGAAATTTATAAAACTGAAATACATTATTGACTCAACTTTTTAATTAGACTATTTTCATTAATAAGTATTCCCATTATTGTTGTAAATCCCATGTCAACTTACAGACAATTAAGGGTCAACTTCAGTTTAATATTTCAGACAAAAGTAAAAAGCAAAAAAACACTTATACTTGCTACAGTATTATATGATTAAAAGTATTTCCAGCAGGCTTTATGCTGGTGTACGCAGTGCTGCCCTCCACTTTAATGGGATCGCATCCACTCTATTTTTTTGTTTAAATCCTAGTCTTAGAAGCCCACATTGTTTCAAGTTTGTAAGTTGCAATATTATTATTGGTGTTTTCACTATAAACTGAAATATCCTATACTCCTAAACTCAGCATAGATTTCTGATGCTATTTGAATGCACCACAGATGCAGCTTAGATCAGTTTCTGCCTTTTTTCCTCTTCCTTGCGGAAGGTTAGAGCAGTTTTCCTTGTTTATTACGGTATATTGTTATCTATAAATGCCGGAAGGTGAGTTTCTATGCTTTTATTAAATAGTTTAAAGTACGGTTAAGCAGATTTGTTCAAGTTTACCAATATTACAATTGTGTTTAATCTGCTATACCGATTTGGTATTTAAGAGTCCTTGTTTGTGCAGCTACGAAGGCTTGAATTATTGCCCAATCACTGCCAAACATAACTAGGAGGTACTTTTGTAAAAATCGACGCAACTCGTCAGCTGATCTCAGATCACTGAAAAATGTGAAAATATTGGCTGATCAGTGTAGAGGTAGAACGGGCGCCCAGCATACAGAGGTAGTGATGTTACAATGTGTGGCAAGGCTTTGAAGCATGTGTCGAGCAGTGGAGGGGGCGTATCCACAAAGCGCGTATCGTGGCCTGCTTCATTTAGGGGAGGAGCCAAAAACGATGACGTCTAAAGCCCTGCTGCCCGGCTGTACCGTGTTAATGCTTCGGGAAGTGGTTCAGACTGTGCTGTGAGGTTTGACAGCTATATATCCCCTTCAGGCTCCATTCAGCATGTGGGTTTGTGTAGGAGAGTAAAACATGCTCATAATATTAATAATACTGGTGGCTTCGGGTGGTTACTCCTGATGGCTGCATGTGGTGCTTTAGGGGGGTTGCACTGGTAGACATGTTCCTGGCCTGGTAGCTGTGCTGCTCCTGAGTGGGTCTAGGGTGGGCTTAGGGGCTTGGGGCTCTGAGGAGCTTTGGTCCTGACCAGGGGCTTGGCCGCTGTGGGGGCCTTCTCATCGCCAGTTTCTGCATGGCCCCTTGCCGTATTTGTACGTTTTGGTGTTGGCTGGTGGCTGTGGCAAATAGGTGGCATTTCCGGGCCTGGTCAGTCTTTTGGCTGATTTCCCCTGTGTGGTAACGTTAACTTGATAACTCCTTATAAGGTAACTTTAATCTAACATTATGTCATAAAAGTTAGAGTTGCTTTTCAAGAACTATTTTTTACTATTTTATTCAAAGGTGAAGTGTTTCTTGTGTTCAAAGGAGTTGGGGAACAATAACAACTCCCCATCCATGCTAAGGCATTAATATGCTTTACAGAATAAGGAGGCAAATTATTTATGAAGAAAAATGAATAAAGTCTCCCCAGTTCTGTTCATCATTGTCCAAGTTAAACACTCATATTCATTGTCCTCCATGAGCACGTTCACTTTCCCCTGGCTGCTTAAGCCCATCCCTTCTTCCTAAAGTGACAGAAAAAAAAGTAATATTTAATCTAGATAATTTTTTTTTTGTGAGACCCATAGTCATGTGGCTACATTTGCCTGTGATTATACACCTGGCCAGTAGGGGGTATCGTGTGCACATGAAGTTTTTGTGAGATCAACCGTTCCTCGAACCAACTGGCTCAAGGGGTTTAATGCCTCGTGAAGCTTCATCTCACCATCACTATACAGAGGTTGTCGATTCTTTGACAAAGTAGTCTGGGGTTCGATTCCAGATCCTGGGATGTGTTTTCCCCGTCTGTCTTTAGCTATTTCGTGTGTAATATACTACAAATATAACCATTACTGCCACAAAAACCATAAAAACTAAAAGCTCAAGATGGTTAAATCCTTGTTTGTGATCTATCTGTCTGTCTGTCTTTCTGTTTATCTATCTATCTATCTATCTATCTATCTATCTATCTATCTATCTATCTATCTATCTGTCTATCTATCCATCCATCCATCCATCCTTTAAATTTGAGTTATCGAGCTAATTTAAAAAAAAAAAGCAAGACTAATGGCTTCCTTTAGGAAAATGGCTTTAAAAATATCCTTTCATCATCTTCTATTCCTGCAGAATACTTCAGATCCCATCTGCTGGCCTTCTCATCCAACCTGGACGAACACAACCCGGACGTGGCCGAGTGGAGGCTGGACGTGAGCCGGGTAATCAGGAACTCTCTGATCCAGGTGAAGCTTGCTAACGCTAAGCCTCTGCTTTATGTTGGTGACCATGACCCCCCCCCTTCCCCCGAGGCTCACCGGTAACACTCTGCCTTTTATGATGAGAAACGATCAGAAGGAGAAGTGGTGGTGGGGGTGGGGGCTCTGAGAGGTCAGGTTCGGAACAACCCGGAAAGAGCTCCTGCTCCTGTGGTGACCCGAGGAGACGCTGGGAGGTGAGCACAACGCTGTGGAGTGGAAGAAATGACTCCTACCCACTCAGGATGTCAGATCCAGAGTCTGACTCGTTAACTGATTTTTGAAACTTCCTCAGAGCGCCGATATATTTCTGATTCCTAGGAAGGAGCAGTCTGCCTCTTGCATCATCTTTTCACATGTTTTTTGATCTTACAACATCCGTCTCTACAATCTTCACTGAGCGAGCCTGGCTTGTTATTTGTTTCTGACATGACTCGTTTTTAGATTCTTTTTATTCTTTAACTCTTATTTCTCTTGACAACCCCAGCCTTGAAGGCAGAGCGCCGCGGAAGGAAAGTCTGAGATGAAGATCGGATTTGATTGTACTCTGAGTGTTCACTGAGGTTGAAGCTCATGGAGGGAAGTGGAGGAGGAAGCAGGGACTCCTGCAGGAGAAAAAGCTGTCAGGATGTTTCTTCACCTCGTCGTATTGATTTCTGTTACACTGATATAGAAGAAGGAGTGCTAATTTTATTAGAGCTGCTTTTGATTGGAAGCCTCATCTAAAACCTTCTGATGGAAGTCAAATCAAGGTTATCTTCTTCACGGTCGATGGAAAACTACGTCAACCAGGAAGTCCGGGTCCTTCCAAGGATACAGCCCCTGAATTTGGACACAAGGTGATGTCGGTGATGTCATGGTAACCAGTAAGTTGGAAGAGAAAAAAGCCTTCAGCGTCACACCTTCTCCACCGTACATCCTTTACTTTACAGTTTTGTTGAAATGCTTAATCTGGAGGTCAGGTCGGTGAGCTCCGGATTGTTGGTCAAAGCTTCAATTAAACTGTATGTTTATCACTCTGACTGTAAATCTGACCAAGGAAGGTCAGTATAGTCTTACTTTCTGATCATCCCATATCTGCCTAATATTTAGTTTTTCCTATCTTCAGAGTGGCAATAATAAAACTATTAACGTGCTATTTACAGTATTTTAACATAAACTATTAACTGTTTATGTTAATTTTTTATTTTGAACTGCTAGCTGTTAACACTTAATATTTGTCCAGCAGATGTCGCTACAGAGCCTTTCCCCATTCAAATCAAGTTTACTACTAATGTAACTACTTTTACAGTTTTCCACTAGTTAAAAACCCACAGATATCATAAATATATGGATATGTATGTCTTTATATTTTGTTACATTATATTAATGCGTAAAAATATCACCTTCATATTTTTGCAGCAGATGTTAAGAAAACGTTTTTACTGCTAGGTATACGTCTTTATTTCTGATACTAAGAGATTTAAATCAGCATTGCTGCCAATCACTGATTGATTTCAGATTACTGATCATAAAGTCATTGTTTTGTTAGACGTAAAAACAGTTAGGTTTAATGTAAATTAACTTTATGGCAACGTTTTCCAAAGAGCATTTTTTCCTTCAGTCTATATTAATAAAACCTGTTTACAGCCACAAATTTTAGAGAATCTTCTGAAAAAAGAAAATTTTCTGTCAATTTTTAAAGAAGCATCATTTTTATTCTACTTTTAGGTTTTTAAACAAGATGAAAAAAACTTTAGTAAAAAGGAATTACATTTATTTTTCTTTGGGATGTTATTTTGGGAAAAGGCAAAAAAAACCCAAAAAACTCCAACAACCCATAAATAAATCTAAAAATAATGGTACTTCTATGGTTCAATGCAGTTCATTGTATTTATTCCATTAAAAACTAAATATGCCTAAACCTGCCTTTTTTAAATTATATAGATATGTAAAAAGTGTTTATTTAAATGTATCGTTTTTTTATTTTAGTAAATGTAGTCAAAGTAATTAATGGAGATGGACACCAGCTCCAGTGCAGAACTGCACAGAAAGCTGGTCCAATTGATGGATGGTGGACATAAAAATGGCATTAGGTGATAAATCCCAACAAACATGGCTGTTATTACAGCAGGATTTAGAGTTTGCAGCTCTAAGGTTGGGATGTTGGACTTGTAAAGGAACATTATAGACAGCCTGTTCTCCTACATGGCAGTGTGGTTCACTGTACAGCCAACGACTGGGCAGAATTCAGCTAAATTTAGTGAAAAGGAAAGAAAAAAGATTTAGCAAAAGTGTAATAAGATAAATGATCAAACTCATCATTTTAAAGATAAATGAAAGAGAGTAAACTAGCCACCTAAACCTGCTGGTATCACTTGTTGTCCTTCATCATCAGGTAAAGCGTTCTGCAGTGTTTGGCCCACTTCAGCCCAGTTTCCACATGGTACACCTCCTCAAGCTCTGATCATCTGCTGGCTATCTGCTCTTCTCCATTTTATTGTAACTAATTATTTACATCTGCTTGTATCAAAGAGTGTCCTTTTTGAAGACAAAACCGAAGGAAGTAACACAGGAAAAAACATATTTACTTGATCTCAATGAATATTGTTTACCACATTTAGTTTTTACAAAATATTTTAGAAAGTTTTTTTAGCTTTTCAATCATTTAATTATTTTTGAAATTATATTTTCTAAACAAGAAAACAAAAACAAAATGTATGTTAAAAATCACAGAAATCTAATATTTTATATACATATTTCAGGCAATAATTCTGACAGACATGTTTAAAGTGGGAAAATATATATCTAAAGAAATATTTATACAGAAGATTTTGGGGTGCAGACAGTTTTTTATGAATTTGGACAAATTATGATTTTCATAGTTAGTTTAAGGGTTTTGTACTAAGGCCGACTTCAGCTCTGGTTCCTATTGGTCCTGTTGTAAAGAATAACCCAACGGCTTTATCCCCTTCAGCGTTTTAGAAATGAGTCAGAACTTCTGGTTCTCTCAGGTTGGGGCGTCTGTTCGGCAGGATTTAATGTCTTCTTCTCACTCTGTGGAGGTTCTGATCTGGGCCTTCTGACTTTCCTCTCCTCCCTGTTTCCCCCTCCAGGCTACAGGCGTACGGGAGGATCTCCTCCTGGTCACTGTCCTCCCAGGTTTACCTACAGCAGCCGAGTTTTTCCTGCTGCCTGACAAGCAGCTCACTGAAGGGAAGCCAGAGAAGAGCTTGGCTCATTTAGATCAGGTGAGGCAGCATCCTCCTCCTCCTCACCTCTGAACATGTTTCTCCTTCTGTCTGTGGGTGGATGGATGTCACCTTGTTATCCTCGCTCTAACTTTAACACAACACACAGCTTTGTATGCTCTGTTTCTGCTTTGTGACTCACAGCCAGTCTTTTCATAGCAGCAGCTTGTCCGATAATGGCTCCTGAAAATTTATACCTTAGCTTCAAGTTCCTGTTTTCCACCAGCAGGTGTCACTATTAATCTGCTGGAAAATATTCATTCCAGGAGTCTAATTTTGGAAAATGCCTGAAGAATCTGAGCAATAGACTCATCAATAAGCCTGACAAGTATTATGAGTGAAAGGACTGACTTTTAAACCTCCATGATGTTGGGGGAGCAAAAAAAAACGAGGCAGAGAAAGAGATTTTCAATGTTAATCGACATAAAGCAGAGCTGCTCGGTCTAACTTTACAGATGATGATCGATGTTAATGGCGAGAGGACTCTGTGGGTACCAAACCAAGACTTTTTTTCTCTTCTTCCTCCGTCCTGCTTGATCTTCTGGAAAGTTCCACCTCCCTCCAAACCGGCCATAAATCTTCATTCAAGGCTGGCGTCTTTAAAGTGAGGAGTTGGCTCTGCTTGTTAGAATGTAAAACAGATTTTACTGACCCTGGTACGAAAACGGTGAGTCTGTAATTAGTCAAAGCACGGACTAAATTTAAACAGTACAAAGGGGAGCATGAAGGAGTACAGGAATTACTCATATCACAATTAATTTAGCAAATGAGGCAGATAAGATAAATGAAGGCTCTGCAGCAGAGACAGAGGACGTGTTTGCTTTAATTATGCAGCTCTGTATCAGCTTCTTTTATGAATATGATTTGAAAACGGCAACATTTAATATCTACATAGTGAAGCAGCACCTATGAAGAGGTCTGTTTATGTGAATAAAGTCACGTCAGATGGTTCTCTGGTTTAGCTCTGGGTCACTGTAATCTTCCCAGATAGTGTCCTCGGTGCAGAAGGTTGTTCGGCTGTCTGAAAGCAGAGGTCAAGTGAGGCTGCACGGTTTGCATTATGCATCATGGAGGAAAAGGTTCCACAAACAAAAATTCTTACATAAACAGGAGCGTTCACACATGTGTGGGCAGGGAGGCTTCTCTGGGTCAGGGCAGCGCTGATAAGGCTCGGTGTTTAAAGTGCGTTCAGTTTTATGGTAATTTCAGAGCCTGCGATAATATTCATAAGGTCAGATCTGATAAAGTCTTCTGTACGTTTTTTTCTTTCACACTTTATCCACTTCATTCGACCTTCCCCGGAAGCAAAAGGTTTGTCAAGGTTCTTTTCATAACTTGGCATTAGTCAGTGCTTCAACATTAACAGGTCTCACAAAATGAAATATGCATTGTTAAAAAGTGTCTTTGCTTTCTCATTTCAGTTCATGAACATTTTAGAATGTTTTAATTCTCTTCACCTTTTGTATTTTAGTTTTTTTAACCAGGTCTCTCATTAAAATAAATGAAAAATGTCCTGGATGTTCAGACATATTGCATCAATGATTACCTAATTAGGACAGGAATCAGCTAGTCATGATCTTGTTTACTTGTCATTGAAACACACGGAACAGCTTCAGGTTCTCCCTGTGAAAGGATGCCATGTGTTTTTGAGCAAAGCTCCATCGTTTTCCTAAACTACCAACAGAGGAGAATCAGTTGACTGTTCCATCTTCCTTACTTAAATGAATATACAAAGTTTTTAGAACCTAACAGTAGCTACATCCTGATTCAGCTTATTCCACACACTCGATCCCAATGTACGTGCCCTACTGAGAATGGCAGAATATCAAGATGGGCCAGAGACGTGGCTACCACATTTTCTCAGGTGTAGAAGCTCCCAACAAGCGTTCCTAGCAGATGAGGTAATATGATAAAAAAAAAGTACGACAGCAGCTTTAGCTCTAATAAATGAATGAAAACTGCATTTCTCCAGTCGACTTTAAAGTTGAAGAAACTGCACAAGCGAAGGAGAATGTCTTAAATGTCCTGAGCGTTAAAGATGCTATGAGCATTCCGACATATTGTTTTTATTAGAGTTGTAACGGTATATATATATTTGTATTTCTCAGTACGGCCTTGTCAGTTCGTTACATGATTAATCCAGCTGTGTTTTACCTGAACACATGTAGAATGTTTATGTACGTCACTCAGAGTGCAATGCAACGTTCCGTAACCTTAATAAATTACACCAAAACAAGGACTCTCAGCCCTCACTAAACTCTGCTATCAGGGAACATTAAACATTTCTCATGCAGTTACAGTAGAAAAAGAAATTTGGACTGAACCTGAACTTTGTCCGCAAATTGCTCTTTCAACAGCAATAAAGTCCATAACACGCACTGCACTAACCTGAATGACTCACCTAAAACAGAAACATCACTGATACTGGAGAAAAACCAGCTGATGACCACATGGCTACCAGTAGCATTCAACTAGACCAAACTCCTTTTTCTGGATAAAACGCAAGTGGGAGCCAGGAGACTAGGCCTTCAAAATGTCGGAACAAGTGATTTAAGCATGTTACGTATTATTTGTACGTGTCTAAACATTAATACCAGCTGTTTTGTTGTTCTCTACTCTGGCTATGTCCGCTGGTACTATTCTATTTATTTAAAAACTAAAATGTAGATCTCCAGTCATTTCTATACTAGCACATTTTTAAAGTTATAGAACATGATTAAGTAAATCAAATTAATTTCAGGAATTCAAAGGAATGAATTCAGGGAAAATGTTCTTTATTTAATTCTAATTCGAGTAAAAAAAGAAATACACCACTATTATTCAAGTGCTTCGTATCAAACCAATAATTTTCAGTTATGACTGATGACCTTACATATGGAGCTTTCAATTGTTGGAAAGAGGGCAGATTTTTCAGTTTCAGATAAAACCTCTAATTCAGCATCTCCAAGCAAAGTAAGGATAAATTAGATCACAAAGTGTAAGTTAAATCATCTGTTTCCAAAGTGGGAATATCCAGCACAATGCATATCATAAGCTGAGTTGTGTTTGCACAGTTTCAGGGAAATAGTCATTTAATAATGTATATAATGAACTCTAAAAACCAAACTAAACTCAGCTCAAGAAAAGTATTAAAGCAAATAGAAAACTCTTGGATTTGTGTTCTGGAAACAGTAAAAAGTTTAGAATGGAAGATGTGGGATTGCTAATGTTAAGCCAAATAATGTGTTGAACACAAATGTGTGAACATTTTCTTTATTTTAAAAAAAAATTCTTTTACAGCATTTAGCTTGAATGAAAACGTTAAAAGTCAGGCTTGGTGAGCCTTTCTGATCAATCCTAACAACTTTTTCAGCAAATTAATCGATTTCTATACTTGAGCGTGTTTCTTTTTATTCTTTCATTTTTCAGTCATTTTACCCAGATCGTTGTCAGGTGTTGTGGGAGTTAAAATCGTATTTTCTGTTTGTCGAGCTGTGTTATCTTTTGTGTTTTTCATTGATTCATCTACATAAATGGGAGCACATTGTCTCCTAGCGACAGAGCGCTGGTTACAGAAAGCCTAAAGATCACGCTTTAAATGCCGACTTCTCTGGTTTGTGTCAATACTCCACTGCTTCATCAGCCGAGCTGAAGCCACTTCATGTAAAATGTGTTAAATTACACCAGTCTAATCCTGTAACTGAGTCCAGAAGGTGCATAAAGGGGTGTAAATGCCTTTTATTTCTTTACAGAATGTTGTGTAGTGATATGTTTTTATCTAAAATCGCGTAATTTATATCTTAAGTATTGCAGGGACCCAAACAATAGCATCAGATCTCTTCGGAGAAAGATTAACATTTCACATTGATTCCCTCGTCTGTTCATAGTTTTTGAGTGTCTAAATGAGTTCTTTCCTTGTAAAACCACTTGAACATTTTTGCATTCTGTCTCATAATTACCTCAAGGCTCCACATATTTTATTGATTTCTTATATGATAGAGCAACACAAAGCGCCGTTCCATCAGGGGAAGCAAAAACAGTTTTGGTTTTCTGTTTCATACCATTGAGAGAAGTCCAGCTTGCATTCAGATTCAGTCCCCTGAGTCAGCACCTTTACTGCAGTTCCAGCTGCAGGTCACAAGGGGGACACCTATTTTTAACACTCTTAACTCCACCTCAGTCAAGTTGGAAGGAGAGCGTCTGTGAATGTCATGTTTTAAGTGCTGCGACAGATTCTCGTGTAGATTTAGGTCTGGCCTTTGACTAGGCCATTCTGACACACGAATATGGTTTGCTCTTGAACCTGTTAAATGTGGCTCTGGCTGCATGTAAGGATGAGGTCATTAATCTGTTGAAGGAAAAAATCATACAGCGCTTTTCATACAAAATTGCATCTTAAAGATTAATGACCCCACATAAACCACATTCCCATCCCTCCCCAGAATTAAAAGCATGATCGCAGTTATACCCCCCCCCCCCCCCAACTTCCATAAGATTTTCATTATTAGCATTAATACTTTTTTGTGTGTAAAACACTGGAAATTTAGTCAAGCAAAACATCCAGAACAATTAAACAGATAGTAATAATTAATATTCAGTTTAAAGCTCGGCTCGGCTCTTAAAAACATGAACGTTCTCTGCGGCCCTGAGGTTCTCTGGCAGCCTGTTCTAGAGGCGAGGGCCATTATAATGGAAAGACGCCTCACCAGGCGTGTCCTCTGTACATGGACATCCCATGGCGTTATTTCACCAGTAGCCTTCTTCTTGCTGCTCTACCATTAAGACCAGATTGGTCTCCAACCTGAGGAGCTGATCTCTACATCTCCTGTGTTCCTGTTGGCTTAGGTGGACGTCCATGTCTCGGTAGGTCTGCAGCTGGTCCATAAAGAGTTCCAGATTTCCATGGAGCCTATGAGACAAAAGCCCAGCTAAAGCCATGGCTAAAACACGTCGCTTAACCATAGACATTACAAAGAGTAGACCTCGCATTGGCTGTTTGGAAATGTCCATGTTTAGGCGCAATGTCCTGCCTTTCTCGCCTGATTGATGTATTACTGACCCTAAATTTCACAGACCTTCACCTAACCCTAACCTGACTCATTTTCTAATCTTAATATTCAAAGACCAACCGAACCCTAAAGTGATCCATTTATGAATTCTAACATATAGGACCAGTACCCAATCATAATCCACAGGAGGCAGGACCGTGCCCCTAAACATGTGTATGTGGAAAATCTGCTGCCGTTTGGCTAGAAATGCAGCCACCATATAGCACCGTTACCCACAGACAGCACCAGTCTTAGATCCAAGATGGCTGACAACTTTGTGGCTCATTCTGAGTCACACCAGCGGATGCGTCACCAAACTGCGACACATGGAGCTGAACTCCAAGGAATAAAGAAATAGCAGCTGTACTTGTGCATCAGAGTTTAATGCAGCATCTTCATATGACCATAGAAAAGATTTCAGCAAGTGATAATCTGGGTATTAATTCTGGCTAATTGTTGTCCTTCATGACAAAAGTTCTATAACTTTTCTTTTATTTGGGCAAACAAGTCAAAAAATTCATGCACAAAAACTGAAAACTAAATAAATTCAAAGATGATGTTTAAATGTTTCTCACTTTGAAAACGTAGATTTTTTTGTTTCCTGCATCAGACTGTTTAATAATTCCTCATAAAAAGACACAAATTCAAACAACAAGGTTCTTTTCATGCTTTTTAGACACACTGTAGGAGTAAAAGCTCAGTACGAGTGTGGACTGAATGGGTGGCAACAGCTGGAAAATGCAAGCATTCTTAGGGTTCATTCACCAGAACATAATGAAAAAAAAGAACCAGGAACTTGTTCATTTTTGGAACTGTGAACTTAGTTTTAGAAAAAATATGTAATTATTAGCTGAATTACTGACTTGTGAATGTGTGAACTCAACTTGAAACTAGTTCATCTAGAAACTGTTCTTTGCCAATACTGGCAACTTGTAGCTCTCAGTTTTACTTACGGACTTCAGACTAAAGGGGGCTGAATAAAAAGCACGGCAAACTTTTCAGATTCTTATTGTTGGCCAAATTTAAAACCCATGCATTATTTCCTCTCCACGTCACAATTATAATCTATATTTGTAGTTGAACGTTAAAAAATAAGTTTGCAAGGTATCAAAGACGGTGTGAATACGTTTGGAGCACCCTGCAGCGTAGTTTTGGTCTGTGAAATGTTGAGATTTTTTGTGTTGGTCAGGTTGCTCAGATCCTCGTTTTCTGCCCTAACAGCTCTCTGAGCTTCTGCTGAACGCCTTGAACCAAAACCTGGTCCAGTTCACGCTGCGTCCAGGGGTCCAGGTCACCGTGTACGCCGCCCACCTGTCGGCAGGTAAGCCGTCTGTTTGCTCAGGATCTACCTTCAGCACAAACAGAAAGCATGTGGCCTTTTGTGAAACATGCAGGCTCAGTGGACAGTCAGGTTTATATTTCATATTTTTATTGCCCCACCCCCTCTCGACTAATAACTCCACCCCTGTGTCTGATTGGCTCCCACCATGTAGCTACACAGAGACATTCAGAGACGTATGTGTGCCTCTTCCTTTTGGGGATGCTGCTACTGTCCTAAAGGGGCTTTTAAGCTAAAGAGTAAGAGAAGTCCATATATTAAACCGATTCATCACATGGGTCTCATTTCTGTTCACTGCTCGTTGCATGAGGCAGCAAGCTGCAAATACAAGCTGTGTTGCGTTGCTTTGTTGTTCACACGCTGTGGTACCTATCTCCCTGTCTCTGCAGCGCCCCTGGTGGACACCAGCGAGAACCACAGTGGCTCTGCCATGCTAATGCTGCTCTCAGTAGTGGTTGCGGGCTTAGCTGTCTTTGTCATCTATAAATTTAAGAGGTAAAGTTATCCCGTAGCTCTAAACGGGCAACATACAGCTGCCAACCAAACACACACACACACACACAGATCCAGCAGAAACTCTTATCAGGTTGTCCCTTACACAAATAAATGTCAGTATCTCTTATGCTGCCATCCATAATAGGCTTTTAAATGGAGGCTGCTGACCTTTCTGAAATGTTAAACCGTGTTTCTGTGCTGAAGTGAAGTTAAGAGGGAAAATCATGTGAATGATCATGAAGATTTATAGACGAGCAGAGGCAGAATGAAACGCTTATTAGCCTTAACAGCTCACTCTTTTTATATCTGCTGAATTACACGCAAAGGCTGATTGAATATATGGGACAGATCCTGACAAAATTACAAATAAGTAAATGCATAGAGAAGTAAATACATTTGGAAATAAGTAAATAATGACGATAAAAACTGAACTGCCAGAGATGGGAAATAAATTCAGGAGCATTATCTCGTTTAAACAAGATACCAAACTTGTAATAATAAGATAAATTACTTTTTAAAACGAGAAACTTTCGTGTTATAACATCCTTCGTATTTTATTACAACAAGATATTCCCTGAATTTATTTCCCAGCTCTGACAGATCAACGCTTCTGTAAATTAGTGTCTAAGTGAAATTGAAAGTAAGTATTTGAGGAAATACAATTTTAAAAATAAATGCATGAATATATGTTTTTTTTTTATATTTCTACATTTTTTTATTTATTCTCATATTTGATTATAATAATCAATCTTATAATTGATTTATTTTTACTTTCCAAAATGTTTTTTTCATCAGCTTTTACTGACGTGTATTTATTTGTTTATTTTCAAATATATTTACTTATTTCCAATTGCATTTCCAAATGTATTCATGTTTTCAGTTTTATTGATTTCATATTTCGGGAAGATCGGTCCTCAAAGGTTCAATTCTGTTTAATTACATTTATTTATATAGTGCCAATTCTCAACAGAGGTCATTTCAACGCTTTTTACAAAAAAAGTCATTTCAAAACAATCATCCAAACATTCCAATCAGTTAAACGTTTTCTCTTTAAGGAATCCCAGCCGATTGCGTAGAATCGATGACATGAGGTTTTGCCGTAGTCGAGGAAAACGTTGTGATCCGTCATGCTGTAGTCTAGGCTCTTCTTTGCGTTTGCCTCACTATGAATCTTTCCTCAAGGAAGATCCCAGGCCTCAACGTCTATGCGCAGATGCAGAACGACAAAGAGCCAGAAGTGATGAGTCCAGCCAATCCCTCAGAGGCCACGCCCAGCTCACAGCAGGAATTGGTGCCTTCTCTGGAGATTCTGGACACCGACTTGAACTTGCGGCCCATCGGTTAGTGACCTTTGACCCACCTCATTTCCTGTATGTTTCACACCATCCTGTCATTGCATCATCGTGGTTTGCTGATACTCATCGTGTGCTTTCTGTTGTTTCTCAGTGAAATGGTCCAGACTGCAGGAGAACTAGACATAAACAGTACAGTGGGCTCTTAGTGGTACGGTGAACGCTGTCCTTTCCTTTCTAGACTACAGCCTAACACCCTGGTTTCTCTTCAGGTTCTGAAACTCACATTCACACATCAATATGGGACGATGAAAGTGCCAAAAAAGTTTCAGTAAACCTTTGGGTAACACTTAATGAAAAATAACAATTTAGAAAATTGTCAAATAAGAAAGCACTAAAAGCTTCTCATTTATGTATTTGATTATTTCATTGTAGATTTTTTGTTTTCTGAATTAACAAGATTTATTCACCTTTTTTCCCTTTTCTGCCTTTTACCTTTTAATTACCTATTAGATTTTTTAAAACTTCTTTAACATTATTTTGCTTTCCATTTTTAAGCTTTTATTATCATTCACAATGAGCCTTTTTTTTTCTTTTTTGTGGCCTTCCTGTTATTCCATAATTACAAGCTAATTACAAGTCAACTCAATTAAGTTCAATATAAAAATATTTTTTATCCCAACGGGAATTTTAATTTCTTAAGTGATATCATCCAAGTATCTTTGAAGAGTTGCTGTGGAGGGTGATGCTGTGGGTTAGAAGAATCTCCAGTAGCAACATATCTGAAGAGGCCTCTGATTGGAGGCTGTTGCTGTATGAATGCCTTATGACCATCCTGACATGCTAATGGTTCAATATCCTAGGAACAGATGATATTCCACAGGTGGACACCATCAGTAGTTAGCAAGATCTGCTAATCCACCTTGTTGTTGTTTTTAAAATCTGTCTGGTCATACAGCCAGAGAGACGTTGGAGTAGGGGATATGATCCGTGTCTGTTATGATGGATGGAAGAGATGGTTGGAACTTCCTCCTTCTCTCTCTCCTGTCTGGTCCTGCCCTGCATCCATGAAACCTTCCGTATCAACTCTGTGTAGTTCGGGTTTTACTTTACCTTTTAAAATGGTATTCAACTGCTCCTAGCTGTAAAACGAAAATGTTACCAGGGTTACACAACATATCGGTCTGAAAGTAAAGCATTAAGAGGAAAAATCCTTCCAGCTGCACAGCATCCAGAAGCAAAGGGAATAATTGTCCAAACAGGAATGCCTCGCTCAGAATGAGGTTAAACTAAAGAAAAAGAACCAATCAGAGTTAATAGAGCTGCTCCAACATGCTGTCACCATGAGCGGTGCAGTTCTAAAAAAAAAATTGTTTCTCCGTTCAGAATAAGTCCATCACAAAGTTTATCTGCAACTAATGAACATGATCCCTGCAGAACATCTGTTGGTTTCTGGTGTTTTCTGGACCATTATATGCTTCGCCTAGAATTTCATGCCTCATCTGTCCAAGTTTGTTTTCATTTATCATCCATCAGTTCCTCCTAGAGATGACATTTATCTGTCAGATACAGTCACGACCAAGAGTTCTTGTGGACGCACTAGGCTTTATTGTAAGTTTTAGTGCTGATAATAGTTTTTTATTGATTTTGCGGAGTGATCTGATATGTTTTCATTGTATTTTAGCCCAAAGTGATCAGGTAGCTTTACGCCAGCATAATTCTGATCATTTGAGGCATCTAAGGTAAATCTGAGAGTACCATGAGTCCTATCTGGAGCCAAAATCCTGCAGTATGATCCAGCAAAGTGACACCAAGCGACTATTTCCTAATAATGAGTCCATTTAATCTGAAATGCCAGATAAATCTGTTAAAATACAATCACAGTCCTCTTATTCAGACTTTTCTTTTGACGAGAATATTAATTAGGAGTTGTTTTCATAGAATTTAGTAATATTAAACATTATGCTTTTTGCTTAAAGACACATACAACATTTAATTTTAGTATATATCATGACATCACAAAAAAGTATGAAAAATATGGCCTTATTGAAAAGAATGATTACTACCTGCTTTAAGGCCGTTCATTTTAAAACAAAATTTTGACCAAAGAGCCTCGTCACGTTCTAGTTTATTGAATATGAATGTATGTGATTGTGTCTTGGTTTAAGCATGTTTTAATATGTGGTTCTGTCTGATCTGGTCTTTCCTCAGGATGTATGAAACCTCATGTACACGTGAAATTCTCCACAGAACTCCCCACTTACATCGTCTGAACTCTGGATCGGATTGGATCCAAAGCCCAGCTTCCATCCTTTTAGTTATTGTTTTATTTCTATTTTTTTTTTTCAATTTGGAACATAATGGTTTGGAGCTTTATACCTGTGGATGTTGGAGCCGGCTGACACATACTGTGCTCTGCTAAAAGCAGAAGGAACTCTGTACAGGTTTTTCCTTTTTTTTCTTGGTGTTTTAAAAGAAACTTTTCCAGACTTGAGCTTGTTGAGGATCGCCAGCTTAAACGAGCCGGATGGAACAATGAGACACGCCGGAACGTTTTGGATTTTTTCACACATCCTGGATCAGTTTGCTGTTTTCTGACGCAGACATTGTATTATTTATTCATATAAAATACTTTTATTAAGTACAATATGGAAGTGAGTTAAACATTTATTTTGTAAATCATGAATGTCAATGTTAGAACTTTGTGTATTTTAATAACAAACGTACTAAAAAGAGACACTGGTATAAAATATGACTCAGCTATTTCCAAGCTTTTGATCTATTGTCCTCAAAAACAGATTTATGGCACAAAGGTTTTCTACTGAAATATTCTGCTTTTATTTTGGGGTTTCAATTTCCTTTTAACAACTCTTGAGTTTTCAGGATTCGTTTTAACCTTCTTAATTTCCCCCTTCCCTCTGCTAATATTAATGACACCTGCTAGTTTGTAAAAGCGCCCTGTGCTTCAGAACCGTCCTGCCCTGATGGGACCTTCCCACAGCAAGCCACCCACAGCTTTCAGGAGCAAAAGGAAGACGTGTGTGGGGATGGCAACGAGAGTTGGTCGGTCCTCAGCCGTGGCTCGGAGTGACCGCAGGAGGCCAAGCGGAGCTTATCGAGGCTCTCGTTGAAAGCGGGATGAGATACCGCCGCTTCATGGGTGGAGTCAAAGAGCATGGCAGCCGGAGAGAAGAGACGGATGGAAGAGACTGAGGGGACACAAAGCATTAAGAGCCTTCCAGTGGGCAGGATAAGGAGGAGGGCGACCGCTTGAATACTTAATGTGATTGTCGAGCTCGAAACCTGTTAAGGTTGGTGACACATTTAGGTTAATGTTCTGACCCACTGTAGGGAAGCCACTATATTCATCGCAGCTCGTTATAAGTTGCTGCAGGAGCTGCAGGGCTACTCGGGTGGTTTGAAGCAGACATGTGGAAATTCCTGATTGATGCTTCTCACAGCTTCTGAGGCAACTCTGTAGGATTGAAGCGAATGTTCACGTTTCTTCTTGTTGTATCTTTTCCATATGCAGCACATTGCAGTAGTATTAACATCCCACTGTCTATATTTGGTCACATTACAAACACGACATTGAATATTTTATTCCGATTTTGTGTGAAACATCAACACAAAGTCATTCTTCATAGTTCTGTCTGTTTCTGCAGTGACAGATGAAGGTCTATTGGGTTTGTATACTATGGAAATAAATGTGTAAAATACATCAAATTAAAATGAATTAGCAGAATTCTTTTTATTTTCAACCTCTAGCTGCTATTTTAGACTCAAATAAAATTAAAAAGAAATGATCTAAAATACTTATTCATTTTCCAATTCAGCATTGATCACTCTGTCACTTAATTAAGATGAAAAAGAAAATGAAATTAAAGATTTACTTTGAATTAAAATGCATTTGCTGTTTCATTTTCACGAGCCTGACGTCATTCTCCTGCACCTATGTGGGATTGCCAACCATTTGAATTAAGTTGCACTTTTTGCATGGTGGGCGTTAAAACGACAAAGCGATAGGCTTTACTTTTTCTTATTAGTAAAGTTACAGAAGGAGCAATGCTGGATTGGAAAAGCTGTTTACGTGTTTTCTGTTGAATTTTGTTTTATTTATGAGTCAAAAATGGCATTTGTAGTCAGAAAATGAAAAAGCATTTCTGCAAACGCATTATAATTTTCTTTTTTGATATTTCAAATGTAATCTTTTAACAATTGTGCTGGGATGTTTGGGGAAATTAAATCTTATATTTTTCTTTTTAATTCAGTCACGAAATGAGCAATGCTGGGTTGGAAAATGAAAAAGCATTTAGGATTATTTCTTTTATAATTCTATTTATGTGTCTAAAATAGCAGCTAGAGTTTGAAAATGGAAAAAAAAACATTCTTGCTAATCCATTTTAATGTGATTTATTTATGCGTATTTATCTCACATATGTTTCCTTAGTCTGCCAGTTTTACATCTACAGACATGCTTTACAGATTCTGCTGTGAAAATTAGCTCAAACTCAGGTTTGATGAAAAGCTTCTTCCAAGGATGCTTAGCAGGATTTAGGTCTGGACTTTGACTAGGCCATTTTAACACATGAACATACTGTACTTGCTTGTTCTGGATGAATCTCCCCCTCCGGTCTGAAATCTTTTACAGCTCCCAACAGTTTTGTTTCCCTCTGACTAGCTCCTCCGTGTCTCCATCCCCAGTGACTAATACTGCCACCTCCATCTTTCCTGGTGGGGATCATATGTTCATGGTGCCTTTTGTGTTTCAGCTGAACCATCATCCACAGGTTCACGTTGTATTCAACATGGTGTGTGGTCAAACTGGAAACAGAACGTCTTGAGGCTTTCTTCTTGGCCTTGTTCCTTTAAAGGATGATTTGTGCAGTGCACAGTAATATTTATCCTGCCAACAGATTCTCCCACCTGAGCTGCAGATCCCTATAGATCATCCAGAGTTACCTCAGCCTTCTTGGCTGCTTCTCTGATAAATGCTCTCCGTGCTCTCAGGTGAGTCGAAATGCATCCATTTGTTCTACGCTCTTTAGAAGCTTATTTGAAAGTTTTAGAGATTGATAATTTTTCCACCTACTTCACACATATAAATGATCAGATGGATATCTGTGTTTGTGGCACCAAAATGTTTGAGTAATTAAAGGCTGCAGCCACTGACTGCAGGAAGTTGCTCTGAAGTTGGATCAAAGAGCTTCTAAATATGACTTTCCTCCAATCAAGAAGTGGATATCACTTTTTATGCTTTCCAGATTTGAACAGGGGCTGCTCAGCAGAACCTCACAGCTTCAGGATGTGCTCAGTCATAATGCCAGGGTTTTTAAGCTAATGTAGAGATTTTACTTTAATGCTGCTTTTCAGGTCAGAGGTCAGAGAGGCCAGGTTGGCTGTTTAGACAGAGATAGAAAAAATATCACTTTGTGTTTTTCTTTTTCTTCCAGTAAAACAGCAGAACAGGGTATTTATTAACTGAGGTTGGGGTTTGGTCAGTTTGGTAACAAGAGATGTGCTTTTACATCTGTTGTTGTCCAGATATTGTTCTTATTCAACCCTATCGATGTTGGAAATTAAAGTTTTTCTTCACATATGTTTAAATTTAGCCTTAATGTTTGAAATCAGCTTTGGTTTGATCAACTCTGACAACCTTTAGCCACAATAATGTTTAGTTAGAAGGCCAAATATTTCTTTTTTTCAGTGATATTTTGTTATCTTTTTGACATTTCTATTCTATCACCGCTTAATTTGGTCGAGATGGCCATGTTAGATTGTTAGAGTGTGTATTAGGTTTAAACAAAAAAAAAGTGATTGGATGGGACTAACTAAGAAGTAGACAAATTACCATACATGCACAGATTGAAGGTTTGTGGCCAACTTTGCTGCTTTTCTTTGACCTTCTGATGCAAATCTGAGCAGATTTGAATTTATCCCATAAAAGGAGACAACGAGAACGAGAACAGCTTTAAACATATATTGTTTCTAACCTTGAGTATTCACTGCTCAACATGGTGTTATATTTTCAAAACTGAGGAAAATTTTGATTCCAGTAAATAATAATAATGGAACATTAATAGTATTTTACTTCAAACATTCATTTTAGGCTTGGTTTACATCTTGTTTTTCTTTGGGGGTTTTTAGCTCAGGACCAGATCTGTAGTTTCTTTGGCCTGCGCCGTTGTTGTGTTTAAGTAATTTATTCTCATGTTAATTGTTTATTTCTGGAAATAGATCATTCAAACAAATAAGGATTTTGGTGCTCTGCACTGAAAAAAGAAAATGCATCTCTAACTTAAAGAAATTGCTTCAATTGGTTACAAGTAATTTTATGTTTAACTTTTGTAAAGAAGGAATGTAAAATGTTTCCAGCCTCTCATTTTAAAGTCAAGCATCATATCAGTGTAGACAGAAAAGTCTGAATCCAAACCTTAATCCCAGTAAAGGACTCTGCTTGGATTTTTTTGGCCTCGAGACGTTGAGTCATGGCATCTGAAGGATCTCCTGCTTTCTGCTTCGGATGAGCAGGGGTGGGATTTCCTCTGAATGCTGTGGGAAACATCGATCTTCAGGCCGTTCCCTTTGCCATCTCCTTGCAGAATTAGCAAGATTATTATTTTTGTAGAGAAATATGAATAACAATCCAAAAAAATAAAATTTTATTACTGTACAGCTTTTGTATGAGAACAGACAGCAAGGTGTCCAAGTGTTTCTGTTTGACCTCAACTGTGCTGTGTGTAATGTTTAATGCATTTACAATCATATTTATTAAATGGAAATAAGTCTGTTAACTGTTCCTGTTTTTATTTTATTATTTTTTTTATAAAAAAATATTTGCTTTTCTGTCTTAGTAGTAACATCTTTAAAGTTGCTCTAATAGCCTATTAGATTATGAATGCCACTCAACTCCAGGGACGTTAATGGGAGGTTGGATGCACCCAGTGTCACATCAGAGCTTTTGAAACCATTTACATCTGCATGGTCTGTGTGCTAGACGACCTGCAGGAAATACCTGACCAGTAGGCCCCAGTGCTGTTCTCTGATCAAAGATGGTTCACGCTCAGCAGAAACGATGGCCACCAACGATGTTGGAGACGTCAATGAAGGCGCTATGCATCAGCCACTGTTGGAACACCTGCTCACACTGTAAGCCACCCTCACCATAGGGCTTGTTTGGTGAAAAGTCAATACAAGAACTGCTCTACATGTTGTGAACGGTACAGCAACAAACCCATACTACCTGATTAACATGACAAACGTAGTCGTCATGCCCCTTCAGGAACAACACAGGCCTAAATTCATCCTCTTGGAGGGCAACCATCCATCTAATCTAGGCTGCATCATTAGAGAACAGTTGCTGGTTGCAGACCTGAATCCCAGAACCTCCATGACCTTTAAGCAGATGCCCTGCCTCAATAGACTGGCGAATAGCATGAGGCATCGTTGTCGAGCTGTAATCGATGGTGAAGGTCACATGTTGCATTCCTACATTATTGGAGATTAAATCACCAGTATTTCCATGATATACCATAAACTTTTCAGGTTCTCCACAAAGTTTACCTAATAACTACATATCCCTAACTTTTTGTGAGAAGTAAGTACCTGAAAATCCTTAGCTAACAGTTCAAGGAATGACTTTCGGAAATTCATTACTTTCAGAAAGACTAGAAGACCATGATTTTAATCAAGAAATATTGCTTGAGATCTGACAGAACCACCTGGACAAAAGTTTACTTTTACGATCTGTGTCAATAACTTTAATTCAAATCTGGATTGCTTTTGCATCCTTTTTAATAATCTCTTCTGTAAAGTATGTAAACTTTTGCAGTTGCTGTAAAACTTTTTCAGGAGACGCTAAGCTTCTTCATAAGTGGACTAAATAAGATGGTTGTGCCCCCCACCACCACCAACCTTCTCTGCTGAGGAATGCTTTAAACCAGTTTGTTAGGCTGAGAGGATGCTGCGGAAATTAGGGAAGAGGAACTGAGAGTCATTAAAGATGAAGACACTAATTTCAGCTGGGATGTAACCTTAACAAGTACCAGAGCAGGGTATAATGATGCTGAAATGACTGATAGTGCATAAAGGATGGGGGTAATTATAGCCAGCTCTTTTACTCTTATTTATGCAGCTCCAGGAATAGCTGAGCTCTCAGCAGCAGTCATGCTAATGATGGTGACCGCAGAAAATGGCTAAAGTTGCAGAGCACTGGTGCCAGTGTACAACAAACGTCTTGGAATAAAGCAGGTCTGAATAAAAATGAAAAGTGAGTGAGTCAGCAGAAAATCACCATGCATGTCTCTCAAGGCTTTTTCTAACCTCAATAAAAGAGAGCGTCCAGTTAGCAGTAGCTGCTGTGGATGGAGGGAGAGGACAATGTCTTGCTAACAATGGTGAGAGGGAAAGACATGCCAACGGTTCCTAGTCCAGTATGCCACAGGATAGATTGAGCTCCGACACCTTACTAATAAGAAAGATAAATATTTGTGAGTCTTTGTCATTTAGAAACAACTCTTACACTGAAGAGTGTTGTTCGTACATTCAGCTGGTAGTGATATTGTGTGGTATATTCACTGAAGAAAAACAACATCTCTAGTTAAGGGACTAACCTAACCAGACTGATCTGAGCTCTCTTCTGGGGATCTGCCTCCATGTAGGATTTTTTTGTGGGGGTTCGAGGTGAACAAAAGGTGTGTTATCGCTATCGGAACTTCAGGGTAATTTTAACTGACTTTTAAGGTACGCATGTGTCCCCACTTGACCCCGGTGAACTGACAGGACTGTTTTCAGGATTATTTCACCAACTAACCAAGAACCAGCCTTGGTGTATGTACTTGGAAATGGCCCTGTGGAGTCGCAGTGTGTGAGCTGTGGTTAACTAATGCTGATTGGTTGACACGCCGAGGGAAATTTGTAAAACGGGAGTTGCTGGTAGAGCAGTTTATAACAACATAGCCAACTAAAACAACCTTCCATGCTTCTTCCATGTTGATCTCCTTTTAGTCTCTGCTGCCGGTGGTTTTCAGTGACCCTACTCGCTGCCAAATTGATGGCGAAATGCGTGTGTCTAAGCAAACTCCTTAAAGGGGCAAACTTGTGTGGAGACACAATGGCTAAGAGGATTGATCCAGCTGATTTAATAAAATGTAAGAACAGGTTCTTTATTGTCTGAAAATCAGCTGTAATAGCAGTAAAGAGACAAGTAACAGAAGCATTTAGATTCACACAAGAAAAATCTAAAAAAACAGCAAATTTTTACTTTCAGGTGAAGATCTGGCAGAATTACCCAGAAGTTCCGATATTGGAAACGCGCCTATTGTCCTGGAACGCAGTGAAGGCCCACGTAGTACTGAGACGTTACCTGGATGTCCCCAAAGCTAAATACGTTAAATCTAAACTATCCATTGGAAACAGAAACTTTGCATGGCTCTGAAAAGAGTCTGGGGAACTCTTTTAGGAGAGGGAATGTAAGGCTCAAAGTTCAGCAGGAATGTGCTAATTGGAGAATTCCTGCACCAGAACCAGATGCTATGTGCTACTACTACGCCGATGCAGGCCAAGCACGCCCCTTAACACACGACTAAGCAGCATTTCAAGAGATAAATTGACTAATCGGGATTGGGTTTCCATATTAGAATCAAGTTGAATGTATGTTTTGTTCATTCAACTTGAACTTTAGTTCATTTGTAAATTGCAACTAGCTGACTCTCTTAAAAAGAATCGTTGCTACAAAAACAAACTGAGCTGAGCATAAAGAACCCTCCGTTCTTCCTGTCCTCTGGGGTCAGGAGGGGCTACAGAAATCTGAGCTCAAGTCTGCGTAGGGAACTTCATTTTGCTCACTTGAAGAGTGTGCATACTTCAACGTAAATTGGGAAAGCTTGTCCCCAGTGGGGTGGTGAAAGCAGCTCTCTGCTTCTGTAAAGGAAGGAAATACAGTTTTGATGCTAACTTCGTTTCCACACAGTCAGGGCTGGACTCGCTCTAATTCCTTCACTTAAACATCAGATGAGATTTTTTTTTTTTTTTTGCGCATCTCGGAAACGCAAATACTAACTCCAAACCCTGATTCTAAAAAATACCAGATGTAAACCTGCTTGCAGAGATTGTTTTGTGTGTAAAGAGCTGATCAGGGAGCTGTTTGATATGGAAATGCAGCTGAAGCGTTTTGCATTCTGCTGATCTCTCCTTAATTTGATGCAGAGATTTTCTGTTTTTCTGTTGGCTCTGAGGGATCTCTTTGTTTTGACTGCAGAGGGCGTGCGTGTCCCCTGGCCTTGGCATATATAGAGGCTGACAATAAAATTTGGTTTGCAGGAGAATATATAAAAGAGGGAGCGCAGCCTCTGCAACAAAGGCCGATTTACATAACATAACATCTGTGTGCTGTATAAGCGACTTATTAAAAACAGATATGACAGTAAACGGCTTCATTTTAGCTTCTCTATGGAGAAGATTATGAGTGTTCACTTTACAGAAATCTGTAGATCATCGCATGTGTTTTACAGATTAAGGGGCCACAGCTGATAAAACCTGACATCCTCCTCAGACATTTCTTCATAAATGTCCTTCATTCACAACTCCAGCTGTGCTTGTATATCCGTGGACATCCATGGTCCAAAAAAAGAAAATTGTCTCAGTGACTCATTAAAATTCAGCATCAGAGGTCCAGACTTTTCTGGTGGTTTTTCAGATGCAGAGGAAGCAGTGAAATGGCCCCTGACTCATGCTCATTAGGCACCCTCCTGCAGACATCACAGCTGCTGTTTAATACCAACACCAAACTGTAATAGTTTGTGTTGCTGAATGTCTTCAGACTTTGCGTGGTGTCAGTTTTGAAGTTATCTTTTTAACTATAACGGTTGGAGAATGTAATTTAGAACCTGCTGTCATCATCAAACTGAGGAAAAGTTTATTCCCTAAAACTGCTCAGATAGTCATCATCACTCTTGAAGTTTTCTCGCTTTCATTTGTTTATCTCTAAACAATTGACTGTATCCATGTATTTTAACAAATTATAAAAAATACATATTTTCTGAATATGTGATGTAAAATCTTTTAAGTTAATTAATTCAGACATTTTCATAACTTTCTTTAGTATTTGGTGGAAGCATTTTAAATTGATTTGGGCAAAGCTTCTCATAGTAGTTATCTGAAATTTTGGCTCATTTGTCCTAATAGAATAGTTGTGACCGAGTCAGCTTTGTTCTCACACATCTTTTTAAGCTCCGCCCACAATCGTGCTCACTCCTAAACACAGAATTCGTTCTCTTTATGCCACTTAGACTTGTTTAGTGGTATGTTGGGAGTCATTGTTAATTCTAAAATCCTATTTTTGCCAAAGCTTGAACTGCCAGACTGATGTATTTAGATATTGCTTTGATATTTCAAAATATTGTTCTTTCCTCAAGATGCCTTCTTTTTTGTCAAGTGCACCAGTCCCTCCTGCAGCAAAACAACTCCAGAGCATGATTCTGCAACCCTACATTTAGGATGGTGTTCTTACTCCTATTTCACATCGAGTGCGGAGCAGATGCGGTCCAGTTTCTGTACAGCTTTGTTAAAGACTGCGGTTATTCTGTGTGACGTCTCTGTAAAGCAGAGTGGAAGCAATGATAGTTTAGTAATAGTTTGTAAAACATTGATCACATTTGATGTAAACTATAATACAGTGTGAACTGATATCCCTGTCGGCAAAAGAAAAATGCAACTTGGGTTTTATTTAGAAAAAGAATTGATGCAACTCGCTGGTCCACATCTCATTTCTTGTCTGTCTCATAAAATATCTTTAGCTTATTGGAAATCTGTAAGTGGCGTCAAGAAAAAAAAACGGAAAAAAAAACAGACTTTATGCAGAAATTCTATGGAGCTCTGTATCTGGATCCACACCGCAGTCATTGACAATGCTCTGATTGGACTTGATGTTTTTTAAAGCCATAGAGTCTGAACCGCATCCATTCCACACTTAGTGTGAATGAAACATCAGGTGTGCAAAAATCTCTTTTCTTTGCAACTTAACAAGTGTTGTTGAGGAGAAAACTTTGTCCCTCAATGCATTTGCAGGATTCTGGATTTTTTTTTGTTGCTTTTAGGAACATGGCTTTTTCCACTTTGAATAACTTTTCAGTCCACTGACTCCCCAGAAATTCTTGTTGTTTTTGGCCTGATTCATAATTTTGGGACTAAAACATATTGACCTCTGGAACCCAGAACGCGTCTCCTTGCTAAATGGACCACTAAACCTTCTCATGGTGGTTGTACTTATAAATAAGAAAGTTGGAAAAAAAACATGACACCTTCAGAAATATAGAAAGTGTGTGTTTCAGTGTATTCAGTCCTCTTGGAAGCATTTTAATTTGACAAATATTTCTTGTTTTTTTCTGACTGGTTGTGATATTAATGAATACCTATCTTTAATATAATAGAAAATCTGGGAAGGACACTAAAGATAAAAGTAATTGCAGAGAGATCTTCCAACCTGAGAGACACTGAGCTCATCACCATAGAAATACGATAAAAATACCAATGAATTGTGTTACGCAATTTTTTTTCTTCTACCTGAATTGCAAACTTTGTTCACCTGGGAAAAGACTCTAAATATTACATAATTCCCCCACCAAGGGCGGAATTATAGTCTTTCCCCAGAGTTTGTTTGTTTGCATGCTTGTCCGTTAGCAACATAACTCAGAAGTTTATTGTCAGATTTTGTTGATATTTTCAGGAAATGTCAACAGTGAGAACAGATCAAGTGATTAGTGAGTTTGGGAGGTTATCAGGATCACTGAGCTACCTGGGCAGAGGTCTTAGTTCTCCAGGTGCTTTTCTAGTTTCTATATGGATTTTATTATATAATATTCAGTTTAATCTTAATTTGTCTGTAAGTTGCTTCATTTGTAAACGGATTTTCTTTACTGATCGTATCAGCGGCTCCAAATGTCATCTAGAATTGGCATGTAAAACTGTTCTCTCATAAATACTTTTTCTCTCATTCTTATTTTGGTAAAGCAATTATTTCCATTTGCAGGAGCTGTGGAGCTGAACAAGTTTTGCTCCTAATTTAATACTTTCCCACCTCAGATATGATGCGTAACTGAGGCAACAACATAATTATTTATTTTTTTTCACAACTTTGAGTAGGTGATTAGCATCTCAAAAGCTCAAATGGCTACAACCCCAAATCACAGAAGAGTTGAAAAGAAGGCTTCATGGATGCAGAGCAGAACCAAAGAGTAGAGTGACATGGAGGATGTTCGACTCATCTCTTCCAGCAATTATAACTGGCAAAGATTTTAGCCCAACGTCTACCCCATCATCATTTAATGAAGAGCAACAAATGCAAAGGAGGTGGATTAGCAGAGCTTGCCAACAACTCTTGGTGGCATCCAGGACATGTTTCTGATAAATATCATCTCTGCTTACTGGATGTTGAAGTATCAGCATATCATGATGGTCATACAGTAACTGTTTTCAGTCAGGAGCCTCCTGAGATTTTCTGCAAGACTGACTGCCACTGGAGATCCTTCCTGTTCACAGCATCACCATCAATAACCATTCATTGGAGATAGTTGGATGATGTTAGTGTTATCAACATTTAAGTTCATTTTGTGATAAATAGTGTTTTTCAGTTGAACTAAGTCATCACATGTTGCTCTGATCTCCATTTGGAAAACGTGACAACTTCTTAATGCTGATCAAGCAAAACAACTGTTAGTGACCTCCTAGTCATAGAAAATGTTAATCCCAGCCACATTTCTTAACAGTAGACTCTTAAATAATACATTATCAGCGGATTCGCTTAAAGAGGTGATGATGAGATTAGTGTCTCAGTTTAGATGGTTGCAGTACAGCAAGGAGGGATGAAGTGGAGGATGAAGGGCCAACCGACCTGAAAGCTCCGTAAACCAAGTTTAACCCAAATGCAGGGTGGTCAACAGGAATGAGAAATCTCTGCAGAACCTAATGATAAGAACCAGGATACGGACAGATACTACCAGAGCACACAAACCCTCGACCAGAAAAAAGCCTGCTGAAACAGGGACTTCATGCATGAATTAGCATATTCATGGCCCATTCATCTGCTTCGTTCCAGCTCCTTACATATTTTTTCTCCTGTCCTACATCCTGAGCCTACATACATACAATGGGGGTACCTTTCCCACTGAATCCTGCTGCTTTATAATTGTACTCTTAAGTGCAGCATAGTCAGTTTTAAAACTCTAAAACATACATTTTTATTTGTTTTGCAGGATTTAAAATATGTTCTAGTTGTAGTTAAAGAAAAGTGTATAAAGTGGAAGACAGACAGGCCATTTTCAAATTTCTTTTCAAATATGAATGTTTCTGGTCCTAGTTGGAATCCTGTCTGAGGTTTACCTTCCAGCAGGATAACAACCTTAGACATACAGTCAGCCTAATCAAAGTGCAGGTCCCTCATTTATCAACCGTACTCACGCACACATCTGTCTGTATTTCATGTGTAGGAACAATTTTACGCATAGTGTGGCATTTACCGTCTTGTACTTGTGTGTAGAAATGTCCCTAAATATAGGTACAGTCTAACCATGTATACACACAGAATCTAGTGGTAGAACGGCGGAACTGCAACACTGAAACAGTTATATTTTGATGGAATGGAATATATATATAGTTTATTGCCAGCAGCAAGAAGCTCATGTTGGTGTCTGTCTATCTTTTAGCAAAATACCTCAGAAAGTTATGGATGGAATTTTATTAACCTTTCAGGAAATGTTAGAGATTTGCGAAGGGAGGAATTATTATATTTTGGTGGGTCACCTGCATGTAGATATTGTGAATAAATTAAATTCTGTTTATAATCCAGAGTGGTGGGGCTGTGTGAGGTCTATGCTCTTTTTTTCTCTTTTTTTAAACTTTGCACATGAAGTGCTTCACTGTTACACTTCTATATCTGAGGTTTGCAAACTGCACTGTGGAAACTGGATGGTCCTGTTTATAGGTGCAGCAGGTTCTAGCTGTTTGCATCCGTACTGATGGCAGCAAAAGCAGTTTCTCCAATAACGCTGGCCACCATTGCATTGCTTTTAAAATGTACAGCAAGAGTTTATTCGTTACAATTTCAGTAACTTGAGTTACATGCCCATTTATTCTTTTTTTTCTAACCCACTTATGATTCACCTCGATCCCAGTGTCACTGAAATTCCTTTTTTCGCTGTATTGGCCAGTATTTTTAGGAAAAACACAAGGACTTAATGCATGTGACAGAGGATGTGGTGTGACCAAATATGGTTAATTGAGGGCGTTACTGTAAGCAAATTACTGTCAATGGGAACGAGCTCCTAGGTATGCTCTTGTTTGATTTATCAACAGATGATTGTGGGGGAACATATGTAGGACTGTCCACCGCATATTTCATAAATCCGACTTTTGACTGTCCTCACAAACATTCTAAAATTCATTCATGGGATGGAGCGTTTCTACAAACATTTGATAAATGACGGCCCTGGTTTAAATAAAATTGGGACTCTGCTGCATACTGGTGTTGACTGACTTTGGAATTCTTTGCAAATAGAAAGGGACACGTGTCACTAGATGTGCAGAGTTGGTAGAGACTAACCCAAAAAGCTGGAAATTATTTTTATTCTTACTCATGCCACACTTTTCGGATAGTTTTTCATCCATCCAAGGAACCGCTTGTTCCACATAGACAGGCAGGACTAACAACCATGCACTCTCACCTAAGGACAAATTAGAGTGATCAATTAACCTAACAGTCATGTTTTTGGACTGTGGGAGGAAGCCAGAGTACCTGGAGGGAACCCATGCATTCACAGGATGAACATGCAAACTCCATGCAGAAAAGCCCTGGGCCAGGATACAAACCCACAACCTTCTTGCTGCAAGGCAACAGTGCTAACCACTGGTCCACCGTGCAGCCCGATATTTTCACATTCTTCTTAAAAAAATGATTTACTGCCTCACAGTTATGCACAGCTTTGATTTAGGCCATCACATAAAATCTCAGTAAAATACATGAAGGATTTGTCGATCCATGCAGACAGAGCAGAGGCTAAGAGGTTTGTTACAAAGGTTTCTCACACGCTATAGATACTTTTGCAAGGCATTTTTTAAGCCTAAGAATGTGCAGTTTAACCATACTTCATGACAAACACATCAAAATTATGAAGAATTTTTACATAAAAAGTCTTCAATATTTTTCCAATAAGAATACATTTGCACCAGACATGAACACTTTAATCATCAGAAAAGAACACATTTTTGCTCATTTAAAAAGTGAGGGTTCATCTCTTCCTGTTCGCTGACTTTCGGGCGTTAACATCTTGATATTTCTATTTTGGTCTCATTTCCTTATCGTTTCTTCTTCCAGATTTCAGCTTTTAAAGCTCTAAGCACAGCATCGGTCTTCCTCTTTAGAACTTGCCTTTCATTACTCCAGCTGTCATTAGAGAGATTTAGATGTAATCAGACAATCAGGATGGGAGGATCCATAGGTCATCTCCCTGATATTCCAGATCCACCATTTATATGTGTTTTCTAGGACCTCAGTGTGTGTGTTTGTGTGTGAGGAACCATTTCAAGCAGGCATGTAGTGCCTCCTTATGGCATCCCAAGTGGAGATTTTGATGAGCAGTATAATTTAGCCTCAACAGGGGGAGATGTAGCTCTGTCAGTCCCGTCTGAGGGAAAGGTGCATTATGACGACGCCCCAGACTCTAGACAGTGACGAGTTCAGCCGCCCGAAGGCAACTGATCCGGTTTGAACTTGCAGTTTTTATGTTATTTAATAGGATTTTTCCAAGCAATGTGTCATCCCCTGCGGTCTGTCAGTCCAGTGACGGAGTACGCTGTGGGAGCCGGTGGGGAGTTCATCATGGTTGTCTAAACAGGGACAAACTGAGTGCGTTCCTTCTGAGCTCCCGCTGCTTCGGTGCGGCATGAAGGGCATAAGCTCAGGAGCGATGCTGGAGACATTTCAGGACATGGAAAGGAATAAGCATCTGATCCAAAGGTCAAATTATAACGAATTAAATGAAAGATAGCTTTCATATGTCATAAGATGGAGTCAAAGATCAAAACCAGCATAACTACTTTAGCATATAAATTGTAATTCGACATAATATACAGTGAGGCAAAAACCATTTACTCAGCCACAAATTGTGTAAGTTCTTCCACTTAAAAAGCTAGGAAACTTGTAATTTTAATCATAGATATACCTCAACTATGAGAGTCAAAATGAGAAAAAAATCCAGATAATCACATGTTCCGATGTTTAAAGAATTTATTTGCAAATTATGGTGGAAAATGAGTGTTTGGTCAATAACAATAATTCATCTCAGTACTTTGTTATACATTGTTAGCAATGGCAGAGGTCATATGACATGATTTGGTTTCAGAACTCAAAGCCAGCACAACAACAGACACTGTAGGCAGGTAATGTTTTCTTAAAATGATTTTATTATACGAGGATCTGTGGGTCATCTTGGGAAACCAGGGAGTTGATTTGAACTGTAAGAAGTGTAAATATTGAGATTAGCAGGATGAAGAGGATCTGGAGATTAGATATTGGAGGTTTGGTAATGTACTGGCTTAAGCAAGGGGACATATTTGGCACTGCAGGATTTGGGTCCCTGGCGGTGTAGTGTGTTACTGATGGTAGCTTTGATACTTTGGTCCCAGCAGGTCATTCACTAGGTCGCCCCGTGTGGTTCTGGGATTGTTGCTCACCGTTCCTTTGATCAGTTTGACCCCCACAGGGGGATATCATGGAGTCCCAGATGGAGGGAGTTTATCAGCGGTCTTGCATGTCTTCCATTCACTAATAATTGCTTCCACAGTTCATTTTTCCCCAACAAGCTCCTTATCTATTGCAGATTCAGTCTTCCCAGCCTGGTGCAGGTATACAATTTTGCTTCTGGTGTCCTTTGACAGCTCTTTGGTAGAGGAGTTTGTGGACAGGTGTCTTTCATACTGATAACGAGTTCAAACAGGTGCCATTAATACATGTAACGAGTGGAGGACAAAGGAGGAGAAGTTACAGATTTGTAAGAAACACAAATCTTGCTTGTTTGTAGGTCAACAAATACTTATTTTCATCCATAATTTGCAAATATTTTTTTAATAATCATACCATGTGATTTTCTTGATTTTTTTTTTTTGGACTTGTCTCTCATAACTGAAGTATGCCTATGATGATAATTAGAGGCTTCACTCCCCTTTTTAAGTGTGAGAACTTGCGCAATTGGTGCCTGACTGAATATTTTTTTGCCGACTGTAATTATGTCAGATGTTAAGTACTTATGTCTGCAATATTAGAGCCGTGTTAGGTAAGGATGGAAGGCTGTGTAGTGGGGTGGTGGTGGGGGTGTCGGAGCTAAAACATGTAAAACACTAATGCATGTACATGTTTCATATTCTCTCCACTTCTTCCTTTAGGGAGCGCCAAAATGGATCATCCAACCCCGGCTCCGTTCGTACTCCAATAACCAGTGAAGCCCAAAAATCATTCATTTTCTTTCAAGTCATGTAGTTTTCTATTTGGAAATGCCATGACCATCCAGCTATCCATCCATACCGCTTATCTTCAAGGGGTCATGGCGGGGGCTGGTGCCTGTCTCCAGCGGTCAACAGGCGAGAGGCGGGGTACACCTTGGACAGGTGGTCAGTCAATCACAGAATGCCACAAACAACTCCCAAAAAATTACAAGATGTTCAAGGAGTATCATTGCAGGGAAGAAAACATATTTATATTTTAATTTGAAATTTTTTATCCTTTTTGCTATCATCCAAACATTCAGCTTTCTCCCCAGATTCAAAGGTTGGTACGCTTTTTCATTGATCAGGTTTTTCTTTGCTCTACTCAGCATCCCTGGAACCCAGCAGTGTGCAAAAGAACTTTCTGCCTTGTCACTGTCCGACATCCTTCACGGTGGCACGATGGTGCTCTTTGGATTCTTCATCATCTTTCGACTATCAGCCTTGACAGTGCAGGTGTCACTGCTTCCCATGATGTGCATTCTTTGAAATATTTTAGAAAGGCGCTACGAGGTTTTCCCACCAAAACTAAAAAGAGATACATTCCAACGGAAAATCTGCAGGAGTCCACAGATGCTGAATCTTGAGAAGCCAGTGGTGCAATGTGCTGGATTAATCTATGATCAGTGTTAATATTTTCCAATTGATTTGTACTTTCCATAACCAGCCAGTTTGACCCCCACCTCTGATTAGTTCTCCTGGTTGGTTCATCCTTCAGTATTTTTGGGCATCGGTTTTCATTGTTCATCACTAGGGGGCACCAAGTGTAAAATTTTCGTTATGGGAACGTCTAGTGTGATTTGCTAGGAATCACTTCCATTCATCCATTCATTTTTTGGTAGGTCACGTAAACAACTATGGCTAAAGCCACATTTTAGCTTTGTGGTCATTGTTATTAATATAAAATTTTTTAAAATCTAATTCACCATCTTTTATTGTAACAATTAGAGAAAAAAATAAAACCTGTCTTCCAATTAATTGCATTGTTTTGTGTGGTAGAAGTATCGGTACTCATCTGTACTCAGCCCGCTGTTGTTGTAGCTTTTAAGTGTGTGTTTGTGTATGGCTAATGGGTTGGGTGGGAGGGGGCGTAGTTGAGATGATGATTTTTGGTTTTTGAAGGGGGGTTGTGTTTGAAAAGAGTTTTATAAATAAAGTTTGATTTGATTTGATTTCTATTCGGTATCGGCAAGTACTCAAATCCAAGAATCGGTATCGTATCGGTTTGAAAAAAGTGGTATCGTTGCATCCCTAATCTTAATGTTAAATCTAAATGTCAAATATTAAATCTAAATTCTAAATCTAAATATGAAATCTACATATTAAATCTAAATAATAAATCTAAACGTTAAATTTAAATGTTAAATCTAAATATTAAATCTTAATCTACATTTTGGTCAAATAGAAAGATTAAATCTTCCTTGGGTAGAGGATTTCGGGGTTATATGCATAACCTGGATTAATTCATAATGAGCTTCAGAAAGGAACTATATAACATTTTTTATGGAAGTAATTACACATTATAGCATATTTAATGACAGATTTAATTTGATGGTCATTGCACATTTTGGTTTTTATCAGTTTTATTTATTGGAGTGTGACACATTTAGCTCCTGATAAAATCCACCTGGCTTCAAAAATAGCAAAGACAATTAAATGGGATGTCAATGAATTTACATCTGCTTCTCAGAGGAGAAATAAAATGAAAGAGAGCTTGTTTAATCTCACTGTGATTAAACATTAATTTACCACCTTTTTGCGTCATTCCTCCTGCAGTTGCAAAGTTTTACCAGATTTCTTTGAGCTCCATGTTTGTCCTTTTTGTTGACTCAGTTTAAAACTTTTCTCCAGATGAGGACTCACCTTCCTCAGCTATAGGTTCTGAAGCATTCATCTTGAGCTGTGAGACGACTGAGGTCACATTTACTTTGGTGAAACTTACTGCAGTCCTGAAGCGATGTTCATATATGCATTACAAACCATACTGGTCTCAATTCTTCTGCCTGTGACAACAGGATACCTTAAAAGGACAATTTTTTAAAAGAATTATATATTTTCCATGTTATTGAAGCAGATGTTTCTGGTTTTTGTCATGAACACATCCTATAAAAAGTTTTAATTACATTGAAAGAAATGTAAGATAAATCAGAAACAGGGAGGTTTATGTATAATAAATTATCAAAATAAATCATAAATAAGTCAACTTCAAAATGAAAGGGAAGGCAGCAAATTAATCAAAATTGGTTAATAACAACAATTAAATCAAAACCAAAAACAAAAGGTTTGGAAAATATTATTAGCTGTAGTTTACAATTTAAGCAACTGGGTGAATATAATATAATATAATAGAATAGAATAGAATAGAATAGAATATTCTCCTACAAGGGGAAATTGTTGTAACCGCAGCAAGTAGCAGGAAATTAAAACATTAAGACTCAGAAGTGGTTAAGAATAATATGTACATTATGGAAAGATTAGCAAATTCCAGTCATTGAAAATTAAGATAAATTGGGATAACCAGGTGGGAATGTGCAACAGGGCAGTACATTTTAAGAATAATTAAATAATAAAAAATATATATATTTAGATATCATTGGTTGTTTCAGTGGTGTCCAGCAAACAATGTGGGCTACATTGATAATTGGAAAACTTTTTGGAGAAAACCTGGTCTGATCCAGAGAGACGGCATACCATCCCACGTTGAATGGAGCATCTCTTCTTTCTAGGAATCTGGACAGATTTGTTAGTCTTTCAAAACACTGACAAACCAGGGTCCAGACCAGGAAGCAGAGTCGTAGTTTAACCCACTTCTCTGCAGCTTCTGTACTGTTACCCACTCAATACCCCAATGAGACAGTATCTTGCCCACGGCCAAAATCAATTACCCTAAAAATTAACCTGACAAAAACGAACTATGAAAATCTCATTAAAATAAATACGACTCGGACCAAACAAAGAAATAGGGCAATTAGATGAGGTTTACTAAACATAAGATCCCTCTCCTAAAAGACTTTTTTAGTAAATGACTTGATATGTGATTAACATTTTTTTATCTATTTTGCCTATCAGAAACCTGGCTGCAGCAGGAGGACTTTGTCATTATAAATTAGTCAACTCCTGCCAAGTATCAAAAGGAGTTGCAACCATCTTTCATTCAGATTTGCAAAATTGGCCTAGACCAATTATTAACTACAGCTCTTTTGAACATCTAATCCTTAGTTTTCCTCATCCAAACTGCAAAAACATTAAAACCACTTTTGTTTGTGGTTTTGTATCGTCCATCAGGCCCTTACTCTCAATTCTTGGACCAGATCTCAGATTTTTTTTCTGATTTAGTTTTAAACACTGATCAGGTAATTATAATAGGGGATTTCAATATTCACATGGACTTTGAAAGTGATAGCTTAACTGCAGCCTTATTATTATATTATATTATTAACTAGACTCAATTGGCTTTAATAAGAAAGTGAAGGGACCCACACACTCTTGTCGGCACACTTTAGACATTGTACTGACATACGGCATTGAGTGTGATGAACTAATAGTCCTCCCACATAACCCAGTCCTATCTGACCATTTTTTGATAACCTTTGAATTTACTTTATCCAACGTTCCAAAATCTGAAAGAAAAATTCATACTGTAGAACTTTATTAGATAATTCTGTAACAAGTTTTAAAGAATCTGTTCCATTCTTGCTTCCCTTCCGTCTCAAAATACAACAGTGGATGACAGTAATTCCAACACTAACCCTACAGAAATTGATGGTCTGGTTCAAAGTATTACGTCCTCACTGCGTTTGGCACTAGACAGTGTAGCCCCCTTAAAAAAGAAGGTAATCAGCGATAGGAGTTTGGCTCACTGGTTTAGTACAGAGTTGCGTACTTTAAAGCGGAATACTAGGAAACTGGAGAAAAATGGTGCTCTACACACTTAGACCATTCCTATTTAACCTGCAAAAATAGTCTACTACTTTTTAATAACACCCCTTGACAAGCTAGAACAGCATATTTTTTGTTATTAATAGAGGTTAAAAAAACATACCTAGGTTTCTTTTTAGTACAGTTACCAAACTTACACAGAGTCATAGCTCTGTTGAGCCAACTATTCCACCTTCTATCAGTAGTTATGACTTTCTGTAATTCTTCATAAATAAAATAAATTGTATTAAAAATAAAATCATTGGCATTCTCCCAAACATGATTAACTCTCTCTCAATAAATGAAGCAGTATCAGAGAGAACTGTAGAACCATGTTTATGTCTGTACCAGTTTGATTCTGTTTAACTTTATGAATTATCACAAATATTAGTTTCATCTAAACCCTCAACTTGTATGTTAGACCCAAAACCAACCAAATTATTTAAGGAATCGTTCCCTCTGGTTACTGGCCCTATCCTAGACATGATGAATCTATCTTTAATAAATGGATATGTGCCCCAGAAATGTAAGGTTGCTGTAATTAAACTTTTACTTAAGAAACCCTCCCTGGATCAAGATGACTTATATAACTACAGACCTATAATTAACCTTCCTTTCTTATCCAAAATCTTTGAGAAAATAGTTGCTAATCAACTATATGAGCATCTAAACAGCAACAACCTGTTTGAGGAATTTTAGTCAGGTTTTAGAGCTCATCATAGCACTGAGACAGCAGTGGTAAAAGTTACTAATGATATTCTAATGGCCTCAGATAATGGACTTGTGACTGTTGTGGTCTGGTTGGATCTCATTGCTGCTTTTGACACATTGTGACCTCTGGTGTATTTCTACAGAACAGAGGAGAAATGTGCAGGAAGCAGACAGACACAAAAACACGAACAAACACCCAAAAACACATAAGCAGGTGTTTCCATATTAAAACCGACTTATGCTCACAAGCCGTAAACAGAACATCAATATTATTCAAACAAATCATAAGTTGATGGTGATTTGAGCTGCAAAATATGTTTTACTTTGTGAAATTAGTTCCTGAAATAAATGAACATTTCCTTATTATTTTAATATGTGAAATACGACTATAGGAATGTCTGCAGGTGCTTACAATCTGTTTTTGTGCACATTTAGACCTCCACAAAACCATTGAATGTTTATTTTGTATTTTTCTTCAGAAAACCTGTTATGAATAAGTTTCAGCCCTAAAAATTTCATTTTTATCTGAATAGTTAACAGGAATGGGGCAGAGGGAACAAGCTTTGGGTCGGACCAGAACCAGTCTTTATTTTCACTGTCCGTCTGTGTTTGTGTGTTTGTTTGTTCCCTCATTGACAGACAAATGATTGGGAGCTGCTTCTTACCACCGTGGAACATAAAGCAGGTGATGCAGCTCTAGGGTCAGACGCTAATGCTGTTCGGTGTTCTTTTAATGAAGCATGTGCGTGTGGCTGGGGGGGGCAGACGTTTCATATTTGCTGTTGAGATTCTAATTTATTCCTGTTAACCCTCCAAACATATTTAAAGTAACACCGTAGGTGTTCGCTTCATGCATCAGGATGTTTTTATTCATCTCCCTGCTCCAAACAGACGTTCCACCTTTCTGCACTAGATGGCACTGTGCTCACAGCTGTAGAGCACCTCATGAATACTGATCCTTGATCAAAGCACAGAAACTTCCTTTATGATCATTTATCGACACAGTGTTTCGTATTTACACTTCACCCCATCAGACGGTCTCTGTTTCCATGGAAACGGGTTCAAAATCAGCTGCACGGATCCACACGCTGTAATTTACTCGCCGTCTGAGGAACGCTGTAATGCATGCAGCACCTGGGTTGACTCAGCAAAGGTCACAGCAGACGACAGAGCTCTCTGAGTGAATTTGCAAGTGTGTCTGGGAGGGCTGAGGTGCTGAGCCGCTAGACCCCACCCGCTTACAGCAGTGCAATAAAAGTCAAGTCTTGGGAAGTGATGTCCTGTAAAAGCCAAGTCTTACTTTACACTGTGCTGTCCTGGTAATCCGCCAGCTGAATGAAATGTCAGCCTGGCTCAGCTCAGCGCATCTGGAGCTGCAGCCGCCAGGCCACCCGCTCCTTTCAGGCTGAGTTATGGATGTTTTTTACGGCTTTGCTGAGCCACCCCACCCAGATCACATTAAAACCCAAATCTCATTTTCCTCTGAGACCTTCTAAGGCCTAGAGGGGCAATGCCACTAACCAGCAGCTGTTCGACACCTTTATTTTACAACAGAGGGCGGGTTTAGACCCCAAGGTTTTTTAGCTGTTGAATAAACTTGAAAGTTACCTCCTGAACCCAAAATAATAGAAGAACTTACTTTCATTTGTTTTTAGTACTGTTCTTTTGTTTCTTTGTCGTTTGGTTTAATCCCTAGGCCTATTTTGGAGCCTGTTTCTTGAAAAATGCTTACCCATGAAAAAAAGTACTATATTTCAGCAACCAAATGGAGTATTTGAACCTTTTTGGTGTCATTTTAAAGGTAACATTCAGTAGAATTGATAGATGTGTCATTATGCATGTAATCTGTATATAATACTACTATTACTATGACTATTTACATTACTGCTCATAGACACTTTTTGTCCCCCAATTGGAGGACCTCTATTGAATAAGATTTATTTTTTTATTGTGATGTTTTGGATTTTTATTTAAAAACTCCTTTTATTCTTTTTTCCACAGATTATTACAGTTTTCTAAACGAAAGTGAAAAACCTTCATCCTTTGTTGATTTCATTACTCTTCTCACCTTTTTCATAAACTCCAGACTAGTAATTTGAGACAGAGATCACTTCAACCGCTCAGAGCTGCAAGAACCCAGAACAAAGTCTGGATCAAGTGTAGCCCTGTTGCCAGGTTTTATGGTAAATCGAGATTTTTTATTTATTTATTTTTTTTATTTATTTTTTTTAAATCGAGATTTTTAAACGTTACAACTTCAAACGAGCATCATACTATTCCTACAGTTAACAGTCATTTTTCCAAGAAATCAGAGAGATTCTGGAGTGATACATTTTCTGTGGGTGTTCGTTGCGTAGAATAATGCAAAAATACCCGTTGCTGTGTGTTGAAAGTGGATTACCTCCACTTTGTCCAAGTCAGAAGAGAAAGACAAATTTGGGTTTTTGAAAATAATTCCTGTAGCTAAAGACACACTGAGGGAAATAAAATGAAAATGCCCATCACTCATTTAGGTGGAGGAATTTTTAAAACTAACAAGCTAAAAGAAGCATATCTGGCTTAGGAGTCAACACTGTTGACCATGACATACTATTCAAACGACTCATTGGACTCTCTGGTACAGTAGTTGACTAGTTTGCGTCGTACCAAAAGAACAGGAAATTCTTTGTTTCAATAGGCAATTTATCACCAAAGCAAAATAAAAATCACATGTGGGGTACCCCAGGGCTCCATCCTCGGGTCCCTCTGATTGAATACCAACACGCTTCCAGTAGCCCAGATTATAAAAAGCAATATGTTTAGCTGCCATAACTATACAGAGGATAATCAAATCAAAATGTATTTATAAAGAGTTGTTCATGCAAAATTGCATCTAAAAGTGCTTTACAGATTAAAATGACCCCACATAAACCACATTTCTATTCCTCCCCCATATATTTGAAAGCATTATCACAGTTATAACCCCCACCCACCAACCCAACTGCTATGAACACACACAGTTAAAAGCAACAGTAAAAAGGACATTGGCCTGAGATGAGCCTGACTACTCCGCTTATAGATTGGAAAGGTAAATTCGCTGACATTGTATAGAGCTTTTCTAGTCTTACTGACCTTTCACACATGTGCCCACTGTCATACACTTATGGGTATGCTTGTGTTTAAATGCATTTCTCAAGGAAACATTGACACGTGACAAGTGGAAGCAGGAATTCAACCTAAGACCTTCCATTTACAAAAAAACTACACAATCTAGGTAAGGTAAGGCAATTTTATTTGTATGGCACACAAGGTGATTCAAGGTGCTTTACATGAGTAAGGGGTAAAAAAAACCCAAAACAACATAAATGCACGGAAAGAAAAAAACTTCGATTAAGACATAAGGCACAATCTGGAGTTGAAATTTTGCTATTTTCAGACGAGTAACCACTAGCAATTATGTGCCAATAAATTTAATAAAACATTAAATGTACAAAAACATGTAAAAATTATATCACAGAAAGTAAAAAAAAACAGCTATTAACTGTAGAAACAGCCATTAGGAAAAGCATAGAATACAACATTTGAGAAAACAACAAAAACAGCAATAAAGCATAACACACAAAATTATACCAGGGCATTGAAGACTGTTGGCAAGTTCATACTGCTTCCGTAGGCTCTGATGAGGAAGAAGATCTGTGTTTATGAAGCATCTGCGTGGACAGATGGAGACAGCATGTTGCTGAACTCTTATTTTGAACGTCTGACACAGTATTTGTGAATATGAAGTCGAAAATGAATTATCCTTTTGACAAGATTTCAATGGAACTGCTGAATTTCCACCAACTGTTTTCGTTTCTTTACTCAAAGGCAGTTCTAAATAGATGGGTTTTTATCCTTGATTTGAAACAGCTCAGCAACTTTGTAGTCATCAGGAAGTTTGTTCCAGATTTGAGGATTATAGAAACAGAAAGCTGCTTCACCATGTTTGGTTCTCAGAATGATTGGTAGAGCTGTCGGACCTGAGTGGTCTGCTGGGTTGGTATAGAGACAACAGCAATGTCGTGCTTTTTTTATTTTTTCTTATTTATTGTTTGATCTATTCCTCATATAAAGCATGATGAATTTGAATTGCTTTGTTGTTGCTGAAATGGTAGCCTGAAGAATTTGTAAGCTAATATCAGGTTGCTTTATCTGACCATTTACATGCCTGGGCTGGTTGGTCATAAATAACTGGGATCATTCATTCATTCAGGGTTCTGTCTGTAAGCCTACTGGTCATATGACTGACGCAGCCTATATCCTGCCGTGTGAATTTGGCTCAGAACTTCTGTAAAGATCCCTTTGCTTGTGTTTGAGCTTAAACAGAAAAGAAGAAAACTAACTTCTGGAGATGATGTACTCTACACAGAGACCAAAAGGCAATGACAACACTCAGCGGGGAGGGCCTCTGTGCGCCTCCCCCTGCTGGGTTTTGATTACGATGTGATTTACCATCAGCAGTCTAAGGATTACACAGCTGATATCTCAGCCACACTCACTAGCTGTACAGAGTAGAGAGCACTATGTTGTTCATACCAATTCAGACTCAAGATTGCTTGTTTGAATTTTCTTTTGAACTCCTATAAATAGCAAGCATCTCACCTGCATTTATTAAATCAGACAACAACTCTCAATGCCGCATGATGACACAAGCAATCTAATTGCATTTTGATAATTACATCTGTGGTACTATAAAGCCTTTTCTGGCCTTGCTAAATGAGATGTGCGTTTTTTGGGTCCTGGGCAGGCCCGAGAATAACGGGTGGGCCGCCGGGGGGCCGAGTTTGGCTGTTCAGGTATTGGGTCCACTCAAGAAAGATTATAACACCCATATTAAGTAGGTTGCAACCATGCAACATATTGAGCCAAAACCAGGTTTATAATAGTTTAAAATGTTTCATTAGTTTAGTTTTTTAGTTTTGACTTGAGGTTTCAAATTTGATGTAGTTTTAGTTAGTTTTTACCATTTGTTAGGTAGTTTAGTTTAGTTTTAGTTTTTTGAAAATGCTTAGTTTCAGTTTAGTTTTTATTAGTTTTAGTCTTTTCCTTAAACAAGCTGTGTACAAGGGCCAGACCAAAACAAAATGTATGACAAAATCTCAGAAAATGATTATGCTTTTTTAAAACTGTATTGACATGGGCCAGAATAACAACCATACAAATCAGGCAAGTATAAGAGAAATGGGGCACACAATAACAGCACCTGTGCATTAAAAAGCCTAACAATTAATGCAGGTTCTACAGTTCTATAAAAACACAGAGTGGCAACACAACAAAACAAAAGCCAAACTATCTTAAGTACTATGATGCTTTTGATCATTTTGCACATTTGCGCCTTTGTTTATATGACGCTAGGCGGACCGTAGCAACACAGACGACTTTACTGACATGTTGGGATGATGCAGTACAGCCAGTAAAAACCACCAACACAGTGGATACACACACAACCTACACCAGCTACACAACTCCGGTGTAACACCAGCTACCATTGCTATTGCTATTGTTTGCAGTCCCAGTGTTAGCTTCTTTGTTAGCCACCGTAGCTCACATGTTATGAAGTTTTTGCTGCAGAATGTTTAATCATCGTTTCAATCGCTTCTTCTGACAGCTTGCAATCCAAAGACGTCTTTTATTTCCTTGAAATGTGAGTCGATGGGACTGTATCCAACTTTCCCGTTCTGTTGTTTTTATCAAGGCAATTTGTGCAACTAAAAACACTGATGATGGCATCTGTTTCTGGTGACAACGTGAGAGCGACATATACATATTTCTTCTGGACTTTATGAGGCACTGTATGAAAATGTAAAACATAATTTTTAATGCAGCAACATACATGGCAGAATGTCAGGATGCCACTTCGTATACGAGCCAATGAATCTGCAAAAAAACTACTGCTGCAGCAAAAACAAAAACGCCCCCGCTGTGACTGTCTGTAAAAGTAGAGCTTTACCTTCTGAGCATCTTTTTTTTAATTCAGATACTCTTTTGTTCTTAAATCTGTTGAGATGAACGAAAAAGAACAATGAAGATGAAGACTGTTGGCAAGTTCATGCTGCTTCCGTAGGCTTTGTTAAGCAGCCTGTACTCCTGATGAGGATGAAGATCTGTGTTTATGAAGCATCTGCGTGGACAGATGGAGACAGCGTGCTGCTGAACTCTTATTTTGAACGTCTGACACAGTATTTGTGAATATGAAGTCAAAAATGAATTATCCTTTTGACAAGATTTCAATGGAACTGCTGAATTTCCACCAACTGTTTTCGTTTCTTTTGAAATGAAGTGCACAACCACCTGTTACTAACAGAAAGCATCATTTAGTCTCAACAGTCTGCATATCTGATAAAACAATATTTTTTACCACAGTTTCTTATCAAGAGATGAGGATTAAATAACTAGAAAAGCCCTTTACACACATAAAAAGTTGTCCTGTACTGTGGTCCTCCCTACTTTACATGTCAAACCTTTTTTTTAAATCTTTACTGTAAAATGTTGTGACCTTCAGGCTGCTTCTGTGGAATACGTTCTACCTGAACTGTCTGTGTTTCCTTCCAGCCTTTGATTTACCTGTTTTTTATTCATCACACTAAACAGACTTTATGAACACAACAAATAAAAAATTGTTTGACATGCTGGTCGAGTCATATTTTACTTGTAAATGCTCTGGCCACGACTCATTCCACCTGAGTTGGTCTCTGAGAAACATGGCCTCCTGTTTGTTTGGATCTTGACCTTTTCCACAAACTCCAAGAACATGAAGATGGTTTATGAATATATTAACATTTGGTTTCAAAGTCTTTAATTTTTGTTTATATTGAAAGAATTAGACATATTCCCAGCAGACTAACTAATTTCCAAATATGTATCAGGAATAATGAAAGAAAAGTTCATGGCTGCTTCAGTGTTTTCTTCTAAGGTTTTTAATGGGGTAAAATTTGAAGAGGAGACCTTGGTCTTTAACCTTTCACACAGACAATATACTTTTCTGATGGTAACTGATGCATCACCATAATATGCTATGTTTAACAGCAGATAATGCATACATGTTGGATCACTGCAGCTTGGTCAAAGTTGTTGTTTCAGCTAAAAAAGCAGTTTGGTTTCCCGCCTGAACCCTAAGGTGAACATTTTAAAAGTAGGAATAACTGCAGGCAGCGTTGTGCATAAACACATTCAGACCATGCTGGGTTTCCTGAGCTGAGAGAGAATATATTAAAATTAACCTGGTCCTGTGTGGAAAAAGTAAATAACTTAAGTTAATAACTGTATATTGCATCTTTAAGCTGCAATCAAGTCTTTGTGATAACCGGTTGAGACTTTAACAACAACGTGGATGAATTTTGACTCTTATCTGTAGAATAGTTTCAACAGTAGAATCAGAATCCATTTTATTGGCCAAGTTTAAGTTTGTGCAAAAAATAATAATATTTGACTGTAATTCCTCTTGGTTCTCAGTGTATTTAAATATAGATCAATACATAAGTTTACATTGTACTTTTTCTAATGTACCTGTACTGTTAGGGCTGCACAGTGGTGCAGTTGGTGGCACTGCTGCCTTGCAGCAAGAATGTCCTGGGTTCGAAGCCTGGAGTCTTTCTGCTCTGTCTGGGCATATGTAGAACTCTCTAGGTGTGAGTGAGTGCATGATTGTTTGTCCTGTGTCTCTGTGACGAACTGATGACCTGTCCAGGGTGTACCACTCCTATCACCCGGTGACATGAATAAATGGTACAGTGGACCCCCCTCTAGTCATTGTGCAGTTTGCACGGATTTTGTTGTGGAACATAACTCCAAAATATTCGCTATATCAATATAAACTATTTGTAGATAACATCTGTTTGTGCTGGGCTTGGGCCTTTAACTGAATAGACAATGAATGAAACTAATTTTCTTCAACTTTTACAGTATAAAAAGTAAACAATATTTCTACAGTTTTGCATCCTTTTCTTTCCTATGTTCAGCATCTCCATAGACGATCGTACAAGCAGCTCATTTGGGATGCTCGCTCAGATGTACCTGTGGCTTTTCTTCTCCTTATTGTGTTTGCGCTGCCTCTCATCTGCTAGTCAGATCAATGCACATTGCTCCTGACAGCCTGAGAATGCTCTGCCTGCCACAAGCCAACCACACAAGGTGGGGCGACGTGACATGAGACAAGAGTGCCTTTCACAGCTGAAGATCCAACCACAATTTTCCACTTAAAGATAGAAAATGGAGACACCCGATCCACTGACGATAGTTTTTGATTATGAAATTAGATTTTAAAAATCTGACTCAATTGACCTTCAAATTAAACATAGCTAAATCTTTTAATGCTGTATCACATATTTAAGCTGTCGGTAAATTTACATCCACTGTAGAGGTGTTTGGTACTCTGAGATGCAGAATCAGTTGGAGCTTATATGTTTTTCATTTCCTGCTGTATATTAAAATGCTGCAGCAGCAGGTGATGATAGATGCTGCACTGGCTTGGAAAGCTCTTCAGGACGCAACAAGTGGAGATTCAGCATCTAATTACACCTGTGGAGGTTTTCATGGAGTTATTCCTTCATTTTAGTATTTTTAGAATTCAGGGGAAACATTTAGAAATATCTAAGCTCTTGAATTGCTATCCTAGAAATACACGTATTTATTGTTTGGGCTGAACATTATTAGATCAAGATGGTGTTACACGAAGAAGCATTTCACTAGCAAGGACCACGCATCATAGATTGTGATTGAAAGGTTTATTGAATGAACGGCCAGAACAGAAGTCTGTGGAGACGAGCCGATGAGGTCAGGAGGTAGACTCAGTGTGGGGGTGCAGTCTTCAGGAGTCAGTCTTTCCTGTGCCTGCTCAGGACCCCCAAAGATGGTCTTACAGATAAACAGAGGAGCGAGTGAGCACGGTTTAGGTCAGGCAAGCTATTACGAATACAGGATCGGTAAGCAGGTGAAGACCAACAGCCTAAATTTGAATTCGATTGTCTGAAATCCCTGACCGGGCGCCGGAGATAACTGCTCCTATGCGAAAGGAGTGGACTGAATAGTGTTCCGGGGAGAAGCCAGACCAGCGGAGAATCTGATGAAAGTGATTCGGGAACCAGGAGCTGTTAGCTGAGCTTCCAATTCGGTGATGAACCGCGTGTTGAATGGTAAGGCGTTAGCGGATAACCCGGGACTGAACATAGGGGATGGCTTATAGGGACTGAGGTCAGAAAAAGGTCTGGAGAGATTAGCCCAGTAGTTAATGGGTATGAAATGGATCGTCTAGATCATTGCGGATGTGGGTTCAATGCAGGACCGAAGAGGACCGATGGCCTAAAATTGGATGATGTTTGCGATCCCTGATCAGGCGGCTGAGGTGCCAATGCGGACTGAATAGACGGAAAAGAACTCTGGTCAGATACTGGACTGGCGTAGAATCTGGCGAGAGTGACTAGTGAATCAGAACCTGGTAGCGGGGCTATTCGATTTGCTTTTTAGTTCTGTATAGCGGCAATTCGCAAAGTTTTCTATGGAAGGAACCTCAGCAGATTGCATGACGTGGGGTCTGGTCCCATTGATGCAGACTTGCAATCACGGCAGTCCATTCAGCAATCCCTCATACTAAGCAAGCATGAAGTGACGGTGGAGAGGAAAAACTCCCCTTTGGGAAGAAACCTCTGGCAGAACCTGGCTCAGTACAAGCGGTCATCTGCCGTGACCGTCTGGTGGTCTGAGAAGACAGAGAGAAAGGATGGAGGATGCTCAGTCGCTTTGAGCATCATCTGATCAGATGCTAGGCTACAAGCGGTTGGAGCTTGTATTAAGAGAAGAACGGTGAGAGAAACAAGGCCAGTAGTTGTAATGACAGCTCTGAACAATCAGATTAGACTGAGAATGTAGTTTGATTATTAAGGGCTTTATACTTGCCTTATTCTGAAACGAGAAGCGGGTCGAATGCTGAGGTGGTAGCAGATAAGCAGGACTGAACATAGCAGGGATTGGTTTGTAAGGGGCTGAAGTTAGAACTGAGGCGGAATAAGTGGATTCGGACGGAAATGCAGATCTGGTCTGTTTGCTTCTTCATAAGATGCAAATGAGGGTGTCCTGACCGAAATTGAGATGTCAGAGAGACTGGGATGAATGAAGTCGAGTATGGTTGAAGAGGGGGTGAACTCGGAACACGGGAAACCGAAGCAGGCGAGCAGGAGCGTGGACTGAGGAGATAGGTTGATGAAGGGGAATAGAGAGCAGGAGCGAAGCATAAGAAAGCAACAGGTGAAAAGTTGGAGGTGAGCGTAAGCGATGTGTAGCTGAGGGAGGTTCTAGCTTTAAAACCTTTCGATAACATATGTGGCTATGATCGAGGGCTGGACAGGGGCTGCCTGTCGCCAGCTTAATGAAGATCCATCCATGTCGTAAGATTTGATATTAGGTATACAGATTATGTATATAAATATATATAATATAAATATGATTGAACTGGAGTGAGATGAACGGGCAGGTTGACGGGAGAATAAGAATGAAGACCATACGTTACGTGAGAGGCCTTGAAAACGTTCCAGCCGGACAGGTAAACAGAGAGGGTACCAGGTGACAGACTGTTTGAGATGGACTTCCGAAATGTGGTGAGGTCGTGACGCTGAGGAGGAAATTAAAGATTGTGGCTAAAACTGTTAGGACTGGAGTTTAGTTGAGATCTGCAGTCGGAGCCTATGATCTGAATTTCAGGTGAGAGACTGTTGAAGATGGACTTCTGAGATGCTGTGGTGAGGTCGAGCCAAGGATCTAAATGTCTGAAAAGAGGTTTAGTTGACCCGGGACCGAACCTGCATGGAATATGAACTGATGTTGGGCTGATTTGGAGAGAGTGCGGATGAGAAACGGACCTCTGCTGCAAACGACCATGACTGTGCCCATTTGAGGGGGAGGACGGATTTTATTTTATTTATTTAAGTCACGTTTATTTTTTTTTAGTTTTTGTTAGTTTTTTTCTGTACTTGAGCTTTCATTCTTATGTATGTAATCGAATTATGAACTAAATCCCTTTAATTAAGAATAAAAAGATTTCTATGCATGACTTTACAGACGTCTGTAGGAAAGACCTACATTTGGAATGGGAGTTTTCATGCACCATGAAATAATTAACTATCTCAATCGGAAGGAAATTCGATACGAATCCATTTGAATGGGTCAGAGTAATCTGAATGGCATGTTTACATTAAGCATTCAGGCTTTTAATACAATTTCTTGTAGCCCACATTTGGTTCGGCCCACTGGGACGACGCCCGCCTTGCCAGACACTCAGTCCACCTCGTGCCAGAAAACAGCCAGAGAAAAACGCATATTTTTTCTGTTCACATGGTGCTGATCTCAGCCTGTATTTGAGTCCAGTGTTTTACATGGCGGATTACACCAAAACAGTAGGTGGTGGTGTACAAATAATTCTGTAGCCATCCAACAAACAAGGGAGTGAGAAGTACCGACGTCATAAAACGAGCGACAGCTAAGAATGCAAACAAATTGTTCTACAGCTCAATATCTACAGGGTGAGTGTTGTAGTAAACCGGCCGCTTTGTAACCTGGTGTTGCTGTGGGATGCTTGAACAGCCTTGTTTTGGTCTCTTTATGGTCGCGTGGCGATTCAGTAACTTCAGTCGGTGCTGTCGTCATTTCCGCGTGGAGCATGTCTATAGTCTTAGATACGGTCAGAGTACGGCTTGTGTTCACATGATCCATATCCACTCATACCTGGACTCCGATACTACCTCCAAGTAAGGTCTCTCTGGCCGTAACCTGGCACGGTCCAGGCTGTGTTCACCTGGTACGAAATAAGTGGATTTTGACCAAATACGGTCTCCGAATACGGACTCCAGTACCAAGTCAAAACGCCCTAACAAAAGATTCAGGAGGATTTAAAAACATTTGTTTTTTTGTTTTGTTATTTCAGTATAAAAAAAGTATATACATACACATTATATCTATACATATTGCTTTGGTTGGAATCTGCATGTTCTGGGCACAACCTCACGTCAATGAGTCAGCACAATCTGCTGAGATTCCTTAGATTGAAAACTTTTAACTGATTGGAATGTTTGTCTAATTGCATTGAAATGACTTTTCTTGTAAAGTGCATTGAGATGACATTATATACATATTGTGCATTGGCGCGATATAAATAAACTGAATTGAATTGCTACCATGACATGCTCCTCTAGTGCAGAGCTTCATATTGACAGGGTCATTGTCATGGTGATATTTAGGACATAAAAGGCAAACATACTCATTAGAGGATAACAGTGCTGATCGTTTGAGCTTGTTGACGATTCAGCAAAGAATTAAAAACCTGGATGGTGATTCAGTTCTCTAGATTCTGTTTGTTTATTCTCACTGAGATCCATATTGAGATGAGTTTATCTTCTTCAAGGAATACCTTTGTTATTTGGATTAAACCGAACTTTACTCAGCTTTCTACCTTCTGCGTTTTTATGGTCTCTACTGCCACCATGATAGTTTGTGTGAAACAAAGCGGCGGGGACAAATTAAACATCAATGGCAAAAACACGAAGGACTTCAAAATAAATGATTTACGTTGTTAAACAGAAAAAAATAAATAAACTCAAATTGTAACCTTCACTTTTATCTAGATTTTTTATGGCAGCATTTTTTAAGGTACCCAGCGACTAAAATAATTAACAGTGACCAGAACACTCCACTCATGGACATTTTTAATTATCTCTGCTGTACAATAGATTACCTGAGAGTCCATTGTGCCTTGTTTTTTTTTCTTCTTTTTTTGGGATAAGTAATTACTGAATATTAATATATGACACACATCGGTGGGTATGAAGTGTTTTGTGCCTTAACATCACCAGGCAGCCCGCTTTTGTTTTACCTTCAGTTCTTTTGATGTCTACACAGAACCTGTAGGAACAGCACTGACGACTTTATTTCATTTTTCATTTATGTCAAGCACCATAAACTCATAATGAGATTTTTGATGTTTTTTTTTTGTTTTTGTTCAGTTTTTTCTTGAAAGTTGCAACACATACAAAGAAAAACTTGATGGGAGGGGAAATCTGAGTTAAAACTCTGAACTTAAGCATTTTGTAAAATATCATATCTCAATTTGAATTAATAACTGAAATATAACACAAAGTTAATGCATCATACTTTAAAACTAATGTGTTTAATTCTATCAAATATTTAGCTCTCTACTTATGACGTTCTCTGTCATTAACACATAAGCTGCACTTTTCAGTCAAAAAGTTTACTAGCAGTGTAATATTTTATTATTATTTTAAACGTTTTTCCCCATTTATAGCCGACACCTGGTTGTCTGTGCAGGGAAGACGGTGGGCCAGGGTCCATGTTGCTCCTTTACAGTTTGTTTTAGGCACAATTGTCACATCTTAATTGATGAACAACTATTCATGAATATTTGACTGGAATTTAACTCCAAATTGTTCAAAATAATGTCTGCGTATTAGCATTTTTCACCAGAGCATATCTTAAACTGTTTGAAGGAAAGCGTGGCTTGTAAAGCTGAAATAGTTTGAAGCAATGCTGCCAAATACTGAACACTGAATCACATGTTTATTTAATCAAGGTCAAGTTCAAGCTGTTACCTATAAGCCATTCATTTTAGAAAGCCTTAATACTGACGGACATGTAAGGAGTGGACATTGAAATAGCTGACCTCTATTAGTACCTGGGTGTCCACCTGAACAATAAACCAGACGGGAGTCACAACACTCATGGTCTTTGCAGGAAGGGTCACACTCTACCTGATGAGGACACTGAGATCTTTAGAAATGCAGGGGGCGCTGCTGACGACCCCTCTTAACTCTCTAGCGGCAGCGGCCATGTTCTGTGGCATACTATGTTGGTGTAGCAGCTGATCTATAGCAGAGAGGAAGCGTTTAGTTAAGGTGGACATATTATGCCTCTTTTTAAACAAGTTATTTTAGTTTTATCGTCTATACAAAACATGTTAATTCAGTTATTTTCACAACATTACTCTCACATAAAACAAGCTCACCAGCTTTATTCTGGACGACTTCAGTCATTTTCAGAATGAGCTCTTTAGCGCCTGCGTCACCTTTATGCAAATTAAAGGTTGCAGACCACGCCCACTCATCTTGTTAAGCAGGCTGTGGCTTTACCACACATAACTGCATTGACTTGGTGTGCGGGTTTGATTGGTGAGGGGTATGGTTTGGTGTGTGTGTGTGTGTGGGGGGGTACATGTACATTTGGCTTATTGTGACATCATAAGGCACTTTTTTAAACAGCTTGTATAGGTAAGAGGTTTCTGAAACCCAAATTGCTTCACATAAGGATAAAAAAGGTATAATTTGCATAATATGTCAGCTTTGAGATCATCAGAAAGGACAGCTCTGCCTTAAAATGTCCACTAGATTCAGTGCAGGTGGAGGGAGACAGAAGGACTGGTTAGAATAACATCTGTGTTAGCACTGTTACAGACTACTACATCCCAGGTGCACAAAGGAACGTTTTCACAGATTCTTCCTTTCAGCCATTGTTAAGACTCCAAAACCATCACTGCATCCAACAAAATCAACAAGTGTTTACATTCCTGTGTTTATTTTTCATTTCTAGCAAATAGAAATATTTTATTGTAAAAATATACACGCATATTTTCTAAATGATCCTACTCAGTTTCATATTTATTTTATTCGAATTATGCTATTTTGAATACATCCATGGTGTTGAATCATTTTGTATATTTGCCCATACTTTACATTTTGTTGTCCTTAGCTCTGTTAGCATTTTTTACTTTTGTGTAATTCCACATCCTTTGACTTGCCTTTAGCTGTACCCTTTGTTACTGCTACACCTGAATTTCCAAACTGATGATCAAAAAAGTTAATTTCTATTGTATTCTATTCTTCATAAACAGCTGACCCTGAAATGAGTGCTAAACAAAAAGAATAATTAAAATAAGTAAATCAATCAATAACTCTTGAATACTCAGGAATGTTTGGACGGATTTTCTTTTCTAACTTATGACTCAAGCCTCCCACTGGGCCCTGAGTCGACAGAATTGATTTGTGGAGGCCATCTACTTAAAGAACAACATCAAAATTATGATCCAGCCCAGCTTCAACTGTCTTCTTATGAGAAAAGAACTAGAGACTGAATCAGCTGCCATGTCACCGCCTTCAGTTATTAATGATTTCCTTCTTCCCTGAGTCCCCTAACAGCATCCTGTGGGAACTGCTCTGCTGCTGCTAAGCTACTGGACTACTTGGAGCCTAAACAAGGGTGATGTGACTGAACTCAGGAAATGAGAAAAGGAAATCAACTGAATGTGCAACAAATGCTCACTTTGTAATAGGGATGGGCGATTTAAACGATATGCGATAGAAACAATACAAAATTGGGCTATGATAGAGATTTTAATTCACGATAAAGCATGTTGGTGATTTATTGTTCAAACTGGTGAACTTCAGAGCAACAAGCTGCAGCCATTCTAGCTACTGGATCTGCTCAGCTAACCAGATCTGGTTGGGTACCTGCGCCTGAATATGATGAAGCAATACATGATAGGCTGGACGCTGACGTTAGACTACATGATTGGCTGGACGTTAGAACATTGGGAGCATAAGTCCAGCCTTTCTACTCACCTACTGCCAACTCTCGTTTGAAATGCGCCATGGATGAAACATAAGATATCCATGACTCTTAAAGACAAATTTTTATGAAGAGAAAATGCCGAATTTTGAACAGTGGCAAAAGTTACTTAAGATTTTATTTGAAAACACTTAGTGGACCAGAACTGCAGAAGGAGACAAATGGAGAGTCTACAGAATGAAGGAAGGAGCATTAATGCAGAGAAAAGCACAATAAATCTGACTATGTAGAAAGTAGCAGCTATGCTGGAAGAGAAACAGTTTGTGGACTGAGAGCCAGCCTGCAGGTAAAGCTCTGGAAGGTATCGATTAGTGGTATGGGCGACTGTGGCTCAGTGGTAGAGTAGTTGGCTTGCAATCGGAGGATCGTAGGTTCGATTTCAGCTTCCTCCAGTCACATGTCGATGTGCCCCTGGGCAAGGCACTTAACCCCCAAATTCTACATTGTCCTACCGAGCCGTGTCGGTGTGTGAAGGGTGAATGTGGCTTCAATGTAAAGCGCTTTGAGTGGTCAGTAAGACAAGAAAAGCGCTATATAAGTTCAGTCCATTTACCATTTTTATGTGCTATAGCTATTGCTAGCTACCATTAAGTCGTAGATGCAACTTCTGATTTCTGAAAATTTTACAATGAAATAAATACCAAATCACTTGACAAAGTCCTAATGTACACAATTAGTTATTTAAATGGAGGAACAATATATGTGTGATTCAGGACGTAAGACAAAACAAACCAGAAAATAACTTTGATTGCTCCGTTGACTTCCGTTCATTATTTTTCTCAGTCAGGGGACCTACAGTCCTTCAGGCTCACCATAGACGTAGTATGCATAAAATAACTTTATTAAGCAAATACCAAGTATACAATACACAACCTAATGATGTATAGAAATTCAACACATACAAACAGCCAAGGGTGTTATATTAATACTGTACACCCAAAAAAAGTATTGTTTCGACAGCCTTTTTTTTTTGATAGTATGATGTTGATTTGTGCCCTGTGATGGACTGGCGACCTGTCCAGGGTGTACCCTGCCTCTCGCCCGTTGACAGCTGGAGATGGGCACCAGCCCCCCCGCGACCCATTAAGGATTAAGCGGTTAAGAAAATGGATGGATGGATGGATGATGCTGATTTGATGTATAGTTAAACATGTATCATCTTTTTGGGGTTTTCGAAAAAAGTCTAGAGTGACTGGGCTGGTAAAAGTCAGGTTTTTTCTCACTTATCAAACATTCAGGAATGAATGCTGAAAATGGATGCATTCTAATCGCAGCACCGACACAGCCCTCGTCAAAGTCTTCAATAACTTCCATGTAATTCCTGATCGTGGTAAAACCACAGTACTGCTACTATTAGACCTCAGTGCAGCGTTTGAGACTGTTGATCATGATATATTACTGGAACGTCTTCAGAGCTGGGTTGGACTCTCTGGTACAGCTCTCGACTGGTCCTACCTCAGGACAGGAACTTCTATGTGTCAATAAGTAAATTCTCATCACAAGAAACACAAATCACACGTGGGGTACCCCAGGGATACATCCTAGGGCCCCTCCTATTTGGCATGTACATGCTACCATTAAGCCAGGTAATAACAACCAATAATATCAACTACCACAACTATACTGACGACACTCAGCTGTATATCTCAATGTCACCAGGTGACGTTGAACCCGTCCAAATTGCCTATAAATGCATTGCGCAAATTAACAGCTGGATGTCTCAAAATTCCTCCAACTGAACAAAAACAAAACAGAAGTACTTATCGTCGGACCCAAAAAAAGATAGATTAAATATCAGTACATAGCTTCATTTGGTTCAACTAGAAACTACTGACCAGGCCAGAAATCTAGGTGTAATAATGGACTCAGACCTGAACCTCTAGGGTCAGATAAAGGCAATAACAAGGTCAGCTTTCTATCACCTGAGGAACATTTCTAGGATTAAAGAACTGATGACACAAGGAGACCTAGAAAGCTCATCCATGCATTTATCTTTAGCTGCCTTGATTTTTGTAACGGTATCTTCACACAGCTGCAGCTGAACCAAAACGCTGCTGCTCGTGTTCTCACCAGAACTAGGAAAGTAGAACACATCGACCCAGTTCTAAAATCCTTACACTGGCTCCCTGTAGCTCAGAGAATAGACTTCAAAGTGCTTTTATTAGTTTATAAATCATTGAACGGGTTAGCACCAGAGTACATAGGAGATCTGTTATCGCGGTACAACCATTCAGGTCCTCCAGCTCTAGTTTAGTGACCGTCCCTAGAACCACAACCAAACATGGAGAAGCAGCTTTCAGTTTCTATGCTCCCCATATCTGGAACAAACTCCGAGATGAATGCAAAGCTGCAGAGACACTTTTGCATTTTTTGTAATCATGTAAAGTACCTGGAATATCTTTGTGTTGGAAGTGTGCGGCATAAATAACATTGCCTTGCCTAATCAATAAATACTTCATCACCCTGGTGGTCCACATCCCTTTACAGTTAGGATAAGATTGTACACCTCTAATAAATAACTGATACCAGGTTATTCTACTTTTTTTCATTCACAATTTAATAATATATGTATTATAATTTAGATATTTGATTTGGGTTAAATTGCACATAATTATTACACTACGATATGTGTTTCTGTTAAAAGAAATCTAGGGGTGTTGCGTGGTGTAGTGGTTAGTTCGGGCGCCCCATGTGCGGAGGCCTCAAACCTTGACATGGTTGTCCCCGGCCCAAACTCCGTTACAGGCAACCCTTGCTAAATGTCTTCCCCCACTTCTCTCTCCCCCCTTCACAAATCTGTCAAATTCTTAAATAAAGGACCCTAAGGCCCAAAAAAACCTTTAAAAAAAACATGCGGTTACATCTTTTGACACAAACACACTGTTTTTTCAACAGGGATGTTTGCACATATTTAAAGCTACTGTATATCAGCACGTCTTTGAGAACAGGGCAGGCTCTGCGTCTTTACAGTGATCTGATGTTTCCTTGGGGATAGTTTTAACATTGTTTTGCATGAATGACTCAAGTCCTTCAGTATTCCTAATGCCACACAGCCTCTCAGTGGCTCAGTGTATTCAACCCTAAGTACAGGCGGTGGGACGTAGTGAAGTCCCTTTGGGCTTTTTTGGACTCAAATAGGCTTCTGTAACTTAAAAGTCTAAATACCGCAGTGGTGCATCTCCAGTATCTCTGGGGCCAAATCAATCTATCTCATTCTGGCACGAGTAACGGATAATCATTAGAGGTGTCACCCAAGTGTGATGACTGAAAGACCCAACTTAATTTTCCTGAGGGTCATTTGTCATTGAATGATGGCAGCAACCCAGCAACCGTAAAAAGACAAAACTTAAACGAAGAATCAGTTCATTTCATCAGCCTGCCGAAACATGAAAAAATAGCTTGTTTAATTAGATAAAAATTAAATCAATCATTAAAAATGTTAAAGGCAAGATAGGATTTTATTCTTTATCTGTTATCTTTCTATTGTGTATGATAAAAAAGCCACTTCAAAGGAAATTAATTCATTATTTTATTACAAGGATAAAAAATCTGTACGCAAACACAAGAAAAACACAAATCATATCAGTTTCTTAGAAATGTAAATTAACTGTAGAAAACGTTTGCATGTTTGTTGTCTTTAAGAGATCAAAACCTAAAGCTGAATACTTAAATTCAAACCTTTAACCCAGAGCACAATAGTTACTGATGCATGTTTGTTCATGTATAAATGAATATTTTAGCTGGTATTTAAATTTAATGGTAATGTTCTGTTTATGAGGAACCTTTTCCAGACACAAAGGAGACAGTGTCCCTGAACGGATGAGCCAGAATGTGAGGCTCCTTAAGTAAAGGATACAGACTTCACTTTCAGGTCTGAAGACCAGTTCCAGTTTTTTATATTAGGCAGAGCAAGGTATCGATATGACCAAATCTAAGAACTTCCTGTCCAAGAACGACACAGGAAAACTAGTTAATATATTACATATAGGTTTCACTTCCGCCATTCTCTGTTAATGATTGTTTAAATACAGTAAAACCTGTGAAAAGAAACCAAACTGTTTTAGTCAACGTTCCAATGAGGATTAAAAGTTGAAATTCCATTTTACAATTTAATTTATCCTTTACAGAGTCCTTATTAAATCCAGAATAAATCCAGAAAGTTATATCTATATAGCCATAATCTTGCCTGTTGTGGTAACCTATGTGATTATATATGTGAGATCTAAAACAATTAACCAGATTTGACAGATTTTGAATTCTTCATAAGACCGTAGTAGTTGCAGGATAAGTACTTGTAAAACAGGGACACACTGAGTTTGCAAAGCAGGAATATTCATTCCTGTTTTACAAACTCATTTTTTTCATATCATACCGTAGCTCAGAGTGGAGATATTTTACCTGCTCCATCCTCAGTTCTTGTTTTCTACGTGTTTAATGTGTAAAAAATAATGATCCTTTGCAAATATTCCACATGTAATCTAGGAAAGTAGAGCAATTTTACAAGGTGAGTATGTGAGCATTTGTGCCTATTTACACTTCCAGTGGTGCCCCTGCACTGGTTCAATTAGAAAATGTACATTATTCCGTACCTTAGACCTGCACACTGACGCGACACAGTAACTATACAGCTGTCATGGCCTTCCTGATGTGTGTTGGTTTGTGGTAAAATATGAGACTACTTCTTTTATAGATATAGGTTGACACTGGAGGCAAATGCACATCAAATCCGACTTTAATTTAAGATGAAATAGTTGTTATATGTGACTGCTGATACAGTATAAAACACAGATTACATTATGCGGTCTGTAAGTGACTGTTTTTCCAGGGTCAAGTTTAAAGATGGAGATGGGAATGCAAATAAGGCTAAAGTATAAAAAAAGCAGTAAAATATATTAATACAACCAGACACAAACTCAACACTTACTTACAGTATTCTCACAGAAATGTAAACACCATAATTAGATTATTGTAATGAAATATGTAACTCGGTCTAGCAACTAGCTTCATTCTTCGTAAGCTATTCTCTGCTTAAAGCTAAAGTATCTGTTGCCAACAGCATCTGGGTGTTTCAGCTTCCTGTTCTGTCAAAGCTCAGCTGGTTGAGGCAGATGGTACCTTATTAGTGTGTGGTTCTGCTGGAAGTTTCTTCCTGTTGAAAAGGCGTCACATGGTGCTTCTTCAGGATGGGAAATTTGATGAAGTCTGATGGTTTGATTTACAAACCTGCTAGCTTGGAAAATATTTTAATTTAATTACATTCATTGAACCAAATATAATCCTGAGTTTTGTGACCAAAATGATTTGATTGAATGCTAAAGACTCAGGCTACACAGTGAGACAGTGATTACTACTGCTGCCTTTACCTGCCTCAGCAGCAGTACTCTTTCTCCATGGTGTATGCATGTATTTGGGGGATCTATCAGGCCAGCTTTCTCCCGCAGTGTAAACACATGCCTGTTGAATTAATTAGTGCCTTTAAATTGCATTAGGTATGAATGTATGGGCTTTTGTGTCCCTTGTAACTCTCTGTTGAGTAGTGATGCCCAGAGTATACATTCACCACCCCCCAATGCTACTTTACATGGGATAGACCATTGGTTTTCATCAAGGCCATAAAGTTATATATTAAAATAAGGTGATTCGAAAAACTTCAGGTCTAATGTGTGGAAAGACCAGTAGCGTGCAGCCAGGAGGGGCAGGTGAGGATCTTATCATGACAAATAACCAGAGGTGGGTAGAATAGCTACAATTCTACTTAAGTAAAGGTAAAAAGTAGCAATCCAAAACTTTACTCAGGTAAGATTAAAAAAAGTTTTTGGTAAAAACTCAACTACTGATAACTTTTGAGTTAAAAACATAGAATAATTATTAATATGTATTTGGACAACTGTATAAAGTCATGAGCAAATTCTAAAGAATAAAATAAGGAATACATGTAACAGTTGTGAAATAAGAAGAAAAATGAAAAAGCATTTTTCCAAATCAATTTTGTTTTCTAAGTCAAACTAATGTAACAAGTAGCCGAGGTAGCCATTGTTGGTAGTAGCTCTTATCAACAGTATTATAATCTGTATTCTCCATATGCAAAAATCCGTTTGATTTTGTTAGTTTTAGAATTGCAGGCTCCACATGTAACACTAATTTTAGCTGCACTCTTATAAGTGTGTCTTGTAAAATAAAAACACATTTCCACCACCACTTGCTGACGCAACGAGGGGCCATATTGAAGGTCAACTCCAAAGCAAGAAAAAAAATCTCACACTTTCCAAGTGGGAAGTCTGACTTTAGGGGACATTCCAGTTCATTCTCTCACTCAGATGTCTGACTTTCCGAGTTCCGACCACAAATGCAACGCACCATTACAGTTAAAACAGGAAGCAGCCAGACTTCTAATAAGGAAGGCAAAAAGAGACGATTGTTACAGCGGAATGAAGATGTTCATGAAGAAGTATCGCACAATGACTGAAGGTGAGATCATACACGATCTTCTATTTTATTACCAGAACGGGAACAAAAATATAAATAAAAATAAATTAATTTTACGCTATACAGAATATTTAGTTTTTTTTTTGCTATGGTAGCTATTGGTCAACAGTGTAGAACTGATGAAAGCATATTTATAACAGCTAAATGTTTCAAGCGAGACCAAAATCGAAACTTCTGTTTGATGCTTTTTATATTTGTACATTCGGCTCTAGAGGAGTCCGTGTGTCACAAACCTATGAACCTCACTACACATCAGCTGCAATATGTAATTAATAAATCCTCTGTAACCAATCACTGTATCCCTCTGAATAGCTGAGCCAATCAAAACTAAAGAAAAACAGAGAAAGTTTACTCACAATGATTGTTATTACATTAGAAGGGACCTGCATGGAAGCGGTTCTCATCAAGTAAAAGTGTATAAAGCTTGAAATCCTGCAGAGCCTTGCAGAATTGCAGTGCCAGCATGTCATTCAGCGATGGGAGTAACAGGCATTTTGCTCAGCGTGGCGTCTGCGCTGGCGAAACCAACAAGCATGAGATTTCACCACTCAGGGCTTATTTTCAGAGAGCGCTGCAGATGGTGTTTGAAACTTCGCAGGTTAAAAATGACGCACAGTTGGGTGGTTCTGCTTAGCCACTCGTGGATCTGGTACCAGTGCAGTCTGTCCCTGCTGAAGTGTGAACGTCGTGGGCTGGATACGAATGTACAGGCTATGTGTATCTGTGTGTTTGTTCCATTGGAAATAAACAACAACTTTGAATCAGTGAAAAACAGAAGTTTAACTGAAGGAAGTTTGTGCTTCTCATTTTGTTGACGTCAAGGAACACTGTAGGGTTTAGTAAAGAAAAAAAACAACAGCAGCCAGACTCAGAACATCAATGTGTTCAGTAACTGTAGAAACTTTTGATATGTTTATAACAGTATTGCATTTTAGTGGTGTGCAAAACTATGCAGCAGTTTGAGACTTAATCTAATTCACGCATCCGTGACACTGCCACAACATTTATAGGAGTGCTTCTCAAATGTTCCCGAAATGACCCAATAATAAGAATACTGAATTTTATAATACACTATGCACATGTCCTGCAGAAAACGTACTCACGTCAGCAGGCTGAATGTTTGAATGACTCCAACTGACCAGGTCTGGCAGGGAAGCCTTAAAATAATCTAGCTATTAAGTATGCAACCATCATGAGGAATAAATAGGCCGTGAATGTAAACTTCTCATTCATGAGTTTTTCCAATAAATTTGCTGTGGTTTGCAAGTATAAAGGAATGCTTTGTGAGCCATTTTATTTTGAATAAATCTGTGTTACAGTTTGTTGTAAGAGTGGTTTGGATTACGAGTCTAACTCAGTATTATTCATGACATGCAAACGTCTCTCCTCTGATGAAATAAAAAATATTGATTTGATCTGGAGGTATGTAACATACCGGCAATGGGACTTAAAAATGCAAAGGGGTTCAATAAATAAAAACACTGTGCAAAGCAGCCAGTATTTGTATTTCCATTAGAGTTAAATAAAAAATAGGCATAAAAGTCCATTTTTTTCACATTACACTTCTGATTTACATTATTATCCATTTTCATACTTATGGAAATGCAATATTGGTCTTTCAATGAACATTTAATGGGAAAGTGGTTGAAAAGAGACCAAAATAAAGGCCAAAACCTTAAAAAACAGCTGGGGGACGTTTTTTTACGTCACAAAGACTTATGGGTAATGTGTCTGTGTTAATTGTAGAAGTTCTCTGTTGTACGTTATAGTTTGTGTTCCAAATGTAGCCGTGCTCCTTAGTTATCTTTGACTTATGTTGTTGTCAGTGTTTGGTGGTTATTATCTGCACACATCATAGAGACGGCAGCGTACGGGACTTACTCTTGTGAGAGTAAACACAGGCAATTTTCAAATGAACTTGTCTCTCCAGTTTTCATTACCTGCTGGTATCACACCAGATATGTATTTTACTCCCAAATACAAATATTACATAATATGTATTTCTTTGACAGAAATATTAGTGCAGAACACGTTATTTGTGACTTTCCAAATGCTGTATTTCAAGTTTGGCTCCACTCCTAAAGGGGACAAATGCCAAACTGTTCCCTCAAGACTGGAAGCCTCAAATGGTCCAAAATGGCATCCTGAAGCATTTAGAGTTCCTTTAACCTGACCTTATTGACTGAGCCCAGCTGCTGTATGTACTGGGGGCCTGTCCAGGTTCTTCTATACCTTCCAATAGGTGCCAGTCGACATTGAATTTAATATAGATAAAAACTGTAATTAAAAACCAGTAGGAAAAATTGTAAGCATTGTTTCCTCCATAAGTTAAGCTGGTGTCTTTGAAACAGTTTGAGATGTTTTTCATTTTCTCATTTCTCTTGTCAAACTTGTCTAAGATAAAGGAGAGTTGGTGAAATGTGATCTCTGCAGAGCCGGCTGCTGCAGAAGAATGATTTATCACTTGTGATAGATCAAACGTCTTCTGATAGTACACATAATCATTAAGCTGCAATGTTTTTACGTTTTAACGATGCATCATATTTATTTTTTGATTAAGAAGTGATAAAAAAACAACAACATGAGGCTGCAAAGTCTTATAAGAACAATGATGAGGAGAGAAGTAAAAGATCCTGGTTTCCATCCTCCTACGTGGCGTGATGAATGGGAGCTACGAAGCTTCAGCTGAGGTCATCCATCATGAGGCACGGTGTTAATTAATGTAGTAGGAGGCGAGCCAACGAGGCTCATTTGACATCAGCGAAAAGGAGAAGGTGCCATTACTTCAGGCCCTGAGAAGGACTCCAGTCTGGAAATATAGCTAACAGGATGACTCAGACCAGGAGTCTCATTCAAAGACACACAGACAGCTCCACAGATCACTGCAGCTGTAAACAACAAAGGTATCTCCTGCCATGTAATATCCTCAACCATAACTCAACTCCAGCGGAGCTACGGCTGGTTTTCATAATGAGTCGTAGTTCACCATTATGTGATTTATGGGAGCGGTCATATTAAACACTCTGCGCCTGTAAATCATCCCAGAGGAAAATCGTGCGCGCAAACATGTACGTCATGATGCGTTTAGTGATTTATTTCATTACATACAGGAACATGCATCCTTCGCAGTAAAAATATTAAAGATGAGCTTGAAAAACTCCTGTTTGAAAAAGCTGTGAGATATCAAGTCTGACAGTGAAGCAGTTTGAGGCAGAGCAACATATTAATTTAAGTCAAAGACAACGGAAGACATGTTTGTGTGTTAAGTACCAACCATATAGAAAAAAAGGAAAAATTACATCAACATTAAACTTGGGCTGGACGAATTAATCAAATTTGAATCCAATTTGTGATATTAAAAATCTTCATTACGATAATAGCATGCTGTGTTTTAATTGTTATGCCAACTGAACAATCCAGACAAACCACCGCCTTGTTGTCAAGCTAACTGGTCAATCATTAAAAAACATGAAGTAGTTAAAAGAAGTAGGCCCCCGCTGGTAGGTAAAACAATTGTGTGGTTATTAAGAGTTTACAGCTGGTGAAGAATTCTGAAGGAAAATGGACCACAGGGCAGATGATAAAGATGACCAAATTGCTGACAATAAAAACAGAAGAGAAGACGGCCATAACATTGTGGAGAGAAGTGGCAATGTGAGCTTAGCAGTTTGGAAATGGTTTGGATATAGATAGAGCACAGCAGCCTTACTGAACTGATCTGTAAAATCAGCTGATGGACCGTTTCAACAAGGCTAGGTAATACAACCAATCTGTTTAATCACCTGAAGTCCTATCATCCCTCTGAGTACAAAGAGACACATGTTGTTAGGATTACAACAGTAGCAGGATGCACGCTCTGTGTGTGACATTAATAGTAAAGGCTATATTAAATTGTTTTTATTATTATTTTGATCAGACTAAAATCGAATACAAAATCAAGATCGGTCAATAAAGTGAAAATAATCGCAATTATTTTATTTTTGTAATCGCCTACATTAAACTCCAACATGGAAAGAAGCAGTAAACGCAAACAGAAAAGTTGCAGGGAACATGGTTTGTTGGTCTTAAAAAGAAGCCATTAGTTTCTGCACATCTCAGTTTTTCAGGAAGTTGGTTCCAGGTATGAGGAGAACAGCAACTTGAACTAAGAAGAACTAAGATGAAGAAGCGTTAGCCATCGCAGGTGCTGCTGCAGTTGGCTTTATAGCTTTAGCTGCCAGCTGGCTCACTGTACTGTTTGCGATGTTTTCTCTTCAAGTGATTAAACTTTATGGTGTTGCGATCACCTTCCTTGATGCTATCCTTGCAAACTTTGCAAATAATGTTTGTTTGCTCTTTGTCATCTGGTAAAAAACCCAACCAGTTCCATACAATTGATGAGGACTTTCACTCTTCAGAACAAAACGTCATTTACGCTCTGTTGCGGCAGCGCCATACTTGTTTACAGGTTGTACACATGCGAATGGGGAGCGAAGAGAGGGGCGGGGGGTAATTCGCTTAGAGAAGAGAGAGAGAGAGGATGCTTTTATTCGCACACAGAGGCAGAAATACAGCAGCAGAACTGGGAATTGGGATAAAACAATCTCTCAAAAATGACAGATCGTCACACGTGTAGGTCGTTTCACAGTCTTAAATCGTCATATTGCACACCCCTACTGTGAGGATCCTTTATAAGTCTTGGTTCAGACTCTACATAGCATTTAGGTCTGACTTTGACATGATACTTTGATTAAACCACTCAATGCTAGCTGGAAGCGGAACCTCGACTGCTGCAAGTAGTCTTTTAAGTCAAGTTATACTTCCAGGATTTTCTATAGCTCCATGCGTCAACTCTCTACATACAGCAACATCCGCTAGTCAATAATTTATTCTTCACCAGAGTTTATTTTCCTGTTTGGTTTCTGCAGCCAGAATGAAGCTTTCTTTATCCCTGGTTTAGAAGTCAGGAAATAAACTATATCATCTTTCTTCTTGCCATTCTAAAGACCAGATATGTGGAAATAATGACCTTATAGACCAAGAAGATTTCAAAATCTCTCCTTTTTCAAGAGTTAAACTACCATGGCCCCCATTGGCTCCAAGTTATGGCCATGCAGTGTCTTCCACTTTTAGTGCATAACTGTCTGTTTTGTTGAAGGTCCAGATAAAAGTAACTCTTTCCAAACCCTTCCAAAAAGCGGTCTTCCAGATCTCTGGTTCATCTTTAATCCAACAGCTGTACAGTCGTTGGTGCAATTCTGGAGACAGAAGTTAGTGTTACACTGAGAAGGCAACAGTGGAAAAAGAAAGACAAATCAGTTCAGCATCAAAAAGAGTTCTGTCAGTAATCCATCCAGGCGTGGAGGAATCCATCTGTGTTCTTCAGGTGTTTCTCCCAGAGAGTGGTAGAATCATTGAGTGGGGATACGAAGTTATATTTGTATACTCCATACAGTATCTGTTCTGCAAAAAAAAGTGACAATAAAAATTAAAGCAGAAAATGTGACCGGTTCTTCTTGGGTAGTGACCGAGAGTATGAGATTGTGAATACAAGTGTTAGGGTTCAGTTTCCTTCGCAGAGTGTCTCCCTTTCAGAGAGAGGTAGGGTGGGAAGTGATTCAGAGAAGAACCGCTGGTCCTCATCTCACTGGCAGGAGACCCAGAGGAAACCCAGGTCTATGGTGGCACAATGTTTTCAGCTGGGCAATTCAATTCAGTTTATTTATATAGTGCCGATTCACATCAGAAGTCATGTCAAGAGACTTTACAAAAATATGCCATTTCAATTCAATCATACGAACATTCCAATCAGTTAAAAAGTTTTCTATTTAAAGGGGCGGCATGTATCATCACATTCTTATATCATTCCTTCCTTAAAGACATGCCTAAATTATTCCTTAGGTTACTTCATGTATGTTTGAGTAATCTTTTAATACTCTTGAGGCCGCCATGTTGAGCTCTGAATGCCAGAGTCCTCCCAGCAACGCCCCTACATTCATTTTGATTACCTACCCTGTCTCTCCACAGCCCTCCCTCCACCGCTCCCCGAACACAAAAGCAGAACGTTGTCAAGAGCAATCAGCTATCACCAATGGAAATTAATATATACCTAGTTATTTTTCCTAATTGCGCAATGCCTTCTTGAAAAAAAAAAAAAAGTCAGGCGCAACAAAGATGCTACAGTACTGTAATATAAGTGATGCTGTGACTGACATGGAGTCACAGCATCAGCATGACGGAGGAAATATTGATAAACACCGTGGCTAATCGCCCTGAGCTACATAACACTAGCTGTTTTCTATACAGAAACAGGAATAAAAAATAAACGTTATAAAGAGGTTAAACTACTTAGACTGGAATGCTCTTAAGAGGCTTGTGGGTGGCTCTTGAAAGAGCTGCTTATGCTGCAAAAAGCCCCGCTCCCTCCGCCGAGAAGTGAGCCATTAACAGCTTCCTCACCCAGACACCCAGGCCTGGTAATGGCTCCACCACAGCACATCACGCGCCGCTCACATATTATACACTTTTACTAACCGCAGACAAATGGACAGCCGATTAGCGTTGTAGTTTGTGTCTTGGACCTATGCGGGACACCGGCTCCTTAAACTGGGCCTGCTGACGCAGCGAGAGGCCGGTGTTTTTGGATTCCACACCGTAGCCAACACAGCTCCACATGAGGCCAGGCAGAACACGAAATGTGGTCAGCTCAGAGATTAGAGTTCACCAGCATGCTGGGCTCGAGTCAGCACTCCGAGAATGTTGTAATGACGTTGAAGACAGCATGTGGAAGAGGGGATTGTCCGCGGCTCTTAAGCTAATTTCAAGGCATTTAGTTCAGACGTTGTGAGGGCAACGACACAGGAAGTGAAGGGAACCTATATCACGTATACCCCGTGTCTATTACGCCCATGAGTCAGAGCCTTGGAAGACCATCCTGCTGGTGGGCCTCACAGTCCTGTGGGAGAAGGGCCTGAATGCTACCAACTAACAGAAGGGTTCAGACTGTGTGGAACTGGTACAGAGTAGGGAAGGAGGCAGTGGTATGCAGGAGATGAAGTGGAGTTACAGTACCAAAACACCCATAAATGATAATGGTGCTTCAGGCGTCAATGCCCACAGGTAGACCAACAGCCTGTACCGTATGTTATCTTCAACTAACTGTTCATTGCTCGCTTTTTTGTCACTCTCATCTTAAAAAACGGAGACTTCTGATCTAATGTATTATATTTGAACTAAAAAAACTTTAAATACAGAAGTTTAGACTGTGACTTCAGTAATTATTGTCCTTTGTTTCTAAATATGGATTCAATACCGTTTTATGGCCACTGTTCTCTTACTCGCAACTCGCACAGTGTGACATCACCTCTGGTCCTACTACAAATAAAAACTACAAATGAAGGAACATGTTAAATGCTGTTTTTCATTTATTCCATAAACAGAAAGTGCTATCTTAGCTTGGTTAAAGAAAGTAAAACACAAGAGCAGCAGCTTAAGGAGGAAAATAAAGGAATTCAAAACAGTTAACTTGTTTTAACAGCATTTATTTTTAGAAGAATTCTTCAGAAAGAACCAATTCACCTTATTCTAGGTAAACAAGTCAATAAATGTGAGATTGATGAAAAACTGAATTGCTCTAGCTAATGTCTGATTGTATTTTTTAGATTGTTTTTGTTGCACCACGTCTGTTTCTATCCAATTCTCTCCTTTCCCTGACGTTATACACCTCCATTACACTTCTATTAGACCTTTATACATTTCTCTAAAAAATAAAGTAAATGAATTATTAAAAATATATTTAGAAACTTGGATTTAAAGTCAGCATATGGGTCGATATCAAGACTGCACGTTATCAGCTGCTATTGTGTCTCCAGGGGTATTATAAATGTGGCGTTTATCTCTGAAGCGATCCACAAACCTTACTTTAATGTATTCTCATTTGACAGCAGGCGAAGTGATAAATCTCCCTTTGGACCGTTTTAGACGAGGTAACTACAACATGGAGAGGCAACATCCAGAAATGAATAATTCATCCAATGACAAAAAAGGTGCTCCAATTACTGCACATTTGTAGCTCAGCTGTACTCCGTGTTGTTTGCAGTTTAATGTGGGCATGACGGGGGAGATGAATGCGAGATCAAAGTTGGCTTTCATGAGTCTCAGGCACGCTTTCGTTCAGGGTTTTTACTTCAAATGCAGCGCTTCTACAGTGTTTGTCACATTCTGCAGTAAAACAATAAAGCACACATTTCCCTGACCAACTATGGTGGATGCCTACATATAAAATACTGTGGGAGTCAAACATATCCAAATAGGTAGAATAAATACTAATGAGGTATTGCTGCAGTCTAAAAGAAGTAGTTTAAGACTTTTACCTCTTTGTCTCAAAACAATAAAACCAGTTTAAATTGGTTCACTTTTATGTACATTGTGTACTAAACATGTATTTGTATTCTATTTTCTGGTACCGAATTAGTACCAGCTGTTTTCTACCTGAACACATCCAGTGTGTTTATGTGTGGAACGTTTGCACAGCACTACTTTAAACCAACAAATCCCATAAATGACTCCCAGCTATCATTAACTCTGCTGTTTGGGAACATCATTGGTTTCTAATGCAGCTAGAGTAGAAAAAGAAACATGGACAGAACCAGAACTTTGTCAGGGTACGCATCATTCATCAGTAATCACGTCTATAACACACTCTGCTTTGAACTGAATGACACACCTGAAACAATGTCAAACTGAATGGAAACATCACTGATACTGGAGAAAATGCAGCTGACATCACCATGGTTACCAGTAGCATCCAATCAGATTGGACTCCTTATCGCCACTGTCTAATTTATTCCTGCCACCGGCTCATGATGGGGATACAAATAAAGAAACACTTTCAGCGATGTCTGTTGGGTCTATCAATTGTTGGAGTTTAACTGCAGTTACTCCAAACAAACACATCAACAGTGGTGGTGCTATCTCGAAATCAGTGCATTGCCCTGCATTGATGGCGTTTTCACATGGGACTCGAGTCCGTATTCGGGTACCGTATTTGCTCATAATCCGTTATTTCGTACCAACACAGCCTGGGCTGTGCCAGGAAAACCTGCCTTGGAGGTAATGTCGGAGTCCAGGTAAGAATGAATACGGATCATGTGAACACAAGCCGTACTCTGACCGTATCTAAGACAATAGACACGCTCCACACGGAAATGACGACAGCACCGACTGAAGTTACTGAATCGCCACGCGACCATAAAGAGACCAAAACAACGCTGTTCCAGCATCCCACTGCAACACACCAGGTTACAAAGCGGTTGGTTTACTACAACACTCACCCTGTAGATATTGACCAGTTGACCAATTTGTTTACATTCTTAGCTGTCGCTCGTTTTATGACGTCTGTACTTCTCACTCCCTTGTTTGTTGGATGGCTACAGAATTATTTGTACAGCGCCACCGACTGTTTTGGTGTAATCCGCCATTTAAAACACTGGACTAAAATACGAGTTGAGATCATCACCATGTGAACAGAAAAAAATTGCATTTTTCTCTGGCCGTTTTCTGGCACGGCCATACATTTGAAAATGCCCTAAGTTCAGTGTTCCCAACTTAGCAACTTTGTTGCTATTTCGAACAACTTTTCAGACCCCCTACTTTCCAAAAAGCACCTAGCGACAAATCTAGCAATATTTCTGAGCACCCTTATGCACGTTCTGTCAAACTTTCTCACTGTCCAACAGCGCATGCAGCTCGGCTTATTTCACCCAGTCAGAACAAAAAAAATGTTTCTCTTTAAAATTAACGTCTGCAGGTACGTAAGATTGATCTTTGTTATATAAGCCACACACGAATGTCATTCTCCCCTTTGCGGAAACGTATCTGTAAATACGCTGCATCTGCTCCAATCTGCACACCCCTGTTGCGTTGAAGCAACGTTGGAAATGTATGGTGAGTAAAAAAACGTGGGACATTAAACACATAAAAAAAAACACAGAACATAAGTTATAAACTTATGTTTAATGGCAAGCAATGTTTGATGAATATTGTATGCCCTACTTATTTTTAACAAAGTATTAAAAAAGAAACAAAATATATATTCACTCCAATAATTTCATATATTTAAGATATCTCATTTTTTAGGACTGCTAATTTTGTTTAAAAGAATGTCCAGTTGTAAATTTTGTACCAGTTCCCTTCTCTCAACAGTATGTTTCAGAAAAAATAAAGGCAACTTTCTGGGTCAAATTCAGCTAATTTATGTTGGAGACAGTTGGCTGATTAAGTCAACTAACAGAGAAATTTAATTGAATGGAATCCCATAGATCTATAAAACATAGAGCCAGTGTTTTGAACCACAATGTGCATTAAATGTGTCCTTTGTTGAGTAATTATGACTTAACCTGAATTCATGTTAATCACAACGAATGGAAAGTCAGAGGAATCCTTGTTGATGAGAAGGGAATTTCCCAAAATCACATGCTGCATTCAAGTACAGCTGGTAGACTAGGCTCTCAAAATATCAAAACAACTCCAAAGTCATTTGAGCATTTAATTATTTTAAATTATGGGCAAAAATACTATTTAAACATTTCTAAACATTAACTCTGACTCTTTTCCTGCGGTTATATTATTTTCTACTCTGGCTATGTCTGCTTGTACTACTTCACTCATTAAAACAAAAACCAATATGTAGTCAAATCTACATTCGGTTGTATACTGTCAACTTTTTTGAGATAGAACATACTAAAACCTAGATAAATTCAAAGGAAGGGTTGCATAAAAAACGTTCTTTGTCAAGCTGATCAAAGTTAAAAAAATAATTTCCTATTTGTATTGGTTTTTCTTGATTAAAATGTACCTAACTGTGATTTTGTGTACCGTTACTCCCACAGTATAAATACATATCGGTTAAAATGAGAAAGTGACCGTTGGTTTAGGGTGTTCTCTGTGGTATTGTAGGTGCTGCTCTGGTCTGCCATGATTTAAAAAAAGAAAAAAGCCAAAAAGAAAAGTTTCCAATTCGTCAGAAGGTCCACATTTTGACCTGCATCGTCGTAAGTAAGCAACAATATAACCTATTCTTACATTATGCTCTTCAGATGCTTTATTAAACTAGGGAAGTTGGATGTTTGAAACTTTCATTTTTGCCACTACGTATTGTTATAAAAATGACCACTTGGGGGCGCTCATACAGCAGTGAAATTTCATCCCAGAGGGTGATTCATTCTAAAATCTTAAACATAACCGGATTTTGACATGACCACTTAACGTTTGAATATGGAAAATTTTTCTTAAAAGCTATCACTTTAAAAAAGTATTACTTCAATGGGGAGTTTAGAGGTGTGCAGAATGAAACTGCACCCTTTCCTTTAAACGTTATATTTAACCTAAAATGATTAAAAAAGATACGTTTTTCCATCCACCGCACAGTGTTTATATTTAGAATAGAATAACCCTTTCATTGTCCCACATGGGGAAATTTGGTTGTAACAGCAGCAAAAAAACAGATGTACAGACAGAACAGAAACACACTCAATTATTACATAAGAAAGAAAAATATTTACATCACGTACTATAGTTATAAAAACAGCGTACTGTATAGTTTTTTAAGTAATTAGAAATTTAGAATTTAGAAATTCAGAATAGTACGGATTGTGCGTTGAGCAGTGCATTTGAAGAGCAGAAGTGCAATTTTCAATAAGTTAATATAAATAGTCTGTTAAAAGTAATGTGAGATATATAACAGTGTTGTTGTTTTTGATTTAGTGCAATTAAACAGCAATGGTGCGAACATCTATGTCTGTAAGGTGAAGTTTATTGTAAAGTCTAACAGCTGCAGGGAGGAAGGACCTGTGGAAACGTTCCTTCATACATCTAGGATGCAGCAGTCTGTCAGTTCAGCAACATTTTCATGCATGGGGTGGGAGACTCTGTCCATCAGAGGTGTTATTTTCAGCAGAGTCCTTCTGTCTCCCACCATCTGCACTGGATCCAGGGGCATCCTAGAACAGTTTTCCAGCCAACCGCAGCACAACACTGCAAGTTGCCAAATACTATTGTAAACATCTGCACTGAGGAACGAGGCATTTACTCTAGAAAATGTATAAAGTTTACTGTAGCTGCTGTGTCTTAGTCCCATAGATTTCATTAACTTTCTCACAAGAAGAGCGACCGTACAAGATCTAAAACCAGAGTTAGTTTAGGTGAAGCCTACAGCAGATGGACACAAATGAAAAACGTTCACGGGATCAAAGCGTACGTGGAAATGGCAAAGTTTCTCATGGAGAAAGGTAAGAAAGCTTGCTAACGGCTAAAGTTAGCTGTCGGTAAAACACCTTTGCAATACTCGTGTATGTGACGTTGTTCCAAGATATGAGAGCATCAACCTCCACACAGAGTAAACGAACGAAAAGGAACAGGTTTAATCCTCCTGATTTGTCCAATATAGCAGGCTCACTGTGACCGCTGCAGTGATTAGTTATTATAAAGACTTTTCTAGCTAGCTTTCTGTAGGACATAGAACTCTGACCATACACCTTAGCCAAATACACATGCTGTAAAATATGTCGGATGTTAATGTAAATTATAAATTATGACTTTTATAGAGAACCTCACCAAGAGGAGTAGATGATATACCCTCTCAGCTACTGAAATAAGATGCAGAGAGGACAGGTACAAAAACTTACTGTTGCCTTTGACCCATATTTTGTTGCAATTATTTTTTGTTTAGTATTTTTACAGTAAAAAATAGTCCTATCCTTGTACAATTTGTAACTGGACATGATGCTGGCTGGTTACGGCAACAAAACTGGCATCCAGACAGTTCAAATTTAAGTTTTGTTATTGCAACTACAACCTCAACAAACTACATGTCGCTTCGGTGCCCATGTTCCATAATCAACTTTTAAGTAATATCATAGGTCCTAAATTGACAAAACACTGAATGCCATTCATCTTAATGCAAAAGAGTATCAAAATCAAATAATACTTTAAGAAGATGTCAGAACTTGATGTTCCATACAATATCCCCTACTTCCTCATGTTTAGATCCATAACACATTTGTTTTGACAACATCAGACTCATTTTGTGTCTGCACTGTACTGTCTAATCCCCATTATTTTATAAAAGTACCCTGGTAAGTCTCAGGCCTGCTTTCCACCAGACGTGTAGGCGGCACATAACAACTACGAAGAGTAATATGCAGCTCAGCGCCTCATTTGGTTGTCAATATATCAGTTTGCACTCCATTTCCACTTATGCTCCTAGGGCATGTAGATCTCAGCAGTTCAGAGTGGACCAGACAGGAAGTCAGACATGGGAGCCAGACGCATCCAACAAATGCATCCAACAAATGCATCCAACAAATGCATCCAACAAATTTCAAAATAAAAGACACATTCAGATTTCTGATTGCTTAACTAAATAAAAGAAACAATACTCACCATTACATGTGACCCCATTTTTGAAGTAAAGTTGGTCTGTAGTTGTGATATGTTGGTTTTCATTTTGCATGATGAGAAGTTAATCTTTGAAATGGAGAATCACCCAGCTTATATGATAATTTTTATAGGGACAACATGAAAAAGGAGAGGGCAGAAATATAGTTTTGGGAGTAAATGGTAAGTTTAGTACACTAAATAACATATAATTATGTATTTTTTTGCATTGGCCTACTATCCATTCAGTTTTGCAATTTCAATTACTCTGTGATTTTGTGATCTCCTGGGACCAGGTGGGTGGAACACATTTGCATGCAGTGCGCATCTAAAATGCTCCTAGTAGGAAGAAACCCTCTTATGCTGAGCTTGTGAGGAAAATGTGTTCATTATGTTGCATGACCGCTTCAGCGTCCGGTGGTAATAGGTGTCAGCAGTGTTTGGTCTGTGTGCTTGTGATTCAACAGATACAAAGACACATTCCAACACAAACAAGATCCTCTAAATTCAAATGATTTGTTCCCCCCCCCCAAAAAAAAAACCCCAAATATGTTCATCCAGAACTGTCTTTACCGAGTTCTTGTGGCAGGTGGTATCTATCTCCGCATGCCCTTTTTTTTTATCTTCATCCGCTGCCCGTTGTATGCCTCACATCAGACACATCCTACTAACAGGTATATTTCTTAATGAAAGCTCTAGCAATGGTAATAAGTAAGACCAAACTCACTCTATTCTAGAACGGACACAGATTATGAGCGTTCTGAAGGTTTTACGGTTAGAGCTGAAGTTTATTATTTTCCTTTTAGTGTAGGACATTTATTACTTTATTTATTATTTTTAGGATACATGTGTGCTACACATGTCACACCTTGCTTCAAAACAGGGTTGACACAGTTTCCATCAGAAAAAAAATATTTCTCCTGGCTCAAATTCCCAAAGTACTCAGCTCTTTCTAAGACTATCTATTTTATCGTATTTCAGCAATTGTCAGATTTGGAGTATGAAATGGATGGATCTTTTACCAAATAAAAGAGTCTCAAACACAAAATATTTTCCATAATATATATAGAAAATACAGAAATGGATTTCTATGTTTTTCTAGATTCATTGAACAATCTGAATCTCACAGTCAGCCTTGGAAAAAAAAAACGGCCTCCACCTGTTAAAAATGGTTCCAAAACTAATCTAAAACATTAGAGCATGTGATGCTCAAAGTATTTTGGAGAAAAACAAACCTTACAACAGAAACTTTAGAGCTCTAGATGGCAGAGATTAATCTCCTCCATGGAAAATTTTCACCTGACAGCCAGGAAACAGATTGCGGCTGGAACGGCCTTACAGGTCCTCTGCAGGACATCTATAACAGCTCCTTTTATTAATGTCTTCTAAAATGCCACAGACTTTCTTGAAGATGTCAGAGCTCCATTTTACACACAGCAAAGGGATTTTTTTTAAACTTTTCTTTTGATTGGCTGTTTACAGAAGAGAAAAATCTATTCCACTGCTCACGGCAAACAGATCTGCAAACACTGCTTTTGTTTTCAAATACATATCAGGACAGAAACAATTACTTGGGTTCTGCCTTTCCTTTACCGACCAAAACAAAGAAAAGTCATGAATATTTATGTTTCCTCATTTCTTGACTTGATTGAGTTGGATGCCTGCCCAGTCATTTAGCTCCAGTCATTTCCAGTCATTTGGTGGAACAAAACATTTGGTTAAAAAAAATCCAATGCAGAAGTGACAATGAGTTATTTAAGTTTTCAAGCAGTTTTACAGTTTTTTATTAAATGAAAGATTCATGAACCCTTAAAAAGCCGAAGTATCTTTTTTAGATTAATTACTACTGTCTTGTTTTTCAATTTGAAACTGATACTGGGTTGTTGTTTTTTCTTAGATACTCAAATAACACACAATCCTCCACAATGTATGAAATAAACAGTCATTTTTTTCCCTTTCCTAGTAATTTAGCCAAATGGCCTAGATGTCTTTCAAATTTCAGTGCAGATTTTTGACACCATGGTTCTGCAACCTTTACAACCCAAAATATATTTTTTTTTACTCTAACTTCAGCTAAATAGTGACAAATGTTCCATCTACAGCAGAGGGTTAGGGTACCTGGAGAAAAGGAATTCTTACTTTAAACTGAATTCTGACAAAAATCCATAGATTTTCAATTAAATTAGAATATTATTTTTCCAGTGTACTTAATAATTTTCCCTGGTTATCAGACCTTTTAAAATAGATAACTTTTAGATAAATAGTTGCTAGGAAGGTTGAAGTACCAACATTCAGTTAATAGTTCTAGGTTTTATAATGAGAAAGAAAATCTAAACTTCAGCAAATAGTGGATAGATACATTTGTTTTCTGTGAAATGTTGATAACTGTGTGAAAAAGGTGATTTTTCCAACTTAGCAACGAAAAATATATTTTAACAAATATTACTGGTAATTTTAGTTTGATTCTGCTTTGGAAATCAGGAACAGCTAAAAGCTGCATCTGGTAGGAGTACTAGGCTTCACCACTGGAATGAAGACGGCATCAGCAGCCACCCACTACCAGTCAAAACTAATTGTATCATAATTGATGCAGATCACTCGCAGTTTGCGCAACAAATAGACCAGACGGCGAAACAATCACTTCAGAGCTAGCTTCAAACCGGGTGTTAACTATACCATTGATTAACAAGGGCACCGAATGGAAGCTGTCTCCGTCCCACGGCTGGTGTGACCCAGGTCATAGACACTAATTTATCCAGTTAGGGTTTTAATTTCAACAGAATTCGTGGATTGGCAGAAATATCTCCAGATATTCTGCAAAGTGTTTAAGATCACATAAGAAGCATTAAAACGGCTCAACTTGACTGCATCACCTGGCTTGAAGGCAGCGCCTCATAGAAGTAAATCCACGATAGACTGCATTTATTACAACAACTGGCTTCTCTCGTAAAATACACTTCAAAACTGGAATCTCTTCATCTCTTCAAGCACTTTGAGTTGCGTTTATTGTACAAACCATGCTTTTTAACTAAAGATTGATTGATTGATTGCTTTTCCTGCTTGTAAGATGGATTTACCAGCAACAAAGAGTTTCTCTTAGGCCCTGTCCATAGAGGAACATTTGATCTGAAACAGGAAAGTTTCATTTAGAAGTTTTAAGGTCTCTGCCCACATGAAAACTGCATTCTACGGGACTCTAAAAAATTTGTGTGAAGCATCTGTCTCATTAGCCCAACCTACAACCCAACCAATAACTCCACACACGTGATACACGTCGTCTTGTTGTGTTTTAGTTTTATAATCTAACATGACATGGAGAAGAAACTCGACTTCACTTCTTAAACAGGACTCCACTCGCACTTTGTTTGCTGTTCTTGTTTTCTTGCTGTGTTTACCGCTAACTTCATGTGCTGCCATTATGACCATGTCCAACAGTCCAGGTTTAGCGCCACTTAGAGGTCTAGGGAATAAAAGCAGTGTTTTTGGTCATTCTCTGTGTTTCGGTCATGTATGGATGCTGGTGTTTTTGAAACCGACCATTCATTTCAGAAAAAAACCTCCCTGTGTTGACGGGCCCTGAGAAATGACTTTTAAATGCCCTTGTTTCTTTGATGCCATTCTACAGAAGTGCAACCACTGCTGACAATGTAATTAGAACAGCTGCTTAAGGCTTTGATCTCTCTTGTTCACATCCACATGCAGGTTCACAGAGGTTCCACATGCAACGGCCAACACACATCTAACTAACTAAAAATGTAGAACAATCCAACCTTTTCATTTTGAATTCATTTTTTTGACGCCACAATTATTGTTAACCCTTAGGTACGTTTTTGTAAATGTTTTTGCCTTAAAGACAGAATTCCTCCCCTATAATATTTCATAAACTTGGAGCATAAAGATGATCTAAGAGCATTTTTTATGCCTGATGACTGATTTGAAGGTGGAAGAAGGGCCAGATGTTCTGGGTCATTCAGTGACTCATGTTCATCTTAATGCCATTATACATAAAGTATTTATTTTAAAAAGTGAATTAAAATAATTTTCTGATGTCACAAACTCAACCAGCTTTTATAGCGCCTTTGTAAAAAGATAATCCCACAGCATGTGTCCAGCATTGGTTGTTAATTTTCCATAAGTGTATTTGAGAGTAGTTTTCAACCTGGACCTTATTTTGAGCTATTTTTATGTGTTTTTTTTTTTCATTTGGAGCCATTCAGCAGTATTTATACATCCAGTCTTGATCAGCTGTATTCACAGAACAGGAGTGCTCTGGGCAGGACAAATGCCGCTTGTAATAAGGTTTAATCTGCCCCAAACGTCTTAATTTTACCATATTTATATTCTCCTTGGACTTAAGAATGCCTCTGCTGACTTACCAATACTTCCTGGTTGTATTTCGGGCTGATATGGGGGCTTCAGAATAAAACAATAATAAAAACCTGATGCCACGGCAGATTCGTCAGTTTTTCTGTTTCCTTTTTTAGATTGATTCCCTTCAAGCAAACTTTATGAAAGATATTATTACTTCTGTGCTCCTTCTTTTCTAGAACAAAAGTAAACTCTTAGGGCCTGATTTATCAATGCTTTCCGCTTGCTAAAGCCCGCGTCTCTATAGTATCAAGTATTTCAAACAAATTATGCAACAGAAGTCTTAAGTGAAGCATTCACTTAAGACTACTGTTCTTTTTTAATCTGTTGATTTTGTGGAGAACAGTGTGCATCCAGAGTAGAAGAAAGAGGACTATAAATCTATTTTAAAGTCAGTCAGAAACAAAACAAAAATTGGAAAAACTTGTTTAAGGGGCTGCAAACTTTCCGTCAAGTGCTGTAAATTGGAGCTTGTTGCCAAGGCAACAGCTTTGCTTCACTGTGTGAGAACGATCAAATTTGTCAGATCTGAAAACGCAACAGGAAGGATTCGACTACGAGTTACAGCAATTAGATAGCAATTTGCTGAACTACTGTGCTTTATTCTGACATCCATTGTTTTATTTTTTTCTATCTCCAAATAGTTTATATCTCTGAAAAATGTGAAAAGCTGGGAGGATATTTATATATCTATATCTCGTCTGTTTTGTTTCTTGAGTTATACTGCATTTATACTCTGACAAACTGAAAAAAAAAACATTTTGATTTTCCTGTTTCTGCTACTGAAAGTCTTTGGAACAATAGAGAACAGATAAATGCCAATTTAATTTTATTCATACAGAACAAAATCACAACTAATCTAATCTCGATAAATGTTGTTTGCTTTGATTTAACATGTAAGGAACTTCAATTAAAGATTTTTTTCATAAAACTGGCTAAAATACTAACTTTATGCTTCTGCAGAGTAAAACAGCTGTTGAGCAAATTGTTTCACTGCTTTTATCAAAACACAGTAAAATATTTTAGATGTGATGGCCAGGAGGTTGTTTCTTAGTGCTATGAACATTTATGATATCCAATTCAGTTCATCTATATATTTATACTGTGAAAATTTATAACATGTCATTTCAAAGCAAATTACAAAACAGTAACTCACTGTAATCATAGATCTATTCCAACTGATCCGAGTTATCAAACAATACAACAAGCTTGTTTGTAAAAAATATGTTTAAAAGTTTTCTATCCAAGAAAACACAGCAAATTGGATTTAGTGCATTCATTGCTGCTGGGTGAAAGTGCTTTGATAGTAGACAGTCGGCTGCGCTGTATTGTGGACTCACACCAAACCCTCATACTGAGCAAGCATGTAGTGGCAGTGGAGAGGAAAACTTGTCTTTAACTGGAACCAGAACTACACCAGAACCAAACCTGGCAGCAGAAACAAATGGGGAGGTATCACATGTTATCAGGCTGCCCTACTTTTTCAAAGTACATTTCAGTTTCAGTGTAAACTGTGGCTCTCAGTAAGAAACACACACACACAAATATATATATATATATATATATATATATATATATATATAATATATATATATATATATATATATATATATATATATATATATAGGGGCTGGAAACCCCAAAGTCAAAGTGGGAAACCTCCAAAGGTGGTGGAGAATGACCGAGCAAAGATCCTGTGGGACTTCCAGATCCAGACAGACAGGATGGTAATGGCAATCCATCCGGACATTGTGGTGGTTGATAAAGAGCAGAGGAAAGCCGTTGTGGTGGATGTGGCAATATCAAATGATGGCAACATAAAGAAGAAGGAACATGAGAAACTTTAGAAATACCAAGGGCTCAGAGAGGAGCTAGAGAAGGCTTGGAAGGTGAAGGTGACAGTAGTACACAAGGTAATCAGAGCATTCGGGGCAGTGACCCCAAACTGGAGGATTGGCTCCAGCAGATCCCTGGAAGAACAAACAGACATCTCAGTCCATAAAAGTGCAGAACTTGGAACAGCAAATATACTGTGCAGGTCCCTCAACCTCCCAGGCCTCTGGTAAAGTACCCGAGATTGGAAACCGCCCACGGTGGATGAGAGGGGATTTTTTTACACAGGCGACTGTCTATTTTCACTACATGTTGGTCCGGAAGGAGTGAATGCTGCAAGGCAATGAATACAGGCAATCTGTTGGGTTTCCTTGCAGAGAAAACTTTTAAATTGATTGGAATGTATATATGATTGAAATTAAAAGATTTGTAAAGTACCTTGAGATAAGTAATTTGTCTAACAATCTAATTTAACGTTGAAGGTGTTTCAATGTTTAACTGAAGTATTTTTGTTGAATTTAAAACTGAATTTAACTGCTAGATTCTCAGATTTTATTATCTCAGTTCCAAGTCCTACAAAGCTGCAGTTCTTTTCTGCGGAAGCGAAGTGAATAGCAACTCCACAGCAGAAGTGTTTTAGCTTTAGTGCTACTCTTAATGAGGCTCAGATGAGGCTTGTTTGAAAAGAGGGGAAAAATCTCCTGATAAAAACGTTGTTTAAACACACATCAGATAACTATGCCTGGTTATTAATATGTATAAGCTATTAATAGTTATAAGTTATTAATATTTATAATATTTATTCAAGGCTGTTGGATTTATCAGTAAATAACACCCAATTTTAAACATAAGTCAGTCTCCAATTAATGTTATTATTAGTCAAATATGATTGTAAATATTCACTGATAAAATCCTGCACTAGTTTGAGTACATCACAGTTGAATTTATTGTACACCACCAAAAGTACATGACAATAGTTGATTCTTTGTCTTTATTGAAAGGGTTCTGACTGCAGCTACTGAATCCATGACTGGCATTTTTTGGGCCCTTACTTTTGGGAAGAATTAACTCTTGTGTCAAAAAGAATGAACATGTTGTTTCAATTGAAACAAAATAAAAAACTTCAGGCTAGCAGGTTTGCTTATGAAAAACATACCTATACGTATTGTTTCCATATTATAAATAGACAAATGCCACTTGCTGAGCTGCTCTGAAAACAAATGGCTCATTACTGTATCTCACAAGATTGGTTCATAATATACATAAAGTGATCTGTAGAAGTGGACTCTTTATTGTTTGTTTACTACAAAATGATAATCTAAAAGGGGCAACTATCTGTCTGTAGAATGTAAATACATTAATTGGTGGACCGGGATGGCCAATCATGTATCGGGTCTGGCAAAAAAGGATTACAACGCAAAATATAAATTAAGCTGCAACCATGTAATGTATTGACCAAAGAAAACCAACAGAGGGTGCTATAGGCTATTATTTGGGACTTTTGGAGGGCAGTAAAGAAGAGAAGTTGATATTGTTGTATGCCAAAATGGACATCATTACTTGGTTTCCTAAAACATCACCAGTCTTATTGAGGCCAAAAAAACTTGAGTGAGATTCTGGTCCATACTCCATACTGTTCAGTGGCAGTTATACAATCATTTTATGTTTGCCAACCAATAATGAACAGAAAGCGGAAGAAGGGCTAATATAAGTATACTGACAGTTGATGTGATGAAAACGTTGTGAGAAATACACACGAGGACGGGAAGTATCAAGGTTTTGAGCGCCAGGTTATGTTGGATTGTGGACATAAGACTTGTGCTATTTTACAGGAGGACATTAACTGGACAAATGTGGATGTGAAAAATGATATACTGTATGTGGCTTTGAAGGCAAGGCAAGGCAATTTTATTTATATAGCACACTTTCAACACAAGGCAATTCAAGGTGCTTAACAGGATTAAAAAAACGTGAAAATTAAAACATAGAATCACTAAAAGAAATGATAAAATATAACATTTAGTGATTAGAGCGTAAGACATATTTATTTAAAATTATGAAAATTAAAAACAGAAATCATTTAGCGATTGACATAAGCAATAACAGTAATTAAAAAGAATGAATGCAAAAGTATAATTTTGTATATCATTTTCGTATCGTTTACTCATAAGCAAGTCTACATAGATACGTTTTTATTTTGGATTTAAAATAGTTCAGTGTCTCTGCAGTTTTGCAGTCATCTGGGAGTTTATTACAGATGTGAGGTGCATACAAACTGAAAGCTGCTTCTCCATGTTTGGTTCTGATTCTAGGGATATTTAGTAAACTAGAGCTCAAGGACCTGAGTGATCTGGATAGTTTGTACTGCGATAACAGATCTTTAATGTCCTCTGGTGCTAAACCATTCAATGATTAATAAACTAGTAGGAGTATTTAGAAGTCTATTCTCCAAGCTACAGGGAGCCAGTGGAAGGACTTTAGAACTGGGGTGATGTGTTCTACTTTCCTGGTTCTAGTGAGAACACGAGCAGCAGCGTTCTGGATCAGCTGCAGCTGTCTGATTGATTTTTTTAGGCAGACCTGTGAAGATACTGTTACAGGAATCAAGGCGGCTAAAGATCAATGCATGGATGAGCTTTTCTAGGTCTCCTTGTGTCACCCTAGAATTGTTCCTCAGGTGATAGAAAGCTGACTTTGTTATTGCCTTTATGTAACTTTGCAGGTTCAGGTCTGAGTCCATTATTACACCTAGATCTGGCGTGGATGGTAGTTTCTAGTTGGACCAACTGAAGTTGTGTACTGATATTTAATCAATCTTTTTTGGGTCCACAGATAAGTACTTGAGTTTTGTTATTGTTCAGTTGGAGGAAATTATGGGACATCCAGCTGTTAATTTGCTCAATGAACGGTAAGTTGCACGTTACTTTGATTTTTGAGTGGCTTGACAAAAGCTTTTAAATTAGATCAAACTTTATTTGTATGTCATTTTCATACAAAATAGCATTTCAAAGTTTAAAAAATTAAAATTGCCTCACAACCGCCCCCAATCCAGACTAAAAACATGATCACAGCTGTACCCGCCCCTCCTCCCAACCCATCTCCCATACACACACACACACACACACACACACACCTAAAAGCAACAGTAAACAAAACCAACATTAGGTACAGATGAGCCAGGTAAGGAAACACCATCATGGGAGCCGTCTGCATCGGCACCAGGTAGATCAACAGCAGCAGCCGAGGCACTGACTCAGGGCTACCGACGGAGGTAATGCTGGTACCCCCACCTCCACCTAAGCACCACTGGGAGAGCAGCCACAGCCGACCACCACTCCCAAGGCAGAGGGCTCCCTCAGAGGAAACACTGGAAGGATGATTACAATAAGAAGTTAATCTATTAAAATAAATAGTAGATAATGATATTAAGTCATAAAATACTTTACGACTGATAACATTTAGAATTATTTAGTGTAAAACATTGATGAAATGTAATCAAATAAAACATGCAGACCAATTAAATAGATATTAATAAATAATAGTCACTTTAAAAGCTTGACTAAAAATGTAATCAAGTACAACATGCATGGCAATTAAACAGATATTAAAAAATGATAATCAGTTAAAAGCTGGTCTAAAAACAAAAGTCTTGATCCCGCTCTTAAAAACATGAATGTTCTCTTCAGCCCTAGGGTCCTCCCGCAGCCTATTCCAAAGGTGAGGGCCATGATAATAGAAAGACGCCTTACCATGACTGCGTTTCCTGATTTTAGGGATGACAAGTAGAGGCAAATATGTTTGCAGTTTTTTATTTATGATTATAGTTTGATCAAAGCACACAATCCTTTAGTTTGAGAGGTAAAACTTTTCATGTCAGTGACAGCATTCATTGCTTCTACCAAGGAGATTATCTTTTTACCTGGGTTTGTTTGTCTGTCTGTCAGCAACATCAATCAAAAATCTACTGGTGAAATTTTAATGAGATTTTAAGGATATGTCAGCGATGGGACCAGGAACAAGTGATTAGAGCTTGGGTTTGATCACCATTACTAAAAAAGTGATTCTCTCAAATAATATGCTAGATTAAATCTAGCTGCTAAAGATAGGTTTTCATGATCAAGAAATCTAAAAAATGTACAATAAAGTCACAACGTGGGGGAGGGGGTTTGACAGGGGAGTCCTCTCATGTTTCATGGAGAACTTTGCCTGAGTTTCATACTTCAGTACTTCTTCCAGTGGCTAGGAATAAAGGACTGCCACTCAGTATATGCTCCCAATACTTTCCAACCTACTCTTGTTGGACTCTCAGGGTTAAAGAAGCATCCATAAAAGAAAAGGAAAACAAGATTTAATGCTCAAGATATAAAAAAATACTTTGCATGCACTAGTGGTTCCCAGCAGACAGCTGCACAGGTCGTTTCAGCCTTCAAATGTTTTACTGCAGTCCATTCACACCTCCAGCTGTCACACCTCTGAGTAGGGCCAAGTTTTTCCCTAGGGGGTAAGAAATGGTACAAGAGGGAGGTGATGGAGCGTTTTTGGGAAGCAGGGGGGTGTAATCCTAGCAGGGGAACGTAGATCTGTCATCAGGGCTCCAAGAAAACTGTTCTCACTCAGCAGGAATCCTACTGCAGTGTGATGATGGTGGACAAGAAGAGTCTCAATATAGTTTTGAAAGTTTTCTCTAAACTTTTATATGAAATGACGTCTAACAGACTGAAGACATGAATGGAAGAGGTGAAGGCTCTGACTCAGTGGTGGTGATTTTAACAAAGCAATGTGTGGTGTGGAAATATCCCTGAATGTCTCTTTGCTGAAAATATAACCATCAGTCAAAACTGATACATATGAAGATTCCATGAATATTAGAACCTATTTTTGTGTCAGTGTTCAGTTTACATGTTGATTTACATTCTGCTCCTGCTAGTAATGATAATTAAATTTGTTCACTCCCTTTCAAGATACCTCATTTTTCTGGTGTTGTTTTGATCACTGGGCACATCAGCTATATACATATATATATATATATATATATATATATATATATATATATATATATATATATATATATAGCGCTGGCTACCTTTACATGCACCCAATAACCCTTTCAAAACCAAGATATTAGCAATAATCCGGTCGCACACAACCATGTTAACACAAGCAAAAACCCGAATATGCTCATATTTTGGTTTTTGGGATACCCCTTTTCTAACCTGAATATTTGGACATGAAAACGTGTATTGACATATCTCCCTACTGATCTGTGTTCTGCGCAGGTTTTATTCTCAAGGAACCTTGGTCTTTTGTGTAGAGGAACTTCCTGTATACGCTTAGGAAAACCTGCATGCAGTATACAGAGGTAAAGAAGTGGAGGTAAACATGGCGAGATGCGGCACAGCACCACACTTTTGGAGCGAGGAGGAAACCAGTTTCTTTCTCAGTGTGGTGAAAACCATGAATATAATGGGCCTGATTTATCCACTACAGTGAAAATTAATCCACGAGGAGTGCGTCTTCTACAGGGGGAGACGTGGTGAGAGCGCAGTGAGTTATGATGTGTCTTTGGGGGAAAAACAGGTAAATATTTGTATAACTGTCAGGTTTGTGGCCATCAGAGTGTTAATTACTTATAGGTTATGTTGTGTGTAAGACATTTCTCGTTTGTCAATAATGAACTTATGGTCATGCAAAATTAAGGCATGCCTTTCAGAAGTGCTAAAAATAGATGTTGAAATACCTGGCACAAATATTTTTATGCTTAGTAAATCACAATGCGCCTGGAATGCCTTCTTATTTGCCTATTCTCCTCCCAATATTTTGCGTCTTTTTACAGAAACGCCCAGATTGCATATTCAGATGTGAGATTAGGGAAACGCTTAAATGAGCGTGTGTCGTGCTAAAGGTTTAACAGGAACAAACTGTTAATAAATAAAGGCCCAATGTCTTTTGTCAATGGCAGAAAGTAGAGAAATAGTGAGATTTACAAGAAGGTGACCGTTTACATCGGGATATGCCAATTGATTACAAATTCCATGTATTCAGGAGTAACTTTCTTAGCTTACGCATTTAAACGGGTTATTCCGAATGTTTCAAAAACTGGAATAGTGACCTTAACCTGACCGTAACCCGAATAGTGGCTGCATCTAAACGTAGCCATTGTGAATAGCTCCAAGATATTTCCCGGTGGGAGAGGATAAAATAGTTCATATAGCTGGCTGCGTAGTTGGTAGCACTGTTGCAAGAAGGTCCTGGGTTCGAATCCCGGCCTATGGTCTTTCTGCATTTCTGCATGTGTGAACATGCAGTTTGCATGTTCACACGTGGGTCCCCTCCAACTTCCTCTTACAGTCCAAAATACATGACTGTTAGCTAAATTGATTCTCTCTAAATTGCCCTGAGGTATGACTGTGGGTGTGCATGGTTGTTTTGCCCTGCGATGGACTTGGCACCTTTCCAGGGTGTCACCCTCTCACCTGATTGTTGGAGATAGACACTAGGGTATTGCAACTAGAAGAAAATAAGGGGAATAAAGAAATAACAAGTAAACATCCTAGTCGTCTGCTTCTAAACCTGTAGAATGGCCGAGAGAAGGTCAAAAATAACGATCAAACAAACAATGCAAACAGAGAACCAAACAAGTACAAACCACAAATAAATATATATAAATACAACAATAGCATCAGTAAATGCACATGGTACTGATTATTACAGGATGTAATAGTGGCAACCTTAGCCCAGGAGTGCATCTGTAAACACCTCAATCACAACGTGTGTTTGTTTGTGTGTTCGTGAGCATGCTGGTGTGTATAAGGTTTCTCCATACAGGTGTTCCATAACCGACTTCCAAAGTGTCTCACAGGAGGCACGGGTGGACCAATGCAGGACCGACCACACCCCTTCGAAGGGGAACGGAAGAGAGCCCGGAGGGAACCTTCCAGGAGCTACGATGTAGAAGCCCCAAGGGGGCAGCAACGAGCCCACAGGCCCTGTTAGCAGTCGGCTAGGCACATCCAGCCATAGACATGGCCACCGCCCCCCATCAGAGATCAAATGATGCATTACATTTATGTGTACATAGAATGGGTGTTGCAAAAAAAAAAGACAGATTTGACTGTTCTGTTACATTTGGTTTCCTGTTTGGGAAAATACAGTTTGGAGCAGCAGACCAGGTCTACCATGACAAATGTGTTGGTAGTAAAGCAGGGATCTCAATCTCCAGTCCTCTAAGAGTGTCCCCGGTCCAACACACCTGAATAATTTTATCAACAACACACAGTCCTGATTAGTTCTGAAGACCTTTTCACTGAGCAGAGGCAGATCCTAAAGTTACCAGACTCTGCCCCTCCAGGACTACAGACACCCCTTGTGTTCGCCACTACATGACGGATATAGAAAATATGCTTTAGGCTGTTGTGAAATTAAAAAAGAAAATGCAGCTCCACCCTAATAAATTGTTCAACTGGTAACTAGTAAGTGAATTAAGTTGATCCGAGTTAGTTCATTAAGTTTAATGCATAGTCAAGTTGAATAAGCGCAATAAATTAACTTGGATAAACTTCAGTAAATTTCCTGTTACCAGTTGAAGCCATTTATTAAAGATGGATCTGCATTCTGTTTGCTGCCATCATTACATTACCCACCTCTTCTGTCTACAATCCAAATTTGTCTTCATTTTCTTGAGTGTTCTTCTGTAAAAGCGTAACAAGGGGTTGACATTTTTCATATAGGTGCTGTCTCTTTGTACTTTTATTCTCTGCAGTCAAAGATGGACTCGCTCTGCTAATCATTTGTGATTTGTGCATCTCCATGCAAATGCAGCCTCCATTGTTATCCTACTAACTGTGAAAGATAGTGGGTGATAAATGTCTAAATCAGAGGTAGGGATGTGATTAAAACCAGCTGTACAACACTTAACAGTTGAAGTATTTAACTTCTACACCTTTAATTAGGTTCCATGAACAGTTTGCACCATCTTGTCTTTACACAACGCAGACAGCTTGGCAATTAAATCTTCCTCACAAACAAATGGCTTCCCCTGAAGATGTCATCCCAGACTGCTGGACTAATCCCAGAAAGAGTCAGGATGAATAACGTCCCAGAGTCAGCACTTTAATACAAAGAGACCAAGGAAGTTGACCTGTGTGCTGATGGAGATGATGGACTTTAAATAAAATTGGCAACAGGCTTTACCAGCATCACACAACGTATCTGCTCTGGCTGCAAAACCCCCTGGCATTTAGTGTTGTGGTATGAAACCAAACCGGTCAGTCATTCTCTATTGGTTAGAGGTTTTCTGACAAGCAAACACATATGATTAAAGTGATGTACAATTAGCATCAGGACAAACTACCTTTCCAAATAGTTAATCTATAAAAAGACAAAGTCTGATGATATGCTAAAACATATAAAAGCACATATTGCAAAAAACAAATCCGTGACCTGTTTGGTTTTAACTTTAGATGTCGAACTGAAATCCGTATTTGGCCAGCTTATTTAGACACATTGCCAAATGAAACAAAAAAACAGTAAGACCAATGTAGCATATATGCATATTCATCTCCTCTGACTTTGTAGAGCAGCCTTTCAGTGCATTTGATGATGTGGGACCGTTCACAAACAGATTGGTCCATTTTAAGGCATACTGTACTCGAAGGTCAACCCCGCTCAGTTTCGAGTCTTCTGCAGCCTCCAACAGGTTCTGTTCGAGAATTATCTTGTATTTCAGTTCAGGTCAAAGTAGCACTAAGTCTTACAATTTTAGAGAACTTAACAACATCTGTCTTTTATTATCTTATTATCTCAGGTAACCAGATTATCCGTCCTTTCTGAAGGAAACTATCTGTAGGCCTACAGCATGATGATTGGTGTTGTTAGGTTAAAGAGCACTGATGTGCCACACATTTTGGTCAAATAGATTTGACCTTGTGAGGTTTTGGGAGATTTTAGTGGAATCAGTTTGTATGCGGTGTCTTGTAATTGCCGTGAGGCCAGACACCACACAATATAGAGCCAAAACTTTATGAACTTTTTTATCACAATGTATGTGATCTCTCAAGTTTTGAAAGTCTTATTACAATTTTTTTTATCTCACCATCCTAACAAGGCCTTACATGCTAAAATCATGACGTCAACAAATATTGGTATACAATACAATGATTACATAACACATATGGAAAAAACGTCATGTGTGCAAATATCAATACAAGCACATATATATATATATATATATATATTTATATATATATACTGACAGAGTTCAGCGGGCTAAAAAACGAAATAAAGCGAGAAATACAAGACTTGGTAATAGGTGCTTCTGTTTTCATTCAATATGTTTTGTAGGCTAATTATCCACATCTATGTCTTTAGTTCTAAGCTAAATTAAAAGCTACATAAATTTTTTAAAGATATAAGTTATTTCACACTATCTGCTCTCCTGCAACTTTTTAAAAATGAACTAATACATACTTTGTTCCTTTTTGAAGCAGTTTCCATAACTCTGAAAAATTGTAGCATGTTCATTTGTTTAAAAAAAATATCCAAAGATAATGTCTTTATCTGCTTTGTCTTATTTTAACTATTGATTTATAAAAATTTTAAAAGTAAAAAATAGACTCTGTAAACAGCTTATATTTCTCATTTCTATCCGTGTGTGCGTGGGAAATGGGTTGGATTGGGGTTGGAGTGGCGTGGGTGGGCTGAGGGTTATAGTTGTGATGATGATTTTATTTTTGGTTTGGGAATGGTGGGGTTTGTTGGGTCATTTTAACCTGTAAAGCACTTTGTAAAGCTTTTGTAGTTGGAAAAGCACTTTATAAAGTTTGATTGATTGATTGATTCTCATCTTCGTTGGAGCTTACAGGAAGGCGGTTTAAATGGACTCATGTGGTGATTTGTTTTGTCTTTGCAGTCTTTAAGCTTTATTGCAATATTTGTTTCTGATTTATTAGCTTGAGAAAATAGTGTTCATTATTTACTCCAATTTCTTATTTCTTGCAGCAGTGCAGCACTTATTTTCCCTCACAAACCAACTGGTTTCCCTGCTCTATCCTGGTGATTTGATGCTTTAGTAACCATTTCATCACCTCACAGTACAAACAGCGTAATTTATAGTTGATTGGGGGAAGATTCACATGGATCCAAAGAACAGTTTTTTGGGATTAACTCTATATATTTCCCCTCTCCTTAATTCATCGGACATCAATGAGGAGATAATTGAAGACGAAGACTACATTTTGAGTTCTTAGTTTGTTGAATCTGGATAGTGCTGACATCTGCTTATGCATTGGGGTTATTAGGAGTAATTCTGGCCCCATTAGGAATTCAGATGGCATTTTAATAGAGGTTGATGAAGTGAACAGGAATCCATAGTCATTTAGTGGAAGTGATGAGGGTGTTGGGGGCAAAATACCTGATAAGATACTTCACTAATAGAGGCTTTTTTTTTGCTTCTGTAGCAACATCAGCAGCTAATATCCCTGAGATGTTGTGAAATCAGCTGACTGCAACAAAAGTGGAAGGTTCAAAGCCCTGGTGCTGGTGAGTGATCTGCTGGTAACCAGGAAATCAAATTACTGCACAAAACCGTTTGCTTCCATTCAGAAGTTATGTTACGTCCTTGGGTGGACTGGGACAATAATTCAGCCTGGGAATAGACCCTGTGCATGACAGCAAATGCTAGTTCTGGTTGATTATCTCCTGTCCCCTTCACAGTGATGTCCAAATGGATGAAAATTGATTTTTAGATGCCTTGGGAAGTAACCAAAAATCTTAGTCGAGGATGTTATCGTACTGTCGACATTTTTTCTTCTGCTCCACAATACAAACGTGAAAAGGGATTCAGATTTTACATATCCCACTATGTGCATAATTCTGGAGAGTGAGTACACAATGTGGCTGTACTAACCAGTGTTGGGTCCCTTACACTGATATAGTAATTAGCTATAGTTACAAATGACTTTCTCCAAAAGGTTATTGAGTTAGTAACTCATTTACAACACTGTAAATGTAATTAGTTACTCAGCAAAGTAACTGTGACGTTATTTATATGGTCTACAACGCAGTTATGTTCTATCATATCTATAACAGCAAATATTTTTGTAACTGAACGACTAATAAAAAAACACCATAGACTATTTTAGAACGTTTGGCATTTGACTCAATAAGGTTAAAGCTGTATGCAGAAAAATAAATAATATACAAAAATGTAAACACTGGAACTACATAATCTCTCAGTTTTTATTAAAGTGCAAAACTAAGACAGACAAATGTGGGTAGAAAGAACCAAAGGAAAATGTGACCATTAAGTTGTGCAAATCTCTGTATCTGTAATATTGTACAGTAAACAGATCAATATCAAATTGTTTTTTGTAAGAAATTTTAAGATTGATTTGGTATCACCTGTTCATATGAACTGGAAGCTATTGAAGAAAAAGCACAAAACAGTAACATATTACATATCTTAATTTTTTTAATACATTGGTGTGTCATGCTCTCCAAGTGTCGAGTAACAATTTCAATATATTTTGGGTTTACTTGGTTTTCTGGGATTTATGGAGATTTATCAAAAACCAAACCCTAATCAAAACCACCGCCTTCAGAAGAGAGCCTTCAGAAGTGATGTATCCGCTCTGTCAGCGCAGTTGTTGGTGGAGGGAGTCTCTGAAAGAAGTGCAGGGGACATGTACTAGGCGTACCCTGCATCTTTTAGGCCAGTGTTCAGCAGGGCGGATACCCTAATGAGCGACAGGACAAATTGTTCATTTAAAAATCAAGCACAACCTGACCCTGGCAATCACTGAGCGGGCCAGTCCACCACTGATTATGCCTGTGTACAAGTCAAGTAACAGAGGAAATGGAGCTGAAAGCTAGTTCGGTCATTTATTCATACTTAAGAAGTAGGTAGCTGATCCTGAGGCCAGAGGAAAAGAGCATGACAAAACCCACTGGAGCAATCCTCAGGGAGTGAAAATCCACACTGAACTTCACAGTAATTTTACTGGTTGCGGGAACGAAGTGAATAGGATGAAAACCAGTTTATTGGAGCTTCTATGGGCGGATTTTATTCATGCAGCTTTTTCATCTGCGAGACCTTTTTAGTAATTAATTCATCTGCTGTTAAGCCCCAGTGGGACATGTTGTCGACCTTTAAACTGATATTTCATAGTTTCCAGATTGCAGCCGTGTTTGAGGGCCTCCAACCCTGTTGCTTGGTGTCGGTTTCAGTCACCGTAAATAACCAACAGAGAAAATTAAACTGGTGTTCGCCCTCAGTCACACTATTGTTGCTGTGGCGCTGAATAGCCAGCTGCAGAATTTCCCTGCAGGTCTCCTGGTATTTCTGGGGAACAAAAGCACCTCCTGATGAGATGTAATTTCATTTCTGTTCACAGTGAAGGGGTCTGATGCTACCTGATGAGTCCTGTATAATTCAGTCATTGACGTCTTCAAAAGTTTAATAAACTGTTTAACAGAGCCAAAAAGCAAGAGAAAAATGTCTCCATTTGGCAACCAAATTGGAACTCTCAGCCTCAATGAGGCAAAAGGCACCAAGGACAAGCAGCAATTTCCCAGAGAGCGAAGGAAGAGACCAGGTTGTCTTTTTAGATGCAATTTCCAGATGCCTCATTAGAGCTGGGTGTCTTTCATCGTTATTTTTCATGTAATTCTGCTACACATGGCATCTGTACTCCTCTCATGGTGTTTATTCATGCAAATCATTTTCATCAAAAAGCAAATCAACAACTTTGGAAGAAAATATTTCAAAAGCATAAATCAGTAGATGAACAAACTACATTGGCCAGATCTGAGTTTGGGACACAAAATGGAAACACTGTCTGTCTTTTCGTCTTTAATGCCGTATTCACATTCCTGCTTTCCATTTTTACACATCTGCATATTTTTATACCTTTTTTTTTATTAAAGAGTTAAAAAATCAGTATCAATCAGATTTAATTCTGCTCCAAAGATAGAGGCAGCAGATTTCCAGGCTAGGGTTAGTATCCTTTAATAAAATGAGCAGAGAGAAGGGGGTAAGAAATGCAAAAAAAAAAAAAAGCTCTCAAGGCTGGAAATCAAACTCTGAACATGGAGGTCTGGTAGCTACAGAGGCAAGGAAAGGCAATTTATATAGAACACTTTCAACACAAGGCAATTCAAGGCGCTTTACATGATTCAGCGGTAAAAAAAACAAATACATGACAAAAATATGAAAATTAAAACAAGTCATCACTAAAAAAAATGCATTTAGTAATTGAAGCATAGAATAAAATGTATGTGAGAGAATGAAATCATGAGAATGAATTAATAAAATAAAAGGAGCAAAGTGCAAGGAGCAAGTTAGGTAAGGTACAAGAAACAAATTTATGCAAAAGAATGTACATTAAAAACATAAAACACAATCAGATAAAAACTGTTTTCAAACGCTCAATTCCCTGAGGAGCTATTTGCAGCAACATGATGAGCACATCTGTCTCTCTTTCATCGCTTGGAACTAGCGAAGAGGTAAAAATGTATTTATGGAGAAACTTTTTGCATTTTGAGGGGAAATCGATGTTTTAATAGCGGGCGTGTTCCGTGCTCTTTGTCCGTCCGGGCTCTTGTAGAAGTAAAGACGTCATCTAATACGGCTTTCCCCATAAAAGAGGACCCGCTCCTATGTATTTTAAAGCAGATTTTTAAAGTCATATTTTACAATATCGCCAATATTTTGCAATTAATGTGCTTCACGTAATTATTATTACATTATATTTTAATGGCTATTTTCAAAGATGTACTGTAAAAACTACACACTGTCTCTTTAACAGAATCTCAATCGAATTTGGAGTATTTACTCTCCACTGTCGCTACATGCTTGCTCAGTATGAGGGTTTGCTGATGTTGGAGTCTGCATGCACAGGGAACAACTGCCAGTCAAAACAATCTGCTAGGATTTCTTAAATGGAAAACTTTTAAACTGATTTTAATGTTTTCAGAATTGTATTGAAATGACTTTTAAAGTGGCAGTAGATGATAATTTGCATTCCCTTAATAAATGAAAGTAATATTTGAAGCCTGGTTTTTGTATTTAATCAGATGAATACAAAAGGTGCTTTAAATATGAATAATTGCGGATGTTTCTAAAATGAATAATTACTTTAACAGATGCTGGGTTAAGAATAAAGATGATGCAACATTTTACTGTCCCGAAAGTATGAAACAAGAGGAGCAGTGGTAAAAGTCTCAGGTGAGTTTTTATGGCGTCTGAATAGGTGGGGATAACCTTGCTTTAGGGTTTTTCTCCAAGCAGTGAAGTAGGTCCTATCCAAACACTCGGCTGCCTTGGCTTTTATGTGCTTCTTATTTTCAGCTCTAACATCAAGAGTTACTGAAAGCAAAGACACTTTTTAAAGATTGTATTTCTAATGATTTGGTCGAGTGGCATTAAACTCTATGAGAAAGTAGAGCTTATGTCGTTTTCTAGGTGTTGAAGGTACAGTTGGAGCCGTGGTCAACAACTGAATCTTTCCGGAGAATGAAAGGATTTCAGATAAAACTGCTGCACCTGGATCCAGCAGCCAGGTGGAAGGACCCCCGAAGCACTGCAGCAAGCTGAAAGGTCTGCACAGAAAATGACTTCAGACAGTCTCCATATGGGGCGTTACAGACGGTAAAATTGAAAATGAAAGCACAGATGCTGTCGCGATACATCTGGGGGATCAGAATTCAACAAGGAGTCTTGAAGTGTCAGGATGTGGCAACACGTCTGCCACGGCTTTTTGCTGAGGAGAGACACCTTGTGACAGCATCGTCCTCATCTTTATGCCGACTGAATACATCACATTTCAGATGTCACTCAAACATAAAGACATGGCTGTTATCCAGCTGGCGTGCTGCGGGAGTGTGAAGTGTGTGTTAATCAGGGTGAACAGTGTGATAATCTTCTTTATGAAGTACTTTATGATTAAAAACTTTAATAAGTTTCAATCCATTTAGGCCTCTTAAAAGCAATCAACATCAGTAAATGCTTCAGAATCCCTTGCACTTATCTTTTAATGGGTTATTTTAATGGCTTGTGCTAATCCAAATATCTATATTATTATCAAGATGCTGCTATCATGTGGATGTTAGACTCTGATACATCTGCCTTATCTGTGTCTGCAGCCACACTGAAGCCTCTGATTGGCCCCCATGACCTTCAGTAACTTCACACGAGCTCCCTCTGAGAGCTTTTACAAAGATATTTCAAACGACGTTTGGCTTTCATAACAGATTTTCACATGTTGTTGATTTTATTTCATTTTTTATGGCCAGGTGTTAGTTTGCCCTGTTTGTTTGGCAAAACCTTCTAAAGGTGTCCAACAGTGCAGGGTCTTTAACATGTTCTGGATCCTAACTTCTCCAACATTCCTGAAACAAGTCTGAGCTGCGAGCAGGCCAGTCTAGCCGGCATGTCCTGCTCTTTCCCACCCATGCCTTTGGAATATGTTTGAAAAGCAGTTACCCATCATCCTGATTAAACACATGGATGTCCCTAAAAAAGTAATTGCCCTGAAGGTACCAACCCTAAACCCAAACCACACTACCCGTGCCATTACAGAACCTGGCAGCAGGACTGGATTCTGACAAGACTCTGGAAGCTTCTTTCCCTCTTTGCTCCATTTTCCCCAACAAACATGTGGGATACTGATTTGTCTGACCACAGTTCTCTTTCCTACGGTGTCATGGTCCATTCCAGATGTTCAGAGAAGTGGGCGCCCCCTCTGGCTAGCCCAACATCAGGCTGTTGCATTCAGCTCTTGATGAATGACTGTTCTTAATGCAGTTCCTGCTTTAAGATTGTGGTTGTCCAGGTTATAGTCACTCCCTGAAAATGTATCCAGAGTACTTAAATAGTAAAAGTATATTATGCAGAGTAGAGAGCTGGACAATTCCTTCCAGCTTTCCGGAGAGATTTAAATACAACCCACAATCAGAAAAAAAAAATTTGTGACAGTAAGTTAAATAACAGTCAAACTGAAAATTATGCCTTGAATTATCTAGCTGTATTACATTAGTAAGTAAGTAAGTAAAACTTTATTTATATAGCACCTTTCACAGATAAAAATAACAAAGTCCTTTACAGATTACAAAAAATACAGCATATATCAAAAGAAATGCAAAACAGGATAGCAGCACAAGGCACATTTACATAAAAGCTTGGCTAAATAAAAGTGTCTTCAGCTGCTTTTAAAATAATCAGCAGAGTCAGCCACACAAAGAAACAGGGGCAGAGTGTTCCACAGTCTGGGTGCTACAGCCTGAAATGACAGGTCACCTCTATTTTTAAATCTGGTGTTAGGGCCTTCAGGAGGTTTTGGCCCGAAGACCATAGAGCTCCGCCAGAAGAGTGAGGGATTAAAAGGTCTGATAAATATTATGGGGCTTGTTCATTAAGAGCTCTAAACGTCAAAACTAAAATTTTAAAATAATTTCTAACCTTGACCGGTAGCCAATGTAAGGAAGATAAAACCGGTGTGATGTGAGCCCTTCTGTTCGTTCCTGTTAAAAGCCTTGCTGCAGCATTCTAGACCAACTGGAGACGACTGACAGCTGATTTGTTAAAATGAGTAAAATGAGAGTTACAGTAATCCAGACTAGAGGAAATAAAAGCTTGGATAATCATCTCCAGGTGCGATTTTGAAGTTATTGCTCTCAGTTTGGAGATGTTGCTCAAATGATGAAAGCAATTCTTTACTAAAAGTTTTGAATGGCAGCCCAAAGACATCGACTGGTCAAAAAGAACACCAAGGTTTCTGAGACTGCTCTGGACTGAGGAGCTCAGGAAACTGAGGTGTTGCTTGATTAAAAGTACTTTTTGTTCCAGAGCCATGATCAGCGTTTCAGTCTTGCTGGAGTTCAACTGAAGACAGTTATTGGCTAGCCAGACCTTAATACACTCAATGCAATCAACCAGGTCAGCTAACTTGTAGAATTGAATATCATCTGCGTATAGATGGTAGGACACATTTTTGAAGCTGCTGATAATCTTCCCGAGAGGGCAGATGTACAAAAGAAACAAGATTGGGCTAAGGACTGAGCCCTGGGGAACACCGCAAAGCCGAGATGTCACTTCAGATCTGATATTGTTTACACAAAAAGAAAAAGTTCTGTTATTCAAATAGGAAGAAAACCACTTCAGAACAGTACCAGAGAGTCCTAACTCATTTTTTAGTCGATGCAACAGAATTTTATGGTCAACTGTGTCCAAAGCTGAAGACAAATCTGATAAAATCAGTACAATTTAAAACAATAAAAGAGCACATTTATTATTTAATGCGTTCTTTTTTTTTTCAAAATAAAAATTCCAATTTTGGTTCTTGAAACACATAAAAAAAAAGGCTGGAACAGAAAAGCATTTACCCTTTTGTAATGTTGATATTTTGCCATTTTGCTCAGGGACTGAAGACACCAGTTGATGAAGTGTTTCAGCTGTAATTTTGTCCCATTCTTCCTGTAAACAAGTCCTAAGGTGGCCAACCGTACTGGTATTCTTTGTTGCTTTTTATGCTTAAAAATGCACCACACATTCTCTATTGGAGACAAGTGGGAACTGCAGGCAGGCTAGTCAAGTACCTGTACCCTCTTCCTCCTTTTGAGATATGGATGGGCGTCCCTGGAGAAGATGTCTTATTGAAAGCAACATATTGTGCTCAAACATCTCTTTGTACCTTTCAGCCTTAATGGTTCCATCACATGGGTCAAGTTACCTTTGCCAAGGCCACTGACACAACCCCATACTATGACGTACCCTGGCTTTAGGACTTGTTGCTGCTAACAGTCTGGATGATCCTTTTCTTCTTTGGTCCGGAGCACATAGCGTCCATTACTGCCAAAAACTTCAAACAATCTGAAATACTGATTCTTCTTACCACAGTACACGTTTCCACTGTGTGATGGTCCATCCCAGATGCCTCTAAGGCCAGAGATAGCTTATCTGGACGCTATTAACATAGGGCATTTCTTTTGGCACAGTATAGTTTCTACTGGCATTTGTGGATCTAACTATGTATTGTGGTACTTGACAAAGGTTCACCAAAGTAGTCCTGAGCCCCTGTGGTGATATCGCTTATAGATGAATGATGATTCTTGATGCAGTGCTGCCTGATGGATTGGAGATCACGGTTGTTCAGCTTATTTTTACCCCCTTGTCCTTTACGCACCAAAATTCTTCCAGATTCCTTGAATATTTTAATTACGTTATGCACTGTTGGAGGAGAAATATAAAAATCCTTTCCTATCTTTCTTTGAAGAAGACTGTTTTTGAAAAAAAAATTTAGAGTAATGTTCTCACATATTTGTTGGCAAATCTTTGCTTCTAAAGGACTAGACCTTTCCTGGATGCCATTGTAATAAATCATAATTACAATCGCCTGTTTGCATCACCTGTTTCAAAACACATCATTATTTAACAAGCTTACATGATTTCTATTCCTAATTTGCTCGTGTTCCCAACCTTTGTTGGAATGTGTTGCAGGTCTGAATGACAGGAAAGGATGAATATATGCAAATTAAATGAAGTTGACCAGACAAAACATGAAATGTGTTGTGTTCATGTTGTCTACAATGAAATACAAGTCAAAGTAAATTTTGAAATCACTATTTTCGTTTTTGATCTGTTTCTGGACTGTTCCATATTGTTCTGATTTGTGGTTTTAGTTTTCATCTGAATTTGCTGTCAAATAAAGTATTCTTCTCAAAAACTCAGTCTCAATGTCAGTGATGAGCGACTGTGGCTCAGGAGTTGGGTGTTTGCCTTGTAATCGGAAGGTTGCCAGTTCAAGCCCCGGCTCTGACGGTCTCAGTCGTTGTGTCCTTGGGCAAGACACTTCACCCGTTGCCTACTGGTGGTGGTCAGAGGGCCCGGTGGCGCCATTGTCCGGCAGCCTCGCCTCTGTCAGTGTGCCCCAGGGCAGCTGTGGCTACAATGTAGCTTGCCATCATCAGTGTGTGAATGTGTGCATGAATGGGTGGATGACTGAATGTAGTGTAAAGCGCTTTGGGGTCTGTAGGGACTGAGTAAAGCGCTATACAAATGCAGGCCATTTACCATTTACCATTTATTACCTTTACTGTGGTTGATTTCCAGTCTTGATTATGTACATCTCTGAACTGCCCAATGAAATTTTGAGTGATCAACTTTTTAGAACTATGATTTATGAAAGTACGAGACATTGAAAACATTTTTGCTAAGCTCCTTCACTGTGACGGGTCTCCTTGGTTGTTTTCAAGAGATTAAAGATCCTTACTTTAACTCACAGATTTTTAAAATGCCGCCGACATTTTCAAAACCGAGATGTTTCATTACAAAAAGAGTAAAAAGTATCAGCCCGAGTACTCAACCTTCCTCATATCTGCTGAATGTTCTACTCTTTCTTGCAGACTAAAGGGACCACAGACATGACTTGAGCTGATAAAGAAAGCACACTTTCTCTCTAAATAACTTTTTTCATCCTTCAACTTTACAGCTCCATAGTGGTCATTTTCCACTGACTCGACTCAAATCTACTCAGTCAAGGTGGTTTTCTAATTGAGTAACAGATCTAGTGGGTGGGGTTGTCACATATTTGGGTGGTCCCAGGGTCTAACATGTAGCACAGCACAATCAAGGCAACAATACGTTTATGTACATAGGTACAGACTTAATCATTGTTGTGTTTTTGCAAATACAGGGTTCTGGTGTGGCATTTTCAGCTCAACTGGAACCCAAAGAACCTAAAGAAAGGGCTGGAACAATGCAAGCTGTAGTAGTGGAAAACCTCATAAGCAAGTGGAACTGGGTCAAACTATGCCAAGTATTTGCAAGTGGAAAAGGGTCATAATTGGATTTTTAAGTTTCTGTGTGAAGGGTTACTGGTTCAGGACAAATAAACAGAAAATTTATGGTTTTTCAGTGGATCAGTACTTCATACATTGTCTAAAGGTACGTTTATATTATGGTAATTAGCTGATTTAAAATACTGATCAGATTTTGTTATTAGCAGGCAAGGTTTGGTCTCCGAAACTCTGAAGACTTTCTGACAGAAACTGTGTCCAATGTTCACTGCGGGAGTGTCATTTATAGTATGTTGGTATCTATGTAATCTGTTGCTGTATGAACTTTTTTGGCTGTTGTACTCAGGGTAGCCTTCCTAAAAAACAAAGATCTGTTTGGGGACCAGATACTTTGGATGGAGAGTCTGAAGCTGGTTTTTATTCATGTTCCAGAAATCTCTCTGCGTTCCCCCGTCCATCTCAGCTCTTCCAGAGTCAATCTGAGCACACTCTGCTTTCAGCTGAGTAGAATACTGGAGCAAACAGTCACAGAACCTTTGAGGACACTGCCAAGCTGTCTCCAGCGTTGTTTTTGACAGAATGTTTCCATTGTCATTTATCTCTTTCTACTACCTGACTGACTAAGCGAGTCAACATATTTGGTGCCACATTTCTAAAGATTTTACTGAACAGTCAGATTTTTTTTCTGCTGTTCAGTGTAAAGCATACCAAACGTTCTGGCTTCTGAATTAAAGACAAAACGCTTTGAAGACGGCACACTGATGGGTCATAATAACGTCCAGTTTGCCAACAGCTCTGACACAGGCTCCATGTTGCATATTTATGATTTCCATATCTGAGCACAAAATCATAAATAATAAAACCTTATTATCAGTGACTGACTTTATGCATTCAGGGATCTCAACAGTTTAGTCTAACTAGGCTTTGCATTTAAGGATTGCTCATGTCGGCTGTTTCCGAATGTTGTGTTACATAATAGATCTACTTTGCATTCTTGATCCTCAATGAAGCTTTTTTTATTACTAATCATCTGAAAAGCATGCTGTGTGTTAGAATTTAACACTTAGCTGACCTTTGAAGGCAACTGGTTGCAGTGACTTATACCAAAGGGCATCAGAATAATGGGGGCTGAACATGCAGGCAACATTATTTTTGTTACAGTCTCTTGTTTTTGTAATTTTTATGATGAACAAACATAAAAAGTCTAAAGCAGACCCGGCGCCAGAGGGCATTACCTGGGGGGGCAGTGGGTTTTTCTGGGGGGGCTCAGTAAACTGTCTTTTAATTAACCCTTTTGCATGTTTATAAATATATCTGGTGGACGTTACATACACATACTTCCGTGTCAAATCTACCGTTTTGTGTCACTAACTTGTTCTACATACCTTACTGGAAAGCTAAGAGTATTCATTGTTTGATTCAAATTATGCATACCAATTAAAGATGCAAACAAAAATTAAGACACGGTAGGCTAACCATTTTTACTGAGTCTCTAAGAAAAATATGTCCAACTCACCGTTCTTAGCTGCACCTGCACATCACCGAGTCATCTCAAACAAAAACAATCCTTATGTCCAGTTAATGGTCTTTAATAAAGTACTTAGTCCATAAGTCTTCCTCTGTATCCTGCCCTGCCGCTTAAAACTTTAGTAAATTCTTCTTTTTGCCGCATTTCTCGTAATTTTTACATCAAAAATACTAGTTAGCATGCTGCTGCATTAGCTGTGTGCTTCTTTTTCTTTATCACTGCGGGTAAAAAATGACTTCATGTATTCTCGCCACCTGCTGGAAAGAAGTATGCACCACCGTTTTTTCTAAACGGAAGATTGGGGGAAAAATCTAGCGTTTTCTTTTCAAAAAGATTATTGAAAAACAGTTTCAACTTTGATATGCTTTTTAAAACATTTTAATCAAAAACACAGCAGCCACACCTGTATTCAAAATGGTTCAAAAACATTTTTAATTTTAATAGGCTTTTTAAAAACATTTTAATCAAAAATTGTAGGACTTTTTAAAATCCGAGCAAATAAATAACTGTTTATGTGGCCTTTGAAATGAAATATCCTGGTTGTTTAACAAAATAGTAATAACGACAAAAATCTTAGAAGCAAATCAACAGTGTTAAACTATAGTAGGACTATATGTAATATATAATATTGTGTTTAAAACAAATTTACTCTAGAAACTCGAGAGCAGCTTTACACAAATGTCTACTGAAAAAACAATGTTTTGGAAAGAATACTAAATATTTTAGCACATCAACACCTTTTTTGCTCAAACCTTAAAGATAAATGAAAACAAGCTCCGTGGAAAACTCTTTATAAAACATAATGGAACTCAAATATGGGATTTGGGAACAGTAATTTATGCTGGTGCTGCTGCTACCCGGTGGCAGAATTACTGTTGCTTCAGGTGCAGAAGCGCTCGTAGCAGAAGTGCTTGTTGAAGCAATTTCTGGCTGCACTTGCCCTCTTGATGTATTATCCCTACTTGTGCTGGGATTGCTTTTCTGTTTGCTAAACCAAGCTCTAATGTCCATTTTAGCAAGCTGCTGTGCCAAACTGCCAAAGGATCTTCTTTTACCGAAACTAAAACTCCTAATTAGTAATCTAGAGCGCCATCTATTGTTCGTTTTGAGCCAATATATTCACATGAAGTGTAATCTTTCCTGGGCGGGCCCGTCCTCCGGCCCGCCCATGACGCCGGGTCTGGTCTAAAGGTTATAAATCCTGCATTAGACTGTAATGTGATATATGTTACTTATGTGAGAAGGCTACAGAAAGGGTTCAGTTTACTCTCAGATTTAACGTGACTGAGTGGGTTATAATTTAAAGACAGCATTAAATACAACCTCGTCCTTATACCATTTTTATGAACAGGAAGGGATCCAGTGGCTCAGTGGGTTGCGTGGCGGCGTCCTGCCCATTGGATGAATAAGGAAGCTGTTGGAGGGCCGCTCTTGGTCTTGCGGCTGGACAGAATTCTGCTTTGACTGGTAGCATGTTCAGAGTTGCGTCTCCTTGTTGGTCAGCAGACAGGGAACCAATTTTTTGTCAGTGACACTGTCTTAGTCATAGGAAACACCAATAGTAGATAGAATATTTACTTTGGATCCAAGATGCAGTTTTTTACTTGGCCTGTGAGGAAAAGGATTGTGGGTGGCTGTTAAACAGGGCGGAGTGTTCTCCTGTTCAGAGCTCAGAGTTCTCCTTCTTGGAAACTGTGCATTAAAATAGTTTAATGCAGTGCATTCAAGATTCAGAGTCTTTACTAATCTGTTTAGTTCACTTTTTTTAGTTCAATTTTCCTCCCACCTAATGTGACCGTTTCTGCTGGCTGCATATTCAATTCAGTTTTCAATTCACTTTTATTTATATAGCACCAATTCATAACAAATGTAATCTCAAGGCACTTTACAACAAAAGTATTTTTAATACAATTATACAAACAATCTAGCCAGTCTCTGTCTGTATTGTTCTGTTTTGTTGTCTCTTGGATGGCTTGAGCCGAAATATAATTCAGTTTTACCACTGGTTACAATGACAAATACAAGTCTGCTCCATTATTTCCATGCCAGGGCCTAACAGCAGCGTTACACCTATCGTCAGATTGTAAAAGATCTCTCAAAACTAAGTGTCAGGTAGTAACCGAGAAAACAATTCGCTGTGGAATGCAACCCCCTTTTAACCATCCAGCAGTTCTGGCTTGGAGTTCAGGGAGAGTGAACCGGGACATTCTGACCCCACCAGCACAGCTTGCGGATTCAGCCTCCCTTCAGTCCTGGCTTGACGTTCAGGGCAGAGTGAATGGAGAGATTCTCAGCGCACCGACTGCATGCATAAAATGAAATAAAAAACTGATTCCGTGGAAAATGACAGTAAATTCCTTTTATCCCCCCCGTACCCAATACTGGAGGAGAAGGTGGGGGGTCACAAAGATCCATTGGGCACTGCAGGAGGCACCTAGCGGAGACTGGGCTCACCATGAACCAGAGAAAAGCGCGACAGGGTTGAGGAACCTGATCTTTTAGGTTAAGAGATGCAACAGGTTTTAGTGATTTTTTACTACAGTTACTTTAGTGTTTGTCTGCAGGAATCTTTTTATGGCTGTTTGCAGAAAAACAAAACTGAAGATATCCTTAACAGTTGAGTTTCCTGGTGGATCGTACTGTGGTTAAACCATTGGTTAAGCTTCACTCGTCTTCCCTGTAAAAGTGTGCATTAAGCATTCCCTACAGATCTAAGTTTGCAGGGACAGGGAGCTCTACTAACTCACACATCCTGTGCATTCCAAACAGACTATGGACACCACTTACTTTAGGACTGCAGAAAGGTCTTAACAGGGCCAATGGGTGAGGACAGAAGTAAATGGGATACAGCCCAAAAAGTGATTAAATATAACCATGTATCATGTTAAGGTCACAGAAACATTCACAGATTTGCGTTTTGCTGAACCAATAAAACTGAAGTTTGTATGAGTTTACTTTTACCCTGCAAAGATGAGAAATGGAAAAACTGATCTACTGCTTTAGGTACTGTTTGCACACATGTTCACAAAGTTCATCTCTGCTGTTTCAAAGTCGGTGAGTGACACAGAATTTAAATCACTACATCTATTGGCTTTCCTGATTTAACTTTTTTTTGCTGTTGAAATCAAATGGTGCAGTTTCTGGAATAGACTATGGCATCCAGAGTTTACCTGATTTTGCACATCAAGCTTCCCCCATCCCCTTTCTTCTAAGACTCCGTCCTCCACCTGACGTGTGAGTCTATCAGTAACCTGCACTGAGGGTTGGAGTATGTGTTCGGGATTCTAAAAGGCCTGCAACACATTGTTTCAGGCTGCCAAGGTGAAAAGGAGAGACAAGGGCCTGAGATTAATTCGAGCCGCAGTATAATGAGGCTGCGCTCCGAGTTCCCTGGTGAATAAAGACAAATGACTTTTGTTTGTGCCAGCTTTGCCATTGTGCACTGATAACTTCAATAAATCCATTTCATGCTAAAGTTTCGTCTGCCGCCGCAGGAAAAGATTGCAAAAAATACGTGGGGGGGAGAAAAAAAACTTTAATTGAGGGAGGCTTTTATCAAGTGACTGAAAATTTTCATACAGTCGTTGAGGTAATCCCAAATGGTTGAGTTGGTGGAGGCAGGGAGCACGGGGGCTAGGGGAGCTGAAATGACAAAGCTATCGTCTCTCTGGAAACCGTTACTTCATCAGGCACAACAACCATCACAGTACTATCACTTCCTGTTGAACTGAGGTTTCTGTGCAGGGCTTTGAGAAGTCTTACCAACCATTAGTGTTCAGGTCAAAGTCATGTGGTCTAGTGATTATGTTGGCAGTGGTGACATGAAGACAGTGATAACTATGCAACTCTAGATTTGTCTTGGGAGTCGGATTTGGAAAATATGTCAAACTTGTGTTCTGTCACTACACAAGTACTCAGCACTGCCCCAAATTTAAATGGGACATATCATGAAAATACATTTTTACCAGTTAGACTAATAAACTGAGCCTGCCTGCATTGTTTCATAACAAGGACTGGACTGGAAGGTATTCAACCCACCTTGAATCTGTCTGTGTGAAGGGACTGAATTGACCACATGCTGCATTCCTTTATATAAACTTGATATACATGTCTAGATGAGATTTGTTGTGAATCTACTGTATATATAAATATAAGAAATAAAAATAAAACTGAGTGTACCTGCTGTTTGTCGTGGTGCTAACTGCTAGCAATAAAGACACTAACACAAACATTTAGCCTTTGAAAAAAAGCGACACAGTTTTCAGAATAAATGGCATCACCCAACCCCAAACTATGAATGAAGACAACATTTGTATCCTGAAGATTAGTTTCCTTGTCATTTAACTTTCCCCCGAAAGCTGGAACTGCTTGATGTTCGCAACCAGATCCATCTTTGGAGTCCCAAACTGTGCTGATGACAACTTTTAAATGTCATGCAGTACATTATATCTGATCCAAAAATGAACTTAGAGGGGAAATGCATCCATTTATTAAATTTGATTTTCTAAAATGGTCCAGAAAGGATTTTGTTTAACAACAGCTGTTCACTCCACATCAAACTCCTTTTATTTCTTGAGCTAAGTTGAAGTTTCTTCGACAGAAATGATTCTGTGCATAAATTTGTTCATTCGTGGAGAATGCAACATCTCTGCCTGATTGCTACACATAATGTTGCATCCTAGATCACAAGGTCCTTTGAAACAAATTTGAGACTTCATTTGAAATTCAATCACCATGTTTAGGGCTTTCAAGCACTCATCTGACTGGCTGTCATCTCTACTCACCTATGACAATCTGTTCCTGCTTCTGCAAACTGATATCACTCATCAGTCTAACCCCCCACACCACTTGGAGAAAAAAAAACTAAACTTATCCATCCATCCGAGCTGTCCATATGTCCAGCTCTGATGAGGGCGGAAGAGTCTCGCCGAAAAATGTCAGCCAAAGGTAATATTCCTCCCTACCAGTCTGTGTTACATATGAACTTAAAACAAGAGGATCACATCATCAGCAAAAAGCAGAGACCCGATCCCGCGGTGACCAAAACGGACCCCTCAACATCTTGGCTGCTCGTAGAAATCTTGTCCATAAATGTTATGAACAAGATTGGTGACAAAGGGCAACCATGGCGGATTCCAACTCTCACTTGAAAAGAGCCCGACTTACTGCCAGGAATGCGAACCAAACTCTGACATACAGGGACCTAAGAGCCCTTATCAAAGGGCCTGGTACCCCATACTCCCGGAGTACCCCCACACAGGACTCCCCGAAGGACACGGTCGAACGCCTTCTCCAAGTCCACATACTAAACTAACCCTTTAGGCTGAAAAAAATATTAAAGTTCCACTGTAAGTTAGGTTCATTTTTCTTTTTTCATATTTGCAATAAAGGAATGAAAAAAAAAACAGGATATCTTGTCTAATTTGAACCAAATTCAAAACTGCAGTGCAGTCTCAGTGAAACAAGACGCAATTATTCAAGGGTTTCATTCTTTGCATTATGTGTGCTCGGGACAAGACACCCCTCACATCCTCCGGCCTTCTCACTAAGGAGGACAACACTGAGATGCTCTTTTTTATCTCCTCTCGTCCACTCGTGCATCCTGACCTGATGTCGCCTTCTTCCTCTGCATACATGGTACACTGCTCGTGCTGGCTGCTACCACAGTTGGCCCGTATCCTGCCTGAGTGTTGATTTTCTTAACTCTCGGATGGGTTGTACTGAAAATTGAATGCCCCATCATGTGGGGACAGTAAAGGCATTCATTCATTAAAATGGCTCCGTATTCTGGTGGCAGAAAGTGGAAGATTCCAATTATTCCAACCACGATGGGAAAAAAAACTTGCTGTAAGGCTTGGCGGCTGCCGATACTTGGGTTCAATTTAAACAGTATGGCACATACTAACGGTCTCCATGTCTGGTCTACAAGAAGTACGCCACTAGGGACCCAAAATCACAAGAAAAGTGAGCTCCAGTTTGCTCACATCTATAAAAACAAGTCTGTTTTTTTTTTCTGGATTCTGCTGTGGATCAAAGCTGAAACTTTCTGGACTTAAGGGTCGGCAGTATGTCTGGAGGAAAATGAATGAAGAAGAGTCTGAAAAGAACATACCAACAGTTAAGCATGGTGGTCACTCAGATGCTGTGGGTCCGCTTGCATCTGTAAAGCATTCTCAGGAAAGCCTTAAAGAAAAAGGTTTTCCAATGGACTCCTTAGACCCTGAAACAAGCCAAAGCATATCTCAAAGTCTAGCCGTAAACCTGACCCAAAGGTTTCAGAAGATGACCTGGAGGATACCTGAATGACCATCGTAGTTGCTTAACTTGTATTGTACATGAATGAAAAAGATGATTGTTGCAGAGAAACCTGAAAATATAGAACATTTTGGCCATTAGGAGTGGAAAACTCCTGAAGCTGGTGCCTAGCTTTCATCATGTCTGCAGGACATAAAGTGCTCTTTGAGGAATCACACATTCCTGTCTGAATAGTTCTGCTGTAGTTGACAGTGTTGAGTTAATTACTAACTAGTTTGTCCCTTCCAAAGATAACCTAAAACCCAAAGAGATATGAATAACTAACTGCAGCTGTAGATGCATGAAGCTGGCAGGTAAGGAGCATTAGCAATATTAATAAAGAAATGCATCAACAGAAGGAAACAGAAAAGCAGCAGAGGAGGGGGATGAAAAGCACAAACATATGAACAAATTTCCAAACAGAAAACAAAGCGAAGGGATCAGACGATGAACAAAGAAACCCCCACGGTGTATCTATATTCAGGTTATGGTAATATACCGGCTAATGAGCAGCAACAATGCAGATATGCAAAAACAACAAAGGAAGAGACAAAACATTGGGAGTAAAGGTGAAAACAAGAAAACAAAAATGAAGTATTACACCAACTTTACAGCTTCACTTCATGCTTTTATTAGCATGTTTTTTCTAAATAAATAATCTTTTGCTGATTTTTCCTGCCATAAATAAAACGGGCAGAAGCCAGTTTAATTTTAATGTCATTAAGGTTTTTTTCATTCCAAAAATGACATTTTGTTGGTTATTTTAGATGGATTAAATAGTGATTCTGCTTTGATGATCTCTGCAGGTTCCAAGATCAAATGTGGGAGACGCTACCTTCTGAGTGTTGTCATTAAGGGACGCCCAAAACTGGCATATTTGGAGTTATCTGTGACGACTTCACCTGAACTTGGATGAAACCTTTTCACAAATGAAAACAGAAACGGCTGAACTATCAAACACTTCAATTCTCTCTATTTTTGGTTTAGTTTCTCAGCCACACATGAATGATGCAGAAAGATCATCCATTTCCTCAAAGCTGCCGGAATCTTTGACTCCGTGGCATCGTGTTTTATCTATAATTAGAGGATGTTGCTTTTCAAGGCTCTCCTTGTGCTGGTTCTGTTTCACTCGGTCCTCTGGGAAGCTGGTTTCACCTCACTGAATGTCATCCTTTCAACGCAGAACCAGAGACCACACAAAAAGATCAGGCTGATGTACAAAAATACATTTATTTGAAACAATTTCAAAATGACAGTTTCCTTACCGTAGAAATATTAAAATAAGGATAGAACAGAACATTACTGATGATGCATGCATCATAGCTTTTTTGTGCACTGAAGAATATTACAATGCTTTCGCTTCTGAAGAAAAAGAAATCACAAATGGAACAAATCACTTCAGATAATATTTGCCACGTCTGGGGATCAGTTGTTCACAGCATAAAGAAGCGTTTAGCTAGACAGGAGACATTTACAGAGATCAAAGTTATGAGATTGATCCACTGCTGACATTCGTAATGTACAACTGGGTTCGTACTCAAAAGTAAGTAGAGCTCAAGATCCCAATAACAGATTCATTTTCATGCCCTCTGAGGCATTAGGAATACCTCACATTCCGCTTAAGCACAAATATGGAGAAAATATTCCAGTTTGCTCGCTTTCTACCTACAATGAAGAAAGAGGAACATACTATGGCAGTTACAGGTTAAACTGTTGAGTGTTTGGAGATTTACCTTGCCTTGCATGGAGTAGAGAAGCTTCTGGTACCTGTGAACAGGTATTTCAGTCCAGGATGATTGGACTATATCCAACAATTCAACAACGTGTCCAATGAAGTATTGAATAAGTAAGGTCTTGGGATTGGGCTGGCTGCTCCATAAAGGAAACCTTGTTGGTCCAGAACCGAGAGACTGGTCACTTCCTGGTGAGTTTGTCTTGTTACAATGGTAAATGGCCTCTAATTGTGTAGTGCTTTATTAAGTCAAAGGAGTTGGGGTATTTGTCTTCACCATAACCTCTTGAAGTATTCTGATTGACTGAAACAGATCCCTAATCTGTGGTGTGTGAGAAATAAGGTCAACATCATGGCCTGTGCCGCTGTGTTTCAGTGCACTGTGTCTAGTTTTGAGCTCTCTGTGAGCCTTGGACACTTAAAGACCAACACGGATTTCTTCAGCCTCATAAAATGCAGCTGGATTTAGCTTCCTTTGGAAGTTGGGACCTCTTTAACACCAGTTTATCGTCTGTAATATGACTTTTAATGGGATTCATGTTGATATTTGGTTTCACATGAGGATTTTTAAATTGTGCAAGTCCTCTCACATGACTGTGGACCTTCTTTGATCACAGTAAAGCTGATCATTAGTTCAGTTGTCATTTTCTGATCACGTTTTTATTAAAATTGAACTGTTTTCCAAACGACAACTGGAATATTGGGTTTGGCTCAGAGAGGAAAGCTCTCTCACCAACAGGTGGAACATTTGCTGCTGGTTACCTAAATAAGGGACCCCACTGACTGGAACCCTTTCAAGTATTATTAATAAAACAATGATCCAACGAGTGATTTTCTGTTTTTTTAGAACACAACAGAGATTTAAATTAGCATTGTAATAAATTAAAACTATATTTCAATATTTTTCATTATATTTCCACCAATTTGAATTAAAAAAATAACTTTAAGAAAATATTTATAAAAAAAAATAAAATAAAAAAAAACACGTCGCTGGCTTAGAAAGGGAAAGATATACACGTGTAGCAGCCCAGGAGGGAGTAGCCACCAGTGCACGGACTCATTGGAAGGTTCCATTTGCTCTTGTATTAAATCTTACTTACTTTTAATTTCACCAGGGGAGTTTAAGATTATGTTGATATTGATAAATAGATTATGAACATAAATGTACCTGGAGTAGATATTTATGTTAAAACAATGTCAACACTCGATGATCCATTTGTAGCTCACCTTTCTTTTCACGAAACTGTGTGAACAACTGCTTGTCCTTATTTGCCTTTCTCTCTTGAATCTGCTTTTTTTCTGTTTTTGAGCCCCTGGTTTTCCTTTAAGGAAAGATTCTTCCCCTGTCTCCCTAGTTCCTTCCACACTGATTCGAGAGAGGTGGTGGGGCCCTGCACAGCATGAAAATGACTTTTTTATATACCAAACCAGTGCCTGACTACATATTAAATTTTGCAACATTTTTTTATTTGTATATAACTGTATTACTTTAGTGCATGTATATGTATGTATAGAAAAATGACAACTGGATAAACATTCAAGTATATTTCTGGGAGGAACAGAATTATCAATAGTTTCTTAAATCAAATCTCTTTTTATGATGCTTGATTCAGCATTTTGTTTCATAAACCATATTCAATAGAATTATAGAATTTCTGTTTAAATACTGACAAACGTTTTTGTATAAAAAATAGATTTCATCTCATATTTTGGATATTTTTGTTGCAGCATCATTTATGAAGTTTTGAGAATCTTTAGAATTTGAACAATTTCCTGTCTTATCATATAAGGTGTTACATGGTATTGCTCCATCAACCATGTCAGATTATATACAGAACAAACAGGATCATAGCGGTCGTCAGACCAGGGCTTCTTCTAGAAGGTAATGTGAGTAATGTGATTTTTAAAGTAAACTCAAAGACTGGCTGAAAGTAAACCAGACATGTAATCAGTAATCTCTGAGCTGCTCCTGATGTATAAAATGCATTTTCTATGTTTGTGATTGGCTTTTTCTGTAACTATCTTCCTGTCTTGTTTTAGAATGCTGACGTGACCTGCCTACGTACTGTGGATGTAATTTATGCTATAATCTGGTTTTCTTATGTTTATTGATATTTCAAAGGATTAGTGTGCATTGTCCCCGTCAAATGTGTGTGTATGTGTGTATATATATATATATATATATATATATATATATATATATATAGAGAGAGAGAGAGAGAGAATTGCTTTTGGTTTATGTAACATCTAGAACATTCCCATCAGTCCTTACACAAGTGGCTGCTGTCTTTTAGCCTGCTACACCCTCATCTGCACTAACTGAACTTCCTGTTTGCTTTTTCTTTGTGTCTTTTCCTCCTAATCTTGTTCTGAATCAAAGCTGCAATCAAAAAAAAAAGGAAAGAAGAAACAATATCCATCTAAACAGAAAAGAGGTGAATGCATCAAAGCTGATAATAATCTGCTCAGTGTGTTCTGTATGCAGAAACAAGCTTAGGCTGTGACAGCCTACCTCTTTGTGACGAGCACTCTCGCTTCTCCTTCAGTTATTGACATGAGCTTGTGAGGAAGCCGTGCTAACTGGCTTAGATATCTAACTTTCTCTCTCATTATAGTTGTGGTGAAGAGCTGGGGGGGAGGCAGGGGGTCGAACAACCCTGCTTTATTTGAAATTATGTTAGCACTTTTCAGCTGCATTAAGTGTTTTGCGCTACTTGTATCATAAAGATACGCTTAAAAATATGGTGCCATTTTTTTCATTTTGGTCAAAGAACCTTGCAGATTAAAGCCAAGGCACAAAAAAAGTACACCCTATTTAGTCAGGAAATACCAAAAAGCTGAAATTAGTGAATACTTAAACCTGTCTCTAAAATACTTCTGTCTATTTTAGTATTTCAAATACCAAATATACTACAATGTACATTAATATGCACAGGGAAAACCAAAAAAGCCCTTCTCCACAGTTTTTCCCCATCACAGGCCATAATACTCCATCAAAATGAATAGAGAAAGAACATTTCTTGCTGTTATAATTGTCATTGTGCACCTGGTAAATTAGTATAACAGAAACTCTCAACAGTCAGGGTCACAACGTTTTTCTGCTCTTATATTTTGGTTGAGAAGTTGAAAAGTTTGGTAAACATGCTTTCCAACAACATATTCACCATTTATTTTAAACCCCTCACCATTATCTCCCAAGGTTGCCTTAAAATACTGTGAACTGCATAACCTCCCACCACAATATGATTCCATAAATTATTATGAATGTAAATCAGAACAATCAGAGGCAAAATGTAATGCAATGATGCCAGGAGCTATTCTTGTTTGCACTTATCTAGTTAAAATCTCTGTTTATCTTGAGTATATTTCTACTGAAAATATAAATATATAATACACGTTCGTCCTCATGTTGATCCTCCTTGTTTAGAGTAAATCTGGCGGCTGCGCTTTAGCAGATCGACCCGCTTCAACAAGGTGGATTTTAGCCGGCAGTAACAGAAGGGGATGAAAGTAGAACAGAACCGACTGGGCTTCGGTGAAGGTTTAGAAAAGAACTATTTACAACACTTGATTATCTACAACACAGAAACCGTGTCCTCAGAAGGAACATGCACAAGTCAAGGACAGCAGCAAAGCAAAATGTTTCTCTGAAAGCAACGTCTGACGTTTTAAACACCTTCGGAAACAAACCGGCGTTGGATCTTACGGCGTCGCCACTGAGACTACGAGCATGTAGAAAGGAAGCATATTTACATGGAACAGAACAAAAAATAATACTATACTTTCCAGTAATATTCCCTGTTTGATTGAAGTATACATTTAGGCAGAAATGATTTTCAAAGCAAACATCTCAGGAAACATACAGAACTCATCCACGAAAGAGATTTCCCTCAGCAAATGAACGAAGCATTCACGTCCGCAGCACACAAAAGTCCTGTAGGTCGTTGCAGAGGTCCCATCGCTGCATTGGATGTTGCCCAACGAGACATCCATGCAAGTCTGTATAAATGAGGCCTTTTAGAAAAACTATTAACATCCGTCGTGTTGATAATTACAAAACAGAAACAGAGAAGAACCCCCGGACGCTGTGATACCTCGCTCTGTACCACACCTCAGCTTCTACACGCTGGTACAGTTTGGAATCTCCCTTGTGCTCTCGCAGGCGTTTCCGACTCCTCCTGAGCAGAAAAATGAAAAAAAACGAAAAATATCAGAGAAAGAACGGACATATTCAGTTCAGTATTATGACTTTGATTTCTACGGAAAAAATGGTTGCTTTGACACCAATATCCCATAATTATTGCTAATCACAAGGCTCTATAGGTGAAAGGACTTTGGGAATAAAAGAAATGGCTCGCATAAAATGTTTAATAATATTTAATTTAAAAGTTCCTCCAATAATAACACATTGGAGATTTTAATAGAAATCTTTTTTATGCTACTTTGCTGATTTCTTGATAACTAATTGAGAGAATTTTGTATAACAGCTGTGTGAAGCTTAAGAGTCATGTTTTGACAACTAAACAGAATTGTTAAGGAACAAAAAAAACCTAGATCAGACCTTTGTTGAGAATGTATTGATTATGACATGAGGAGCCAAAAAAACTGTGGTTACAAGTCTGATGTCCATAATCAAATTATTTAAATTCTTATGAACATCAATGGACTTTAGACTGTTTTTTCTAAAGTGCTTCATTTGAAGTTTTTTTGTGCTCTGAAGGGATAGTTTTAAAGGAATAGCTTTTCAAGAAAGTAGTCCCGGCTAGCTTCTAGGGCCATCAAACTGTGTTTTTTTGCTTCAGGTAATTACATGCGTTTGATGCCGAACTTCAGCAGATGGAGCTTGAACAGGCAGCGAGAGCGAGAGGACAGAGAAATGCTCCAAGCTGAAGTGCAGGGGAGGTGCAGAGGTGCATACCTTTGTAAACATGATATTCAATGTTTTAAATGATTGATTGATTGATTGATTGATTTGATGATCGCCAGACAAAAGCTCAATTGTTCCGTTTTCTGAGCAGACTGTACCTGTATCCCTTTATACTGTTTTAATATAATTTCACATGATGACGTTTGACAATTTAGTGAACACATAGATAACTGATTGTCGATAGTTAACTCAATGCTTTGTTTATCCTGGTTAGCATGTTCCAGTGTAAACACATAAGCTTCAAAATAATGTGGCATTAGTCGGCATCAAATTAGTAGATAGAACTTCCCCCGGGGTACTAGTACAGCAGAACTCTTCAAAATAAGTTTCTTCCTCTTTCCTGTTTGTTTTGCTGAGGTGTGCTCTACACACACGAAAGTCCTTGTTTTTCGACACTTTCTCTCCCACAGAGTAGCCAATGGCAGTGAGCTAAAGTTGATTAATAGCAAGGTCTATGACAGGAAAACGATGGAACATGAAAGGTGAATTTGCAAGTCCTATAAATAGTGAGGTGTGAATTTTGTTTTTTGTTTTCAGTTTTATGTTTGTCTTGTAAATTAATCAGGCTTTTATTTTTATTTTTTTAAGCAAAACAGCAGAACTAAATCAGCATAAAGAAAACAGAGCAGGCCCTACCAATGACCCCTGAGGAACGCCATATGTGAGTAAAACCTAATAATTTCTGCAGACTGATTGCTGTTCATGTACTCTGTTTTTCAAATGATTTATACGACCGGGCCACCTTCTTCCACCGCCATGTGGTCCAGTTCTGATGATAGTGAGCCTATTGATGCTTCTTTCATGTCTGGATGTGTTACTGGACTCTAGCTATGCAGCTCTATTAGCACCAAACAGGATCCATTGTGCAATTGGACACCTTCCCCTCTGAGCAAGCGGGAATTTCTCACCAGTTCTGAGCCTCAGTAACTAATTTGTTGGATTAAAAAAAGCAGACCAGATTCTGTTCCCTACAAGCATCTGTGACCCTGTCGCCGGTTCACCATTCATCTTTTTTTTAAACTCCCTCTGACGAACATTGAACACTTCAGACTGAGAAAACCTGACAAAGGTCACAGATTTTCATCCAGCAAATGTCCTAATATTCCAAAATTTTCTGTCTTCTAAAGTCAAATGGGAAGAAAAATGTTCACTTGCTGCCTAATATATATATATATATATATAAGACGTCATAATTTTATATCTGAATGGTTTGTCAGGCCCGGTTCCAGTTGGTGGGCCTTGGGGGGACTGGTGCTCTGTTGATGTGGCTTACCCTGTCAGAATAGCATACCAAAAATGGATTTTCATACCACCATCTGTCAGTTTAGCCTCATTTATTGAAACAGCATAGTTTAACAAGGGGTAAGCTGTTTTCTCAAGGCAATCACGGCAAGTCTGAACCCAGCAGAAGTTTTTCTGATCCCCCAGAAGAATAACATGTAGCTACCATATAAACTTTAGAAATTTATCAGATGCACCCCCTGTAAATGTAACACTTATATGACATGCATTTTATGTCAGACATAACTAATTTTAAATTTTAGCAAAGTTTTTTTCCTCTTTACATGTTGGAAAAAAGTTTCGTCTACAGTCATGGACATTTGTGAGTTCTCTCTAATAAATGTACTTTTGACAGTTTTGTCTAGCATCCAAATATTGTATTCTTTCTCATCCGATTATTTTGTTCTTTTTTTGACAACAACCCTAATACATCAGATGTAATTATTGAACACAACCATACGTGACTTTATGATTCCAATTGCTAAAAATAATATATGAAAAATATCAGTTAACTTTTCTTGTAAATGTATAAGTTATACAATTAGATAATGTATAAATAACATACTACACCAAAGCTTACTGCTTGTAGTTTGAGTATCACTAAAATGATGATTTCATTTTAACACATAAACAATTCTGTAACGTTCACGCTGCACATTGCGTTATCCGAAGGTGGGCTATTCTGATGGGTAAGTTGTAAAGTTAGAACACTGTTCCCATCCTCCGTTCAGGTATCGGCCCCACCCATGACAGAATATTACCTCAGTGTAATTTCAGTTGCAACCATGCAATGTATTGGCCCAATACAACCAGCAGAGGGTGCTGTGGGCTATGAATCATGACTTCTGGAGGCAGTGAAGAAGATACTTTGAGACTGTTGTACGCTGAAATGGGGATTACAGTTTGGTTTAATAAAAACAAAAGTAAAGCTAGCAAAAGAAGGGACACTGCTAACACATCACCAGTCTTAGAGAGGCAAGTGCAACATTAAGTAACATTCTGGTCTTAACTCCATACCAGTGGGTGGCAGCAATGCACCTAATAGCTGTTTGCCAGCTGCCAATGAACATCACAAAGAAGAAGGGCACTGCTGTTCTTTTTAGGCTAAAATGAGCATGCTAACGGTGCTAACGGCAAATAGTGAGGCCTCCCCAGCTAAATTACTCTGACGCTTGGTTTGGGTGTGTTTAACAGGGAACAGTTTACAAATTATAGCTAAAAAATAATAAGTTCTAGAAATGGTCTACAATGAGGGCCAGTTTAAAAATGGTTTCTTTATTTACTACCCCTTTACTTTTTGACTTCCTGTTTGACTTCCTTTTTCTCTGAATTATTAAAATCAAGAAGATCCGTTCAAAATATCTGTGCTGACTGAGAAGAATCCCAGCCGGCCGGTCAGCAGACTGACAGCTGGGAGCAGATTTTCCAGAGACAACAGTGATCGCTCCCATAGTTTGTCTTTGACTTACTCTTGACCCGGGCATCCAGCTCCTTCTCCATCAGGTCTTTGGATGCTGTGAACTCACTCAGAGTGATTTTCGGCGTGCTGTCGCCTTGACCGACCGAGCCAATCATCTCCTGCTCCTTCTCCTGGTTCACCTCAGCGTAAATGTTGATCCAAGGTATTTTTCTGCGGATTAGAAACGGAAAACTCAATCAGTCGGCCTCAGAGCTGTAGTTCCTCATCACAAGTGATTACTTTGACATCCAATCACCTGTTTATGCAGGAACTAATTTCAAATAGCAACAGCTTTGTTTGTCGATGCTAATATTTGCATGCCAAGGTTAAAATGATCTTCACTGCAACTACATTTCTGTGACTTATTTAAGACAAAATAACAGTAACATTGGTATTTTTTGGGAATAATTGGCATCTAGTATCTCTTAATTCGCACACTAACCAATTTATTTCTAATTACGTTTCATTCCAGTTATTAATCACTCTGTTTTGTCAGCTGCATGATTCCCTAAAAATGAATCTCCTCTGACAGACAGGAGAAATTACAGATCCATAATTAATGTCAGCTTTTCCAATTCCCACCGAGTTTTCAACAGAATCACTTTGAGTTTGAATTATTTATTCAGCAAATAAAAGCACAAACACTGCATATCAAACCACTTAAGAATTGTTTTTCCTGCATTTTCAGGGCTGAAAGCAGAGCGCGCCTTGTGCATTTTAATCATTAAAAAGTAAAGACAACCTTTGACTGGACATCCCTAATCAAAGGACAAAATCTGACTGCAGCCGACTGGTGTTAATCTGCTTTCATCAATAATGGAGAACATTCTAATAGATGTATGTAAGAGCCAGATGTAATCAGGCTGGGTGTGCAGAGGTGGATGTAATCAGAAAGTTTTGAACCTCTTAAATTTGTAGATGAGGAACACCGCGAGGCCCACGAAAACCACAGAGAGGAGCATTAGCATCGCCGAGCTGCTGTGTCTCGGGCTGGAGTCCACCAAAGGAGCTGTGGGAGCAAACAGGCGGAGCTGGTGAGGAGGAGTCATCTTCATCTCATTCATTCTCTTGTTCAACATGTACGAGGCATCATATTATATTCACGGACATCTGAGAAATCTGAGATCTAAATCTGGTCACAATGAGACAGAAGTAAAGATTATATTTTAAGAAAAAAAGACCAACATTCCTTCATTGGTAGATTATAACATAATTCATATAATTAAACAGCAGACCTACTCCAGAAATAGTTATGGCCTTTAACAGTGTTTAGGGATTCATATTACATTAAAACAAGAACCTAAAATAACCTAAACACCTAATAGCAGGGGTGTAAAAGTACACACAAACCATGGTTGGGTCTGTTTTTGTTACACTGTAATCATGAAAAATAATTATATATTTTTTTAAGTATGACATCTTTCTAATTAGATCAGCATTAACTCAAAAAAGTTAAAAGTCTAGAACTGAAATGTGCTCTTTCACACTCACATTCTTACGGTTGGCCTAGAGCGTTATTTCAGCTTCTGCAGACTCGTCACTTCATGTGAACAGCTCGGATAAGGGTGTAGATCATTTGTAGAAAAATTTGATTTACTAATCGCATTATCTGGATGCATTAGTCTGATTAGAGGAAAAACTTTCATTCCCAGTCCAGTTCAATATGCATTCCAAAAGTCTTCAGAAGGACCATCTGTCCCATTCTTCTTATGCAGTAGTAGTCCACTAAGTGTAGTCCACTAAATGATATGTTCGATCCATTGTGCATTTCATACGGGATCAACAAATATGACAGAACATTTTATTATAAATGCTGGAACATTAAAGGCACAGTGTGTAATTTTCGGCCACTAGGGGGCAGTGCATACCTAAATTATCACAAGCATGCGGTATCTGTGTCTTCGAGTAGGAAACTCAACAACGGAGGTCCAACTATTGCTGTTTTCAAACGCTCAATTCCCTGAGAATGATCTATTTGCAGCAACATGACGAGCACATCAGTCTCTCTTTCATCGCTTGGAACTAGCGAAGAGGTAAAAATGTATTTATGGCAAAAAAATTGCATTTTGCGGGGAAATCAATGTTTTAATACCGGGCGTGTCCCGTGCATTTTGTCCGGTTCTTGTAGAAGTAAAGACGTCATCTAATATGGCTTTCCCCTGAAAAGAGGACCCGCGTCTATGTATTTTAAAATGGATTTTTAAAGTCATATTTTAAAATATCTACAATATTTTGCAATTTGTGTGCTTTATATAATTATTATTACATCATATTTTAATGGCTATTTTCAAAAATGTACTGCAAAAACTACACACTGTCACTTTAAGAAAGGTTTAATTGTCTTACTCAGCTCTTAGACAGCTGTTCTGATTCTAAGGTACAAACAAGAACCAATTGTGTGTAAACATCTCATCTTGAGGACGCGTCGACGTAATCGATTACATCGACACGTAAAATACGTTGACGCTAAAAAATGTGCGTCGATGCGTCATCACCTTCAAAACAAACATGGCGGGAGCATGTAATGTCAGCATGAGTGAGTCGGTTGACTTAAATACCTCCATCCAAAGTCGCAGCTCAAAGGTATGGAACTATTTTAAAACATAAGGCTTTGCAAAATGGAAATGGCTTATAAAAGCACGACGGCATTCAGGAGCAGTTCCAGCAAAAGATTAAACACAGTAACTTTTTAAACTTTTTTTACTAACTATGTATTTTACCCTATAAATCACCCAAACGCCCCCCATGTAGAGGGCACATACTCACACACAGCTGCGTCTGGTGTATGTTACTGCTATCTGTTTTGCTGTTTTGTGACCCGTGTTGGCAGAATGAGTCGGAATACGCACAGACTGATTATGAGCAAAAGCCGAAAAAGTGAGAGTGTGTTATTTGGTCGCGGTAAACATGTTTGTTAACAAATTAGCCGTAGTGGACATTAATACAACATTGTTTAAGTGCTTGCAAAAGCAAAACCACAACGAACTCCTGATTGTCACGTTTAATAAGACCTCATCCTGTTTGAAAACTTTTTTTTACTTCATGCTTCTCCAGTTTGTTGGATTCATAGTTTCCATCTAAAAACTAGAAAAATGTGCAGCCTTTTATTGTAATGAACAGCGCCTCTCTCTCTCTCTTGCAAATCTTATGTCAGAAACAAGCCGAAATGCAGCAAAATCAATGTTTTTTTTTGTGAATGAAGAGCACTTTTTTTTGCATAAAGTGAACGTTAAATTAGTTTTTTTATATTTTTTGGGGGGTATTTTCTCTCCTTTATTCATATGGTTTCTTTGCACAACATTTAAATTCTTGTTAAATGCAACTTCTAACATAAGATTGTACTAATACTGCAACTTTATTTGGGATTTTTTTTTACAATTAAAATGTGTTGGAAACGTTTGTTTAGATTGAACATCTCGTCACAATCTAGTGTTTACGAAGCAGTCGCAGTAAATTATTGTCATTTTGCTCAAGAAGTGTCTGCTAAATGCATTGTAATAACGACACACTAAAACGCATGTTAAGAAAAATTACTTAGCCAGTACAACTCTGTTTTCTTGTAGAAGTCCTGCACCCAGCCACAGCAAAGCATCGTAACTTTCCAAAGACTTGTGGCTTTTAAACTCCTGTATTGTGTAGTAACTCACACCAAAAACAAGGTAATTAACATTTTCTTTTGCCTTGACTTTCTCCAATGCTCTACTTTTTTACTTTCCTTGTCCCGCCGGAATAATAAACGCGCAAAAATCAAAGAGCTCCAGAATGTTATTCGCGTCAATGCTGTTAAGTTTTGAAGGTGTTGCGCCTGGCAACCGACAGAGTCTCCTACCATCATGGCCGACCAACTCAGACGACGCCCAAATAGGCACGTGACTTCTCACTCTCAATAGTGTATCTTGTCATGATCAGCGTGTTAATGTGTTTGAATGGGTGAATGACTGAATGCGGAATAAAGCCCTTTGGTTCCTCTGACTGAAAAAGCGCTATATAAATGCAGGCCATTTACCATATAAAATTTGGGAAATTGAAATTTTTTCTAAAACTGAACAATATTTTTACGTCTAATCATAATTTTTAAAGAAATAGAGAGCTTTGTGATTTTACTGATAGAGATATACATCAGTTTAGCCGTCTCTTAAAAGTAAAAAAATATTCCCGGAGCGTCTTAGACATCCCATTCTGCTTGTGCTTTCAGGGTTTTATGACTGTTTTGTTTGCTAGATAATTTATCAGAATAATTTTGGAACACTTCAGCTGAAACTGTTGTTAAAATTCACTTTAAAAATAAAACATAAATGGAGCTTTTATTTTTGGAATAAACAACAGCTGAAATGAACCAAATAGTGTCCAGCAGGAAAGGTGGTGCTGCAGAACACACAACCATTACTTCTCTGTTTACCGCCCTTTAAATGGCTTCACTTAATTGGATGAAAGTCTTTCTTTAAAAACATTCTCTCTTTCCATGTTTCCTCAGCTAATTTGCATGGCAATAAGCCATTATGTCAGTAAGATTTATTTTAATATCTGAAATATCTGAAGCTGTAGCAGCATGAAATTGTTTCTAAGCAGGTGACAACAGCAGGAAACTCACACATTTCGCCTGGATTCGAAATGCTTTCATGCACAGTTATTTCATCCAGGAACCCATTTGCACTTTAGAATATTAATATCACCGTGCATGGTTTATCTCACAAGGCAACCTCATTAAATTCCTCTCATTGTTTCAATGACTGCAGGAACATTTGTCTCCTCTGTCATTCACGGGAAAATAACAATGCCAATTCCATGGCTTCCAGAGTTCTCCTGAGACCAGCGACTCTGAGATGGAAGTGCACATGCTGGCGACCTTTGTTGTGCTGCTAGAAGGCTTTTCAGACCTTTTCTTGGGAGGTGAAATATAAAGAAGGCTCCAGCTGGGTGCAGCACCAATGTCATTAGAGCTGCAGCACACTGCAGGAGTAGCAGGCTGTTAGAGGCATGCACTTTGAGCTACAGATAGTCAGAAATGGTGCGGCTCATAAAACCAGCCAGGCAAAGAATACAACACTTATTTGTTTAGTAAAAGGTCTAGGAGACTAAGAGAACCACCAGGCCTTAGGTCAATAGGTTATTTTTTATTTGATTTTTTATTTGTATTTATAAGAAGTACACATTTGTAGTCCAGCCATGGTTTGTCTCCATAAATCAGCAGAATTCACACATTCTGCATTCAAGGGTCAAAACGGTCAACCAGCTTTCTCCTTTCAGGCACTTAACAGCTTCTCAATCCCTAATTCCATCTCTGCCCACAAATTGTATACTGTTCCTTCTCAAGGACTAAATAATCAACATAATTATACTCAGTGTAACACTCATTTTGTGGCTGGATGGCTGTATAAGAAATGGAACAGATGTTCAGCTTTTGATGGCAGGCATAAAAGATCCCTCGTCTCAAGGAGCTCCACTTAAAACCCAACAGCTCCCACACTCCCCTGTGTTCCCGCGCCTTCCGACGAAAGCCGACTGAAAGGAATTTTAATTGGCAGACCAGAGAAAAAATTCTTGTTGTCAAAACACGGTTATTACCTTTGGTTTTCTCAGCACTCCCACAACAGAAATTGCTCAAATGAATTAACGCCTGCCAGAGGATAACATTACAGCTGACAACTTAATGACGGGATAGGAGGCAGGGAGAGGAAGCTTTCCTCACCCAGCGTTAACTGTGTGTTGTAGACGATGACTCTGACGCCGGGCTTCAGCTCGAACTCCACCAGGTTTTGGTTCAGTGCGCTTACGATGACGCTGGATGCCTGTTGGGTAACAAATAGAACACTTTCAAACGCTCTCCCCTGAATCTGAATGGTTTCCATCTGTTTCTGAACGGGAAGCCTAAGCCCACCTTTTCTAGCTCTTCCTCACTTCTTTTCTTCCCCTCAGATTGGTTGTTGTTGGGTAACAGGAAGAGCTCTGCAGCTGTTGGAACTCCTGGGAAAACAGCGACCAACAGCTGCTCCTCTGGGAAGTCAGACACCTGTTGAATAGTGAAGAATTGTAATATATGACCTGCATGAATATCCAAATTATCACAATAACATCAACAGATAAACAGCAACAAATCAGCTAGGTAAATAGACATCAATCCTGTTTGACCGATACATTAGGGTTCCACAGGGGTCAGTGCTCACACATACACATTAACCTCAATCTGAGCTTCTCCAAAACCCACAACTAGTTTTCAGTTTAGGATAAAAAAAAAAGTGTTTTTGAAGAGAAAGGAAATAAATTAAAAAGCGCTAAGATAAATAACGTTTCAATAAATATGAACAAAACACAGAATACTTGGTTATGAAAGGATAAAAAAAACCCGGAACAAGTACAAATAAAACGTGGTCTTTTACACACTCAAAAAGCTGTATTAGAAAAATTAACAACAACTTAACAAGTTAAAAAACTTCAGGGTAGAACTGTGCTGTGTATTGGATACGTATGAAACATATACATTTACACTGCCTTTCCCCACCAAAAAAAAAAATCACCTCTTGGACTTAACTAAGCTAACAGATACAACCTTCTTACTGAATAATCTTTCAGATGCATCAAGTTATTTAACTCCAACTGATGCAATGAGTAACTTCTCATATCCTTCAACAACCATGTAGAAAGACACATCTCATGGTTGTGGGACAGATGTTGATATGTTTAAGAAGAGTTTCAGTGTCTTCTAAGGAGATACTGAAACTACTAAAACTGGGTTAAGAATTGTCTATGGAGTTATTTGGAACTGTTGGGAACTGCTACGTTTAATATTGGCAATTAGAGCTTTTCCAGACAAACATTATAAACGGAACTTATCGGGTTGGGAATGAACAGCTGTGTAGTCGTACGAAAACCACAGAATAAATATCTGGATCCAGTTTGATATGGTGCAATAGGAAACAAAGTCATATTCAGAAAATCCTTAACTGAACATGAAGATAAAGTTGTATATCTGTGGAGTTAAACTGCAATAAGGACAAGAGGTGTGACAATAGAGCTGTAATGTTGGGTCCACAGCAACAAGACGAGAAAATATTTTATCAACATTTCTGGCTTTTACAAATCCAGAAACCATAAACTGTTTTAATTAATTTAATCAGGGTAGAATATTCCAATTATCCAATCCTTTGATCTGATTTAGATTTTGAACCAGATCATTTATTTCAGTTTATTTGTTTATTAGAAGAACCTTGGATTAGCCCCTCATGTTACTTATTTCTCCTTATTTTTTATAGAAAGTGGTGTAGCACTACCATACTTTTGTAACCATTCCTTGGCCTACCATTTTTTTTAGTTGCTGTCATTTCCAGTTGCTTCCACTTTGTTAACTAGTAGTTGAGCAAGGTATAATGAGCAGCAACGAGCTTTCAAAACTGGACTTTCTGTACAGGCATCCTATTGAGACGCCATGCTCAATTACCTGAGCATCTGACAGGCGACCCGTTATTTCAAAAAGGTATTATAGCGGCAGTCTTCTTGCCTAGCTGCAGGATTTTATACAAATGTGGCTTTAGTAGTGACCTGAACTCAATGGTTTAGAGGGGTGACACAATCATTTTGGCCAGACGGTGAATCTGAGTGAGGATAATGGTTGATTTACCTCCATAAAATGTGAAGTAACTAGATTAAACACGGAACAAAAAGATTAAAATCCTCATCTCACATGTCAATGTGAGATGAGGATTGAGATGAGTGTGTTTGTGAGTAGAAATGGGGGATTGTGACTCCATTGTGAAGTGCTTTGAGTGGTCAGTATGACTAGAAAAGCGCTATTTAAGCTCAGCTCCCATGTTTTCAGCTTCTTCTACACTCAGCTATCAGAGTAGCTAGTTAGCTTAGCTTAGCTTTAGTAGCTAAACTGAATTAACACAAACGTTATTGGCTAGTTTTAGCACACAAACTAAATCAAATGTATAAGACATTGAGATAATTTGTTTCAGTTGTAGAAAAAAGTATGAAAATTAACCTTAAATTTGAATTAATAACAATAAAAATATCTGTTAATAACATAATAGTTAACATTAGCTTTTATTAATGTTTCTCAGTATTTATAGATGACTTTATTTCTTTTTGTTTCTTCAAGTTTTCAGGTATGGTAATAAAACTACGACGGAGTATTAGGGCCACACATTAAGAAAAATGTATATTTTTGCCTAGCGAGATTAAACTCGCCTTGTCGACATTAAACTATCAATATCCTTGCATCTACCCATTTCCAGCAATTTCAGTATGCAAGAATGCGGCCACTTCTTCCAAATTTGTATGATTTCTCCTTCGGAACATACAAAGTTTTCGGCACAATCTTTTCAGCGTCCTTACACTAATCACCACACTGGTTCTGCGCTAAAATAGCCATGATTTCCTTATTGCTAAACCCGATTCTGAAGTACAATTTGACCAAATCATCCACACAACGCATTGTGCTCTCTCTCTCCAAACTATTTTGAACTAATTTCAACTTTATTCTTGAAATGGCGACTTTAATGTCAACACGTCGAGATTAAAGTCGACATGACTTTTCCTCTTTATGCTCGAAATGTTGAGTTTAATAACGACATGTCGAGATTAAAGTCGACATGGCGAGTTTAATCTCGTCATGGCAAAAATATTTTTTTTTCTTCGTCTGTGGCCGTAATACTCCGACGTATAAAACAGTCTATAGGGTTGAATTAAATTCTGTTTTTGTGTTTGCTTTTTATTAGTTAATTAGTGAATAAAATAATAGCATAAAATGGCCAAAGTTGCACTTAAATATGTATTGTCTAAATTTTTTTATAGTTCTCGATAATTAGTGATATCCCTTTACTTCTCTCTATATGGATATATTATTTTTCTATATTGTTAAACCTCTATCCTCCATCAGGATCTGAATAAACATTTTAACCATAACCTCAACAAAATCATCCGTATCAATTCCCAAAGTTTGCCTATGATTCTTATTTTTGATTGATTAAATATTGGAAGACCATTCTGGGCTGATCAAATTATCCCCAATGAGAATGCCATCTGATTTAAACTGGTACAGAAAGGCTGAGGATTGGTTCCAGCAAACTCAGTAAAGAGCAAGTTTTGTTTGTACTGCTTTTAGCTCCGTCAAGGCTCGTCTTTTTCTAAATAAAAAGGTAATGTTCAGCAAACTAAATGTTCTATAGGCAGACTCCAGGGAACCTTGAAACATTTCTTATGTTTTCAAAATATACAGGGAGATCACCAACATACTGAGAATCTGAGCCATAATACAATCAGTTTTTTCTTCTTCGTTTTTTTTTCTTTCATCAAAACCAGCTTTGTATTTACCGCACATACATGTGTATTAATAATGCAACAGATTTATTGATGATAATTCAAGTAGTTTTAATTAATGACTGTACAAATGGTGCAAACTTCTAACCCCTAACGCATTCTCTGTTTTATTTTTTGTATTTCATTGGACCTTTTGATTTGAATGACGTATTTAAGACTAACAATAGGGACATTACACTTCTGCACTGAGGCTAAAGGTTGAGAATCATGAGTAAATGTTTTCTGTATTGGTTTCCAGAGCAGCATTTCATGAAGCCCTTAGCCTTTAACAAGTTTACAGAGTCAATGGGAGAGACAACCTGTGTGGCAATCATTCTTAATTTTACAGGCTGCCATGTTTTTATGTCGTCTCTGCGGCCAGGGAGGACAATAGGAGCACGCAAAGCCAAAGTACATCAATTACCAGGCCCAGAAATCACTATTGGAGCACCAAAGTATTGGACAAATGATAGCCATGGGCACGTCTTGCAATGAGAAAAGGAGTAGTGAAGGGAGTGATAAAGTGAATCAATGACAAAAGAGGCAACGGCCCCTGAAAAACAAAATCAATGCCCTTGAACCATGTTTACACTCAGTGCAATCAGTCATTAGTTTAAACATATGGTGGGTTCATCTGGAGTGCTCCCTGTTTTTGATGTACTGCAAATTTAGAGCTGAATACAAAGACTGGAGGAGAAAAAGCAGCAAACGTGATCCAGGTGGAGAACAAGGTTACTCGCTGCAGGAAAAACACAACTTGTTTCAAAGTCGAATATTTTTTTTGTAGGCAACATTTTAAATAGGAGGTAGTCCAAACGAAAAGGAAATCTATTTAAGAGTTAAATATAATATATTCACTCATCCATGCTAACAACGCCTGGGTGGTGACCTAAAGAGCGAGATCATGGATACAAGCAGCCTAAACGAGTTTCCTCCTCTGGGTATCTGGGAACTCCATTAGAGATTAGGGTGAGAAGCCTAGTCATCCTGGAGGGGCTCAGAGTAGAGCTGGTGCTCCTCCACATTGAGAGGAGCCAGTTCAAGTGGCTCGGACATCTGTTCTGGATGCCTCCTTGTGACGTGCTCTAGATACGTGTCACTGGAAGAGGAGCCCAGAAGAAGACCAAGGACGCGCTGGAGGGACTATGTTTCTCATCTAGGCTCGGAACGTCCTGGGATTTCTCTGTGGGAACTGGACGAGTTGGCTGGAGAGAGGGAGAGAAGTCTGGATCTCTCTGATTAGGCGGAAGGTAATAGATGGATGGATCTGCTACTTTCTAGAACAGGGCCCTCATTTATCAAACGTTCGTAGAAACTGACTTATATTCTATCCTGCAAATGAAATGTAGAATGTTTGTACGAACTGTCCAACAGTCTGATTTATGAAATGTGCGTTGGCCACTCGTACGCACGCTCCTCCGCAATCATGTGTTGATAAACACATGCATAAAATCCTTGCGTTCTTCTTAAAATCATGGCCAAGAGAGTAAAAAAAGGAATTTCAGTGACACAGAGATTGAGGTGAAACATAGGTGGGGCTAAAAAAGTATTCATGATGAACAGACATAAAAAAAAAAGTTAGTTAGTACAAATTTCACCACCGATAGTTTTTGCCTTTAGCGGTTTCTCTGCCTAATTCCCACTAGCACGTAGCCATTATATTTCTGCTGCAGAGCAGACAAAAAAATTGGGTCAAAACTTTGCTAATAAGTTTTGTGGAATTGCTTAACTTTTTGAACAAATTAAATAAGTTATTCCACATCGCTGTTTGGTTCTATCAGCTCAGGGGGAACCAATGAAAATAAATACAAAACTGTGCCTGTGAGAAAGTGACAGAGGCAGTAAATGCGGTCGTGACGATGGAGTTCCTGTTTGAAATAAAGGAAAATAAATGGTTCAATATCAAACTGAATACAATAAAATGTCCATCAGTTCACAGCTGGACCAGATCTGAAGATGCATTCACACCAGCCAACGCATCCAGGCAGCAAAGCGCTCAAACGGACGAAAGTTGATGCTTTCAATTAAAACTCAGCTGCTTGCACACTTTGTAGTCCGCGTCGGTGCATCACATCAGTTTGTCAGGAGGCAAGCGAGGACTTCTCTGTTGTTTCTGTGTTATTTCTGCACTTTTCCTCCCTCTGCGCTGCTCTTCCTTGTAATGCGTATTTAGTACCGTAGTAGCCCTAACCAGGATTGGCTAGAGTCAACTAACATAACAAGAAAGTTAAAAGAAAATATTTAACTGCTTACGTGACTTTCCAATATCCTCCGATCGCTACGTTATCAACTCCTGTTCTGTCTCTCCCATTCTGCAGCCGCTGGGCATCTCGTTCTCAGTCTTCCCCGCATTGAGCAGCTCCAGTCGGAGTCTGATTGGTTGCTGCCCCGTGTTTGCCATCAAAAAGTATTTGATTGGTTTCCCCTGAGCTGGTAGAACCAAACAGCAATGTGTATTTCCTTATTTCATTTGTTCAAAGAAGTTAAAGATTTGAACGATAAGTTATTATCAGTAAATGGAATTATTCGCCCCATGTTTTATATCGCATGGAAGCTGATACGCGCTGCGCTGACGTGCGCGACTTGTTGCGTAGGTATCATAGACTTTGCATGTAATCTAGCTGCCCTGCTGCCTAGACACGCTGGCCGGTGTGAACGTGCCTTAATAGAAATGATGCTCTGATCATCATATTTGACACTTTTGTGGCCGTGCGTAATTGGAGACACTGTTTGTGCTGCTATCAGTACGCAAGGAAAAAAGGACAATCTGCTTCACTGATAAGCAGGGCAATTTATTGTCATGGTGGAGTTTGCAAAACCATTTAATCAAAGGTGTGACAGCATCCCAAAAAGCTGAAGTGCTTGGTGTAACAAATAATAAACGGGGGTTCTGCGAACGTAAAGCGGAGAGTGACAGGATCTCCACGCACGATCACCCCATAAATTAAATTACGTATTTCTTGGCAAATTTCAAAGATTTCCTGAAAGTTTATTGCTAATCCGTGCTTACCTTTTTGAGTTATTTTTGCTAAAAGACAGACAGACGCCAACATGAGCTGCTTGGTGGTGGTGATATACTGCTGAGAGAAATATTCTGTCAAAGTAAAACTGTTTCTATGTTGCAGTTCCTCTGTTCTAACAGTAGGGTTAGAACGTGGAACGATCAGAACAGTACGTTTTTTTAGGAACATTTCTACGCACAAGTACAAATTGATAAATACCAGATAATGCGTAGAATTGTTCCTATGCATGAAATACGCATGGATCTGTGCGTCGGTACGGTTGATAAATGAGGGCCCTGGTCTCTTCCAAGGATCTTCGAACAGTTTTTTACCAATACAATGTTAGAGGAAGAAGAGGTTATGGCTGCTTAACTGGTCTGCTTCTGACCTGTTCACCAGGATGTTGAGAAATGGACAAATTAACATCTATAGCTCCTCAAAGTTTGGTGTCCTTAATGATAGAACTGGAGGAATGGAAAAAAAGAAGATTACAAAAAGCACAGGGTTGTTTTAGAATGTGTCACAGACTGCAGGAATAGTGGGATTGATGGATATAACAAATATGCTGAATCTGACTGAGTTTTTTGCTGGTTTGAAATAAAAACTAATGTCAGTATAAACAAAGAATGTCTTGTCTTTATTGAATTCTTATTTATCTCATTCTCACTTGTAGCACAAAGAGTACACATATCCTCAGAGTCTATGTTGCAGTGAAATATTACAAGAAAACAGCAGGTGAAAATGGGTTTTATTGGATTATGCTGGTGGCTGAGTCGTCACCTCTGTTTGTTTTTATCCTTTGACAATATCCTGTCACTGTTTGATATCAGCTGCTCTCTATCGGTGCAGATCTGTTTATACGAGGGCAGCTGACATCAAGTTCATTTTCAAGCAAACACATCGTCCAAGTGTTGACAGGAGGTTTTATTTTGCCTCCATTTCGTTCTGGTTGAGCTCTCTGGCTTACGGCACAGTAAACATCTTCAAAACACGGAAACCAGAGAGTAAAAAAAGCCCAACAATTAAAGCCAGGCTCCATTAGATGGACAAGATCACCATTGAGGTCTTTAAAATAAAGACTTTGCACTCTTCACCTGGGCTCGTTCAGTACTTCTGCTGGTCCTGATCACATTTTAAGTAATAAAGATTTTCATTTCACTCTCCCTGTCTGCTGCTGCCTCCCTCACAATTTCCATCAACATTTCTCACCGCTCAGCCTCACACCGTCCGTAATATTGTCACTCCCCCACATCTTCACTCCAAGGTTAATGCAGCCCATCAGTCTAGTGAAGCCTCTCACTGGTGCTGGCCTGAAGGCATCGGAGAACACTACACCATCCGACTGATGCAGGTTTATGAGAAAAAACTTATATTATCTTATTTAGTCCAAATAATTGACGTATTTACAAGCAAATATACATGTTGATCTGAATAAATTAGTTTAATTGACGATTTATTTCAATATTTCAACTAGGGATGTAAGAAAATATCGATATGCAGATATATTGCGATGTTTTGTGTCCTGATATTGTATCAATATTCAAAAGCAGAGTATCATTTAAAAAATATATATATATATATATATATATATATATATATATATATATATATATATATATTTGAATTGATCCCTTAATGTTGGCAGTATATTTTTATGAAAAAGTTTAAATTGTGATTGCAAGTTGGTGCTTGTTTTCACCTTCTTTGTTCCAGTGGATCAACTGTATATAGTAACAATACTGGATATATTGTGAATGAAGCAGGCTGGGACAGTTTCTCTACAGTTAAATTCAGTTTTAAAAATCAAAATAAATATTCTTGGTCAAAGTATTGTGATATATCATATTGCCCCCTTTGTATCGTGATACATATCTATTCTTGCCAGTACACATCCCTATAAATTATCCTTTCAATACAAAGCATTTAGTGCTCAAAAACTGCATTAACTACTGATTACAGTGACTATAGAGCACCGTTCTGGTGAAACAATCTCTGGTCGTTGCTAAACTGACCAATCCCAGGCATACGCTCTCAGTTGAGGCAGAAGGATAGTTGGAAAATGGGGCTCAACTCCGTCCGTCCTTGCATATGGGACGGAGATGCCTTACGTTGAGGAATAATGGAACTGCGTCAATCAGTCTTCATCAAAACGGAGAAGCATAAACTAGCCTTAAGAACGAAGATCGAAGGCTTTGTCCTTTGGCTCATCCCTGTCTTCACCACAACAGACCGGTACACCGATCGCATCACTTCCGATCCATCTATCAATCACCTGTCTCATTTTTCCCTCTCTCAAGAACAAGACCCTGAAACACTTCAGTCTGTCCCCGACCTCGATTATTACCATTTTCCTCAACATATTAAAGGAATCCATTGGTAACTGGAAAACATTTTCATTTAAGCCTAGTTTATATTTATTCATCAGCGAGTTTGTACCCCGACGCATACATGTTTTGACAGAGATGTTTTCTTTAAATACATCTCTGTTGTTGTGAAGCAATTCTCCACCAGGAAAGCAGGGGGTTCAGACCTTTTCTAACGGGTCTGCCTACCATTGCAGTGACGGCTCTGGCTGACAATATTTTATTTAGTTCAGCTTGTAAAACCGCATCCACTGAAGGATCAATGACTGACAGAGAGTGAGTTTTGATTTAGCTGTAAAGCTTTTGACTAGAAAACTGGCATTGCAATATAAAGCAATTAGTCCCCTAAACTGCATTGAAATAATTAAATCGACTATAGAGCACTGTTCTGGGGAAATTATATTGGGGTGATGTTGGGCTGACCAATCACAGGCGTGCAATCTCCGTTGCGTTTAACGGATAGCTAAAAAGTTGGGCTCTATACCGTCCATGCTTGCGGGAGTGACAGACCTTTCGTCGATGGATGTTTGCCGTTGCGTGTCTCCACACCTCCGTGGATAGAGAGGTATAAATGAGGCTTTGCTGCCAGCAAACTGGACCAAGGCAGAAGATGTTGCTCTAAAATCTCAGCAGGATGTTTCTGTATTAATACTGCCCTTACAACAACCACTGATAACCCTCCAAACTATCACAGTACCTGGCTGGTTGCTGACAAAATGATACATGCTCTTTTTCATCTTTTTTCCATTTTTTTTTAGCAGTGATCTGAAATTCTGATCAATCAGACCTCCATCCACATTTCCACCTCATCATGCTCCATCCTGGATGGCTCCAAGTATGGGAAATGGAGCAGTACAGCAGCAGCTTCCTACCTGCATGATGAAGCTTGTGAATGTACAGTAACTGCTTAATGCCTCTGTTTTGCTTAAAGTCACAACCTGATATGACTTATCTGAATAAAAATCAAAAAGACAGTTGAAAAATTATATAAAAAAAGATTGTTTTGTTTCTGTCCTGTAGTACTACAGGGTATATGTGGGATCTCAAAATAAACCTGAATATCTTTTCTAGACTTTTCCAAGACCTTCTAAAATAAATTTCATTTTAAGCTGTATTCTGTGATTCATATAGAAAGAAATCCAGCAGCTGCTGATGGTAATAATCCAAACCTGAAGATTTATCCCGTTTTATCCTTTCCACAAGTGAATGTTTTTGCAATGGCTGAATCTGAAACCATAACCTGGAATGTTCCATTTGTTTCCTCATTAGTGTTAAGTAAGTGGTGGTTCACCGCTGTGTGTAAAAACTAAATCCCCTTTGGCCACTGTGTAGGTGCACCTCTGCTGTCGGATGCAGCAGACAACGGGGCCGAGGTCCTTGCTGTGGTCGTCGTGTTGGGGAGGCGTATAAGCACAGGTGTTGCAGGTGCCAAAGATGTTGCTCCTGCTGCCACAGTGGCAGCTTTAGAACAGAAACGAGTGACTGCAGATGTTCACGGGGGCTAATGCAGACAGTTTTGTCTGTAGCTCCATTCATGTGAAATTTAATTGACTTGATGCCCTTTGAGACAATACTTCTTTTTTACAAAACACATCGTAAACCACTGTTGTTTTCGGGTAAAGGCTTCAGCTACTGTTTTGAATCATCAGTAGTACAGTACTGCATAGCTTCGCTGGAAGTTAGTGGGATACGTTACATCGTCATGTAGCTGAAGTACGTAAAGTCAAGTGGTATGGAAGCCTGAGCAAAAAGCTGGCATAAATATATATATATATATATATATATATATATATATATTTATTTCACCAGTTTATGTTTGGCTCTTTTGGATAGACATTTTTTAAACATGTAACCAACAACTAACCAATTTTACTACTTTTGAAGGGTCTTAACTTGCCTTAAATCAATTTAGCGACTTTTTCTACACCCCGCAGATACCTGGTACTATCGTTATGTTTTATAATCCACATAAAGACCTTACGTATCTTACCATTACCTCTAAACTCCAAAGGCATTTTGTGAAATGACAGAAATAACCCAGCAAAGTTAAAGTTATATTCCTTGTATCAGGCACAATGCATTCTCATTCACATTTCTGCAGTATAATGAGAGACCTGTACATGGGCTCAACAGCAGACAGATGCGTTGCGTTTTAAACTTAACCAACACTAGGGAAGGAACAGCAATGTGCATAAGCAGAAAAACAGGCTTGACATGATCAAATGTGACAATACGCATCGTGCAGGGAAGGGATGTTTTTCAAAGATGTTCACTCCTACAACCACAGCCTTTTCATTTTTTATCCCTAAGTTTAAAAATCAACAGAAACTAAAATACTTTTGTATTTTAAGTAGTATGTCAGAGCTCTTTAAATATATTTATTTAATTTCTGGATGTTTTTTACATCTGCCTTTAAGTCACAGAGAACGATGCCCCACCCACGGCCAAAGTATTCCCTGCATGATTTACATCCTGGATGCACAGGACATAATTAAAAGAGTTGGATCAAAGGTATGAATGGGGGTTATGAGGGTTGCTCATGAGATCCCCTGCTATCATTATAAAATATCTCTCCAGAAGCTCCCACCTGCAGCAGTAATGCTCAATCTGCTGCGAAGACGGCTTCAAGTACCGCCATCAAATACATCCAGCTATTCATGAGCTGCGAATGGGGAAATGAGTGGCACTTAACAATGATAGTCCACCTACATACACACACACACACACACACACACTCCAGCCCACACACATACAACTGTGTGTGACAGTGACAGGAATCGTTACTCTTAGGTCTCCACTGGAAGCCCCTGCGCAACCACAGCTGGGATAATTTTATCAAGATTGTCTAGAAATTAAAGAACAGGAGTCATCATGAAGACATCGAGGGAGAGAAGGAAAGCAGAGGCGTCTTCGCACCTGTCTGCTGATGAATCATGGGTTGGCCCGAGGGTGTTCGCTTGTCGCATCGCTGAGTGTCGGGCAGGAAAGGGGTTTTGGGAGATAATTGTGAAAGAGCAAGCTGAGACAGAGCGGAGGACGGATCGGAGAGACAGAGACGGACCGAGGGAAGACGGAAGTCAAAATGGAAATCACTCACTTGTAGCAGAGCCTTCTTAATTACTCTCCCCACATCCTGCCTCCACTCGGGTATGTCGGGGTTGAACTCGTCCAAGTTCGGCGAGAAAGACAAAAGCAGAGACTTGAAGAATTCTGCAGAGGAGAGTTGGGGGAGAGTCAACCGTTAATTCACCATTATTCTCAGGGAGTTGCACCAAAATGTCATTCTGCTCAAGTTGAGTTTTCAGGTAGTTAACACTTGATGAAAGGAGGAGGCTTCCTCATACCCCACCCTCCACCCCCCCTTCCCTTTGGCTCAGTGTAGTGGCTTAACTGCCTGATAATTAGAAAATGTCCAAGCTTCAACCCAACCTGTCAGCAGGTAATAAATGGCTGCCTTCCACAGATACTCCCTTCTATCGACATGAAATGAAGTCACACGCTTTGGAGTTTCCTACTGTAATGTGACAGGTTGGATTAATGTGTGAGCTCTGTCGTTACAACTCCAACTCCGTGGAACAAAACCGTGTTAGTGTGCTTTCCTCTGCCGATGTTGGGGACAGACACTGACCTTTGACCGCTATGGTCTTGGTATCCTGCAGGATGGCATTAGGTGCCGCCACTTGAACTGTGATGGTGTGCAGTCCCTCGCTCCTGAAGGTGTACGAGATACTTCCATCCAAGGTTATCACCGGCTGCAAGCACGAAGTTAGAGAATAAAATTACAGGAAGAGATAAAACTTCTTTGGATGTTTCACACGGGCCAAAGGCAGCAATATTCTCTTTTTTTTTACAAAACACAAAGTAAGCCTCCTTGTTGTTTTCAGCAACCGTTTATAATATCAACTTCTCGCCAAGAATCAGTATATCCACACATTTTTAGGTTGCACTGCATTGTTTGGCTATAAATTAGACCGCAAGGATAAGCAGAAGATCTGGTGTGATTGGAGGTGCAGAAACACGACAAACATCCATCCATTTTCTTAACCGCTTATCCAATTCAGGGTCACGGGGGAGCTGGAGCCTATCCCAGCAAATATCAGGCGTTAGGCAGGGTACACTCTGAACAGGACGCCAGTCTGTTGCAGGGCCAACACAGAGAGACAGACAACCATTCACACTCACATTCATTCCTAGGGACAATTTAGAGTGATCAATTCACCTATCATGCATGTTTTTGGACTGTGGGAGGAAGCCGGAGTACCCGGAGAGAACCCACGCATACACGGGGAACATGCAAACTCCATGCAGAAAGACCCTGGGCCGGGATACGAACCCACGACCTTCTTGCTGCAAGGCAACAGCGCTAACCACTGCGCCACCGTGCAGCCCATACACGACAAACAGCCAGTATAAAAATAATAAATAAAAAAAATTCAATTTTTATAGTTTACGTGCTTCTATTTTGGAGAAAGAACTTAAAGTTCAAGTTGCAGGTTAGAGCCACTCCCACCCCAAACCATAATTTAGAGGAATACATTAGGAACAGTTTCTAAATAAAATGTTCCTAATATATACATTATTTTCGCTTTAAAAGTTTTTTTTGTGAGAATGCTAGACTGAAAGTGATTTAAAGTAGGGGAGTCCTGTGAGCTCAATCAATAGAAAACTATGGATTTTAATGTCGACTTTGACACAGATTAAATGTTAAACATTTACAACTACATATATGATAGACCACAATGATACAGCTATGATCCTACTTCCTGCTCCAGATAACTCAGAGAGACGAGGAGGAGAGCAGTGGAAGCATAAAAGCCCAAATCAAACCAATGCTAGGCGACGCTAACGCTTAGCCTCGGTGCTACAAGTTAGCTTTACTCTTTCTTTTACAAACCACATATCACGTCGATTCTAATATTTGATTGCAATATTTCAACAAAGCGGGTAATTAGCAGATATTAGACAAAAGGACTTAGAAAGCAGAGAACATCTTATCAATCCGAACGGTCGTGTCTCCTAGCCTGCTGAAGCAGTTAGAAGCAGCCACGGACAGAGGTCCCGCAGCACGCTGCCTGGTTAGAGTGTAGAATCTGTGCTTTGGTATAAACTGTCAAATTCTGGTATTTTAGTCTTCTGGTCCGAAGTGAGCACCATGAATTTGAAGGGTTTTCCATAGCCAAAGCAGTGCTGGCTGTTTTTTTGATTTTGACTGATACAGTAATTTAACATATTTAAGAAAAAATGATAACAATCCAAAGCTAATGAACACAGTGACTCTTCGCAGGATCTGATAACTAGAAACTGAGAATGCAGCCCCAGCAACATGACTCCCCCACCTTACCTCACACATTAAGTTTATGAAACTTTTAAAGTAACATATTGGCAGTTATGCAAAGTGAAATTTAGTTCTAAGTATTTAACCTGCAACCTGCACTTAAAGACTTTACAAAATGTATTTAAAACTTTTTAGTTTTTTTCCTTAAATCAATTAATCAACTTTTAATATTTTTGAAAACCCTGCAGATACCCTGAGAAATCTCGAGTGATTAATCCTGGTAGGGGCGTCACAATTTCGATTTCGTAAAAAACATATATTGCATAAAGACAAAGACACTGATGAAATTCATCAACATTTTTTGTCAATGAATGACAGAACAGACGAAAATCAATGATAACGAAAATCCAATCAGATGATTGGACGAGCTGAGAAATGAACCAATCAGTTGCATTACTTAGACATGACGCTAACCACTGTTTGAAAAAGCTCCAGAGAAGACAACAGCTGATCACGTTATAATTAAAAGTAGAAACGGGCCTTTCTCTGCTGGATGTTTTAAACACTAATGGATCGTGGTTGGCTAGGCAGTGTTGATGTCAGGCAGCGTCACTACAGTGAGACGCTCTGATTGGTTGCCGTGCTGCGTCAAGACTGTTAAGACCGTCAAAAGTTAAACTCGTGGAACTTCTGCGTTGCTAGAGTTTTTGCGCTTTGAAATTGGAAACGCAGGAAAAGCTTGAAAAGTTGACGGAGCCAACGCTCACAAAGCACCGCAGAGAAAGCGACGCTCCTCCAACAGCCTCCACCGTAGATTTAACATGTAATCTTGACGCTGCTGATGCTGACAAAGCCTGCGGTCTGATCGCACCATAAAGCTTCAATATTATCTCAAAGGTAAATTCACATAGAAGTAACAGTGTCACCTTCGTCACATGAAGCAGAAATTGGTTTCAGGTTACACATTCCGGAAATGACTAAATGGTAATTACACATCATTTATCTCTACCCAGAGCATCTTTAATCAGCTGTAGTTTAAAAACTACATAAGCAAAAAAATTTCAAACTGGGATTACATTATTTTGCATTAATAGTGGAATATGTAAAACTAAGTATTGATCTGTGAAACCTTTATAGATGCTTTTGCTATAATTAGATTTGCAAGAAGTAGAAAATTATACAAAAAAAATATAAACTAAAATGACTCAAACTAAACTAAAATCACAGACTACATCTTGGCTAAAACTAAAATTAATTTTAGTCAAAAAGACTAGACTAACTAAATAAAAATTGTCAGTCAAAATTATCAGTGTATTGTACTAATTCAGAAAGATGCCCAATATTTGAAAAAGCAAGTCTAAAAATTTTTTTATTACTTATAATTAAAGGTAAGGAATGGTCTGTTCTTGTTTTATTTACCCTCCCTGAACTCCATCGCCACTCAGATGTTTCCACCTGTTTAGCATGCTAGGAACTTTTTCACATCCCTCAGCTGCAACAGACTGTGGCTGTTTTATACCATTAACACCTTATTTTATATAGTTTTTTGTACATTGTAATTCTTCTCATATCTTCATTTTGCACTTTTAAATTCCATCTAATGAGAACCTGCAAGTTAATTTAATTAAATAAGTAACTTTATCCATGCATGCTTTCCAATTAGGCTAATTTTACAAACTACAAGTATATTCATAAAATAATCTTTAAGCAGTTTTATAAAGATGAATAAACTTTTCTCCTGATCTGATATAATATGAGATAATTTTTAAAGCCTAACAGTTGTTTTTCCGATGCAACCTGAAAAGAGACAAAAGAAAACCAGAAATGTCTGAGTGTTGCCATGGTGGACTTACCTCTGTGTTGTTGCCAAGCCACCAGAAGTAGGTGACAGTGCGTGATTGGCTAGGTAGGACCACCGCTGTGATGTTCACCTCCTTGTTTCTGATCACCACAAATGGAGCAAGGAGCTGGACGTGCTCCACTGGACCTGTTGGAAAAAAAACAACAACAAAAAAACCTGCTGAGCTGGACTGGGAATCAGTTTCTTATTCAGACTGAGTGAAGATCCCAGATCCCAAACATGTAGGGTTGTGGAGGTTATTCCAGGAGACTAAACGCTTCAAATCCAAACACTTTGATTTGACAGCTACCTATTTCTGCTTTTCTTTCTCAGCCCAAAGATCTGCACCTGAGGTGAAACCATAAATAATCCAGAGGTGTGAATGCGACTGTGAGTCTGCATGTGTCGGCTCTGCAGCAAACCGTCAAAACGTCCGGCTTGTTTTTCCTCATCCTGTCAGGAGCATTGTGGGATATGATCTGCCCTGTGCCCCCATCCTGAGAGCAGGATAAATAAGTCAGGGAAATGGATGGATGCAAACATTTTTAGAGCAATTATATCATCTCCCAGAGAATATTACCTCATGGACAGGAGGACTCAGGGTGCATTAACCAGGATTGATGGAGGGACCTTCTAACCTCCTTATGGCACTGACTGGTTATGTGATGTGGACTTCAGAGACAAAGGGATTTTTTTTGCATATTATTTACACAGGTAACTATTTTTATTTTGTCAACTGAAACAGAAAAACCTAGAAAACATGATTATAAACCAAATCGGAGTGAAGCATTTACTTTTACCTGATATTAAAATTGTTATGCAACAGATCATATAGATCTTGATCAAAGTTGAGTAGGAGTAGCTTAAAGTAGGGCTGTAAAACAGTACATGTATCTACCATCTACAGTACATGTATCTGCCATCTACCACACAAATGCAGCTGTTTTGTACCTGAACACATTCAGAATGTTCATTTGTTGAACTCGGACTGCAGTGCAAAGGTTCTGCAGCACAACTTTAAAATGTGACACTAGAAGAAAAAAACTCTATTTGGGAATGTAGCCCACTAGAAAAATACAACTATATGTTAAAGTCATCTTTATTGTCTATAATTTCTAAAATATTATTGTGGTTAAAATGTGTTCTATTTCAAGTCAGTTTTGTACAGATTTGACCTTAATGACGTCCTATTGGGTTTAACAGCTGATATTAATGTCTACTTCACACAATAGAGTACATGATTGGCTTAATCGGGTAAAGCAGGATTGTGATTGGTAGAGCAGAGTAAGTTCCGCCCACGAAAGAGTAGATAAATACCACAGAGCGGATTCAAAAAACGATGCGGTAAAGTTATAAAATCCTGGTAAAAAGTGAATCTTTCTTCATATTACTTATCTGAAAACATGATATGAAACATATAATGCAGTCTGGATGAGCGGAGTGTCGAAAAAATTGGAGTTCTGATGACCTTTTTGCCGTCTTGGTTAGTAGCAATGTTGATGTAAAGTAGCAACAGCATATGGAAGCCATGATGACAGCATTGGAGAGGAGGTTTGGCAGACGTCTGTGTGAAGAGGAGAGCAGAGAGGAGTTGACCACCCGCTGCCGCCAAGAGAACGAGAACCTGGGCACATTCGCCGCTGATGTGAGGTTCCATGCCCAGAGGGGCTACCCCCAGTTCCCGACGGCTGCACGTGACGAACTGGCCCTCCATGCCTTCCTTCAAGGCCTCACACCGGAACGCCTGCGGCAACATGTTCGGCTGGCCAGACCCCACTCCCTCACAGAAGCCCTCCAAGAAGCAGAGCAAGACGAAATGATCCTCATCAGATGCTCCACTCCAGCAAGAGCCTACAGCCCACCAAGGCGTGCCCGCCAAGCCGTCATCGGGGAGCAGGAGGAGACGGAGGAGGTCTTCCAAGTTCAGCCCGCTACGCCAGGGAGACGCCGACGTGCTCGGGAAGACCGCTGTTATCGGTGTGATGAGCCCGGCCATGTGGCCAGAGACTGCCCCGCACCAACTCCAAAGGCAAGGGGAAACCTAACATCGGGAAACGACAGAGGAGTGGCGCTGTGAGGGGACCACCACTCCAAATCCCTGCCCCTCCTCGCGGACAGTGTACCCTGGTTGGGCACCCAGGAAGATTTAAGGGGCTGTACCTGGATTGCAGCGTGGACGGTCAACCCTGCCGGGCGCTGGTGGACACAGGGTCCACCATCTCTTTGGTTCGACCTGGCCTCCTCCCCGGCACTTCAGGCCAGCTCTCCATGATCTGGTCGCCAACCAACACCCAGCTCACCACTGTAACCGGAGAAAGAGCCAGAATGAAAGGGAAGAAAGACCTGCTGGTGGAAGTGCGGGGACAAAAATTGAGGCACGAGTTCTGGCTGGCTCAGATCCCAGAGCCCTGCATCATTGGTTTGGATCTATTGATTCATTGGGGGGCTGTAGTCGACCTGTTCCATTCGACACTCACCCTGGGAACCCTCACAGTGGAACTCCAACCTGGTCAAAGAAGGAAAAGACTAAGAGTGCAAAAGGCAAGTCACCAAGTTGTTCCGACTCACCTTCCAAATCCATCTCAGCCATCACCAAGACCCAATAATAAAACAGTGGCGGTCCCATCAAGCAAGACAACGGAAGCAGTTTGTGAGCTTTGGCGGCGGAGCTGTGAGGGCCTGGATCAACGCCAAAGTGATCAAATAAAGTCCTTGCTGGATGGCTATGTGGACATATTTGCTGCCAGAGACGAGGACTGCACCCAGACGGGACTGGTTCAACACCCAATTGATACCGGCACTGCTGCCCCTGTCCGCCTGCGACCTCATCGTCTGGCATTAGGTAAGAGACAAGTGGCGGCAGAGATGGTCCAACAGATGCTGAACGCTGGAATCATCGAACTTTCTGACAGCCCGTGGGCAGCCCCGGTCGTCCTGGTTCGAAAGAAGACGGGTGGATGGCAGTTTTGTGTGGACTACCGCCGTCTTAACGCTGTCACTAAGAAGGACTCCTACCCACTTCCCCGGATCGACGACGCGCTCGACTACATCAGTGGGTCCAGCTGGTTTAGCTCCCTCGATCTACGCAGCGGATACTGGCAGGTAGAGCTGCACCCGGACGCAAGGCCGAAGACAGCGTTCACCTTCGGACAAGGGCTGTGGCAGTTCCGAGTGATGCCGTTCGGACTATGGAACGCTCCAGCTACATTTGAACGGCTCATGGAGAGGGTGCTAGTGGATATACCCCGAACCCGCTGTGTAGTGTACCTTGACGACCTGTTAGTACACGCAGCAGACTTCGACCAAGCCTTGAACCATCTCCAGGAGGTCTTCAATGCCATCCGACGGGCTGGACTACGGCTCAACCCTGCCAAGTGTCACCTGCTTCAGAGGACTACATTCCTGGGACACATCGTCAGTGCCCAGGGAGTGGCAACAGATCCGGCAAAAGTGACAGCTGTGCAAGACTGGCCCCCTCCAGCCAATGTTCGGGAACTGCGCAGCTTCCTGGGCTTGGCCTCCTATTATGCCGATTCGTCCGGAACTTTGCCTCAATTGCCAGTCCCCTTCACCGGCTTACTGACAAAGGCCAGCCCTTCCACTGGAGCAATGCCTGTGCTGCTGCCTTCGATCAACTCAAGGCCTCGCTCACAGCAGCCCCTGTCCTGGCCTACCCTCAAGCACAGGCCCCATTGGTGGTTGACACGGATGCCAGCAACGTGGGAGTGGGAGCAGTCCTTGCCCAAGCCGGACAAGAGGGAGAGAGAGTGGTGGCCTACTTCAGCCGGGCCCTGAGTCGGGAGGAAAAGAACTACTGCGTGACCCGCCGAGAGCTATTGGCAGTGGTGGTGGCAGTCCAACATTTCCGGCCATACCTCCAGGGCAGCTGATTCCTGCTGCGCACTGACCATGCTGCATTGACTTGGCTCCTGAACTTTAAGCAACCAGAGGGGCAAGTGGCAAGGTGGCTGGAAATTCTCCAGGCCTACGACTTCGAGATCCAGCATCGACCTGGTCAACAACACGGCAATGCTGACGCCCTCTCCCGGCGGCCCTGTGCAGTTGCTGAGTGCCGCTACTGCCAACGACAGGAGGACCGAGAGGATCAAGTGAGACCAACAGTTGCTGTGGTCCAGGCAACCACCGGTGAAGGAAGTGTGCCCTGGACATTGGAGCAGCTGAAGCAGATCCAGGAGGCAGATCCAGCCCTGGTGTCGCTCAGGGAGTGGTTGGAGGCGGGTCGGCGTCCCGAGTGGCCCGTTGTGTCGTCTCGGAGCCCCGAGGTGAAGGCCTACTACTCACAGTGGGGCAACTTCGAGGTTCAGGATGGTTTGTTGTACCGGAGAGGGCAGGCACCAGGCAGCGGCGCCGACTTGCTGCAGCTGTTGGTGCCACCAGGTCTTCGTCCACAGGTCCTTCAGAGTGTGCACGGCTCGGTGGGAGCCGGTCACTTTGGCATCTCCAAGACTCTGCGTCGCCTCAGAGGACGCTTCTACTGGCCGGGGAATCGACGAGATGTGGAGCTGTATGTGCACTGCTGTGACTTGTGCACTGCCATGAAGGGACCACCTCAGCGATCGCATGCCCCTCTGCAGCAGTACTTGGTGGGGGCCCCCATGGAGCGGGTGGGGGTGGACATCCTTGGGCCTTTCCCTGTCACCGAGGCTGGCAATCGCTACATTCTTGTGGCCATGGACTACTTTACCAAATGGCCCGAGGCGTATGCGGTGCCGGACCAAAGTGCATCAACCACCGCAGGGAAGTTGGTCGACGAGATGTTCACCCGCTTTGGGGTCCCCGCTGAGCTACATAGGCACTGTTTATACGCAACTTTGAGGCTCAGGTGTTCGGGGAGGTTTGTGGGCTGCTTGGGGTGAAAAAGACCCGGACGACTCCTCTCCACCCACAAAGCGACGGACTGGTGGAAAGGTTCAACCGCACCCTGGCCACCCAGCTGGCCATCCTGGTCGACTGCCACCAGAAGGACTGGGATTGTCATCTGCCCTTGGTCCTCTGGGCGTACCGCACAGCTGTGCAGGAGTCCAGCCAGTGCACACCGGCCGCCCTGATGTTGGGGCGAGAGCTTCGCACTCCAGTGGACTTGATCTTTGGTGCCCCGCCAGAGCCAGAGCTTGCAGGGGGCACAGAGACTGACTACTTCCAGAGACTCAGGGAGCGGCTACGGTTGGTGCACGAGTTCACCCGCCAGACACAAGCCAACTCCAACGTGCGCCAGAAGAGAGCTTATGACAGTCAGTGTCGTGGTGGGCCCTTTCTGCCTGGGGACAAGGTGTGGGTCTACTGCCCGAAGCGGAAGAAAGGGGTGTCCCCCAAGCTTCGCAGCCACTGGCGGGGACCAGCGGAAGTGGTGGCTCGCTTGTCCGATGTGGTTTATAGGGTGCGCATGTCCCGCGGGGGGCGCCTGGTGGTACTACATCAGGACAGGCTTGCTCCATACCGACCCTGCGCCCCGGTGGCTGCTGGTGAAGGGGAGGCCGGACCCAGTCAGACCCCGTCCAAGCACCCAAACACCGGACGCCCGACCCGGCAGCGACGCCAACCCGCTCATCTGAGAGACTTTGTCCTAGAGGTTGGGGTTGTCGGGGACGACTAACCCCTTTGGTGGGGGCTATGTGGCGTAGTTGAGCAGAGCAGGCTGTCCTGGGGGATAGTTGTGTGCTGCAAGGGATTATGGGTAGTTAATTCATGTTTATGGTGGAAGTTCTCTGGTTTTATGTTATAGTTTGGGTTCCAATGTAGTCATGTTCTTTAGTAGCCTTTGAGTAATGTTATCGTAAGTGTTTGGTGATTTTTGTCTGTGCACCGTGATAGAAATGGAGGTGCACCAGAAAGGGGTGCCTGTTTGTGGTACCATTGTTTGTGGTTAAAAAGACTGTTAATATAGCTGGCCCCTTGTTATCGTGCGGTGTAAGGGACGCAAGGAGTGTGACACTAACTCTCTCTCTCTAGTGACTTATTCTTGGGTGACGTCACAGTAGTAATGGCTGACTACAGCTAAGCAAAATCAGCAACGGCTTGTTTTAAAGTAAAACAGACATGTTTAAATTGTGGAAAACACCTTTTTACGGAGAGTCAATGGATTAGTTGGTTGTTTTAATCAGCAATATGAAGCTATATGTTTCTACTTTGTGTTGAGTTGCGTTTTTCTTTTTTTCTTTTCCTTACCTGATTAATTGCCATTTTGCACAGCATTGCTGCTGGAATAGGGTGATGGAAATTGACCCGCTATTCCTTGACTGATAGAGGGAAATGTATTTACAAAGCTGAATGTAAAATTGTTTACTTCATGATTTGAAATTATTTTATCATTTATGAGAGTTTGTTTTAATATAGTTTTACAGCCAAAATTCATTATAAAAAAACAAGGAAAATATTGTAAAGATATGGATTTTGTAAACATTCAATTTTGTTTTTCAATAGTGTGTTTTATATGCAAGTGTGAAATATTATGGCTATTAAGAAAAACTTTGATTGCTACCCAGATAGCACACGTACGTCTTGCGGACGTCGGCCCAAGGATGGACGTCGGCCCTCTAATTTTTACCATCTGTCAAGCATCGGCCCATGGGCCAATTTCTCATACATAGCCCCTGCTCATCAAACATCTCTGCTGTGTCGGCTTTAAGTCGGCCCCAGATCTACCCACACACGGAAGTTTGTGAGTTTCAGGTAAGCCACAAATTGCCACAAAAAAGTCATTTATTGTACTCTGTGAAAGTTAAATGTTTCCGGTGATATGTGTACAAGTTTTTCTATAGCCGACACCAATGAAAGGTTAAGTCCTATTGTTTTTTCTCCATTGCGTTATCTGGTTGGAAAAAAGGTAGAAGTGTGCCGATCGGCTGTCATGTTCTGAAATCTTTGTTTTGACATCCTGTTCTCTTATCGCATGTAGGTTAGGTTACTGTCGGCATGTATCTTGTTGTGAGAAGTCAATGTGGTTTCTAGCATCATAGAAAGGAGACTGAAACTGAACCTCCTTTACACTAGAACAGCCACTAAAACGGTTTGCTTCGTATTGGACGGTTCATGCCTCAGCGTCTTCCATTCATTTTTGATTGTGGACACCTCGGTATTATTCCACTGATGCCATGGTCATTTACAAAAGAAAGAAATATTAAGTCAATTATTATTACGTTAATGTTGTTTTTTAACCGTTAAAATTGCAAGTTTTTCTAAAGAAACGGCTGAGTGGGCTATCTGCCGTTGTTATGCGTTGCTAAGGCAACCGCTGTTACGTCAGTCAGGTCAGGATGTGTCCCCCCCCCCACAGTAATTGGTTATAAAAAGTAAAAAATATTCTTTTTTGGATCATCATTTTTTAATAAGTAGCCTATTGGTCAAACAACCAAACTGTATCAGATGCTCAAATGTTTTTTATAAGTTGAAATACTGCAGCAAATGAGCAAAAATCCAGTTAAAATTGTCAAAGTAATGTGTTCCAGATTAACACAGGCATATGTGAAAGACATGAATTTACATTGTTTGGTAACACTTGATTTGTTCTCTTATTTTCCTCAAATTACAGAACTGGCCATAATTAGGGGGAAATCGGTTTTAAAAAGTGTGGTGTGTATGCCACAAATTGTTTTCCCCTGATCTTGCTACCAAATTGAATTGATGTGGGAGGGGACAGAAGACTGGAATCAAGGGCAGACGGTCAAAATATTTTACTAAGTAAGTATTACTACAACTGTTTTTCAGTTTGAATGATACACTGCCATGCAGTAGTACTATGTACTTTATTGTGTACTGCACATATTTCTGTTTATTGCTCGGAGGGGTTTTAATTTTTCTTTTTTTTTTTAATCGAATGAGCATTTGTCATACGTGCTCCTCTGCTTCCATGTTCAGCCTCACTAGCCTACTGATTACTGGTCCTGACATAGAACTCCCACAATTCCTCTGCTCAAGCCATCATGGGTTGCACAGCGTCCTCATCATTACCCGTATGTGTTTCACCTGTGATCCCTCTATTTATACTTTGTTCATGGTCTTTGTGTAGGCTTGAGTTGATCGTCAATTTTCTACTTGTCTCTGTATATTAAATCCTTTCGGGAATGCCTGCATTTATGTCCACTACTGCTTCAATCCTGACAAAATTTTATTTCTAGTGGTTAATGACTAACTCTAACACTGACCAGCTTAGGTTTAGCCTAACTCTTGTTTTTTTGTTTTTTTTTTCTTACAGCATCGGTTCTAAGAAATCGGGCCTTTCCACAGACCACACAGGCTGAAGGGGAAGCAGCAATCCAGAACTGGCTCCGGCTGAGCAAGGATAGGGTGGAAGGGAGAAGGCTGAGGCCAAGGACTTTAGAGCTATAAGTAAGTCTTTTGATGAAGTTAATGCTATGATTTTGACTGATACTAAAACATTATTTTTGAATTAGAATTTACAGCTAGCCCTGCGATAGCCTGGCAACCTGTCCAGGGTTTACCCTGCCTGTCGTCTGCTAATTGCTGGGATGGGCAAGCATTTGAATTGGCTGACACTGAAAACAGGACAATATTGTGTGCTATGGAAAAATACATATACTGTTTTTTTGAATGCTGTTATAGTTTTTGTTTATTTCCATAACATCAAACACAAACACCTTCTACACACACAGATACATATTTTCTAAGTGTGTTTTTTTTTGTTTTTTACACAGCTCCGAGTCCCTCTGCTGTTCTGACCGCTGACATCTCTTCCTCATCTAAACGCTTTCTCTTCCTCACCTTCTGGAGGAGCAAGTAAAACACAAAACCCATGTTCGTCACATTTGGAAGATGCCATGTTTTGGCCTCAAATTTTGTTGTTATAAATAAATGAAATATGAATTTCAATTGACTAAAGTCGTGTTTATTGAAATCTTACAACAGGATTCAGCTAGCTCAGATGGTCATACAATGATTGGAAGATTGACGGTTCAAATCCCACTCCTGGGAATCTGTTCCTGTGTCCCTGGGCAAGACACTTCACGCTCTTTTCCTCCAGTAAAAGCATAGCTGGTTCATGATTGACTATGAATGATTGGTGGTGATCAGTGTGTCCCAGGGTAGCAGTATTAATGAGAGTGAATGAATAGTCCATGCAGTAATGTAAAGCGTGTTTGGGTGTCTTGAAAAGCACTATATAAAACTGATGCATTATTATTAACATGAATACAACTAATGTATATTTAGTATATGTAACATAAGGGATTTTAGTAAATGGAACATAGCGGTGTTCCAGAAATTCTACATAATGTTTAGTAAATTCAACATAGTAACATTAAGTAAATTCAACATAACTATATATGATGTTGCACTTAATTAAGATGGTTTGCTGAAATTTAGTCATCTGGTATTTTTCCAATTCAAACAAAATAGTTTTGTGGGACTGGCTGACGTCACTTTATTATTTAACTCTAATGTTCTATTTCTTTCAGTGCGTCTCTCTCCAGTCAAGCATGCATCATTCCCAGTAGCCAATCATTGACCACCAGCTGGTGTTGCTCACACAGACTAGAGTTTGGCATCTTACATTAAAAAAGTAATTAGTTATAGTTACAAATTAATTTTCCGAAAAAGTAATTGAGTTAGTAACTCAGTTAATACACTCTAAAAGTAATGAGTTACTTAGCAAAGTAACTGCGACAGTATTTCTGACATACTTATGTTCTATAATATCTATAAGGTAAAATATTTTTACAACTGAATGTTGTAAAAATGAATAACTGATTGTTAATATGAAATATTCTATGCAATCGAATGTCAAATAAATTGTTGTCTGGTTCTTTGGATGTAATAAGACATTCCAAGATTAATTTGGAGTTACCTGCAGACACAGGAACTGGAAGATAGACGATCATATATTTTACAGTAACATAATATGATGTCACGTTCCTCCGGTGTCAAGCAACAATGTATTAATATTTTGGGGTTACTTTGTGGTAGATCTCACATGTATTTTCTGGGATGTAAGGAGATTTATTGAAAACCAAATCCACTGCCTCCAGAAGCGAACGATGATGCAGCTGCTTTATTAGCGCAGTTCTCGGTTGGAGGGAGCATCCGTTTTATGAAACAAACGTCCGCCTATATCCAACTTAAATCTATGTTCACAACTAAGTTTCTGACAGCATCCAGACAATGTGCAGCCTGCAGCTGAAGTGTCTGTCAGAAAGCCTGACAGCGCTGCGCTTCATTCAACCATGATTTATTGATTTGATATGTAAACATATTGGTTTGTAGAATATTGTATGCTACTTATTTCAAAAGGCCCAACCTAAATGAATAAAGGTTGTATTAATTATTTATAGGCTAAATATATGGAACGCCTGGCCGCGGGCGCCCCTGCTTCCATTGATCGCCGAGACGTCGGTTGGTTGTCGTCTTCGATCAAAGGCCGACGTCTCGGCGATATCTTGCCAAAGAGCAAACGCTCTCCATACAACGTCTCGGCGATAGAGCTTGATGCATCGGCAAGATGTCGACAAGACTTACGTGTGCTATCTGGGTAGATAGTAATAGCTCTGTTTCATGCAGGCTAGGTTTTTGAGTCCTGAGAAAAAACCCAAAGTTCTCCTTGAAGAGGGAGTGGCGAGCCGGACCAGAAAATAATCTCCTTTTCTGATTCTGGTGAACGAGATCAGCTGAACACCACAGAGGTATCAGCACCCGCAGGATTTAGCAGTGCGGTAAGACTGACTTTTAATATATTCCAACTTCAAAGTATTTTGGGCTCATTTCTCTTTGTGTGTGTGTGTTGCTAATTATATTTTCTCATGTCTCACTACTCCATTAACGCAACCTAGTCACCCTGTAACCTATATCTGGGTTAAAGGAAGATTAAAGGTTTCTCATGCAGCTACAGTAGAAAAACTGAGATGGACAAAAAAACCAGAACTTTGCCAGTGAACTCATCGTTCAACAAAACCAATCAAATATGGAAAATACTCTTAATAAAGAACAAACCTCTGCATTATTTACATTGACCTTTCATATGACTTACTGGTTTTACCTGGCTTACTCCTTTAACTCTCATGTGATGCAATGTGAATAGGAACCAGAACAATAATAATAATAATTGGTGAACTGACGGACCTTCCTCTTGGAAATATGACCTTGTTTGCATCCATGCCAAACAAACAGCGGTGGCACAATGGTGGTCGGAGAAACAACAAATTTTTTCTTTCTTCATCTTAAAATCTACTGAGATTTAAATACATAAAATATTGTACCTTAACATTTCCCCTAAAGTTATACATTTAAACATGTGTCTGTAAGCTGTGAATACTTGTAAGCTGAAGTCAGATTCGTTTTTTGTGCACATAATTCTGATTGTGTCAGTCATTCACTTTTACACTTAAGGTCAGATTTATATTGTAGGACCTGGTGGAGACCAGATCATTTATGTTTTGTTCTGTTTCTTGTGACTGTGACCGTACTGCTGCTTATCTTCAATAAACCGTGTAAATACAGCCAGCCAATCCGCGCGGTGCCCCAAATTAAACCTGTCAAACAGAAGAATTCCTGCCTGTCAAAACTCTGTCGGCATAACCGAGTGACAGCAACGACTCCCCGATAATTCACAGCGAATGCTGAGCTAAAATAAAAAAAAATCATCAGGTATTTCTGACATGATGATCCTGCAAACCTCCCTGCTAGGAGCGCCTAATGGGACCCGACAGAGCTCATAGCTGCTTTACACTAATCCCAGGATGAAGTTCCCCGCTGTGGACAGATGTAACACGCTGCATGCATGGAGAACCTCTAACAGCATCCGTTTGTGTGACGGTGCTGTGATCTGGACTGCTCGTCTTGCTCACTCTCATCCTCTTTGACCTGAACTAATCTTTATCCCCGCTATGAGATGCTCCGTGTGTCTTTGTGCACTCAGGCCTGCTCCCCTGTGTAAGCAGGAGGAGATGAGAAAGTCATTTGGCATTAAGAACGTCGAGCTGAGAAACGGTTGCAGTTTTTCAGCGTTTCTCCCTGAAGGCATCACCGTCGCCTTGAGGCCAAAATCTAGCTGAATTCATGGCTGTCAGAAACGTATTAATACTTAGCACCGCAGAGGTTAAATCAGAATTGATCGAACAAATCAGGAAAACAATAACATGACAGAGAGACAATTTAACACTTACTGAAAGCAGCTTGTATAATTCCCTCTGAGTGTTAAAATGATCCCTTTCTTCATTGTGTCTGAGCGGAGCTGCGAAGCATGACAATCATGTAATTTGTTTTCTTTGCTGTTGTTTGAAAACCTGCTTCAGCTTTAAATTAGCTATTGCTTTAGATCTGGATCCTGATAAAACTCATTACCTTTGCTGGCCTTCAAGGCCTCCCTCTCATTTTCCCCCTCTCCTCAGGAAAACGTTTCATACGCGACTCCGATACGACCTTTTCTGCCAAAACCTGCGTGTAGAGCCGCTCTGTAATCCTCTGCGTCACTCAGCGCCTTTGTTCTTCGAGAAGTTAGCTTGGATCAACAAAGTCATATTGATCTGTATTTACTTTAGCGTGAGCAGCTCAACACCATACAATGAGAAAAAGATGATTATGAAGTTGCAGGTAATAACCTTACTGCTGCAAGCTTCAACGCATCTGAAACGCATCTAAAAGACCAAGACTCCCCGCTGGTACTGTAACACTAGAGGAAGACTGTTAACTGGTGCAGAGCTTCACCTTCCAGCAGGACAACCATCCCAAACATCCAGACAGAAATACAATGGATGGTTTAGATTAGGGATGCAACGATATCACGTTTTTCAAGACGATACCAATACTTTGATCTAAGCCAATACCAAGTACTAATGCCGATACTTCTACCACACATAAAATGCAATGAATAGAAAGAGACAGGTTTTATTATCTTCTCTGCTTGATACAATAAATAAATAGTGAATTAGATAGAAAATAAAATATTAATAAAAAGACCTCGAAACTATAATTTCAAGTGAAAACTAAACATTTTCTTATAAATTATTGAAGAGTTTCCACATGTTAAGTATCGGTTCGTGCTATCACTTAACTTGAACAAATATTGGTACATTAGAACAGTATCAGGACATCCCTAATTAGATAAAAGCATATTAACACATTTGAGTCCAGACTATCCAGACTGAATACATGACCATACAATCTGACTGAACTGGACCTGTTTGGCAAAATCAAAATGGGGAATAGAGTCCAGTTTCTAGATGTGGTGATGGTTGAACAAAGTCTTTGCTCAGTAGGTGTGTGGATGAGTAAAATAGCATGCCACACTTTACAGATTTTGATTTGGGAATAACAATGACTGAATCCTTTTCCTTCCACTTCACAAGCATAAGGTTTCCGTTCTGGGCTCGAACTAGAACAGTATTTCTCAAACTTTTTACAGTGGGTACCACCTGGGAAAATGTCGAGCTCTCAGAGTACTCTGATCATGACAAACCGATAACGATGTATAATTCACACTGTGTGAATTATGCATTTTTAATTAATTTTATTTTCAAAAAATATTTAGAACTTTCCTCCAAGTACCACTAGGGAGAGCTTCAGTACCACTGGTGGTACAAGTACCACAGTTTGAGAATCATGGAACTTGAACATGTATTTCAACTTTTGTTAGAGTAACATGACAAAATGTGGAAAAGCTCAAGGTGAATAGGGTTAGTTAAATTTTCTACATTAATTAGAGCAGGAGCAGGTTTATAAAATGTTTGAGTGAAGCTAATCTGCTATTTTGGGGCTTATTAAGCTGCTAGTCAGGATGTTACAGATCATCAGTTTACTCCAATATCTGATTAAGAAATGGGACAGAAGTAGTTCATGTTCTTAATGGTTTTTTAGACTTTGCAATGTCCTTAAACGGATTTACAAATGATGATGACTCACTGTACTCTCCGAGGGACCAAACTAACTTCCTTCTGATGAAATACTTCATCAGTTTTAGTTATTGTCAGCAGAGCTGATGAAGATCAGTAGATGAAGCTTAATTAAGCATCTTGAGCTGACCAATCAGAGACAGAGCATAGAAATGGTATTCAGATGGAAACTTCTTCATATGGAGATAAATTAGGTCTACAATATTATTCATTGAAATATATATATTTTTAAACTAAAAATTCTGCTCAGCTCTCAGCGAGGACGGTCGCTTTTTTCCCTCCCTCCTCCTCATGTGTCTTATCCCACAGCTCTCTGTCTCCTGTGCCTCTATCTGGAGTATCTTTTGGCAATTTTCTCCGAAACCAAACTGAATAAGCGAAGATGGAAATGGTCAGCTGGTCTCTGAATGCTATTGATAAAATCTACTCAACTCTACGAAGCACCGGTAAGGGTCAACCGGGGTGTCAATCATGGTGATCGGGTTTCTGCTGATTGGAATGGGCAGTTACTGGAACTACCGAAAAATGGAGCAACAAAGATCTGAAACACGGTCGAGATTGGTGACTGTTCTGGAAGCGATCGGACGGCTGAAGGAACAGCTGGATGCGTTGATTCTTACTGATGGGACTCAGAACCAAATGCTGGGGGAGCTGGGACGCAGAACAGACGCTGTAAGAGGCGATCTGGCCGGCGCTCTGGGACTCATCCGCAATTTGTCATCGGACTTGGAGAAACTGTCGGTGCGGATTGGGGCAACTGGAAATTAATTGGATTTGGAACTATTAATCTGGGAATTAATTTGGATTTAGAACTGTAATTTGAACTACAGTTTGGCTGAATTAGACTACAAAAGAAACCACTGACAGACTGAAGGGACAGAAAGGAATATTTGATCTCTCCCTGCAATCCAAATAATTTATATTTTGGCTCCCATGAAGACCTTCAACCTGGTCCTAATCAAATGTCCCTGAGAAGAATGTCAACATGGTCTCCTCTCCCCCGTACACCTGCATCTACTGACACACACACTGACATGGTTACACACACCCACATTCACACACACCTTCTCGCTGTATCCTCAATTCTCTCTCCTGCAACATGAAGCTGGATAACAGCGCGCCTCGATGGCAGCGCGTTAACCTGTGGACTGGAGCTCATACCTGCCCATCCTTCCTGATGTGCCATTGTTATTGTCTGAATATGTGCTTAAATGTTTGTTGGTGTGGTTTTTTTATATTACCTGCGTTGTGAGTGCTGTACGGACCCACAACACAGTTGAGCGTTTTTTCCCCTCACCGTGGAACCCTCCCCTCCCCAGATGTGTATTTATCTATGTTTCATAAACGGGAGCGCCGCTCGGTGGCTGCATGCCCAACAGTGACCTGGATCTGTTTGTTGTTGTTGTTGTTTGTAATGATCTTGGACAGGTTGTACTGTATCTGTAAATTCCTTGTATGCGTCATACTTGTATGTGTCATACTTGGCCATTAAAGCTGATTCTGATTCTGATTGATCTTCAGATTTAAAACATGAAAAAACTGTAATGGATGACACCTTTTTTAGATTTGAATCCTTTGTATTTCCCCTAATAGTTATTCTCTACTTCAACAAAAGATCTCTATTAAGCTTCACTGGGGTTTGTTGACACTACAGGGGTCATATGAGTTGGGAGAGTCTGTTTGGTTTGCTCTGAACACTCACATGTGACGTGCAGGTACAGCGTGGTGCTGTCGGAGCCAAGAGTGTTCTCCGCCAGCGCCGTCACGCGGAATATTCCTGCTGACTTGTAGACGTGTTTGATTCCCTCCTCGGTCCAGCTCAGGTTGGAAAAGGAGACAGCCGTGCCATCGCCGAAATCCAGCTGGATGTTCGTCCTCAAAGAGTCTCCCTAAAACACAGCAGAGCCATTTTACTCTAAAAGAAACTTCCCAAGACCTTGAAACACATCTGTGTGCAGCAGAGGACGCATTACAAATTTATTTTGAACGGCAGGGTAAAAAAAAACAAAAAAACATTCACAATCCATTTTTTTCTGTCAAATTTTTATGCGATTCTGGGGGGGGGGGTTGCCTATCTCCAGAAGTCATATGATTAGTTAATACCTATTCACTAGTATCTGTTAAGTAGGTATTCAATCAAAAACAACTTGACCAGAGAACTATACATAAAAGTGAAAATTAACGCTTGCGCTATTATTAGAATACCTGATGCTGTTCCTGCATGGCAAGGAACGAAAATGCTCAATTTTTCTTTTTGTAATCTAATAGTCAGATTGTTGCTGAAATTGACTTGAGGTTAGGGATTTTTTTTCTGCGGACAGAATACATTACCCCCGTGGGTAATCATAGCTGTTGATCTGCATGCAGAATCCACGATTCACTTCACTGGAGACTGCAAATAGGAAACATTTCTGCCATTGTAGCGGCCATAAGTCGCAGACTCTCAGAAACTAGCCATTTCCTGACTCATAAACTACCAAAGGAAAGCCTGCAGTTAACGCAGCATCAGGCGCCGCACAACATCTGTGGCGCACATCGGGCTCTGTGGCGTCTAACCAGGCGCACTGGGATGGATGGACTGGCGACCTGTCCAGGGTCCACTGCGCTTCTCACCAGATAACCGCTGGAGAGATGCACCAGACCCCTGCAATCCTTGAAGGAGAAGCAGAATAAATAATGGATGGAATTTATTTACCTGGACTCCATGCATAGAGATAAAAAATAAAACAAAAAAACGTAAAGCTGTCAGAGGGATGTGTGAAACCTAATCTGTAAAAATGACGGACAGCCTTCAGATTTTTCTGGTAAAAAAAAAAAGGTCAAATACGGAGAATAATCCGTTAACGCGACCTCTGGTCTTTAGGCCATCTGCCATTAAACAGACACAAGTCAACACCTGATTAATGTTTCCAAAGGTTTTAGAAATGTAGCATTTAAAATGATCTTTATGTCTCTGTCTCCGTCTTTAAGTTGATTAAGTTTTGAAATTTCTCTGAATATTGACGTCCTAAATCATCCTCTAAAGCTTTGAGTTTGGGAAGAAGTTAGACAACTTAAACATTTACACAGAAAGTGCTGTGCAGTCTGGTCCCTTCAAGGACTCTACACAGAAACAAAATTGTTCTGTCAATCATAGAGAAACACCAATAAACAGAATGGTAAAACATGGCCTAGCAGGAAGTGAACTGTACTGAACTCTGAGCTGTTAAATTTTTACATCAAGCAGAAAAAAAAGTTTTAAAGCTAAACCCTAACCTGCAGGTGGCTTTAGAACGAAGGAATGATGAAACAGAGGTAAAACTCCCAGAGTTGCAGCTTTAATAGAAACATTGAAAAGAAAACTGTAGAGTGCTTCAGCTATGACATGATTAAGTAAGGATTACTTTACAACAGCTGATGGAATATGTAAAATCAGCCCTAACTGGATTAAAAATAGGTCATTGGTTGTCATCAGGACAGTTTGCTGATTGGGAGGTGTATCGTTCACTGAAAAGTAAAATAAACAGAATCAATAAACAAATGAAAAAGTTAAAATTATGAGCGTTGATCATTTTCTGTTACCACACATTTTCTGTTTTGTAGTTCTCTAACTTTGTTAATAAAACATATCCGGTGTCTGGATAAAATAGACTCAACACGGAAAGTTAACTGAGCTCCACATAGCCACCGTTTTCACCGCAGCTGCTGGACTCAAGTGTGACTTACACTGGAGAGATGGTGACTTACCTACAACACAGATACATTCTACGTTAAATATATTTATTTAGTTGGCAGGACAAAACAGTAAAAGCTAAAAGGTACATAAATGTGAGCCATATCTTCGTCCACTTTTCAAGGTTTGTTTTTCGAAGAATGAGTAAAAGACCAAAATCTGACTTTAAATTCAAATTGTATTTTTCAGCTATACACGTATTATATATATATATATATATATATATGACAGATTATTAACAGATTATCTTTATATTACAACCAGTTTATTTGTAAAACACAAACCTTTGTTTAAACCTATATTGTGTTTCCTTTTCTGTGCTGCTGATTTGAAGGAAGTAGGGCTGTGAGTGAAGGAGGAAACCAGAATTTTATTTTCCCACATTCTTCCCCGTTTTCATCCATCGGAGCAAGTTTGCCCTCATAGTGTGCACAAGTCTTCTGCTGCAGCACGGGTTCCTCTGGGAATCACACCTGCTGCTATCTGAGGATCGGCACACAGCACCAACCTCACGGCAGACCAGGCCATCAGCTCCACCTCTCTTACTGACACCGCCACCACCATGAAGCTACTGGGACTCTTCCTTTGCTCGGCCGGATTAGGAGACCAGCTCCACCAGAGAACATTGTTTTTCCCCATCTTTGTCCCTTTCTATCCATACCTGAGTGAAAGCACAGGTGGTCTGATGGAGGCTTTGGGGGATATTTCCTGTCTCCCTGCCTGGCAAATGATAGTCTTAATAAGTGGATGGACAGAACAGGGCACAGCTAAGCTTCCTGGGTTTGACACTCTGGTTTTGTTAAGAACCGTAATGAGCTGGCACCCAGACAAGACTCTGGCTTGGTGGCACTGATGTCACTCGACTCTGCTCGGCATCTGTGCCGCATCCTGTGTTTACAGTCTGCATAATCCACTCTGGGAATCACTCATCTGCATGAAAGTGACGCTGACCCGTCTCCCTAAAATGTCACTCTTTGTGTCTGCATGTCTCCCAGGGCTGAGTGGATCCAAACACATCGTAGTGTGCAGGCTTGAGGCTGGAACGTCGCCGCTGGTTCCCAGTGACAGCGACGCTGTTGGGGATGACAGGGATTTGGAAACACGGGGCCAGCATTTGTTAAGGTGTTAGACCTGCACCTACAGTGTCAGTGTGATATGTGGCAACAAAAGAACAAATGTTCTGGTTATATCTGCTGCAGGCAGACCTGATAACATGAATTTCTGCAGCAAAGGTCAACACTGGCACTGAAATACACCAACTGCTAGCCAAGAAACATCAAAATATATGCAACTCTTTAAAAAAAAACGATTGTCATTTTTCATCATTTTATGCTCAGCTGAATTCATGTTGTCTTTCCAGACACACAGACGCAAAGACAGACCGAGGCAGTGAAATGCTGTGTGAGGACCAAAAGGTGCAACCACGCCCCGTCATCTTCAAGCAGTAGATTAAAAAGAACCCTGCTGGGTAGGCCTTTCTTGGCCCAAACAAACACTTCTCAAATCCAGTTAGAGCACTTTAGAGAACCAGAATCATTTTTAATGGACAGGATTGTGACAAGGAATTTGACTTTGGTTTTCCAGCCCTCACATAACAGACAAAAACTATAAATATGACACACTCCATGTCTTTGCTTATATTTGCCCTCTGTCGCCCTCTCTAGGCATGCAGCTCAACGTTACTGTCGTAAAAATAAATCTCCATCTGAAGTACTGACGGTTTTACAAGCTCTCTCAGCAGTTTTCTCAGTTACTTTTAATAGTAATCTGCAGTGTTGGGCATCTTACATTAAAAAAGTAATTGGTTAAAGTTACTAATTACTTTTTCCAAAAACTAATTTAGTTAATAACTCAGTTACCACACTGTAAAATAGGGCTGAACGAGTAATTGCATATGCAATTAAATCGCGATTTGGTAAAATGCGATTTCCTAATAGCCAAGGCTGCGATTTGACTCAGGGCTGCCAACTTTTCAAAAAACCTTGGAGTGAGATTTTCTGGAGACAACCAAACGTTTGCTCAAGGCATAAGACACGGCATTTCTCATTTTGTGCAGTTTTAATAATAAAATACAGCCCTTCACAAAAACAGTCATTTTTTTCAAGATCTGTGTATCTTGTTGTAATGGCTTGTGGCCTTTTTTGAGGCTTTGATTATCTCTGTGGAGGGCTCCCACTTGAAGCAAGGCTCGAGACCGGCCATCTTAATTGTCATTATAGATGACAGGGTTCCGTCTAGAGCCAAGCTGTTCCTGGTCTTAGTCTTGTTCAGTCCCACCATTGAAAAGACCCGCTCTGCATCCGCGTTGGAGTGGGGTAGCACCAGGACCAGTTTTGCAACTGTTGCAAGCCTGGGGAATAGTCTTGCTCCTGTCACCTGTGAGAAATGAACCAATGACACAGTGGAAATAAACTCAAGAGTTAATGTTTTTTGCTGTATTCTTTTTCTCCTTCAAAAAATAAATATAAGTTGATGCATAGTTAACTTTGTTTATTAAGATAAAATCATGCATCTATATGCTACTTTAACACTATATTCAATGTATATTGATACATGATTATGTGTTAATCGACTAAATTAACTATACATCACCCTTCAGTTTTACAACAAAAAACAAAAAAAACCTTGTGTTTTCGGGTTGCCATTTCAGCCCAGAAGCTCTCCATCTCAATGTCCTCTGTGTCCTGCAGTGGTGGCATTGGCATAGTCTGGTATTCCAGGAACTCATTGCCCAGTAGGTCATGCTCCTGTGGCCCATGGAAGGGGAGCAGGTGGGAGAACCTAATTCAAAAAAGCACAGCTACAAGTTATTTGTTCTTGATACATGGTCAAGAACAAATAGAAGCCAATAAGGGATGGCTCTTGTTCTCAGAGATGTACCAATGTAATCCAGAAGGAGATCTCTATATTGATTAATATTCAGAGTATTTTTATTTTTCCAGTTCAAGAGGATATTTTTCTTAGCGATGCATAAGGCGATGTGAAATAATTGCATAGACTTTGTATCCATGGTAACTTCATCTAAATTTCCCAGCAAGCAAACTGTGGGAGCAGGTGTGATATTACATTTCAGACACTTTGATAGGTCCTCACATATCTGGTACCAATATTTCTTAACAGGTGGGCAGAACCAAAGAGCATGAATATAATTGTCTGGTAGATTGCTTGTACATTGTAAACAGGTATCAGACGGCGTATAACCCATCTTGAACATCCGTTGGCCTGTATAATGCACTCTATGAAGGATTTTATATTGTATTAATCGTAGATTAGGATTTTTAAGAAATTTAAAGGTTCTTAATGAAATTTGAGACCAGAGGTTTTGGTCAATTGAGATAGACAAGTCCGTTTCCCATTTTGAAATAGGAAGAGCTATTGATTCATCTATTCTATTTAATGTTTTGTATATTTTAGATAGCAGTTTGGGAGTGTTAAGATTAAGGAAGTCTAAAACTTTTCCTGGAATTTGTAAATCAACTGTATTGAGCCTAAATTTATTTTTTATAATTGATTTAATTTGTTGGTATTCTAAGAATGTATTCTTGTTAATTCCGAATTGTGTAACCAATGTATTAAAGGGGATAAAGTCTGTTCCATCAAATATATGCTCCAGGTATTCAATTCCTTTACAACTCCAGTTTGGAAAGTTGATCATGCATTTTTTTTGTAGGATATCCGGGTTATTCCAAATGGGTGTACGTCTGCATGGGACTAGTGAGGTCTTTGTCATTTTAAGAAATTCCCACCAAGCTGTCAGAGAGGAGCTGATATTAATACTTTTAAAACATTCATTTTGTTTTATACTTGAGCTAACAAAAGGTAGATCTGAAATCTGGGCAAGGCACTTAACCCCAAAAATTCCCCATCGTCCTACCGAGCTATGTTGGCTTCGGTGAATGGGTGAATGTGGCTTCAACGTAAAGCACTTTAAGTGGTCAGTATTACTAGAAAAGCGCTATATACAGTCCATTTACCTGTCTGGTCTTTGTCCGTGCGCTCTGTCGTGCAAACGGAGCACAAACGCAGCCTCTTCCACATACTGTATAGCTCTAAATCAAAGTTTTCCCTATTTAAATACAGTTACGTGAAGTGTGACACTACAAAGTATATTAAAACAGAAATGTAACATGTCGATTTTCTCAGTGGACAAGGCGTATTATTACGCCTCACAATATAGTGTCCCTTTTTTATCCGCTGAGAAAATCGACACGTTACATTTCTGTGTTACTATACTTTGTAGCGTAACTATTTAAATACGGAAAACGTAGAAGAGTTTGGTAGCTTCTGATGGGAGCTGATTTGGAGCTATACAGAATGTGGAAGAGGCTACGTTTGTGCTCCGTTTGCACGACAGAGCGCACAAAGACCAGACAGGCACATATCAACTAGTCTTAGGTAAGGTAAGAACATGTCAGTATGTAAAAACGGTGAACTATTCCTTTAACAAACAGAAATATCTGAAAAAATTCTAACCTCTCAACAAAGTAAAGGGCATCTTCTACGGTACATTCCAACCTCTGTCGGACATCTACAAACTTGGTATGCTTGAGCAGTGACTCTTGTAGGGGCAACTTCTTCAATGCATAGTCCACAGCATTGACAAGAAATGCCAAAGCAGCTTCATGGAATTTCTCCATCTTTTGTGGTGTGATGTCTCCATCATCCAGCAACCTGTTGAGCTTAGCCCTGGTGGTGAAGCCAATGTGCAGCTTTCTTCCTGTGAAATACACAATATGGAGTCAACATGTTGATTTAGGTTCAGGAGCGGGGACCACGTTTCAGATCCACTTCATACATCCCAATTAGTCTTAATCCAACTCTTCCGGTACTCCGCACCTCCAATCACATCACGATACACTTATAAGCTCTGCTTGCTCTTCATCCCTCGTTTGGCTCGATCGTTTTGCCCCTCCCTTCCCCTCCCTCTAGGTTCCGGGTACCTGCCGACCCGTCGCCGCTCTTCGCAGGATCTTGCAGAACCGCTTCTTCTCTTCCGGGTACCTGCCGACCCGCTTTCCTTTTCCGGGTACCTGCCGACCCGCTTCGTCTCTTCCGGGTACCTGCCAACCCGCTTTCCTTTACCGGGTACCTGCCGACCTGCCCCTTCGACCTTTCCCCCTTTTTCTTAGCAGCGTCCATCGGACACAGCCTCCACGTTCCGTGCCCCTGTTCACTCCTGTACTACCTCTTCCAATTTCTCTTTTAGGTTCCGAGCCGTTGCCGCAGATGTTCCGTCGTGGGCTCGGACTGTTGGAGAATGAAGCTCCATCCGGTCTGGTGTCCTGCTCAACTACAATGCCCCCTGCCATGTGGGGGGGGGATCGGTCCATGCTCCGGGTGACCGAGCATCCTCCATGCTCTCTCCTGTCTCCTCAGACCCCCAGACGGTCGCGGCTGACGACCACTTGTTCTGAGCCAGGTTCTGCCAGAGGTTTCTTCACGCTAAAGGGGAGTTTTTCCTCTCCACAGTCGCTACATGCTTGCTCAGTATGAGAGATTGCTGAGGAACTGCTCAACCCCACGTTGACGACTCGGCAATCTGCTGGGATTCCTTACTTAGACAAACTTTTATCTGATTGGATTGCAATGACTTTTTTCGTAAAGGGCCTCGAGATGACTTTCTCGGCGCCTTGTACATCGTATAGGCTTTGTCTGAGGGGGGTTCTGAGCAGGCTCGGAAAGACGATTTCTCGAAGACTGCACCCCCACACTGAGTCTTCCCCTGGGTCTCCGACGATGTCCCTCCTCAGACCATTCAATTCTCCACGCCTTCAATAAACTGTTAAAATTCTCAATCTGTGGCGTGGTCCTTGCTAGTGATACAACAGATTATTAGAAATGCTGTGTCGTACTGATCACATAATATCAGCATGTCACACTGGGCTTGAGGTCCAATGGTTTTGGGCTAGCCAGAAGCACTATTAATGGATTTTAAAGATTGATATAACTTCCTTTACAACTGAGCTTCCAGTTAGCCCAAAACTAGATATCAAGATGGGACAAAACCTTGGTACAAGGCAAAGCATGACATGGGGTTACAGACCTGGCAACTGGTTTGCATTTTCTTTAAAAGCAATTTCATGCAGCTGTTGATGGCCTTGTAGCGCTGTAGGCACCATGAACTTTGCACACAGCTTGCGAATGAAGCTTGTCATCTATAACACATACATTTACAGGTGTAAAACTTGTACAAGTTCACAGCAAATAACACCAAACAGAAAAGGCACACAACAGCAGAGGCATATCCTATCCTCCCAATGTACTGTACCTCATCGTGCAATAAAAATATTGATGACTGCTCTCTCTGGAGCAGGAGGTTGAATGAGGTGAACACTGGTATGGTGGCCTGGAAAAACATTAGGTACACCTCTGTCATCGGGTCAGAGAACGCCACCAGAAGTCTTTTGAACCTCGCCTGATTGTCATCTATTAAATAAACAAACAAGGTTGGCAAAAACACAAGTGTACATAATTTTGGAGGCAAATTTGTAGTAGCTGTATAATGAAAATGAAATGAGGGACCATACTAGCAGATTTAAAGTAGCTGGCCAGAGGGTCATAAAGTCTCAGAATCCGGGTCACACAGCGTTCAAGGCTTAACCAACGAACAGAAACATGCTGGAGGATCTCCATATACTCTGCCTCGTGCAGCTCGCAAAATTCTGTTACATACATCAATTATAAATTACATGTACTCAAAGCAGTGATTTTCCATATTATAATCAACTTTATCAAAAGTGCATACCTGTCAAGCACCCCTTCCGGTTCGTGCTGCCCTTAAACCAATAGCCGACATCAACAACCAGATCCTCTAGATCAAATTTGGACACCTACAATGTATGAACCACACTGTAACAAGTGAGTTGCTGCATGTAATCACCGCAGAAATATTAAGTCACATTAGTAAAACTAGACCTTTACTCACGTCCAAAAACCGTGCCACAGCACATTTAGCGGTGTTGTGGACTACATGACATGGGCAACCATGAACATAAATACTGGGGTGTTTGTTCAGGGTTCTGGAGGCAATGGAGTTATGTGAACCTGTGTTCACAGCAGCATTGTCCACAGAGAGGCCAACACAGTTTTGCCATGGAATGCCCTTTTCTTCCAAGGTGGTACTGATCTTGCTGAAGATGACGTCTGCTGTCCCACACCTTGTTCCGCTTGTAGTACACATACCCAAGAAGCGGTGGACAACCTGATCTTTCATAAAGATCCGGACTGTCAGGGGGTTCATCTTCTCTACTCCTGCAATGACCACATATAAGCATGCAAAGCCTCCCATCCATTCAAGTAGATGGTTTAAAACTAAATAATTCCAGATTATTATGAAGGAGAAAAACATCATATTCAATGGTTTACCTGTGTCATTGGATCCATCTGTGATGAGGGTGTATGGTCCTTCCCTCATTTGCATCACCAACTCCTTCATAAAATGTGGTGCCAGCGCTTCATTGACAATACATGAAGTCTTGGTTCTGGCACACCTGTACTCCTGGACTGTCTTGGAATCCTTGAAACACTCCTTCAGAAGAGGCCCAAGGTGGTCAGCAACAGCAAGTGGCACATTGTGCTGCACCATTGTTGCTGCCATTTTGACCTCAGCTCTCCTTGTCTGTAAGAAAAAATTATATCATGACCCTCCAAAGAACTCAGTTGAGTTTAAATAATTTTAGACACCAGAGCAGGGCATGTTAGCACAATGGCAAGTCAGATATACAGGTTACTAAGAAAGTTGCACTGGAAAACACAGCACAGAAATACAAAACCTAAAAAAGACAGTCATTTCGTCTCAACTATCAACCATGGCAGTACAGTACTTTACACAAAACTATTTAACCTTGAAAGGACCATAACACATAACATACCTTAGCCTCTTGATCTGACATCCCTCCAACAGAGGAAGTGGGTACAGAAAACCTATCTAATGTAGCCATGGATTGTAGGGCCTGTTGTTTTGCCTGGTGGCTCTTGCTCTTTATGTGGCGCACAACATCTGTAATGCCCTGGTGGCAACATGCATTTTCCACACGACAAACAGAGCACCAATAATGTGTACAGAGGCTTCCTCTCATGATGAATGGCCAGGTTGTGGTCCACTCATTCTTAAAGACGCATGCATATGATGCAGCTCCACACTTTGCTTTACTCTTATCAGGTCGCTGTTGTTCTTGGGGTCTTCCTCTCTGCTGCTGTTCTTCCTGGTGTTGTTTCCTGTGCTGCTGCTCCTTTTCCTGCTGTTCCCTTTGCTGCTGCTCTCTTTCCTGCTGCTCCCTGTGCTGCTGCTCCTTTTCCTGTTGTTCCCTTTGCTGCTGCTCCTTTTCCTGCTGTTCCCTGTGCTGCTGCTCCTTTTCCTGTTGTTCCCTGTGCTGCTGCTCCTTTTCCTGCTGTTCCCTGTGCTGCTGCTCCTTTTCCTGCTGTTCCCTGTGCTGCTGTTCCTTTTCCTGCTGTTCCCTGCGCTGCTGCTCCTTTTCCTGCTGTCCCCTGTGCTGCTGCTCCTTTTCCTGCTGTTCCCTTTGCTGCTGCTCCTTCTGCTGCTGTTTGTTGTGCATCTGTTCTGTCCTTCCTGACCGTTCTTCTGTCAAGGCTCTTTTGCTGGGTGACTGATCATTCGAAAAATAAAACAATATGCTCCTTTTTCCTCCTGCCATTGTCCCTGCCTCTTTACGGATCATCCTTGAAATCTTTACAGATTTAAGGGGTCTGTTTCTCGCTAGCTGGCCCTAGACTCCTGTTTTCTCTTTAATAAGCAAGAATACAACATAACAGGTAAGTAACCACAAAGCTGTCCTTTAAAATCATATAATATGACACAAATCATATAAGATAAATGTTGTGCTTATAAACAATATAAAAGATCTACCTCTTGCATTTGTTATGTTAGAGGATTTACCCTACCGTGGCACCATTTTGGGTGTACAGCCATTTTCCTGTAGATAACGAGTATCTACTGTATGTTTACCAGACTATCTTTGAGAATTTACCCCAATCCTCTACCAGCATGTTGATATTTAATAAACATATTAATATATGATTTTTTAAAATAAATTTAAATTTAAAAAGTAAAATTAAATTCTCTTACAATAATATGGTAACATTAGGCTATATATTATAATAATAAACAATGATTGTTGATTAGATTATTATTCTAATCAATCAGATTAGAATAATAATCTACTCAACAATTAGATCAATTGAATGATCTAATTATTAGATCATTCTACTGAATAAATAAAGTTAAGTCTAGGTCTACGTCTAATTAATTAATCTTTATTTTTTATTTCAAATGTTGGCCTATTATTGTGGACAACTGAATCAAATAATATACACAATACTATTGTAAACTCAAGTTCTGTTAATGTCTTGAAAGATTTATTTATTTGCACAACAGGCTGGTTGGTCAAGGGTGCTGTTATTTCCCAGAGATAGCCTTAAGTAAACAAAAACAATTGCCATCCACAGGTGACTGGCTGTCACAACAAACCTTTAAGAGGGGGTGCTTTTCACGGCAGGGGTGCTTTTTTCGGCATTACACCGTCCCGTTCCGCTAGCTAGGAGGACAAGCTAACTGCTGCGGCAATACACGAATTAAACTTATCAATAATGTTTACTAAACGGCTCAAAATGCATTCAAATATTTTCACGATACACACAACAAATTAGCAGGCAATATTTAAAGATTAAGGAGATTAAACATACCTGAAAGGTACAAAAGCAGCGGACTCCTCTCTTCCTGCTCAGTCCAGGATGATGCAACTGGTCGTCAGGTCAGTCGCGTTGCCCTAGTAACCCCGATTGCGTTCCAATCAGAGTCAACAACGTTCCCTGCTCACTATTCACTGCAGGGTGTAGAACCTCAGGGTACTTCAAAGTCAACTGAAAATGGTTTTCAGGAGACCCGCCAATTATATTTGTCAGATTGTTATCGTATTTTAATGATCCTGGCTGCTGTAGGTGCAGTCAGTGAGCAGGATGCATTGTGGGTAATATTTAATTATTAAATTGGTTATATCTCCTTTGTTCATTGTTATTCTGTTATGAAGTTTGTGTTACTTTCTATTATATTGTTTAGTGTTATGGAAAATGTGTTATTGTTTTGTCATGGTTGAAATGTTGCACCGTGTGCCAAATAGGTGTGTGGAGGAATAAAACCGGGAGCTTGTTTAGTTCATAGCGGTGTTTGTTAGTGCCATACAAGTTGCATTATTTTTCCAGCTCACATTTATTGCAGCTTATGGTCGCAACAAAATATACAATTAATGTTTTTTCTAGGGGCTTTTCTTTGGAATAGTCCGAAAAAGATATATATTTTTTTCTTTTTTCAAAAACAAAACCGTTTATTTCAGCGTGAGATGTTGAATGTGTACCGTGAGAGCGTGAGAAGCCAATCAAATGCGTGAGTCTCACGGCCAATGCGTGAGAGTTGGCAGCATTAGCAGATATGTTTACATCAAGTCAAATTTTGACTTGATGTAAACATATCTGCTAAAGTCACGTGACTTGCAAACAATGCAGGGAGAGAATGAAAAGCTGCACTTTAACCAGTTATAAAATGACCAAAAGCTTAACAGAATCCAACACTACACAATAGTTGGTACCAAAGAGGAACAGTACGTCAGTTGTGAGAAATATCTGCAATCAAAACGTTGATGAAACGCCAAGTATTATGCAGAAACCGTCTTGGTATTGTTGCTGCCTCACGAGGTAGGCTACGGTATGAACCTTTATCAACACCTAAAAACATCACACCACCATATATGAGAGTTGCACGGCTAAACTGACCGCCACCAGTGTTTAACTTTCCAGTAAACAAACTTTGAGGCGACAGAGATCGCTGACCGAGCTGTTTGAAAGAATCGCTCCTTACGAACATAAAAAAACGGGACACTGAAATAATTCGTGCTATAACGGGTTTTATAGCCAAAAGTTTGCTTTGTTAACCATGATGAATAAGCTAGGATTCAATCTCACACACACATTTTAGCCACATTTTACCTGCGCTGTATAAAAAATGCCGACAGAAATTTAAAGCAGCACCGAAAACAGCGGAGTATTTTGCAACAACTGACCTGAGATCAAACCGCTCTACGGAGCCATACCAGAGTCTGAAAGTGCATTAGATCGATGGAGAATTAAAAATCAGAGCTTGTTCCTTAAAGTATCCTATTTCCTGGATAACCACATGGAGGAAAACGTTGCAGCCGGAGGGAATTATTAGCTGGGATCAAAAGGAAGAAAACCTGGATTGCAGAACGACGCCGATGACCATCGAGTGTGATGATTAAAAGTAGATAAAGTTGTTAATATTTGCCTTTGTCTTAAAATAAGTAAATAATCTTATGGAATAGAATAAATTATGTATAAAATCTGTTTATAATACACAATATGTTTGATTGCATTAATTAAAAAATGCATGACAAAAGCCTCACAAAAAATAATTGCACATTAAATCGCAATATTGAAGAAAAAAAATCGCAATTAGATTATTTTCCAAAATCCTTCAGCAATACTGTAAATGTAATGAATTACTCAGCAAAGAAACTGCGACGTTATTTCTATGTTCTATAAAGCAGTTACGTTCTGTTATTTCTAAAACATCAAATATTTGTATAACTGTATGATGAATAAAGTACATGATATACAGTATGTTAGAACATTTAGTATTTGAACTTGACTCAGTAAGATTGAAGCTGTATGCATAAAAATAAAAAATATAATAAGTAAATATTCTAAATAATCACTCAATTTTTGATAAAGTGCAAAACTAACAGTCAAATGCTGGTAAAAAGAAACAAAGGGAAATCTATCCATTAAGTTGTGCATCAGTAATATTGTACAGTTAAAAAAAGCAATATGCAGTTGTTTTTAGTAAGACATTTTAAGTCTGATTTGGTGTCACCTGGTGACATGACCTGGAAGCTATTGCAGGAAAACATGAAATATTGCAGAAAAATATAAACTTTTATAACCATTCCAGTGTCAAATAGATTATTTTGTCGGGTTCTAGATGTAGTAAGACGTTGCAATATTGACTTAGTGTCACCTGGTGACATGAACTGTAAATCATCATCTCGGTTATCGTGGCGTCATTACTGAAATGCTGTCTCCCTACAGCTGAAGTGTGGCTAATATAGCTTTTTGCTTAAGAATATTACAAAAATAGTAATGCAGTGGCATGAGCAGTTAATTTTAATTTAATCACTGGTATGGAATGTGTAATGTGTTAAGATTAGTCCTAACTGAACAAGTGGTCCTATTAAGAGTAACGTCCTACTAAGTAACGGGTTACAGGCACCACTGCTCGCTAGCCAATGCATCAAAATATCAAACTAATGGTGTGTCAGTTGATAAACTGTTTTCCCAGCACTGTATTACATCATAATGCTTGACCAAACACAATAACCCCAGAACAAGCATTTATTACTTACCCATCCAGTAGCAACACGGCTACTTCAGCATCCATACATCCTGTTGTATCTCTTACGCCTCAAACACTGCGGCTGACCACACAAAACTGAAAAGTTGTTACTCTGGGTTGTAGAAGCTAATCCTACTTGGGTAAATAACTTTAACCTGAACTGAGCAACAATTTGACACAATTTTTCACAGCAGTGAGGGGAAGGAAGTGTTGTCTGTCATCTTGTGTCTTGCTGCTCTATGCGGCAGCAGGAGGAACAGTAGGAGGTGCGTTGTGAGCTTTAGGCTTTAACCAGGGAAACAATCTGGTCATGAGTTGACAAGCTGCCCCAACTCCGTGGCTCCGCTTGCTGCTACTTTCCTTGAAGGCACAGTGTGTAATTTTCGGCCAGTAGGGGGCAGTGCATACCTAAATTATCACAAGCATGCGGTATCTGTGTCTTCGAGTAAGAAACTCAACAACGGAGGTCCAACTAGTTCTGTTTTCAAACGCTCAATTCCCTGAGAATTATCTATTTGCAGCAACATGACGAGCACATCAGTCTCTCTTTCATCGCTTGGAACTAGCGAAGAGGTAAAAATGTATTTATGGAGAAACTTTTTTGCATTTTGAGGGGAAATCAATGTTTTAAAAGCGGGCGTGTTCCGTCATCTAATATGGCTTTCCCCTGAAAAGAGGACCCGCGTCCTATGTATCTTAAAACTAATTTTTAAAGTCATATTTTACAATATGGCCAATATTTTGTGATTATTGTGCTTTACGTAATTATTATTACATTATAATTTAATTGTAATCTGCCAAATCTACACACTGTCACTTTAACGCAGCCTTCTCCGGCAGTGAAGCTCTGGCAGCTTTCAGGTCGGAAACTGGGCTGCTCTTGCTTTATCGCTTCTTCTCTTTCTTTATTTACTTTTTCTGATAGTGTTTTTATTTATTCTTTGATGGATTTGCCATGGCTCAAGTCTCAAAACCCCAGGTTTGTTTATATAATTTGGTAGCATGTAGTGTACTGGTGTAAAGCGAAACTCAGTCAGTACTTCCGGGCAGACGACCCGCGGGTGAAAAGTTGTATAGTGTGGTTTTCAGCAGTGCAATCCACCCATGCAATGACACATCTGAAAACATTACAAATGCTAGTGTGTTACCAAAACATTTAGAAAAAAACATGTTTTAAGGTATAAAAGTTACTTGTGTGTGTTTAAAGGAAATAAAATGGGGATAAATGCAGGCATATTGAAAATACAGAAAACAAGGCTTAGTCTGTTAGGTGTTCATTCTGGTGAGAGAGACTGGAGGAGGAGCATATCAGCCTCAAGCTCTGAATGTGTAAATATAATAGAATAACTACATAACTGAAAAGCGTTATCATTAAACTTGATGGTTAATTGACAAAAAAAACAACACAAAAATGAAATCAATCCAAACATTTTTAAGCAATGTTTAAGCAATCAAAGATTAGATTGCTTAAAGTAAAATAAGTGGGTCATCCTAAGCTGTGATTTCACAGATCCCAAAAATGAGCTCAGTGGTTAATATTTTAGCTGGGAATCCTCAGTCGCCGGGTGTGGCTGTCATGTTCAATCACAGAGTTCGTCTCTAAAGAAAGTCCTCATGGTTTCCCACCGAGGCAAAGGCTCATCTCACAAAATGTATAACATGAGCAAAGAACAACTGCAGAACATTTTCTTAAATGTTGTCTTTGTTTCTTAAAACTACAGAAACACCAAAAAGTGACAAATTAGTCAAAAATGATGAAAAAGGGAGTGACAAAGCATGAATATGGCAGTAATGAGCCTCCATCTTGGTTTCCTGTCTGATTTCATCGGCTTTTCACGTCATTCTGGGGGAAGATAGTCGTTTTAGACATTTTAGGTTATCAGACATTCTGCACAACTTCTTGGAAGTCTCTCCACAGTAGTTCAATCTGAGTGAGATCTTGACTTTGACCAGGCGATTGCAACATCCTGACTTTCTTCTGTTCTTCAGTCAGTCTGTTGTAACTTTAATTTAAATTAGGGATGCAATGATACAACCTTTTTCAAACTGATACGATACAGAGTACCAATGCCAATATTTCGACCAAAATTTAAAAAAAGCAATGAATTGGAAGGCAGGTTTTACTTTCTTCTCTGGCTTGTTACGACAATTGATGATGAATGAGAAAAAAAAAGAAATATTAATAAAAATGACCAAAAAAAATCAAGTGATAAACATTTTCTGTTAAATATTGCAGAGATTCCACAGTTTAAATATCAGGTTATGGTATCGGTTAACTAATAGTGCTACGAGTACATTAGAGCAGTATCAGCTCCGATACCCGGTACCAGTATCCGTGCATCCCTACTTTAAATCTATCCATCCCCACTCTATATACCTGCTTAATTTCCAGTAGTCATTGAGTGAGACCTGGACACGTCACCAGTCCGTCAGAGGAGAACAGAGACACAGGCCAGATAACCACACACACACAAAGCCATGAATACACACAGCCATACATACAGTACCTAAAGAGACCAGTTGATCTAACGTTGATGTTTTGGATGGTTTTGATTGGCAAACATGCAAAATCATTCCAGAAAAAAACCCATGTTGGGACTCAATCCCAAAACCTTTTGATTGGAAGGCAACATGTACAGTATTCTGTTCTATCGGCAACTGGAAAGTGCATGTAAAAAAATAACAGACAAAGGGAGTCTCTCAAACATAAAGACAACAAAGCATGCAGTCATCATTGTCTGCACTCCAACTTGAGCAGAACACTGTCTAAGCTTCGGGTGTTTTAGCTTTGTCATCGGAAATGAAGCCAAATCTGATTCATGGCTGCATGGAACTTAAAAGAAATGTTTATCCAGTCAAATCTAAATGAGCGTCACAATCATCTAATTTCTCCTACCTGCTGTTTCTAAGATGAATCACTCGTAGCTCAACTAAAGTAGCTGTATGTTCAACAGTCAGGCTCTGGTTTGCAAACATTCAATACAAGTCAAGTTAAACAGAGACCGGTTATGGTCGCTGTTTTTACTTTGTGCACAATTTTAACCCATGCATGCGTTTTTGATTTCTAATTTGAGGTGGGCAGTGGGCTGGTAACTCCATGATGTGTAGGAGTATCTGCTTGGTGCTGGGTGGTCTTGCAGATTTTCTGGTGTGGACCTTCCCAGCACCAGGCTGTGAAGACTGAATCTGCAATAGGTAATTAGCAATTATTAGAAAACGGAAGACATACGGGCTGCACGGTGGCACTGTTGCCTTGCAGCAAGAACGTTGTGGGTTTGTTGGAGATATGCACCAGCCCCCTCTTGAGGATAAGTGGTTAATAAAATGGATAGATGGATGAAAGACATACAAGACCTCTGATAATCTCCCTTGATCTGGGGCTCGACCAAGATCTCACCCTTTGAGGTCAAAACGATCACAAGAGCGGTGAGCAAAAATCCCAGAACCACACAGGGGGGCCCAAGTGAAGGACCTGCAGAGAGCTGGGACCCAAGTAACAAAGGCTTCCATCACTAACACTGCCGCATCAGGGACTCAAATCCTGCAGTGCCAGATGTGTCCACCTGCTTAAGTCAGTTCATGTCCAGGCCCGTCTGAAGTTTGCTGGAGAGCATTTAGATGATCCAGAAGAGGATTTTGAGAATGTCATTTGGTCAGATAAAACCATAATAGAATGGTTAATGAACGAGTGGCTTCATAAGAAGCATTTCAGGGTCTTGGAGTGGCCTAGCCAGTCTCCAGATCTCAACCCTTTGTTGAGATCTGTATTTAATAGTAGAATTTTTGCAACCTCCTAACTATGGCATAAACAAAACTATGCAACTCCCTGCGATCTCAACAGACCCCAGGTTGGGAACCACTGCTCTAAAGTTTCTTTTGTTTTTTTTTTCATCTAGCAAAATAAATATTTTCGGTAGTTATAACCAATTCAATTCAATTCACTTTACTTATATAGTGCCAATTCAGAACAAATGTCATCTCAAGGCACTTTACAACAAAAGTCATTTCAATACGATTACACAAACATTCCAATCATTTAAAAGTTTCCTATGTAAAGAATCCCAGCAGATTGCGAGGATTTCTTACATAGGCCAACTTACAACAGCATGAGTTTGTCTGACTTCATGTTAGACAGTGGTTGAGTTTTTTATAGTATTTATCTAGTAGATCTTTTGGAACTATGTGGGCTGCACCTGGAAAACTGGAAGACATTTTTTTAGAGCAGCTGGTGGACAAGAGAGATGGCTATTAAAAATGATTGTTAGAATTCATTTAAAGTGCTGTTTATTTAACATAAAGTGATTGTTTGCATGCAAAAACAAAAGTGTTTCCCAAAATTCCATTTGACACTGGCTGTTTATTAAAATATTCTTGATACGGCTGACAAAGAGGGATTAATTCTGAGCCATAAACATTGAAATGGCAGACAGAAAGTAAGAAAGAGCCTCTCCATCCTTCTGTCTTGGATGCAGACTGAGGGAGAAACTATTTGAGCTTTGGTCGACTGAGATTCAGGCATGAGCCCATCAAGTCTCTGCCAACTGCTTTCTAAAAACTGAATCCATCTGCATCCATCTGTGCATGTAAATATTGTGTTGCATAAAAGGTTTCTGAACAAAACAAAAAGCAGAAGAAGTTGCAATCTTCTTAAATCCCCAAATATGTTTCAGTTTTTTCCCTCCTAATTCTATTTTTAAATGAGCCGAAGAGCCGTCTTTTCATTAAATATTCAGTGCCATTTTCTTTCCCCAAGAAATACAGCCATTTCCAGGTTCATGAATATAAATTAAACTTTGAATTCATCATGAGAATTTTCTCAAATAAGTCCGAAGCCTCAAAGATCCCTGTTTCCACCCCCTCCCATCGTCCTGCAGAGCCTCCTCCTCCACCAGTTCACCTCCCTCCCTTCTCACTGTTAGTGAAAGACAACAGGCATCAGTTTTTTAACTCATCACACGGTGATAGAAAAACCAGGCCTGAACAAGCTCCCTGGAGGACTCGGTGGCAGGAAAACACTCCCAAATCCTACAGCTAACGCCAACTGGGAGCACCGTGGGTGTGAAGCGTGGAAGCAGTGTGGCGGTGACCGGGCCGGCCTGACTCTGAACGCAGCGGATCTCACTCGCTAACAGGGTCTCTGGTGGGGTCTTTTATTTCTGCTTGTGCCTCAGAACTTCTGCACATTGTGGGCGATGAGCGGGGAACTGCCTGTGCTCGTGTTAGAGAGCAGAAACTTTCCAGGAAACCGGCAGACATTACTCCAGCTCCAGTTTCTGTGCCTCCGGGTTCTACCAACAGAACAGTGTATGCATGACTCCGTGCTGCACCTTTGATCTGAAATGTTTTGCTCCATCTGCTGGAAGCTTTTACCAAAAGGTAGTATAAAGTTTCTGAAAAAAATAATAAAAAATAAAGTTTAAAAAAATGACTTCATGTTTTGGTGGGAAAACTCGATCTTCTAATTGTGAGGGGCTTAAAGACAAACTTTCCCAGTTATGTTGCCTTATATTGTACTATACTATATTTTTAAGGTATTTGCCACAATACACAATTTGTTGATTTGATTATGAATTACCTTGAAATTGGATTGTAGGTAAAGTTTGTCTGGCCTTACCTGCTTTATCATCCCCCTTTCACATCACGATCTGTGAGCTCGTTTAGTGAAAAATTATTTTTGTAATTTTAGCTGCATCTGTTTTCTGAGGGTTCCTCTTTTTATCTCTTGGTGCCACATTTGCTGTTTATGTTATGACCCAGAGAAACAAGTAAAAGTATCCCGTTGTCACAACTGAAGTTTTTTGTCACCTTGCTATTAAGGAACTCTTCAAAATCTCAACAAGTGGTTCAAATCCTTTCTGTCCTTAACAGATTTTAATATTAATCAAAAATTTGTTCTTTTCTGTCCCGTTTTTTTAGGGTGTAAACATACTTTTTGCTTGTTTACAGTGGAGCTATTAAGCTTCTTCCAGGCACACAGTACCATTCTGTTACACTCAAATGAAAATTTTACCCTAAATCATTCTTAAAATCCTGTATATATAAAAATTCACCTTTAAAAAATGTGCCTTCTCATCACTTCTGTGTTTGACGCCTTGATATTCACCTGAGACTCTCTAAAACACTCCTACCCTGCAGAACGTCATTTACCGGCTATTATCACAGCATGCACGTGGAATCGGACTCCGATAGTTTACAGAATTTTTCAGTTTGTTGCATTTTAGCATTTAGGAAAAAAAAACACATTGGTGAACAATGGCAACAGTGGAGATTGTAAGACGACACAAATTATCTGCTGTATGACCCTGAAAGTGGGTTTTTTGAAGAAAGAGGATTCAGAGGTTTTTACAAGACGTATCAGCTTTATAATAGAATGTTTTATAAATATTAATCACTATGAAGCTAAGTCTTGCATTGAAATCACAAGAAATTTAGCTACGTTTTGCACTAAAACCACATTCAAACAACTACACGTTTAACATTGCAACCATAAAAGCACAGAAATGTAAAACTACGTTTTGAAGTCAGAGTTAGTAATGCTAAGCCAAAGTTCTTAACTGTACAGGTTCTGATGGAGTAGCCTTGCCTTTAGGGCCATTCTGCAAAAAGGCTTTTGTTGAAATAGCAGTCCTCAGTGAAGTGATTTGCGCAAAGATAACAGAGCTAGGAGGTCATGCCTATGATTGTTTCCAAAGATGAAGTCCAAACTCTTAGCCTTACAATTAGCCTAGGCTAACTGTAGCAGCTGCTAGCTGCTCTACTGGAACTGAGTGAGTGTGTTTGTGTGTGTGTGGGGGGGTGTACAACAGCTCTGCTGTTGAGTAAGCCACATCAGGTAGGGGGGAGGAGCTGGGTGGAAAAGGAGGAGATAGGTAGGAGCTGGCGTTTCAGCATCTCCAATAACTACCAGCAGAGACTCAAACATCATTCAAACAACACTTCAGGCATGTTTTTAATGAGGAAATAACATGTTATCAGGATTTAACATTAAAAAGTCATATTTGCCTAATATCCCCCGCCTTTTAAGAGGTTTTATACCATGGTCTGGGTGAATACTCGATTCTGATTGGCTGGAGGGTGTACATTAAAAAGTGATAATGTACACCTAGGAAAGCCGTCCCGTCAAATTGCCTGATGACGGTTCTAAATTATTGCGCTGGCTCAAATGGCAACGGAGTCTCAACGTTATTTGCTTCATCCTCTGGACACACACAAGCAGTAAGTAGTGTACTAGCCTTCTGAAATTATATTTCATCAGATCACGTAACGTAAAGCCATCATCTCACTTCCCCTCACTGATAAATCGCTGTGGTCGGCTAGCTCTGGCTACGTTGCTTGGCAACGCCTGTATACGGGAGATATTAAATAGTGCGCTCGATTTATATAAAAAACCTAGCGATTTTAACTCTAAAACACGTCAAAGTATTACTAATTGATTTAATATGTCTTTCGTAAGTGACCATAGTATAAGCGGGATAATGCCCTTCAAGGTGTCCATTATCAGAAAATAATGGACTTCGCGTCGGACGGTTCACGCCTCCGCGTCGTCCATTATTTTCTGGTAATGTACACTTCGTCGAGCATTATTCCTTGCCTATATATCATGCAACTTTTTTCAGTTCCTCTACCCAAGTACTACTGTAAATGATTCAGCTAATTTTGTGGAATAGAGATACCGGAACTGTGAAGATCTGAGCAAGTCCAACAAGTGCCATTCTTTCTCACCCTTCTGTCCTTTTTACCTGTGTCCTGTTTTTTGGGGTCCAATCATAATTTGTTCTGAAGTAAGTACTATATATGATGGCAGCATTTTCTAGAAATTGTACCAAGACTGTGTGTAAAATGTCGTCAAAAAGTTAAGTGTTATTCTTTCTCACCTTTCTTTCTGTCTCCTTTAACTTTTTAAAGGTTACCAGGCTAAAAATATATATTTTGTGCTGCCATGCTGTTTATTGATGTGGTAAATAAATAGGTTATGAAAATATCACTAAATCTGTTGTTCATTAACTTAAATATTCATTAATGATCATGTCTCACCTCTTGTCTTCTTTAGCTTAACTTCAGGTTTAGATAGTTCAGGAGGTTAACTCGACCAAGTAGTCTTTTGGTTTCCGCTAAGGACATTTTAGAATACCAGGACAGGAAGGATGGTGTAGGTTTACATTTATTACATTATAGTCAAAACAGCATTTGTTTTCATTGAAAGGCTTTATGGCTTTTCAAATACTACCTGGTGGATCAGCTTCCAGTCAAAATGCCTGGGTGAATTTTTTTATTTTTGTCCCAATCCAGCCCGGAGAAATTGTCCCGCTCCTCACGATTAGCCACTCTGTGCTTGATTGTAACTCATCATATTGAAAATTGGAACACGGTTGCATTAGGACGACAAATAAATGATCTGTATGAAGCTACATGATTTGTCACATGGTAGTTTGTTCTCTTACCACTGGTGGTCTAGTTCCAGAAACAATAATTCTTCCTATAAATCTTTATATAGAGATGAAAGTGGTCCAGTGACGGCTTCACGCTGTTTTTGCCCTTACCTCATCCAGGTGCACCACGAAGGTGACGTTGCTTCCCATGTTGGTGGTGACTTTCCCGTCTTTGGTGTTCAGGGTGAGTCCTTTCGGCGACCTGTTGGGGCACTGCTGCTTCCTGGCCGTGTACATCTCCTTCACTCCCTTGGTGCAGTTGTTCAACACCACTTTACGGTACCTCGAGAAGCGAACATGGAGAAACGCGTCATTCTTTACAGGGATTTTCAGCTTTGAGCTTTACTTTTTTATCCTCTGTAGTTTTTAAACTGACTTCCTGCTGCATGAGCTTGCGGTTAGTAGCTCATCCCAGTTTGGCTGTTTGTGGGTAAACAGCTTTTGGGACTAGATGACGACTGACAACACAAGCTGTGTGAGAGGCTGCGACACTGCAGGAAGTTTAATCAGCGCAGAAGAGAATAAAACACTGCTGCTGTGATTATGTTTGCTGAGGTGTCCATTCCCCCGGGAGTCTCTGAAACATGCATTTCTCAGGGACAACAAAGGCGAAACACATTAAAAGGTAGGGAAATGATCACAGACCTACAGATCTATTTTTTAGGCAGTTTCTAAAGCCAGGTCTACAGTGTCTTCCTGCTTGAGCTGTTTTTAGAGTTAAAACAGACGCTTTATTGTATTTTATTGGGATTTTAACTCAGATTATTTCATAGATGTAAAGTGTGCATGCATCACTATGCAGTAGTGCTGGACAATATGGACCAAAAGTTTTATCTCAATATTTTTCATCAGAAATTCTAATAACACAAGCACTTTTATGGGCAGACAGCTGTAAGAAGACATTAGGACAAGTGTCAAAAATAAAATATCTGGATAAATTAATAATAACTGAAGACTGGGCTGCACGGTTAGCACTGTTGCCTTGCAGCAAGGTTGTGAGTTGGTACCCTGGCCCAGGGCCTTTCTGCATGGAGTTTGCATGTTCTCCCCGTGCATTCGTGGGTTCCCTCCGGTTACTCCGGCTTCCTCCCACAGTCCAAAAACATGATTCAGGTTAATTGGTCTCTCCAAATTGTCCTTGCGTATGGGTGTGTGCATGCATGGATGTTTGTCCTGTCTGTCTCTATGTGGTCCTGTGATGGACTGGCGACCTGTCCAGGGTGTACCCCGCCTCTCGCCCGTTGACAGATGGAGATAGGCACCAGCCCCCCCGCGCGACCCTTTGAGTGCTAAACGGTTCGGAAAATGGATGGATGGATGAAGAAAATTATGTTTTCTATCAAACCAAAATACAGCCGTTTCAGCTTAGCTATTAAAAAGAACTGTTTTGGACAAAAGTGGGCTGATGTTTAATTCAGCCAGGGAGGTTATTGGATCTGAGATGCAAGAAGACCAAATTAATAGAATATCATTTTTTTTATTTTTTGTACTTAGGTGTTGGATGCCAACTGCCATTTAACAGAAGTTTATGGATTATGGTATTTTCTTTGTTTTTTGTTTTTTTTGTTAAAAGTTTTAAATGTCCTACGTTGCTCAACTCATCATACATTTCAAAATACCTTGAAAGCACCACAGGTGTGAAACGCAGTGAGCGCAGTAAAGACGAGCTTCTGCCTTTCTGCGTGTTGTGAAGGGCAGACAGCATTCTACTTATAACAGACGCATTAATGAGCGTACTGAGACTCTGTGAGAACGTTCTCAGCGCTCTGAGTCCAATTAAAGCACTGCTTATCATCGGCTAGTCCGGCTTCCTCCGACTCCATGCTGCTGTGCACTTTCGGACTGAATGCATCAGCAAATTTGCGGTGAGATACACGTTCAGTGAGGACAATAATATAAACTGATGGTGAATTGATGTAAAAATCTCCTGAAGGACTTCAAGTAGCTCCAAACTAATTTGGATGAATAAATGAACCTAATGTATGCTAAAACAAATAAGGTCCACGTGTAATAAAAAAAATTAAGAGGAGCTTTCCATTTAAGAATGCATTTAGACCGGTTCTGTCCAGTCTGAGTTAGAGCAACAACGAACATATCATTTATAAAAAGTAAACCAAGCAGAGATAAACAACCAAAGATTTTTGCCTTGGAACAAAGTACTGCTCTGACCTTTCTGCTGGGTTCCTTGATCTTCAAGATGCTGGTTGTATTCTAATGTTCTTTAAGAACCTCTGAGGCCAGAACCAGGATATTATTATACTAATGTTCCATTACACACAGACAAACCTCTTAAATCAATTAGTTGCAGTGACTTTATTATTATAGAGTGCTGAACACAAATGCCTTCCACTTGTCAATATATTTTTTTTTATAAAAGACATTCTGAAAACCATGTTTCCTTTTCCAAATAAGAGCATCTATATTCAATTTACTCTTAATGTTCTCATAAGATGTGGGTTTAATGCCGTTTGTTTGTTTGGAACTTTTATCTAATGACTGTTTTCCTAAAATAGTCACATCTGTTAGATTGTCATACATTTCCAGTAGTTTGTTCAACATCCATCACTGCTGCATTGATCATGACGTTTCCTTCAATAAAAAGACAGGTTTTCAGGTTTCTGTGATTAAAATGAAATCAACATTTCTTTTGTCGTGCTCATTTCTTCATTGTTAGTGGAATTTATGTTTTCCGTCGTCGAAAGGTATAAGTGATGTCTTTCCTGATTTGATTTCAGAGGAAAGTGTGATTGGCAGCCGATTGGTTCACTGGAGAAATGGGATTTAACAGATAAAACAGAGATGATTGACAGGATGAGGTAAACAAGGCAAAGTCATCTACAGATTTACAGGAGCAAAGACGGAGAGAAAAAAAAAACAAAGTGTTTGATTTGTCATCCATAATGATGCTAACTTTGTAAATAAACATTTGTAAGAATTTAAGTGAAGAAACCCACATTTTCGAAAGCTTCCTCTTCCTGTTATGAAAAGGCCTCTCTTTCTGGATGAAATCTGTGCAGAAAGCAGCGAGGAATCAGTCCTTACCCCGTACTGTTGAAGTAGTTCTGACCCTGGCTGCAGCTTCTGGACACGGAGGAAGGGTTGAACCAGAAGGCCGGCCGGCAGTTCCCGTCATTCCGCCGCTCGTATCCGTAGTCACTGTCACACAAGAGAAAACATTCGCCTGGTCAGCGTTGGCATGCGTGAGGGGACTCCAAAGTCTCTGTGTCCTCATATCTGGCCTGCCAATTACTATCCTGCATCATTATTACAAATCGATCAAAGCTTCTCCTGCTGAAAGATGCGGCGCCGAGGCGTGGAGTCATGTATTCCAGGACACACGACCTGCAGGAGGACGCGGGTTACTGTAAAGGACATTGAATTCTCCTGGATTCCAATCAGCACGTGATTTCCATGCAGCCGAGCGAGGTGGGCGAGCGTCCGTTCCTATCAGGGTCCTGACGTTGATTTATCAGGTAATTTACTGAGCCAAAACAAACAGAACTAACAAGGCAGCAGCTGACTAGTCCACTTTCATTCTGGGATTACAACAGGGTGAACTGGTCATTAGCAGCCTGTCAGGGGAGCCAGCATGCTGGCAATAAAGGGATAGTTCTGTTTTTTATGTGGAGCTCTGCGGAGCAGATGCGAGCAGTCAGTAGCTTATTTAGTGTGCTCTATATTTGGATTCACTGGTTCTACAGCAGGTGTCCTCTTCATGTGGTGTGAGGTTTAATACAATAACTTAGCAAAAGCAAAAACGTGTGATTATGAATTGTCAGATGATGTGATAGAAGTTGTTTTATTAGGAAAACACTTTCTGGGTATGTAAGGAAGCGGTTTTGACTACAAAGACAATTAGTTGCCAGAGATTGGCATTTCTCCTTGGTCAGATCTGATTGGTCGTCGTTTTATAAATTACGGAAAGCTCAGCAGTTTCATTATATGCAGCAAAGCTAAAAAAACGTATGCAAATTCCCGTTTTTTAGCCCTTAAATTCAGTGTGTTGTGCATTTAGAGTCTATAGGACAGAAAAAAAGTATAAATTACACACCCCAGGTGTTATGGAGATATTTTTATGTACTGCTTTTTGTATTATATTTTAGGCTGTTCAGTTTTCTCTATTATTTATTAGCTTTTTTTAACGTACATTGAATAAATCCGCCATCCTTATTTCTTGCTGAGAGTTTGTAGTCCTACTTCAGGAGTGCTGAAGGTAGAAGAGAAACAGTTAAAATGTTTGGTTGTTGGATTTTAAATAACACGATTTTTTACGGTGTTCTCCAACATCTGAAAGTCTGCGAAGTGCCTGGTTTAAGTTTTATTTTTCATGGTAGCTTATCTGCATCTGTGGGGGAAGCATTGTTTGGTTTGTGAAAGGACAAGATCTTCGGTAATCTCCGCTAGCATCAAGAAAGATTGTCTGAAATACCTTGTTTTATTAAGGGGTCAGTTCCTTCTGACGATGGAAATGACAAACAGGAAATCAGTAAGCTTTCGATAACACTAGAATGATGGCAGACTTTATTTAATGCCTATTGGCCATTGTTTGGTTAGCATTAGCACCAGATCTTCTGCTTATTATAGCACTATGTGCTCTGTATGTTTGCTCCCTGATGACATACAGCTTTTAAACGTACTTTTACAAAAACAATATTTGATTATCTCTCAGTTTTTAGTCTTGGAGAATGAATGATCCTAACACATTCAATGATGTTAGCTTGACGCTAGCACACTAACAAACAACCTAGGGGTCTTGTGTGGAACATCTGTTGTGAATCAGCTCTATATATCCAAAATGAATTGAAGTGAAGACATATTTATCTCATACTAAAATAACATGGCATTTGACCATTAGTTTTTGCTAAAGTGCTGTCAGTATTGTAGTCAGCATATGTTACTGTAAAACTGCTAATGTTTTTCTGTGGTATTTTTAGTCTACTTGCTTAAACACATTGTCATTATTTTGTATAATCATTTTCTTTTAAATTTTGGAAAAGCCTAATTTTATAGCTTTTAAGTTACACAGTATTGTTGTGTTAGTGATGCTGTTTCAGATGCATTAAACGTCACACATTACTATATTTTTAATGAGGTTCTCTGCCATTAAAGAGTCGTCTTATACATAGTTATTGGGTATAGGAGATAAAGATTTACGGCTAGATGGAAAACTCTTCTGACATCTTGCGAATATAAAGTTTCTGCCCCGTTTGATCACCATATCTCTATCAAACTACAAAAATAGCTGACTGACGGGAGTGAAAGGCACTGTGACCTGGAGGAGGGTGGGGTATGCAGCGCTCCCAACTGGATTTAGAGACCGCACCAAAACAACTTATTATCTAGACTCCTCAGAACCGGAGTGGAACAGAAGCCTGTAGAACTACAATAATGGGGAATTCAGACCTAAGAATAGCAGTTCCACTCTATATAGACCACAACTGAATTATTTAGATGTAAAAAGGAAGAATGTAATACACGATATGTCCTTAATTACGTTTTGCGCATCTTTTCGGGTTTTCCAGCTGCCATCTGGGCCCATCCAAAAACTAGCCTGTTTTTTCACTGTTAGCATCCAGCTAATCTTTGTTCTCTATGTGTCTTGTCCTTAGCTGCCTGCAAGGCTAACACTATTGTGCCAGCTGATAAGCACATGGGCTCCATTTTTTCAAACATCCTCATACACCCTCTCACACACAAACACATCTTTACTTGATAAATGATGGGTTTAACGTGATTTCCTTATAATTGTTTGTCATTCCTTATTCTATTGCTGCTAATTGTGTTATTTAGTTTCATATGTTATCTATTTTCTAATATCGGTTTGGTAGTTTTAGTTTGTATGCTAGTAGAGTAGATGGAGTCTATTGATAAATGTATTGGCTGGAAAGTTAACATATTTTGGTAATAAAGTTTCGTATCATAGTGTGAACTTGCTTTTTGAGCTTTCCAGTGTGGGCATATAATTATTGTTCCACTACGTTGCACTCCTACATTAAGAAGGGACCGAGTGTCTGGTTCTATCAATTTTTTTCTTCTATAAAGACAGAACTGTTGCCCCTATCTTTAATAATTCAATTAAAACATTGAAATCCACCAATAATTTTAATATTAAATGATTGATCATAAAATATTGTTGGCTATGTGAACCAACAGTAATTGCACCCCTATGTGTCACAACAATTTTTTTACAATCCAAATTTCCCATCTTTAACTCTAAATGCAAGTTGTGTTGCAACCAGGCTTCTGAGCTGGGAGTTGGGAAATAAAGCAGATGATTGGACTCAGGAAGAGCTAATTAGGTTAATAGGGATGAAAGACCAATTCGTCCAGTTTTCTACTGAGTTAAGGATGCGAGACATCATTTAGATATGTTAAGCATTCTCTGTAAGACGTATGTAAGAGAAATCAGGAAAGGAAATAAAAAAGCAACTTTAAAAGTGTTTAATATGAACCAATTAGCACTCGCTTGGTGCTCGCCAGTTAGATAACAGCTGAATGTTTGCAGCGCTTTTTTTCTGTTCCCCGTCATTACAAGATAAAAACTACACCCGGTTTGGATTTGCATACAAATTGAAACAGTTCTCACGCCCACATGGTCTGAGAAGAATTCTAAGTACAACACGCTGCTAACAGATGCTACAAAGACAGGTGGAAAGTTTGCACACCCATGGTAATAAACTAGTCTGTGTCAACATGAACCTGTAATCGAAGTCTGGTACAGTATGAACACAGATTTGGCTTCACTTCAAGTAAACCAAATACAGGATGTGGACTACATCATCGGAAAATGTGGGTGAAAATGGGTATTTAGCACCTACTAACGAGCGAGAATTCTGGTCATCCCAGAAATGTTACTTTGTTTTTAAGCAGCTCTTCTATCCTCCACTCAGAGTAATGTACCTGTTTGAACTTCTTATCTGTAAAAAAAAGACACCTGTCCAACCAGTAGTGTGAAGGTTCACAATTAGTCAGAGGACAAAGGTGGTTTGACTTGCAAGTTGTTTTTAATATTTTCTTTTCTTTTGAGAAAAAAAGGGATAAAAAGTCCAACAAACATTGAAAAAGGAGTTGAGGGACAAAAATAGTTTGGACCCAACTTAAAGTTAACTAAATAAAACACAGACAAAAGGGCCTGACAAGGACTCTTCTCTCTAAATGACACACTCAGGGGAGGTTTTAAGCAGAAGGACCAAACTAAACTAGACACATGGGGGAGAAGAAATAAACCAAAATTACAATTTATAAATCTAAGTTGAAACAAAGAAAACCATTAAACTAACAAATTAAACAAAAAAATAATCTTATCAATAAAGAAATTAAATCATAATTTTTAAGGAAACAAAACCAAAGTCCTTGTAAAGGTTTGGCTGCTCCTCCTGCAGTTGTCCCCTCCAGTGGAGCAGGCCAACCTTCAGTGATTGTGGGATTGAGGGCACCTGGGGTGAGACTCAAAGACAAACAAAGTAAATAAACTGTTTTTCACTTAAGACAAATCAAATGTTTGCACTACATTTAACCTATATCAAGTAAACAAATGAAATGTTTTAATTTAAAGAAAAACAAAATTAATACTAACACCTATGTGGTGGGTGCTGGTCCATCCACCACAAGTAGTGAGCAATATAAAAGGTATAAGGTAGAAATGATATAAATTTTTAAGATTGATTATATCGCAATAACGCATTTTGATGATTTCATCAAGCTGCACTTACATACTTCAAGTATGTGGGAGGAAAAATACTGATGTTCTGATGGAGAAAGCCTCTTTGCAAGTTCTAATTTAGGCTTAAGGAGAACAAACCGCAGCCATCAGGAAATTCCTATTAGGACAGTTGAGCATATTTACAATTAATCGAATTTTCTATTACTGATGGCAGACATGTATTAAAAGATGTCAAGAGGTGTTTCAGGAAAATATTTTTTAGTGATAAAAGTTTGTCACCTTGATATGCACTACATGAAAGATGGAAAACATGTTGAAATTATTTCTTCATTACTCATGTGGAGTTGTAACGGAGATGTCTAGACTTTTTCTATTCGCAGATTCAGATGGTTAAAAAAGTAATCAAACGTCAATGGGAAATTAAAAAGGAAAATCTGCATGCATGGACGTCCGTTTTTCTAGGCTGAACTCACAGATCAAACCTAGTTACACGTTTTGCTTACTCCTTTTTTTTTCCATCTACAATTTTCATGTTTAGACTCGCTGTCAGACTCTCCAGCTTGTCATTCTGCCCCTGCTGCTGTCACTGTATTTTCCACTAGAGCAAACATCAATTAAGGTAACTTTCTCCCAACAAAACCCGTATCCGCTCGCTGAGTTTGCTCATAAATGCAGGTATTAATAGAAAATCATTACGAAAGGAGTGCGTGCAGAAGAACACGGTGAATCGGACTGCAGGTCAAATCAACCATTTGTTCCAATCTGCACAATTTATCTGCCTGTGTCCAACTGCTGCTTGTTAGCTGCAGGACTTGGAGATCAGCCCTAAAAAGCATATTTGAGTGGACTGAAGAGGAGATTTAATGGTTGCTGAACAGATGCACTTGAAAAATAATAAATTGGTACTGAAGGGGAGATGCTTTTTAATAGCTCAGATCTGTTTTTTCATGTTTTTACTGAGCACAATATCCCAATAAATGACCTTCTGAGCCTCAATCATGTCTGACAGAGACCACACAAAAAAAAAATAGTCAACTATTAGCAGGAGAAAATTCCTGAAAGGATTAATGGAAAAAAGAAAAATGTCTGTTGGAAACTTCGACATGTGTGGCAGTGTTTGAGAACTAATACCCTTGTTAATAATGCTCTACTTTAGCAGACAATGGAGAGGAACATAATCCCCCTCAACGATTATGAGGAAAGGAGCCACTGAACAAAGACGTTCATCTTCTTACCATTCAAAATCATGAGCACGGCATATACAGGATTCCGCAGAAAGGATTCTGGAGTAGTCCCTTCCCAGCATGCAGTGGTTTCCAGCCCGGCGTTTCATGTAAATTTGTTTCTGACCCATCACACACGGCTCACCCTGTGTTGGCACAACAGAGCTGTAAGTAAATGGTTTTACACAGAGACTTTTCAGGCCGTTCAGCAGGAGATTCACCTGGTTGTGGAGGTGCCACGTTTGGTAGTCTTCCTCTGTACACTTCCTACTGAAGATGGATTTGTAGTCTATCTTGATGAGCTGCCACTCTGAGCGGTGGCTGAAATGTCCAAAAAAGCTGCAAAAGCAAAGGACAACCTCCTGAAAAAATTGATTTATACATCATATCAAGCAACACACTAATTCAAAAAGACCTTTTTCTCAGCAGTAGGTGTAACTATCCTTCAACTTAAGACATGCTAGAAATGCTAATTACAGCATGCAGATCACCATGAGGATCTTACATTGAATATTACCTGAAGTTACAGGTTGTTTTCTAGCGCCTCGAGCAGACGTGTCATGTGCCACAGTTCAACTACCTTTAGATGCATTCTGCTCCAAGACGCCTGAATCAAAAGGCCTCTCAGCAAGTTTCGCAAAGACTTGGGGACTCATTTATGAAGCTTGGTTATGCACAAACTGGGTCCGAAAGTTGCATAAGTCATTTTTAAGACTGAGCGTATAGGGTACTGGTTGTACAATCAATGTGTTTGGAGCGTGGTCTTATCTGTGTCATTCATGGATGTTTTTTTGAACTGTGAAGAAAGCATTCAGACTGGTGGAACCTTTTATAGTTTCTTTAACCTTTTCAGGAACCAGGCCATTTTTTCACACATCCGTACAGATGGGAACTAAGGACCTCTGTCCTCAGTTCCTGTAACTATTTAATCTTCGGCTCTGAGGCAGGGACTTTTCGTGGTTCCATCAGAACTCATAGTAAGTTGTAGGTGATTGGTGAACTCATAAGCCACGCCCATTCCTTCGAAAGGGTAATTTTAGAGGATCCCATCAAATGGTGAGTACTTTTACAAAACAGCTGGTGTGAAGATTTCATTTCTTTATTTTCTTTAAATTCTGCTGGTTCACAACCTCAGTTTGTGCTCAACAATCAATGAAAAAAGGAACGGAGAATAATAGGAAATCTTGTGGTGAAAACGAACCCACGTATATCTACATAATCACACAATATTACATGATTAAAGAGACAGAAAAGGAAATATGTTTAACATAATTTCTCAAGAAATTTGGAAAAGCTATGAAAATTATTCAACTATATTACAGATCATTAGTTGAAAAAATTGGCAGGGAGAGAAAATAGGAGCCAAACTTACACTTATATATAGACATACATATTTATTATTCTATATTGACCATTATCTAACCTTCCAGTAAATGGTTCAACGAGAGAAAATAAAACGGAATATTGAAGAAAATGAATTTATGTATGAAAATATGTATTGGGCCGCTACGTGGCATAAAATTAGAGGTGATGCCCCATATACGACGGGTTTGATTTCTCAACTGGCAATGAAGCGAAACACCTACAGAGGTTACAGCATTTAAAAATACACAAGAATCAACATTTTTCAAAGTGTATCTGGATGATTTTCATGTGGATTTGTACTTACGTCATGATTTGGTTCTCAGCGCCAGCCTCGACCAACACTCCGTCCACAAACAGCGGCGCCGAGGAGAAGCTGTGTTGAGTCCACTGCCTCCCTTCATCAAAGCTGACCCTGTGTCAGATTGCATTCCCGTCACAAACTCGGCGTCAGCGGCGGTGCGGAAAACAGACGCTGCCTATTTCATTGTGGTCATAGGGGAGGGTTTAGGTGGGGATCAGAATGACTGGTTTGGCTCAGTGGAGCCGTCTCAGCGCCTCTGTGCAATTAGCTGGTGTAGCTTTGGCTAAATATCAAACGGCTGAACATTAAAGGGATATTTAGGAGACCGACAGTCCAGGTATCAAAGCAAAGACGCAGAAAATGTCTTTGAGAGAACATGAAAAGAGAGAAGGTTTGGGGTGTCAAAAAGGAAGATGAGACCATGTTTTGTCCTGAGTAAGAAGTTGACACTGAGGTGAGAAAACAAACCCGGAATATAAGTGTTTCATGCTTGAGCACAGAAGTGCATGTGGAGAATGAGACAACCAAAAAATTGGACAACTTTCATCATTGGCTCCTGGGCTTTATTGATTCTGACAGCTTATCAACATCAGTGCTGAGGTGAGAACAACTGGAAATACCTGAGTGTGACATACAGCTAAAAAAAACAAAAGAAATAAAAATCCCTCCGTGTCATCTCAAAAAGCCTCCTGCTGTCACCGGGCTAAAAGCAGTGACAGTAGCAAAGCACTGATGTGCACCTGTTACAGAATCAGCCAGAGGAGGTGTTTAGGTGTGAAACACATACCACTCTATGGCTGTGCTAACACACGCCTTTTCATTACACTCAGGGCTTCTTTTCCCCTGCATCATCCCACTTAAATTGGGAGGGAGACAAAAACCCAGCTGGCTACACTCCACTGCTTCTGAAACTAATTTCAAAATTGGTGCAAAAGCGAGTGGAGAAAGATCTGGTCTCACTTGGATTAGCCTTCACTGAGGCACAACTTAAGTTTTCCATTTGGAAGGAGGAAGGCAACGTGTTAATGAAAACACTAAGGTGGGGGTGGGAGGGGGTGACTCAGACTTCCTACTCTAATAATAATTGGCTAAAAAAAAAAAATCCCTAAAATTAGATTGGCTGTAACTTTATTTATCTGATGCATGTATATATCCACTTCTTTTGTACCATAAAAAAAGCTTGATTTAATGTTAGGATCGTCATTCAGAACAGAAAAGCAATTTAAAGAAGGAAAGTTGTGCAACAAAGTTTGCTCCAAGAACCTACCACAGATGTCTGGTTGGCACAGATGACTGTTTCACCGCAACAAGAGCTCCTCCTTTGTCCAGAAACCAGATATTGTGCTCTTCTTCAAAAATCTGAAAATGTGCAGGGAAGTATAGAAAGGTTACTACATCCTTTATTTTACTTATTTATTTTGGTCAAAGACATGGATGTGCAACCTGTGGCTCTGGAGCTGCATGTGGCTCTCACTAACAGTGGCCAAACATGCTAAAAAAAACAAGTAACGTTTTAAAATGTGAGGGTATATAGGCATATATTTCTGCGGATTTTGGCCGGATGAAGTATTGAACTTTAGATATTAAAAGTAGCGCAAAGAAGAGTAGGTCTTTGCAGGAAAAATTCAAAACTGATTTGAGTAAAAGCCTAAAAATGGTTTCAGAGGTAACAGACATCAATTTGTCTTTAATTAGTAGACGAAGAGAAATACATTTTAAACCCACTGTTTATCCTACTAAACCTGGGGCTCTGCAATTTTTACAATACAAAGAGACATTTTTTACCCTAAGTAAACTAAATAAATCTTATTTATAGCTGCCAATTCCTATTTGATCGTTTAATTTTATAATCCAAAATAAAATTACTTGTATCATTCTGTTGTGAAAATTCAATGGAATTGTAACATTAAAAAGTGAAAAACCATAAAAACCTGCATTGGTTATTAAACCTATATTCTAAAATCTCACTTATAGCTCTTTATTATGTCAGACAAAGGTATTAAGATCAATTTTGGAAAGTCCAAAGATGCGCCTATGACTCTGGAGCTGCAGGTTGCAGACACCTGCTCAAACCATGCCTGAACAGTGTTAAAGTTTAATACCGGTTCTAAGGTCTGTGAGCTGTTGGTGTAAATCTTTGTGAGCATCTCACCGGTCTCCAACTGTTTCCCGCGTCCGATGACACGAACATGCCAACGTTGTTGTAGGACAGCTCTGCTCCAATATTCCCTGCAGTTGAAATGAGTGTGTGACAATCAGAAGCACAAAGAGATCTCTATGGATAAAATGCTGCAAAAGTGGCACAAAGCACATGAGCTTTGGGGTTTCTGTGACAAAGAAATAGGATGTTCCCTAAACACTCTCCAGGTTAGATCCCTCTTAACACCGGGATATGGAGGTGACTATTCTCGTGTTGCAGACGTACAATTCAAGGCTCCAATGTTTTTTTCTGGTGAGCCTGCAGTGCAAACTGCTTTTATTGTGTCGATCTGCTCCGCTATCTTGGCGAGTGCTCAGTACACAGACATGTGTTTGATCTGGATGGTGTTTGTCATGTTGGTAAAATAATCTCTGCACCAGCTGATGGCTTAAAAGGCGCGGCGGGTAAAGTGAGCTGTTGTGCCAAAGCAAACTCTCGGCGAGCGAAATGAGCACACGCAAGAATGCACACTGAGCCATCCAGGCAGCAGAGGTACATGTTTAGTCAGCACTTTTACACACCTAAGAAAAATCACTAAATTATAAATGTGGTAACTCGCTTTAAAAGGCAAGCTGTGCTAAAAGATCAATTTGAGTTTCATTTTTTATTCTTTTGTATTTACAGGGATCATGAACATTGCTTTTTTTTTACACTATCTGATGTTTTCAATGATTTATTTCCCAATTATTGGGATTTTCTGCTTAAAGCTAGAAGAAAAATAGTAAGACCAAAATATTGCAGACCAACATATTACTTGGTATAGCTGTCAGTCTTAAAACAATTCTTAAAAGGCTTCTTTCTGAGGACTGTTGCTGTACGGCATGCTAAAAGCTCAATATTGTTATTTGAAGTTTTCAAATGATAAAATGATGCTCCCATTTGTGAAACATAATACCTTGTTGCCATCATTGCACACAATTAAAATGCCCTAGAATTAAAAAAAAAGAAAGGAAAAAAAAAATTATATCAGCTTAGAATCCAGAACCAGAAGGAAAACTTGTCCAAAGAGCAATGCACCAACTTAACAAAATTATGAATTAAAGTCTGAAAAAGGGAAGTTTTCACAATGAGTAATACCTGAACTATGACCCCCAAATGAAATAGGAGCTGAAAAGGAGGCTCCATGGATGCAGAGTGGGACTAAAGAGCAAAGAGAGGAGAAGGAAGTTGAAACCACTGCTTATATCCATCATAAAAGGCAAGGATTATATTACTAACTTTCTGCCCATACAGCCAGAGAGGTTTAAAGAGAGGCGGCAAAAGCAAACAAGGAGGATTAGCAGCGTTTGCCAACAACTGATGGTGTCATCCAGGGCATGTTACTGGGCAGTACTGTCTCTGCTCTCTGGATAAGGAGCTGTTTGCATGTCATGACTTGTTGGTCATCCAACAACAGTCTTCAGTCGGAGGCTTCTTTGGATATGTTGCAAAACTGACTGCTACTGGACAACATTTGATAACATTTATTATTACTTTTGGATAATTAACGGATTAATGACTTGAAATGTTGTTTTAGTATTATGTGTAATACCATCTTAACATTTCTTGTTTTTTTTAATCTCACAAACGATCCTCATCTGAATGAATTGTTCTAATTTATTGAGTCCTCCACAAGAGAGATGATCTTTGACACTATTCGAAGGAAGCAGAGAGGCTGCAGTGTAACAAAAGAAGCAGCTGGGACATTAAGCCTATTTAAAACGAGACAACCAACGCTTTCACATTATTTCACCAACTGTGACAGCTTTTAGTGCATTCTCTTCCTGTTTTGCTGCTTTACCTCACCTGTGCCAACGATGATTCCCGGAGCAGAACTCTTGGTGGAGATCGTTCCCGACACATACGGGTTCTCTGATGCTTGCAGCTGGAGATGAAGGGAACAAAACGGCTGCAAAAGATGAGGAAAAACAGCATGTATTAACAGTAGAGCTAACAGAAAAGCTCAAAGAATCAAAGACATGAGACTAAATGCATTTAGGAATCTAAATGTGTTGAAGTTCAAACTGAGTATTAGAATGGGATGCAAAGAGGATTTAGGTATCTTTGCATGTGGCACAGTTGTCTGTCTACTTTTAAGACCAGGCTTAAAACTTGCATTCCTGATAGATCTTATATTTAGACTGACTTAGGTTATCCTGAGCTACCGCTGTAGTTATGCTGCTGTAGGGCTAGTTTGCTCCACTTCTGTTTACTCTCCCACTTTATTTGTCTACCAATTTAGCATAATCTGAGCTACTTCTCCTTCTATAGATGATCAAGTTGAAACAGTCTTTCTGAGTTTAAACGTGTCTTTCTCTAGACAAAGCTACTGGCTTAGCTTTTGCTGCGATGAGTTGCATGTGTTCTCTTTCAGGCTAATCGGTTCTGAGCTGATCTGTTTAGCTGTTTCTCTTCTAGATGCTGATCAGTGAGCAGCATCACTGTGGATGGAAATCTGTTATTCATGTCACAGGTCAGAGGGGAATGGCAACAGTCACCACAAAGGTCTGCAGAATGCCTTCTCTGAATGCTCTGCATGTGGAACCTTGAAGTTGATGGGCAACAGCAGCAGAATACCATATTTAAATTACATATTATAAATTACAAATTATAATTAAAATACATTCAGATGTTAATATACTAGCGATCACCCCCCCGCTTCAAATCAGTGGTTTAGGCTGCTGGTGATTTAAAGATTCAAGGAAATATGTCCACCAGAGAATGTAATATTCAATCCAAACAAACAGAACAGAGAATCCACATCCTGCCATTTCACCTGCTGTAGTCTGAACACAGTCTCCCAGCTTCCATCTGAAATGGCCACCCAGTTGTGTATAATCAAATGTTTTTAAGTGTGATCACTGCAGAGGATAAAGTCATGAGGTTGTGGATTTTTTCCTCAGACAGATGACTTCTAATTGGGGTTTAGATGTAATTTTGGAGAAACACCATTACAGGCGAAGTTTTGAATTAAGGAAATATTTCTCTAACCAACAATACTCCAAATACCTCTATAACTGTACAATCATTCAGTCCCAGGTTAGTATGAAGCATTGCGTACCATGTACATGACTGACATGATACTGAGATGCTCTCATGGGAATCTTTATTTTTAGTTCAACGATACATTTAAATGTATTCTGCTTTAAATTGAAAATATCTGCTAATCCACACCAAGAAGTCTGTGTTTTTGACAGATTACACCACGGACAGCCTTCAGGTTTTTCCATCACCGTTTTACAAAACTGGTCACGGGCGAAAAATATTTGGTTAATGCGACTCCTGATGTTCACATCACCAATCTCCTGATTTCTGCCCCCAGCAAGATAATGCATCATGCTTCAAATCAAAACTTATCTTACAATCTTGAACCTGACTATGAGTTCACTGTAACCCACTGGGTTTCATAGTTACCAGATCTCAAAACAAGAAAATACTGATTTCCAGCAAATGGACCTGCTGCAGCTTTGATTTTATACATTTGACCAACATTTACAGTATTGACCAACACCTTTCTAAAAGTACACCGTGGCGATTAAGGTAGATCTGAAGGCAAACGTAGCTTCAACCTACCGGTAATCAGGTGAATTTAACAAAGTGCCCAGTGAGTGCATAATTCTCCTCAAATTAATTATTTAATTCCATTAAAAGCAGCGGTCTTTAATCTAGAAAAAAAAAATATTTCAAAAATAAGCAAACAAAAAAGATTTGTTGGTCTTCAAAGGGAACAAACTGAGCTTTCAGAAGTTTTGCTAATTGCGTTTAATCTGTCATTAATACAAAGAGTGATGGAATTTGCATTAAAGTATGAAGGCAGTGCTTGCAGGCATACACACAACAGAATACAATTACGATTGCTCACAGTGCAGAAAAACAATGTCTGCTTTCATCTTAGCAGCAGACAGCATGTCACTGGTGTAAGGACATCAAAGCAGTGGGACTGAACAGGGTAATCAAAAGGAATCTATGGCAGTAATTAAAATGTCACATGAATGTGCAATCACAGGGAACCTGAAAGCCACACAGCCTGGGCCTGAAATCACCTCTTAAGCAGCATGGAGTCGTGCTAATGTCTCAAAACATGATTCCTCCTAACAGTCGCGCTGTTAGTTTTAGTGGTGGGGAGGCTGTCTAATGAGGACAGAATGTTAACACATGCAGTCGATCTGGAGCCGTCACTCTGGCACCGATTCTAGCTCATTTTATGAGCCGTTAATGTTTTCTCTCTCAGCCCCCTCTCACTCCAGCAGGCCGGGTCAGACGGCTGCCCACCGGGAACTGGAGTTGGATGTTTACCCCGCTGTTGCCGGCTGTCTTCTGAAAGAAAAACTGCTGAGCTGAAGGGAGAATTTGTTGCAGTCTGTCAGTTATCTTTATGAGACGTGTTCCGTCTTTAGAAAGAAAGTCTGAGCCAAAATTCCTGTGAAATGCTTCCTCTTTGTCAGGGATTGGTCATTGCTTCAAGTATCTTAGCGTCTTGCCTAGTCTTACTCAAGAGTAATTGTAGGATGAAGGAGCACAAAATGGATGAATGGACTGAAGCCTTGCTGTAACGGGGGTGTTGGTCAGTTCCGTTTTAGTGAAGAAAGAGCTGGGCTGAAGATGAAGACAAGGCTTAATGTTGTTCCAGCCACCGACTGTGGTCTTCAAGTTTGGATTGAAACCAAGAGAACACAGCCTGCATGCTACCATCTAACTTTAGCTTCCTCCACAAGGTGGCAGGGTTATGTCTTCAAAATATGAGAAGCTCTGTCATTCACAAGGAGCATTTGAGCTTTTCCTGGCATGTCCCAGTCGGAAGAGATCCTGAACTGCATAAGACCTCCATAACTTCCTTGGCTTAGTACCAAGTCTCAACGGCATGATGGATGTCTGGTTTTCAACGCTGATCCCGTAACCTACCAACATCTAACTTTGGAAATGCGAAAGAGAGGAATGCATGGCCTATTTTCTTTATATGGGTAAATTCAATTAGATGGGTAGATATTCAATGAAATAAATTTTTAAGAACCACTCCATAACTTTTACCCCTAAAATTGAAACGTTTTTGTGACACAACACCATTTCTGATGATCATTTTCAGAGCTGTACACTACATGGGAAGGTCCTCCTGCTGATAACAGCACTATAGAGGTTTTCACCCGGGGACCGCTTCCCCAGATGTACTGACTGAGTTTTGCTTTATGGCAATACGCGACACACTATCTAATGACATTAACTCTTTAGGAGCCGGGGTTTTTTCTATAAAATACTCAGTTTTGATATCACTAGTTCACTCGCTAGTTCCATCGCTAGTTGTTTTAATATGGTTATAGATAAAGGTCCACTGTAAATGAGAAACTTCTTCAGCTTGATACAAAGTTTATGGTGGGATCAAATTCACACATCTAATTTGCATATTATGACGTCATCAGGGATTGACAGTTTTGGTTTTGCAACAATTTTACTTTATCTTTTTTACATAGTTTAAAATGTACTTTATATTGAATATTATTATTTTAATTTTCTATATAGGCCCATGTATTTTCTACATATGTATTTTTAGTATTTATGGGCATTTTTTTCAAGAACAGGTGGACATATCTGTTTATTTCCTTTGTTATGAGCCTCCATTAGTCTATCCACTACATAAAACAGAATAGAAATTATTGGGCTCAGAATTTTACAGAGCCATCTCCAAAATAACCAACAGGCTCATCAAATTATCTGATCCACTATTGATGCTCTTCATCAAACTCTTCCTCATACCTCCCCATCATCATCATCATCATCGTCATTTGCAGCGGGAAAGTGAACTTTACTGCTGTTCAGGAGTGTGTCTTTAAAGTAACAGTTTTTGACTTGAAAGGAACCTGCACCTGACCCTTATGACTTATAAATCATTGACCAAGTAATTAGTTATAGTTACAAGTTGATCAAAAAAGCAACTGAAGTACTTTATGATAAATATAACTAGTAAATAATATTTGAATTGCTGTAAAAAAACAAAAAAAACAACAGTTGCAATTACCTCAATTAATTGATGTAATTAGAAGTCAGGGCAGCTTTTGGGCTGTAGATGATTTGTATTGCAAGGCCAATTTATCTAATATGACCTTTTTGCAATTTTAAGCACCAGTAGGTGTAGGACAGCAGACCACTGTGTTTGTTTACATTAATTTATAAAGTAATCTATGAGCTGCAGTTCTAGAAAAAAAGATTTCTAGTTCAAACAAAACTCACTCCCTGTTGACTATTGCTCCTTGAGTGGATGTGTGTTTACAAGTGGAAGTAAAAAAAAACTGTTGTGAACCAGAGACATCACTGCAATGGTAGGCAGACCCACCAGATAGTCTCTGCACCCCCTGCTGTCCTTGTGGGGAATTGATTTGCTACACTGACACATCAGTGGAGAGGTATAAAAGGAAATAAAGTACTATATATCAATACATATGCATGCGGGTGCAAGCTTGCTGATGTAGAAGTACAAGTTAAGCTTAAAGGGAAATTCTGTTCTGTTTTTTTTCAACCTGGACCTTATTTTTTTTTTTTTAGCATTTTTAATGTTTTTTTCATTCATCCTGAGAAGTTTGGAGCAATTTTTCAGCCATTCAGCAGTATTTAAACATCCAGTCTTGATAAGCACACATCCGTAGAACAGGAGTGCTCAAGGCAGTACAAATGCGGCAGCACTGGCAGTTTTCTACGTTTTTTATAATTTTATGGTTAAGTCCCCAAATCGGCCCAGAAGACAATCAGGAAGCCCGTCCGAGTCCAAGGAGAATATCAACATGGTAAAATTAAGGCGCTTGGGATAGATTAAAACCTTACAAGTGGGATTTGTTCGGCACCGGCTGCACAGCCGAACGGCTCGAACTGGCTCCAAACTTTTAGGCTGAATGGAAAAATATAAAAATATGCGACAAACACAGGAGCCCAGATGGCTGCAAAACAAACCTAAATCATCAGGCCTTCTCCAACGTGCTTGACAGTTATCTTATCCGGACATGTTGTGGTTGGTGTTCACCAAAGGCAGTGTAATGCATTATTTCGTAATCTCTCTGGTCTAGTTTCATCTGTTCAAAATGATCTTGCCTAGACGTCCCATGCTTCTGTTAGACAATGTTTGGTTCTTTTTCTACAAAGAATGCATACACCTTAAGCATTACTATGGATTATACCAGCAAGGCTTTAAATTAGGGATGTAGGACTTACTTTGACACACCCCTACTTTAAATAATAACCAGGATTAAACATTTATTAAACTTACTTTAGTATTCTCTACCTATTGATTTCAGATTGATAGACTCTATTGTCTGTGATGGACTGGCGACCTGTCCAGGGTGTACACCGCCTCTCCCCCGTTTACAGCTGGAGATGGGCACCTGCCCCCCGCGACCCCTGGAAGAATAAGCGGTTCAGAAAATGGATGGATGGATAGACTATTGTCTCTTTCAAAGGCCAGTTATAGACCTATTGCTTTTACTTAATAGTCTATTTTTATGTATTTCTGGTATTGTAAAGAACTTTGATTCCATTCATTGCTGACTTTCTTAAAGTGACTCAATCAATTGCCAGAAAGTTCCCGTTTTAAAGGGCTCAGAAGATAAAGTTGACAAGCATTATTTAGCTTGTGGAGCTGATTCTCCATGAAAGAAACTATGAAAGACTCTTTTTGAGGAACCCAGCTAACCTCGTGCTAACCTTCTTTTTATTTCACAAACCAACCCTGAACAATATAATTTTGACCAACCCAACCAATTTAAAGGGGGAACCAGATTTCCCTAACTGAATCTGGAAGGGGGGGACCTGTCCTCCATCTGTCTCATCAAGGACTTACTCTGACCCGGGACGGTTTGCCCTTTAACAACCTTCATCTCTCAACATCTGATGATGGATCACTTTTCACAGTGAAAGTGGCTCTGCTGACCCTCATTCTGGACCTAGCCACCCATTAAACGGGTCTTTTCACTTTCCCAAATGCTTCTATTCCACAGTGAGCTGTGATGGGGGTCCAAAATCAGGATGAATTCTGGGAACTCCCTGTTGCTGCAGCCTTTACCAGCTTTGTATTTCTCAATCCAAGCTGAATGTGAATCTTCCTCAACAACAAAGACTTCCCTATGGTCGTCCAGTCCTCAGTAATAACTGCATTTAAATGCCTCCTTATTTGGCTTTACCGACAAAAGCCTGCAAAAGGACCTACAGGAACGTGATGATGTGCACAAGTTCTACTTATCATAGAGGTACAACACTAGAGCAATTTATGCTATGATCCTGGGCTGTTTGGGTTTTGCTTTGAGCTGTTATAATTTATTAACTTTTGTTTTATTTGTTTTGTCAGATTTAATTCATTCGAATTTATTCATTAATTTTACAAGGTTTAGTTTCTTAGTTTATTCTGTTCTGTTGTTTGTGGATAGTTTTAATTTAATCTGTGTTGGTTATTCCCTTGTTTTCTTCATCTTTTCAGTCTTAGTGTAGCTTTCTCTGTGTTAATGACGTTAACCTTCCTTGCATTACTCCTGTTAAACTTTTTCCACCTCTCCTTTGATTAGTTCACCCTGTTCCTTTGTCATTTTCCACTCCTGCCATATTAGCTACTCTAAAGTTACTGGTTCTCATTGTTAATAGCTGGACTTGGCCATTTTTGTACATTTTCTGTTTTATCATGAAGTACTTCAACAGGTTCATTCCAACTTCCTGCTTGCCTTTTCATAACAACAAATCATCGCAGCTTATCCATGTAATTGGGAAAAATCCCACTTTTTACAGTCTGTTATCTATAAAATTACAAACATCACGCAGAAAGTGAGAAAATGTGCATCAGGTTGACTCCATGTTTGCTGTAGCATTCTTGATGATAAATATTCTAGCATTTTGAGGCCCATTTATTTCCCTTTATGTATGTGGTGCAACAGTTGTAAGGAGATTTGTATTTGTGGGTTGGACGGTAGAGTAAGTAGGTTTCACCCATAAAAAACAAATCCTCCCTCCCAATGGAAACTGGTTCTTCTACCATCAGTTAGCTGCCATTGATAAGATCCTATGATTGAAGTTTGATGACTGAATAAGCAAAGTGGGGCCTCAGTATTGCATTGAAGAACTCTGTACAACCCCCATGGTCCGGCTGCTTCTCACGGTGACCACCAGCTTGAAGAAGATTGTTGAAGAAGGAGGATTGTTGCAGCAGAAAATAAACGACACAAATTGTTTTATCAGTAAGAAGTATAGATCAGTTCTTGGGTCATTACAAGATGTTTGGTGAAGTTAAAAATATGTTTCCAGAAAAATGATCTTCGTTCTTGGTTTCTTTTTTGAGAAGCAGCTTATGCTTTAAACACACTTTAGTGGCAGATTGCTGCAGGTTGCTGCCACAGTCGGTTCCCCCTCAGGTGCGCCCTTCAGCAATAAATGAGTACAAAACACATTTACACTCCAGTTTGATGCCAAACGCATTGTTAGATTAAATAAAACCCAGCCTAGTTATAACATAATTACAACTAATGACTTATTATTCAAATGCAATACAATGAAGTGAAGCTGTAAACTATAAATCATTATTTCTAATTATGCCTGGCGATGTTCCACCTGGCATGTCCTCACCACATCAGCGTGAACATGAGCAGAATGAGAGAAGTATCCGGCGCGGCATTTTACCAGAATGCAGTGGATGTCGTTCCCATCCAGGTCTGCAGTAGGCGCCTGGAGGAGCCTCCAGTCCCGCCCTTTATTGTAGGTGATGTAGGTCTTCACCTGGTTGTCCTGCTTCTTGTTTGCGATTAGCATTCCTTTGATTCCAGCCACCTAATGGACGCAGACACAAAACATTTCAAGTTACTTTCTGTTTTACGCTTCAAACATAAAACAGAAACTATTATTTATACATCTAACGCTTGCACCAATTCCCCAGACATTTCGGTTGGCTGTGATGAAGAGGTGGATCCAGCATTGCCATCAGAAGAGGCATTTTGTAGACTGAGACAGCAATCTTCACAGGTCTAGTTAAATGCAAATGGCACGCTTATCATCTCCTTCTGTTGTCGACAATTGTCTGCAGAGACGGCTGCAGGTAACACTAAGTGCTATCTGTAATTACATCCTTATGTATCTCAACAATACAGACAGGAGAAAGCAGAGTGCATCTGTTTTCTCTCAGAAAAGACATAATCAGATCAGAATAAAATCCAGACCCTCAGTAGGCCATCTGAACCTTTCACATCCCCCCCTGAAAAAAAGAAAAAGCTGTCAGACCAACCCATCAGTCACCTCTATCATCTAAGTCTGTCTTCCAGGTAAGGGACGTATTTCCGAACCAAAGCAAAATGAGTCGCATGTTGGAAAGGACACAGTCCCTCCGAGTGGTTGCCATAGTGAGGGGCTCCACTTGGATGTGCTTCCCAGCTTGCAGGGGCACATCTATATAAGTGGCACTAATAGGCTGCACATTTGACATTGTCAGAGATACATGCCGCTGAAGATGGATGCTGCTAATGAGGTCCCCCCCCATCCTGATCCAACCAGACATGTCAATCGCTGCACTTATTATTTATTGCCTCCACCTACTCGCTCTTTCTCTCCTGTAGACACTCACACACATGAGAGTAGTGCACGTCCGCCGGCACGCCTTTCTTTCCATCCATCCATCATTTACTCCTACATATTTTTTTTTTATGCAACACAGTGAAGGACGCAGGCAGAAGTTTCTACGTATTACTCTAAAGTTTGAGCGTGTGTGTGTGAACATACGGAACAAAAACGAAGCCCGCCGATATCCTGCAGCATGTAACCAAAGATGAGTTCTACCTGCCGGTTTTCACTAACTAAATCGAGCATCAGTCAAGAATTTAACCAAATATTTTAACCTATATTGTCATTTTTCTATTGTTCTAAAACTCTAAATAGTTTTGGGTCAACTTTATACCCTATAGTCTCTCTACATGTAACTTGTTGAGGGACTTCCTGGCAAACAGTACACTTAACCACTCCTTTAAGATATGTTACACCACATCTGGTGTTGCTGCAGCCTGCAGTACCCGAAGCTACCTGCCCCCCAAGGTCTCTACCCTTCTCACTAATTGTAACACCTTCTCACCTCCAGGTGACAGATTAACACCAACACCTTCTACACACACAAACACATCCCGGGATATTATTTTAGTAGAGCGCATCTAGCAGATATAGGTAACCAGCTTGTCTATATGATTTGCCTGACATGTCCAGCCATGGGAAAAAAAATGGGGAAAAAACCTGGCAATATATGATTGACCACCTGTGGATGACTATTTGGCAGTATGGCCAAAATATGCACATCATGCAGCCCAAAATCAATCTTAAAATTGAGAATTTAGCTGCAGGGGCTCTGGCCTGTTCTGGCGGTGGTATTTTATATAATTCAGGGTCAAATGTGCCTTTTTTTGACACCCTTTCTATGTACATATTATACATAATTTGAAAACTAAGATTCTTGTGATACCAATTATTTACGCCAATCAATGAGAAAATTAAAACTGTAGCCATAGTTAAAATTCTTGTTAAACTACTCAGAAAGAACAAAATTATTTGCAACTAACTGTTTGAAGCCACGTATCATACACAGAACCAAACCATCTTAAACAAAAAGTATCCTTGTAGGTCCAAAAGGGTCCAGTTAATGTCCTGCAGTAAAATCGCCCAAGACATTGTATTTCTTACAATGTTTGGCATGCAAACATTAGACTCAGAGCTGGTTTTGTTTACTATAAGAGAAAAACCTTTAAATCAAGTCATGAATGATAAATGTTCTATTTTGAATCAGAATGACAAAAACAGCACATTAGGTGTTTTATTATCAAGAAGGGAGATGAACACAGAGAGTAGAGAAATGATGTGTTCCTTTTCCTGTTGTCTCCCCCCACCGCTGTTCCACATCTCCTCTGATTAGTTCATCTGGTTCTGCTGTCATTTTCCCCACCACTGCCTCAATATTAAACTCACTGGTTCTCATTGTTCATTGCTGGATTCTTCCATTCACTGCCTGCATTCCTCAACCTTCTTTTTGCACATAATCTCTTGCAACTTCTTATATTTTGATAAAGCTTTCATTTTGCAATACTTTCACTTTTTATTTTAGAAGTCTATCATTTTTTCTCATTAAATCATTTCTGTTTAGAAAATGATTCCATATGGGTCTCTATGTTGTGCAGCTGGATATTTTTTTTCTTTTTTTTTGTTGCTTTCATACAGTTTTGATGAATATCCATGGCATCAAGGAATCATTTTTACGGCTGTGAGCAGCTGATTAGTATCTCAAAAGCCCAAACACCTGAACGTTGACCCCAAGTCACTGAGGAGTTGAAAAGGAGGCTTCATGGATTCAGAGCAGGACCAAAAGGCAGAGAGAGAAGGAGGAAGTTCAAAGCATCTTTTCATTTTATCATAATGAGCCGGGATAATATCCCCTACTTTAACATCTTTCTGCTTGGCTTTCCACTCATACAGCCAGACAGATATTTAAAGAGGAGTGACAAGAGCGATTGAGATGGATTAAAAGATCTTGTCAAAAATAACGGCATCATCTAGGACATGTTACTGTGGAGTATCATCTCTACTGCCTGGAAATGGCGCTGTTAGTATGCCATGGTGGTCAAGAGAATCACACAGCTACAGTCTTTAGTCAGAGGCCTCCTCAGAGTCATTGGGAGACTGACTGCTCCAGAGATTCCTCCTGCCTACAGTATTACCATCCATAACAATTCTTTGAATATACTTAAAGGATATGCGTTGCAGCATATAATTTCCCTTTGGGATGAATAAAGTATTTTGGAATCAAATTGAATCTAGCGTTATCACAAAAGGGCTGCAGCTAAGTTGCAAAAGGCTAATCACGTCCAATGTTCTTGTTGAGTAATCTATAGTTTCTATAATGTGATCAGTGCAGTACCCTGATATTCAGTGGGACGCCGCATATCTAAGTTTCTCTGACAGCTTTCTCATTTATCTTCCTGTTGTTGCTGCATTGGGAAGCAGCTTCTCCATGAATTCAATAACCGTGCTCACTGTATCTCCTGCAGATGATGACGCTGCTGCCAGAGTTTATGAGGATGCATTTCATTAGAGGCACCGCATCTTTGGTGAACAGCAGGGGATCACTGATTATTTAAGTGAGACAAATAAGTCATATATTTTATGACTCATTTAACGTTTTAACGCCTTCAGGAGTTTAAGTGCGCTGCCAGGGAAACCCAGACGGGAGGAGTCGAATCACCGCCATAACCAGCATGTAATTATCTTCGCAGACAACATTATACTCCTTGTCTCTGATCAATCATCTGGAGCTGTTAACGGCAAAGTCAAAGGAAGAGCGCAAAAAGATAAATGGCTGTTGATGCGCTGAACCCCGTAGAACTAAGGGTCACCAGCTAAACTGGCCTTTATAGCAAAGAAGTTTAGCAATTTTGCACAATCCAGATTGGAAAAAAAAACACAACAGAGTTTTCCAACAAAAGGCCTGTAATTACACAAATTGCTCCTATCAAGTCTGACTAACAGTAAAATCATTCCGCTAATTGGGGAGGTAATTTTGCTATTTTCCGTTTAGAGTTAGAAAACTTTGATCTGCTCTGAAGGAAAGAAGCACAAGATGGAGCTCTTTTACAAACGGCATGAGTCTCAGCTCCATGACAGCCTCCTGCCTTGTTTATCAGATCCATTCATCACAAATAGCTTTACATCAACTCTGTTGTTAAGGATGAGATCAAAACTGGAGATGCTGCAAATACAGCTAAGGTCCTTTTTATTCTCCTTCAGCAGGATGTAGTCTGAGCATCTTGCCATCTGGGGGCCACAGGACATAGATTTCTTTTTAATAAGATGAATAAAACCAGATAACACAAACATTTTTTAATGTTAAATTTGTACATTTTTACCTGCATGGCAATAAAATTAAGATTGAATGAATTAACCAAAACTGATTTTTGCATGCTTACATTGCTTAAGAAAAGCATACAAAATTTTCGGATTGATTGTTCTTTTAAAATATTTTTTGGGTTTTAAGTGACTATTAAAGTTAAAAGTGAAGGCTACCTTGTGTTGTACCCAATATAATCCATGTTTTTTCATTTAAATTTAAAAATACTTTTTTCATCCCAAAAGGAATCTTAAAACTTTTTTTTTCTTTTCCTTTTTAACCTATTGTGTTTTATCTGTTTTTAATCTATATTGCATAAATTTCTTCCTTACATCATATTTTCTTATTGAATGATTGTGTCTATCTGTTAAACCTATATGTTTCTTTTTTTCTCTAATCATGTATTTGGTATCATTATCACTGAATCATGTAAAGCGCCTTGTGTTGAAAGTGTGCTATATAAATAAAATTGCCTTGCCTTGCCTAAATGTCCATTACACATAACATGCAGAAGAGTTGTTATGGATGGTGATTCTGTGGGCAGAGAGGATCTCCAGTAGCAGTCAGTCTTTCATTAAATCTGAACAGGCCTCTTACTGTTACTGTTTAATAGTCTCATGATTGTCATGACATGAAAACAACTTAATTTTCAGAAAATAGAGATGATACTTCACAGCAACATGTCTTAGATGACATCATCAGTTGTTGGCAGGCCCTGCTAATTCATCTTATTTGCTTTTGCCGCTCCTCTTTGAATCTTTGTCTGTTTGTACGGTCAGAAAGCTGAGCAGAGAGACGCTGGAGTAGGGGATATGATCTTTGACCTTTATGTTTGGAAGTTTGAACTTCCTCCTTCTCTCTCTGCTCTTTGGTCCTGCTCTGCATTTATGAAGCATTCTTGTCAACTTCTCCTGGATTTAGGATCCACATTCAGGTATTTTAGTTTTTGAGATGCTAATCAGATCCTGGTTGTAAAAACAAAACCTCGTTGCCACAGTTACGCAGCACGACAACTGTCCAAAAGTAAAAATATAAGACTAGATATTCTTCCAGCTCCACTTCAGAGGGAACAATTGTCCAAACAGCACTGCTTGAATGAAAGGCACTCGATAAATACGACTGACTGATGGGGAACAGTAGCTAAACAGCGACAGTATTTCTTAGATGTTGCAGTGGCTCAAGGCAATCGATGCGATTCTGTGCTCATGTTCATTTCTTCCATCAGAAATAACAGGCAGCAACCACAGCTGGTCTCCTAAAAAGGCTCGTCAGGCTGGGCGAAATCGTGACACAATGACAGAAAATGACTTTCAGAAGAATGGCTTGTTTTCCAACAGACTCTGCACACACCTGTTATTAGAGCTGACGGTGGTAAAAATGGGCTGAAAGATGTTCTAGCAGCTTTATTCCAAAGCCACCAGGTGTCAGTGTATAAAGTACAATATAATTCATCCAAACCTGTTTAGATTTGTGGGCGAGGCCTTTTCCTGTATCGGTTTTATGCTTGTTTTTGTGCTTTTTGCAACTAATTTATTTATTCCAGTTATCTATTTGCCTATAAAACAACACAGGTGCTTTTCAGGCTGATTCTCAGCTATATGCATGCATATTCCTGTTGCATGGAAAGGGGAGCTGCACTCCCAATCAGCGCGCATATCCACAGTCTGGTCTGGAGAAGTAATGGCATTGTTAATTACCACCCCGCTGCCACTGCAGCTGGCCAATATCTCACTTCCTTCCTCCACTATCACACCTGCCAGCTTTGGAGTGATAAACTAGGTTCACGAGGGACTGAGAGGGATGGAAGTGAACTCTCCCGCCATGAATGCAAACATATACAGTAGGTAGGCTGCAAGCTAATAACAAGGTTGAATCTATAGTTTTATAGCGGTGAGCCACATTACAGCTCTTCTCTATGCTGTGTACGTCTGCTGTCAGGAAGACAGGCGAGCTCAGCCGGTTAGCTAAACCTGTCCGGATTCAACAAGTCAACTAAAACAGCAGGCAACTCTGTGGATGAATATATGTTATCTTCTGCAATCACGCTTCCCATTTGTTTCTGTTTCCAGAGTTATAGAGTCAATAATTCTGTTAGGTATTATTTTACCTACTAACAAGTTGAATTACACATGTATAAAAGCTATTTGTAATCAAAATATTTGCTGTTTTTCACCTAAAACCTTTAATTTATAGGTGTAGTAGGTCAAAGAAAAAAAAAGAAAAACGATCCTACATTTTATTAAAACATACCGGTATTATAGAAACCTACAGTAAATGAGATGTATAAGATGTTGTCCTCAAAGTTGATGCTTTAAAAAAGAAAAATTGTGCAGGGCAAGTACGTGAGAAGAAACAAGCTGAGGTGGCTAGACGACTTGGTTCTGACTGAAATGTGTGGGATTACACAGTTTGTTGTGTCTATGGGGACATAGCTGCAGACCAGCCAGAGCAACCATGCTGGTTATGAGGTTATGCCTGATCACTGCAATTCTGAATAGTTTAAACAGGGACTGTTGTCCATTTCCGGTGCAGCAGATACAGATTAGCAGAACGGTCAAAGTAACTGACAACACTCCTTTAGCTTTCCAGAGGTATGATTGATTATTATTGATGGAGATGTACATTGATGAGGTTAACATTGATTAGCTTTTTTTAATGTAACCCACTGGTTTCCATTTTCTTTCTAAGGGCTGCCTGTGACAGATTTAAACTAATCCAACAAATGCAGCAGCATTTGACAATTTGGAAAGACGTATTCTGCAGATGTTTTGATAGTTTCCAACAGAAAATTAAGGGATTACAAGATTATCCCTATTTATGCATTAAAGGATTAGTCCCGGGCCCAGCGGGGGTAAAAATTCAGCCTATAATACAAAAAAATAAAAATACAGCTATCCAACTTTTTTTTTTTTTCAGTTTGGATTTTTAACATGACAAACCTAAACTGAGCACACATCTCCCTGTCTTCATTAAGTGATTAAACCCTTATAGACAACATAGACTATATGCAGAACAAAACTATGATACAGTGGGGCAAAAAAAATATTTAGTCAGCCACCAAGTGTGGACGTTCTCCCACTCCCACTCTCCAAAAGTACTGAATCTAAAGGTATAACTCTGATCAAACCGCTTAACTGTTTTAAATGTTTTAAATCAAGTTATTTATTTTCACCACAAAAATAATTTTATTTTAGATAGCTCGGATCATGTAAATTAGGTGTGGATACCAATAATTGCCCACTCTGATTTGGTTTTACATTAGATTAAAGAAAGCTAAAAAAAAAGTAGAAGTAATTGAGTAATTGAGATTTTGTACCTCGTAGAGGTCCAACATCTGGTTCCCAGTGATGCCCCTACTTGTCTTGACATTTTCCATGGCCAAGGTAAAGTAGATCCCTCTAGTGTCAGACAGGTAGAGGTTGTAGGTGTCGTTCTGGTTCCACTCCTGCACTGCTGCAAAGACCTGCTTCCCATCTGTGCTGACAATGTGTAAATCCTTACAGGAAGCAGCAGGAGAGATTAAGAGTTATGGTTGGAGGAACAGAGATGACAGACTAGAACATTTTGACCCTGTGGAGCTGGTCATGAGATCAATGCTATGGCATGAATATAGATGGCTGTGGATGTACAGGATGGTATCTCCCACGGTGAGAACTTTTTAAAGGACAGTAACCCAGTTTTTAATTATAAAAAAAAACAATCAAAAAATGCCTTCCACATCAGTTCTACCCTTTGCAAGTGTAAACATTCAATCTTGAGGAATATGGACAAACTTAATTACCTGCATGATTAATTTATTCTGACATTTAGAAGTGAAAAAGTTCTTATGAGTCTTCAACGAGTAAAAATGTGCTGCAGCTTACCTTGGGCAGGGAATATTTAGGCAGTTTGATTTGGATGAAGGGTTCTCTCTTGTATGAGACATAGTACGATGCTCTTCCAGAGGTGGGGACCTTTAGGACAATAAAATACAGCAAATGATCTATGTTCTTAGTCTGGAAATCATAGTTATGTAGACGGTTTGTACAATGTGTTGGGTCAGGTCTTAGTTAAACACAATCAATCCATCTTTATTTGTATAGCACTTTACCAGCCGTACGTGAACTTCATACTGTGAAGCCAAAGTGCTTCACAGTATGAAGAAACATAAAACATATAAAGGTTAAGGAGAGTTAATCAGCTAAAACAGTCAAAACAAGGAATATATACAGAACCATGATAGCAATGACAGCTATTAAAAAGAGGGAAGAGGGATAAGCAGCCTTTAAGTACCAAATTAACGAATCAGATGGGTTTTTAGTTCAGATTTAAAACGGGCCAAGTCGGTGATTCCTCAAAGATGCTCAGTTAGAACATTCCAGAGCTGTGGGCCAGCAACCCCAAAAGAGCGCTCACCCCAGGTTTTAGAGCTTGTTCGAGGAACCACCAACAGGCGTTGTCCAGTGGATCGCAAAGATCTGCTGGCCAGATAAAAGCGTAAATAAGCAAAAAATATGCAAGGTCAAAAAAGGTAAGGGTTTCTCTCTCTTAACACAATCTATAATACCATAGTGTTTTCTCATACACCATGCATAATACCCATTTGAATGCCCTCAAAGGGCCAGTTGTAGAAAACACATCATTTATAGGTTGATAAAACAACATACAAAGAAACTGTAACAATATTAATGAATTGGTATCTGTATTCAATGAGTACTTCCATACTGAAGATCTTTTTACACTGTCGTAATTTGGCACTCTGCAAATACAAAGGTCACTGATAAAATAATATTTAGATGCACAACACATTGTTTGAAGCTTCTATAAAGCCTCATAAATAGAAGGCTGGATTTTTCCTGCAGGCCTTGAGTTTGACACTTGTCATGTGGATGCTTGGTTGTCTGGGGCGTTTATTGCCCTGGTAGGGTCACCCATGGCGAAGAGGTCCTAGCTGAGGTATCAGAAAAAGCGCAACCTAACGACGCCTTATGACAAGAAACATCAATGGAAGCAGTGTTCCTTCAATCTGGATGCTGGTTACCGGGGAAAACTTTTGAAGCCAGGCCTGGAGGTGGAATGTTGGACAGTGGAATGATGAAGAGGAAACAGGGCTTCCCACTTTCCATGAGCCTACTATTTATCGGTGAAGCCAAAGGGGTAAGGTGAAATGTGAGATGGGCGGTGGCCGAAGGCGGTGACCAAAGGCGGTGACCTTGGCAGTTTGATCCTTGGCTATAGAAGCTGACTTTTACTTCAGTTAATGTAATAGGACGTAATACTTCCTTTGTTCCTTTAAAGGTTGAATATGGAAGATTTTCATAAAAAGCTGCAATCAAATAAAAACAGTCCCTCCACAGGGATTTTAGAGGGGTGCAGAATGAAAGTACATTCACCAAAAAATTATGTTTGAATTAAAATATAATAAAATGTACATTTAAAACAGGCACGACAAGGACGTTATGTAGCGGCCGCGGGTTGACAAGCAGCTGCTTCAGAGACCCGGACATATTGCTATCCGTCTCAGGAGAGGAGTGACCGGGGAAGAGCAAAGCGAAAGTAGTTTTAGGTGAAGCCACACTAGATGGACCCAAATAAAACATTTCTACGGCATGCAGAAACTGCGACTTTCCTCCTGGATAGGTAAGATAACTCACTAACTTTGCTAACGTTAGTTCTCATTTAAAGTACTCTAAGTACATTCCTCAGATTGGTCACTTGAGGTATCGGCAGCGAACCAGGCAACCCAACAGCTTGAATTATGTTTTTACTATTGTAACTACAACCTAGATAAACCAGATGTTGCTATTGTGCTCATGCTCCATATTCGACCTTTGAGCTATGATGTAATATTTTACCATTGTTGAAAAGGATTTGGTTTAGTTTTAGGTTTCATGCTAACAAAAGGACTTTCTGCTTCACTTAAAAGAGCCTGTTGAGATTTTGAAATAAATATCTGGAATCTTAGAAAAACTGAACTTTGATATTGATCATGTGTTGTGGACTTGTATTTAAGCTCCTCACTTATAAGTCATCAAATAATCTTCAATCAGTTATAGTGATGGTATTAGTCTGTGGTAATCTTAGCTCTTCTCAAGGTGGTTATAGAGAGATGTTAATTTGTTCCTACTGGGTCATTCATAGGCATCCCCTTACTTTAATTCAGAGAATACACTCCTTCCCAGGTGTCAGTAAACTTGGTTTCAAAGTAGACTTTGGTAAATATCTTGCATGACAATCAATAGTCTCATTATTCTTTGTCAGGAGAAATCTTTAAGTTGTTTAACCAAGCCTCATCTGCAGTTTAAGGGAGGGGAAAGTCATCCTTCATGTTGCAGACCTTTTGTAAACACTGCAAGCTGTTAGGAGTCTGTCTAGGGAGCTGGGTGTTGGAGAAGTGTCATTAGCCTTGGGGCAACAAAGGATGACCATTTGTACACATAGAGGTATACCAGCCAAAATGATTGCGCAGTTTCATAACCCAATTTTCCTGCTGATCAATAACAACATAAAATTCATTAGAGAAAAACCTTCAATTCCACAGCTTGGAGAGGAGAAGCGATGTGAACATCATTGTTGCACGACGCTGCTGATTTTGTTACTGGTCTTGCAAGTGCTCTGTGGCTCGGAGGATAGAAAACAAGCTTTGAGAGGCAATTCCGCGGCCAAACTGTGAGCAGGGCAGAACATTCCCACGTGCAATCGAGTGAGGGAGTCACAGATCGATGGCTAGATAACCAGCAGCAGTTTGAACTTTAAGAGGAATTGGTTTGATTGATCCCCCCCCCCACCCTGCCGGTCCCTTGTAGGGTCTTCCGTCTGTGACGCACGCGTGTTAAAATGTGGAGGCAATTGGACTGCAAAAGACATCTGGGCCAGGTAATGTGAGTTTAGTTGAAAGACTTAAAAGAGGTCAAACAGGATTGAAGGATCTATAAGGAGCAGCTTCATGCCATCGCCCGAAGTGCCCGAAGTATAAACATTGTACAAAAGTTTCAAAAAAGGCAACCATTTCCTGGTGTTAGCACACAAACTACCTGCATTTAGCGAAGAATCATTTAATCACATCAAAAAACTTTGTAAAGTATTAAATGGACTTTAGGGAAATCCTCACCAAATGTCACAGCATATAGATCAGGGATTCCTAAATCCAGGCCTTAAGGGCAAGTATCCTGCAGGTTTTTGTTCTTTTCCTGGTTCGACACACCAGAATCAAATGATGGCTTGTTAGCAGGCCTCGGCAGAACTTTGCCATGCTGAAGAGAAAGCTGGAAAATTTGAATCAGTTGTGCTGGAGCAGAGATACAGCTAAAACAGGTAGGACACTGCCCTTGAGGCCTGGCTTTGGGGACCCCTGATAGATCATAATGAAGAGAAGAATATGTCAGCCGTAAGGAGTTGAGTTCCATTTGGTATAAAATGGACCAAAAAAATCTCTTTGGCAACATTGACCATTAACACTTTTACACCGTTTACAGTAAAATTATGTTGCAGATGAATTGAAGACCCATCTGACCAGACATTAGCTTTCCTTCATCAAGGGTTGATGTATTGGGTGTTCACAAATCCCGAAACCAGTCTGCCGAATCATCTCTGACATCAACAAGGTGCTTTCCTCCACACATTAACAGAGCACTCTTTTCCTAACATTCCTCAGTACACCGGAGAGATGGCTGCATCTAAAAATCCCAGTTTATTACCAGTCTCTGAAACACTCAGAAGAACCATTCAGTCACCAACAACCGTACCACGCTCACTGTCTCTTAATTCCCTTTTCTCCCCACACTGATGCTAACTTTGAACTTTAACAGGTTGTTATCACCACATCGAGTTGCCTAAAGGTATTTAGCTGCTGTAAATTGGATGGATCTGATCAGTATTCCTGTTTCTAACAAGCAGATTCTAATAAAGTGGTCATAAACCAGGTGCTTTTTGAGTAGTTTTAAAAACGCTCAACTGTCATCGAATCACCACGGATGATTCTAATGGCTAATAGGATCAACTGTGCTGATTTCCTGGACAGGCTCTGCTTTTATTTTCACTTTTTCCTGTAAACTAGCATAATTTCACACTGTGAAAGAAAATATGCATTTCTCTGCAATTAGCATTTAGATATAGCCATGAATTGTATGTGTGTATTGTAACTTTTGAATGTTGCCATCTTAGACTCGTGTTTCACACAAATCCAGCAACGGCTTTAATGAATAGTAAATCTATTCCTGTTTCAACTTTTATTTTTTTTTACATGAACATACAGAAGGGTCTAGTTTTACGGTTTAGGGTCGATTTTCTATAGTCTTAAATTTAAGAGGTTGTTTAGTTAATGGACCCCTGGTATTAATGTAGATCATAAATCCTCATAACTACCTATTTTTAATAATTCAAACCGAGGTGATTCTAAGATCAGACGTTTAGGGGTGCTGAGCATCCAGAGAGCTTCCCAGCCTGGCAAGATACATTTCAACGTTTTGTTTTTAGCACAATTCCATTCCCACATTTGTGAAAGCAAAGTAAAACATATTTTGTGAAAGTCTGTGCCCAAGAGAAATTGATTGCAATTAAAATGTACATATCATAACCATAGTTTCTGTGAAAATACAACTCATTTTGATCCAGCTGTTGTTTTTCCATTTTCTCATCTCCCAGGTCTGCTCTCTCTCTCTCTCATCTCCCATATATATATTTAGGAAAATATAAAGAAGATGCCCCCTTCAGACTGAAGTCCACTGACATAAGTGCAGTGTACCTTTACTTCTGAAAAGCATTTAAGGTCTGGTGTAATAAAACACAACGTTTCAGGCAAGTACAACTAGCTTGAACTTTGGAGCACATGGAAGAATAAGTGTCTTTAAAATGGATGAGAGAATGGAAGCTTCTAAGTTGATGAGTTTTGTAATGACTTAAACGCTCGGCTGTGTCAGGAAGAAGTGAAAAAAGAAAAAGATAGTCTAGATAGAAAGTGGGTTATTTCTTTTTCACACAGCGTATGAGGCATATTTTAGATACAGTAGGCGAACGGTGACTTGTATTTATGGCACGTAAACATACCTACATTTTGTTGGTTACAACTATAAACTTAAACATGTCAGATTGCAGAACTCCCCCATCAGCATCTCATTAAGTTCTGCAGAGTACTGGCAATGAGGCATTCATTTAATTCTGAAGTGGTGGAGAAACAATGCTCTAAAAGTTGAATTAGAAGCTCTTCAGGACTGAACAACCCAGTTTGGATCAAAGCCTGTCCATTTCTTAAATAGCCCAACAAAACTCTATCAACCCCTTCCATTCATCATCTTCAGCAACATCTGCCACCCCCGACTGGAGGAATCCAAGGTGTTCCCAGGCTAGCTGGGATATCCAGAGAGCTGTGGGTCTTCCACTGGGTCTTCTCCCAGTTGGTGGTGCCAGACAACCTCCAAGAGGATGCAGCAAAGAGGCTTCATGAAAAACCTCAAAGGACTCTTTTCATTGCAGAGAAGCAGCAGCTCTACTTTGACTTCCCCCAGATGATGGAGCCCATCCCTCCATCTGTAAGACTGAGTCCAGCCCCCGCTCAGAGGAATCTCATTTTGGCAGCTTGTTTTCTGGACCGTGACAAAACGGACAAGATTCTGATCAAATGAGTGAAGGTGTGGGTTGGAATGTAAACAGAACAGTAAAATATTTTAACCTCAAAGCCGATCCAATATCAAATTTTGATCCAATATTTTGCCTTTAGTATTGAAATTTATAAAACTGTATTTTTAGCAACTAACTCAACTTAACATTTCATAAGACTAATTTAGTTTATAAGCATATCTATTATTATTCTAAATACTTTGAAATCAAAACCTTACAGAAAATTAAAGTTCAGCTTCAGTTTAATATTTCAGAAAAAAAGAAAAAGCCAAACACCTATTTGTTACAGTATTATTTAAAGAAAATTATTTCCACCAGACTTTATGCTGGTGTGCACAATGCTATCCTCCACTGTCATGGAAACACATTCACTCTATGCTTCTGGGTAAATATCAGTGGTATGCCTGGTTCACACCGGCCACGAAGCGCCGCGCTCAGGATAATCACGCTCTATCCGTTACGACACCTGTTCACAGCAGACACGTATTTCTCCACCGCAGTCGACAAACGCTCCTGCTCAGCTGTTGTTTATTCAGAGCTGTTTTTTATCATGATAGATAAGTAAATAACCTCATCCCATAATTTCGTCATGTTTCTGTTACCTGGTAGTTTATATGCTTTGATTTATCTGTTGTCAACACACACAAACAGCCAGAGATAGTGTGTAGTAGTATAGTAGTAGAGAGTCCAATGGACCTCTCTGTTGAAATACACATTTATTTATCTGCTATTTAAATTGATTAAATATATTTTCTCTTCCTGTTTGTTAATGCGACTAGACAGGAGTAGAGCTCTCTATATCATCTCTATAGTCTGTTTAGATTCACAAATACGATTGCTTGAATATGATGGATTTGAAAAATTGCCTTTATTTCCATGACTACCAGGCAGACGCTGAAACAATCGCTACACAGTGCGAGCAGACCACGGAGGACCACGCCGCTCTGTGTCTGGTGTGAGCTACACTATAGGTTAACAAGGGTGCCGAATGGAAGCGGTCTCTGTTTTGCGCCGCATCCGCAACGAGTTTGAACCAAGCCTTAGAAAGCCTAAAGTGTTGGATATTATTATTGGTGTTTTTACTATAAGCTAAAATATCCTATGCTCTTGAACTCATAATAGAGTTCTGACGCTATTTGAATGCACCACAGGTGCAGCTTAGTTCATAGGGTCTTTTTTTCTACCTCGCTGCAGGAGATAAAAGGAGTTTTTTTTGTTTTTATTTCAGTTTATTGCGTATAAATGTCAGAAGGTACGTTTCTATGCCTTTATTATATAGCTTGAAGTATGTTAGGTCCTTACTAGCATCCCAACGGAGGTTTGAATTATTGCGCAATTACGGACAAATGTAAATAGGGGGTACTTTTATAAAAATCTGCACAACTTGTCAGCTAATATAGCTGATCTCCGATCACTGAAAAATGTGAAACTATTGTCCCGATCCGATCCAGAGATCGGGACATCCCTACAAAAAACACATTTAGCCCACGAAAGCATTCTCCCATCAACAACTCCGCGAGGGTGAAGATCCACTCTACTGTTCCGAGGCCAGAACGAAAGCTTCATAGCTTTTCCAAAGTTTGGCTGTTTGGCTAAGAGTATGCTTTCCCAGTCCATACCTAAATCCAATTGAGAGTCTGCAGCAAGAAGTGGAAATAGATCCTCATAGATGCTCTATCTATCCAATCTGACTGAACATGAACTCTTCTGCAAAGGAAGTACAAAAATATCAGTCTCCATATGTATAAAGCTGATGGAGACTGTTGCAAAATGTAGGTCAACAAATAATCCAGTCAAGGTGGATTTAAAACAATGAATTCCTTTGTTTGTAGATTTGTATTTTTTTAAAGTATATCCTTCCACCTAATAACTATGCACTACTTTGTGTCCGTTCATCGCACAAAAACCCAGCAAGATACACTGAAGTTTGTTGTTTTAATGTGACCAAATGTCAAACGTTGAGAAGTCAAGAAGAGTTGAGCTGGACCACATAATGTTTCACAATAGATTAGAGCCCTACCTGTATGAAAATATAATCATCTTGAACCACCAGGGAGCTGATGTCGATGTATCCTGGGAATGGATAGTTCCTGTTGGCTTCAGAGCAAATCTGAGCTCTGCATGTGACGTACTGCACATCTGTCAGGCACACACATAGGAAGCTGTTAAAGTCGTTTTTCCTCTCATGCATATTAACGAACAGAACCGGAGCATCGCATCAACCGTTCGAGATAAGCTGAAAACATCTGCGTACTGCACAGATCAAAACCAGTTTCTGTGTTTCACTGTTTGTTTTCCTCCCTTCCATACACCCTGACATTTTCTGATAATCTGCTTCTCTTTGTAGCACCTAGTTATTCTCATTGCACAGATATCACAAACAAGCATCCTGTCAATCAAGCCTGAATCTGAGTACGGTGTAAAACTTTCTCACTTTTTGTACCTCAGTGATGCTGCCATTCAGAGTTTAGAGAACGGGAAAGAAAGGCAGGTCATATTAAAACCCCAGGGTTTAATGTTCAACTTCTTCTGATTAATTTTTTCCTGTACAGACCGTAAACGTGATTTCGTGCTAAGAGCTCCAAATCTCTTACTTCCGTCTGCTGTGTGAGCCTCCATGTGGACCAGGTCTGGTTCTTTGTCCAGGCCGGAAACAGACCTGGCAGGGAAAATAGGCACAAATGCATGAATGCATAATTACAATAATTAATACATTTTAGATGACAAATATAAAAAAATAATTAGTTGTTGCCAATGAAGGAATGGAGCAGGAAGCAGAAAACTGGCAAACACTTGAATTCCTTTAACAGAGCAGAATTAATTTAAGCCCCAAAAATGTAATCCTGTTCATTTGAATTACAGATTTTTCTAAATGAAAACAAACATTTTGTGCTCACTAATTTCTTTATGATTTAATTTACTGTTGCTTGATTTAGTATTGTGGGATTTATGGTTATGCAAATTAACTGTAGAAGATAACTTCCAGTCAACAGTAAAATATGTTAGCAGAGAGCCTTATTTAGAAGGCAGGAAGTAAAAATAAATAAAAAATAGCACCCTGAATAGTTTTCTTTCTGTGGATTAACACTGGCTGGACAGAAATCCCTTTTAGGAGAGTTTTCATTCAGTTTGTCAGAGTTTCAGAAAAAGTCTAAGTTGTCCAGAGGATGGAGGACTGAGGTATTCTGGGTAATTCTGGTTATACTGGTTATACTTAGCATAAGTATAACCAGTATGTATGTTATGGTCCCAATCCGAATATATTTTACCGTTAGTATTGAAATGTATAAAACTGAAATATATATTTTCACAAGCAACTCAACTTGACTTTTTTTTATAATACTAATTTCATTAATAAGCATTACCATTATTGTTGTAAATCCCATGAAATTAAAATCTTAAAGAAAATTAAAGGTGAGTTTCATTTTAATATTTCAGACAAAAATAAAAAGCCAAACACTATTACTTGGTACAGTATTATTTTAAAAAGTATTTCTGGCATGCTGGCATCCACATTGCTGCCCTTCCACTATTATGGGATCATGGCATTTACTCTCTATATTTTAAATTAACACCAATTTAGAAAGTTGACACTGTTCTAAGTTTGTAAGGTGGAGCATTTTTATTGGTGTTTTCAATATAAGCTAAAGTATCCTATGCTCCTGAACTCAGCATAGATTCCCATATGAAAGCCCCACAGGTACAGCTCACTGTCTGCCTTTTTTCTCTCCCGCTGCAGGAGCTGAAGAGTTTGTGTATTTCAGTTTATTGTTGCGTGTATACCAGAAGATGAGTTTCAATGCCTTTATTATATAGTTTAAAGTATGGTTAAGCATATTTGTTGAAGTTTAACCAAATAAGTATTATGTTTAATGTGCTATGCTTCTTTGGTAATTAAGAATCTTTGATTGTCCTGCAAAGATTTGAATTATTGTAGAATTTAGTGGTAAAAATTGTCCCATGAATGCTTCTCACTATTGGCTCAGGCTATATACAGTTACATATCTATGTAGGATGAAGCCAATGCCTTTAATTAATCTCTTCCACCAAGAACTGGGCCTTCAAACAATGCGAACATGATAATTTGCAGGTTCCTAGATATAAGTGTTCCAATGTTTTGTACAGACAGAGATCCAGAGTTTTTCAGAATTCTATATATATATCCATACATCTGAATGTATTTCCGATCATTTTTTGAAGATTCAAGGAGGTATAACCTACAAATATTTGGTTTAATGCACCTTAGCAAGCTGTACCTTGATCACATCGCTTCCTATAGCCAACAACAAGCTTCTAGCCTCATTCTAGTCAGATCATTTAGATTTCTTTGTTTTGTGGCACATAGATAGATGGGTTTTTTAAGCATAGCTAAATGACTTTCTAGTATGAGCTGATGTTACTGAAGCGACAGCCATAAAATCTGCCGCTGGTGGTGATATCGTTTTGGATATCTGCTGAGACGGAAACATGAAGATAAAACCAGGAGATGTCCTCACTGAATCATCAGAGCTGAACAGGTGATGGAGAAACAGGTTTACCTTTTAGCTGACATGAATGAGTTGAAGGGAAGTTATGAACTGTTTCTGAGAGACAAATAACACCAGGAACCTTTTCTATTTAGCTGACAGCTGGTAACTATGTAGGGGCGGGTCTAACAAAAAATTACCATGGGGTTAGGTAGGGCATTAAAGGGAAAGGTCGACACAAAGTTCTTTTTAATCAGTCATTTTCTAAATCTTACAACCAAAGGTCTCATCTGATGTTAAATGTATAGAGATCCATTATCGTATATAGTATATTAAGTCTAATATATACCCTAGTGAGCTATAGTACTTTTTCTTTTTGGGCAGGTACCATCTGTGCCATCTGCTGAATCTATTTAATTACTATAGAAAAAAGACTTATTTCTGTGCATTTGTTTTACACGTGTATTAAATTAAAATCGATTACGTCGATTAAACATTGTGAGGCGGAGAGTGAGGGGCTTTATGGCTTTTCCAATAATGCCTGATGGGCCAGTCTCTATTCAAAATGATGACTATTATTTTTTTTTTCCCAGTCCAGCCCTTTCAGTGTTTGAATATGTGTATGAGTGACTGAATGTAGTGTAAAAACCTTTGGGGTCCTCTGGACTAGATAAAGCGCCATACAAGTACAGGCCATTTACCAACCGAAGGAAACTTGATTTGGATGTTCGAGAAAAAACCCAAGAACAACTAAACGTAAATCCTGCTAACCCATGCTTTCCACCAATCTATAATGGCAAACCCACAGTGAATGGAAATTTGCACCCTCCCACATGTTGGTGGCTGTGTTATGCTCTGGACCTGTTTTGCTACTGTGGATTGGACAAATTGGATGGAATAATGAAGAGGGAAGATAGCCCCAAAGCTCTTTAACTTAACCTGTGTTATGTCTGGATTCCATATAGACTCATCAAGGATGAGGATGATGCAGTCTTAGTTGGAGTTTATTATTATTATTTATTAGGAAGTGGACAGAAAATCATCTCTTGGGTAATTGCTCTCCCCATCTACATGAGTGTGACTCTCTCTCCGTAAGCTCTGTGTGCCGGCGAGAGTGTTTGCTGCCCCTGCAGGCTCTGTGAACTTATCTCAGAGTGAACTACTCTACAGACATAACAATGATAGCACTGTCCTTCAGCTACGTCAATGTAGGTAAAATGACCATGACAATGCCCATGACTGTAGAATTCTAGAAGAATCCTTTGCTTCTCTTACTAATAATTACTAATCACTCAAAAGAACTGCACTCAACAAAAATATAAACACAACACCTTTGTTTCTGCTCCCATTTGTCATGAGATGGACTTAAAGATCTAAAAAAAATTTCCAGATACACAATATTACCATTTCTCTCAAACATTGTTCACAAATCAGTCTAAATGTGTGATAGTGAGCACTTCTGCTTTTCTGAGATAATCCATCCCACCTCACAGGTGTGCCACATCAAGATGCTGATCTGACATCAGGATTAGTGAACAGGTGTACATTATACTGCCCACAATAAAAGGCCATCCTGGAATGTTCAGTTTTGTCTCACAGCAAAATGCCACAGATGCCACAAGCATTAAGGGAGAGTGTAATTGGCATGCTGACAGCAGGAATGTCAACCAGATCTGTTGCTCGTGCATTGAATGTTCATTTCTCCACCATAAGCTGTCTCAAAAGGCGTTTCAGAGAATATGGCAGTACATCCGACCGGCCTCACAACCGCAGACCACATGTAACCACACCAGCCCAGGACCTCCACATCCAGCAGGTTCACCTCCAAGATCGTCTGAGACCAGCCACTCAGACAGCTGCTTAAAACAATTGGTTTGAATAAACAAACAATTTCTGCACAAACTGTCAGAAACCGTCTCAGGGAAGCTCAACTGCATGCTCGTCGTCCTCATCGGGGTCTTAACCTGAATCCAGCTCGTTGCCGAAACAGACTTGAGTGGGAAAATGCTCACATTCGATGGCGTCTGGCACGTTGGAGAAGTGTTCTCTTCACGGATGAATCTTGCTTTACATTGTTCAGGGCAGATGGCAGACAGCGTGTGTGGCGTCGTGTGGATGAGCACTTTGCTGATGTCAATGTTGTGGATGGAGTGGCCCATGGTGGTGGTGGGGTTATGATATGGTTAGTACACAGTTCTTGGAAGCTGAAAATGTCCCAGTTCTTGCATGGCCAGCATACTCACCGGTCATGTCACCCATTGAGCATGTTTGGGATGTGCTTGACCGGCGTATACGACAGCGTGTACCAGTTCCCACTAATATCCAACAACTTCACACAGCCATTGAAGAGGAGTGGACCAACATTCCACAGGCCACAATTGACAATCTGATAAACTCTATGCGAACAAGATGTGTTGCACTGCATGAGGCAAATGGTGGTCACACCAGATACTGACTGGGTGTGAGTCCCAAGACCCCCAATAAAGCAAAGAACTGCACATTCCAGGGTGGCCTTTTATTGTGGGCAGTATAAGGTACACCTGTGCACTAATCATGATATCAGATCAGCATCTTGATGTGGCACACCTGTGAGGTGGGATGGATTATCTCAGCAAAGCAGAAGTGCTCACTATCACACATTTAGACTGATTTGTGAACAATGTTTGAGAGAAATTGTAATATTGTGTATCTGGAATTAAGTTTAGATCTTTAAGTCCATCTCATAAAAAATGGGAGCAGAAACAAAGGTGTTGCAATTATATTTTTGTTGAGTGTAATCTTGGAATAATTCTTCCACTATACCTGGAATCATCTTAGGTACATAAAAATTACAATTCTGTTTCTTTCCCCGCTTCAGATGTTTTTTTTGTTTGTTTTTTTTTTCAACAGAAAATGTAAAGAACAACTAACAAACATACTAAATCATAAACACCTTGAGCTGGGTTTATTCTGCCTCATGCATTCTGATGGATCAGATGGCAGCACAGCCACTGGTCTCTATCTGTTTCTGCGTTTATCATTGAGCTTTTTGTGCCAATCCAGCCAACCAGAATCTGGCCTGGCTGTTGCTACAGACCCATCCAATGATCCAGTGTCCTTGAAATGGCCTCAGAGGCAAAGTGTACGGCCAGTGATGGATCTTGCAAATATTTAGGATTTCTCTACAGCGGCATGGAAGTAGCTCCAGATTTATGGGCAGTAGGAAAGTAAACCCCAAGGCAATCCCAGTCACCTCGGAGAGGGAGGGGTAGAGAGGAGTGATGAGCTGGACGACATTCAGTCCAACATTTATGATGAGTGTGCACTTTCAGACAGAGTTGGTGCACCACAGGGGGATTGAGTGGGAGGCTGAGTGGATATGAAGCGACAGGAGCGTCCCTGATTCGTTATTACTCATAGTTCCTGCCTCATAATCTGTATGTCTGCATCAGAAGAAATCTGCTCCTCCTGCTTCTGTTGTTTTTGTTTAACAGAAACTTCAATCATTTAGAATAACCTGATATTAGAAGGACATATATATATGCTAAACTTACATTGTAATAAGGAAGTATTTAAACGCCTCATTTTTTGTTCCCATTAAGTTGCATTAGACTTATTCTAAAATCTAAATAAATGTTATTTTCTTAAAGAAAAAAAACAAAGACACAAAATTTCCTATAGTGACAGGGTGAAAATGTGCTTTATGGGTTTTTATACATTAAAAAAAATAAAAGGTAGTGCGTACGCCCATCTATGATTCACATAATTTAGCTCAGGTGCCTACCCTTCAGATGCTTCTACAACTTGGTCGGACTCCACTTGTGCTCAATTTAGTTGATTTAACATAATTTGTATGGAACAAAATCGCTAGACTATATAAGTTATCGCAGCAGATGGTGCATATTCAATTCAATTTATTTATATAGCTCCAATTCACAATAGATGCCATTTTAAGGCAGCCTTGAAAGAAAAACAGACCCTAATCTATTAAGATTAAGGGTCTGGCAAAGAGTAATGATAAGGGCCCATTAGAAACTCTCGCTGTAATACAATACACAGTGGGATGTATCCAGAGCTACAAGCGGAGCTAACTGGTAGATTAAAATCTTGCTGTATCCACTCGGCAAAACAGCAAAAACGTCCTTCTTCCAAAGGAACGATTCGAACACGGTTTTATGTTCGTCTTTTAGATGAAAAGCCAAGTCTAACTCGTTCATTTTAGCGGCCGAAGCCATTTCAAATAACTGGTCTTCATCTGTAGCCATCTTTCAGTGTTTAGTAAATTATTCCGGATGTCGCAGCGCTGTCGTCATCAGCTTAGCTCTGGCCCGCATACATCAGATTTGATTGGTTCCCCGAACTGCTCACGTAATGCAGTAATAGCATCATTGCTTGATGCAAGGGCGTCTTACAGAGACAATTCAAAGTGTGCTCTCGCAAGACCTCTGGATTTCCAGGGTAATTTTAAGGCACTTTAAAAGAAAAGTCATTTCAATTCATTTGCACAAACATTCCAATCACTGAAAAGGTTTGGTGGAGGATTTTTTTCTTCTGGGTTGATGATCTACACTATTTGTCCCCCTAATTGTCAATAATCCTGTGAGTGTACACGCGCCCTCATCCATTCATTCTACCTTGCAGTTCTCACCGGATCCTTCGAAAATGGTTGTGAGGCGCAAGACATAAAGAGTGTCTTTGAGGTGTCTGAGAAAAAGAGAAAGGCTTCAGAAGACAGAAACGGGATCAGAGTGTTTTCAGGAAATTCTTTTCAACGATGGCGTGTGCTGACAGCACAGGTCGGGCTCCCCACTGATTCCTCTGACGGAAAAATTCTACTCGACAAGAAGGCTAAAGTTCAGAGAAATGCTTTGCAGATTACTGCTAGATGAAGTAATGTACATCTAAATGGTAACTTTCATGGGAAGATTCAGTGTTGTGACTTTTTTTTGTGTGTTTTTTTTAAGTGGAGAGGGTGGTTGTTTCCTGAATTTCGGAAATATCCTTTGCTATATCTTTAATTCTACTTAAAATTCTCCTGCAGGACTCCAAGTGGCTCAAAACGTGTCTGGGTGAGTAAATGAGATCCATGTTGCAAAAAACAGTACTTTCCCTATAAGGTGTGTTTGATGTTAGAATGATTAGAAAAAGTGAATATGAGTGTTTCTGAAGAGGAATTTCAGCTATTCACGGTTAGTTGTGGTCCCTAACCCCCGCGGTTCCACTGAACGTTAATGTTAATAACCCGAAACACCCAGTCAAGGTAACAAAGGAGTGAGCAAAGACATAAACCTGCTGTCTTCTAACACTTCCCATCCAACCTGCCAAACCCTGAGAGAATCTGCAGGGAAGAATGGGCCAAAAAAAGACCAGAAGCTATGATCGGTGCCAAATGGGGCTTTAGCAAAATTATTAAGACACTGATTATACTTAAGAGTATTTTTATATCACTGGATTATCCAGCTGCCGGCAATAAAAACTACTGCACATCTTTCCAGACAGCTATTTTTGCCTCGTCATGATGGAGTGCTGTGCATAGATCTTTGAGACTGAAGAATCCTCAAATCGTTTTTAGAACACATCCATAAAGTAACAAAATGTGGATGAAGTGAAGAGTGGGAATACAATCTGGATCGTTTCAAGCTGGAGAAATGTGTGAGATTTCAGCACTATCACTCCGTCAGAGGCCTTGTTCTGAGTCAAATGCATTTGCTGCATTCCTGAGCAAATAACCTCAGAGATGAGGAATGAAGTAGCAGAGACATGACTCACCAGTAGAATCTGTTTGGGGTGACGTGTTCGTGGATGAGCATCCATTTCCTTCCGAAGTCGACTGAGCTGTACAACTGCAGGAAAAGCAGAGAAACGGGGACGTTAGCTGGGTCAACGTATACGTCTACATCTGTCAGGTCTTTTAAGCACAACGGTTGATGTAAAACAGCGATGAGTGAGCCCGAGATGTGACTGGTTAATTCCAGGCTGGAGGATAGTCTGGGGCTATAAAGCATCCTCCCAGTAGATGACAACAGAATCGCTTTCACCGGCCAATCAAGCTAAAAGATTATGACAAATATATGCATCTCTGCTCCCTCCGGTACAAACAAGAGGCTCATTTTTTCCAGCTTACACAGCAAAGAGTCTCGTTTGACGGGCTCGTCAAATGCTGGCTACGAAACCACTTTGTCTGCACCAGTTCAGAGGACAATGGATGCAAAAAATGATGCATGGCTCACCAGATGTGCAGGTGTAGCCTGTGGCCCAATTTCGATGTACTAATTACATTTACAGGTGCCTGGGCAACCAATTAATGACCCCTTTGTGTGTCCTAGCACTATACTGATTGATTATGATGGAGCGCCTCACATATTTCTCGCAGCCTTTGTGCATCCATCTAGTCGCTACTTGTGAACTACAGCAACGGTTGCTACTTAATAGATTTTAACCACAGCATAAATGAAATGTAAAGATCTTTCTGGTTAGTGGAAATGCATGAGAATCGTTTTATCTACCTAAACAAGTGTATTTTTTTCATTCAAATGTTGCTGTTTTCTCACTTGAATCCTAAAGATTTTTGAGGAAAATAAGGTTTGGTTGAATGAGGTTTATTTAACCCTAATAATTCTCCTCTGCAGGAGGATGTTATCAATAAAAAATGGATTTGATTTGAGCCAAAACCAGAAAGACAGGAATCTTAAATGCAGATCAAGTTTGTCTTTATGGCTGGATCAGGAACAGCATACGATGTTCCCAATCCAACTGGTTTCACAGACCTGAATTCATCACTACAATCTGTTCCGGGAACAACATTTGTCCAAGCAAACAATACAGCATTAAACTTTTGATTAGCCAGGCTTCAATAATTACGGTCTGTTTAATTAATTTTGCTTTTGAATGTAATCAGCAAATTTACCGTGCTCTTGGTAAATCGTGGAAATAAATGTTAATTTATGATAAGTAAAAACGTAAATATTGAAATACATTTAATGAAAAAAAGGTAAAATATGAGACGTAATTCACTACATTCACACTGTTGATGAAATCTTTGTTATCTCCTAATCAGACTTCACAATAACCAACTATAGCTGCGATCAGCAGGAAACCTGCACTAGTAGGTTAGGCATAAAATTATGATCACTGACAGGTTGACGAACACTCAGTATGTCTTCATGGAACCAGAATATATTAGGCTGCAGGCGAACACTTCATTCTTATGATCAATGTGTTAGAAGACGACCTTTAAGATAATGTAGCTCAGATTCCTGAGGAAGTTCATGCTGGTTCCAGGGCCGGCCCAAAGTCTTATGGGGCCTTAAGCAAATTTTTACTTGAGTGGGGCCCTTTCTATTAAGACCATACCATTTCAATCAATATTTGGCCTAATCTGGGAAAGGAAGCACACTTTATTTGGCTGATCTGAAAAATCAACCTGGTAATGGTTTTTATTATCTGAGACAATCTGAAGCTCAAGCAAAATAGAAAGGTTAAACGAAAGCATCAGATTGTAACAATGGTAACACAACAAACAAACAATGAATATTAAACAGCTATTTTAAATTCTGTTTGAATTTAATTCAAATTTTAATATCGGATTTTTTTTCTAAATTAAAATGGTACAGTATATATACATTTCTATTCCATTGAATGCAGAGTCAGCCCAAGGCAAAGCCGACCTAAGCGATTGTTTAGGGCCATCCAAACCCCCATAAATGCCTAAAATGAACAGGCTACAGATGCTAAAATTTATGAAAATGTGAAAGTTACTCCATTTGATGTATATTTGTGTCGCTGTAGATTATTTTAAAAGAAATTCATTTGTTTACATGTTTTGTGTAGTAACAAGGCACGTTTCTGTTTAACTAATTAATTTATTACTTCCTATTTTAAAATTGTATTTCTAAAAAAAAGTTAATTTTAGCAAAAATAATTAAATTAAATACATTCAAATGAATAAAAATGTATATTCTATACCTTTCATAATTTTTTATTATATTTAAATTAAAATCAATTAAAATAAAGTTCAAAATTACTTTTAAATATTCATTGTTTAAGTGTTGTGTTACCATTGTGACAACCTGATGCTTTAGTTTAACCTTTTTATTTTATATTAACAAATATACCTTTATATACATTTATCACTAACAGTATCAGCAGTAGAAAAATAATCAATATGTATAATGTCAGTCTGAACAATGTGGCTTTTTATTAGAGACCCGGAGCATCCCTTCGTCGATCATATGGAGTGGTGTGGGGGGTCAGCTTTGGCTCAGGGGCCCCAGTTTGAGCACCCCTATTAAGAGAATCTGGAAACCTTAGCAGCTGTTTTGGTTTAATGTATCAATTTATATACATTTTTACAATTTTCTTAGCCACAAAATTTGTTTAAAAAAAATTATATTTAAGCCATGACCATCAAAGCTGTATTAAAAAAAGATATTTAAAAACATTAAAAAAATACACAGTTTGTGTAAATAATCCATATAAAATAATTTGTTTTACTTTCTGAAATAAGTAACAAAACAGATTTTAAGACCTACCTGTAAAATTACTTAGAAGGTTTTTTTTTTTAAAGCAAAGTCAACTACAGGAAAATCTGTTGAATATTTGAGTATAACTGCCCAGTTGTGAACTCTAAACTCTTTGATTTTTTGGTTCCCATTGCATTAAATCAAAACTATTTTTTTTTATATACATATACCCAGAATTGAGGCAAAATTTGTATTTAAAATTAAAGAAAAGGAAGCTCTAATTGGAGCAGTTGCTCTTGCTTTTTATGTACTTGATACGATTAGATAAACTTTAAACCAGACAGACACCACGAAGGATCTCAGTCACAATATTCTCAGAAGACTTTTTTTTACTTTCTGTAATGTTCTACCGTGTACCTTTATGTATCATATGTTTTGTTTGTTTCTTTATGACCAAATCATGTAAATCAGCTCTAATTAACCTGTTGCCGAAAGTGTGCTATGCATATAAAATCGCTTGGCCTTGCCTAGAACCCCTTTACTATGAAGCAATCAGTTGATACAGTTAGAATGCAGATTATAAGGAAGCCTCGGAGACAGAGGGTAACAACTGAGCAAATCCCAACTGGACTAAAGGAAACATCGTCATCTGTTAAATAAGGCCGGAGTCTGGATCGACGTTTTCTTATACTTTATTACAGCCAGTCTTGTAAATGAGGTTGTCTGGGCCAATGCTCGCACCCTCAGCCTCTAGCACCGACAATGTTATCTTCATCACAAGGTCAATCCAAATAACTTCTCACTGCAGCTAGAGGGGACGAGGTGAAAGGCCTCCAACCATTTATTATGTCACATTCTCCAGATTATGTAATTAATCAACTGATTCACATAAACTTGAAATATTCCTGTAATACTCCACACTGGCAATCCAGGAAGAATTAATAAATTGTTCAAGTTTCATGGATGCTAAGCATTTATTTTTTTTACATGTATTATAGTTACATTTTTTTTTATATATAGCATGAGTAGGTTTTCAGTTTTTAAGCACCCTCCCTGACAATGTTTAAATATTAATGCATTTAACGTGATCTCTAACAAACAGCAGAGGAGCTGTGATTTCTTATCCCCGCAGAGATCTGCCACAGAGTGAGTGTTGTTGCAGCACGCCAACAGGCAGCGTCCCTCATCACTGTGGACAGTGACATATGGCTCCAGTGGGCAGCTCCAGCTTCTCCTCTCTCCATTCATCAGTTCAATGACATCTGAAATTTTAAAGCTTCTGGGCTGTCAGAAAGTAAGCTTCACAGTTTCTCTTTTCGATAAATCAAACGCATGGCCAGCCGCCACCGGAGTCAGGAGCAGCCGAGAGAAGAACAAAGGACGCGGGTTTGAAATGCTCACTGAGGAATCACAGGAAGTGTGTTTGTTGGATTTCAAGGAGAAGACAGAGGAGCAGGTAGAGTTGGTGAACAAGTCACAGAACTTCATAGGCCACAAATCCTATTTAGACATGTAAAAAAAAAAAAAAATGACCAAACAAACCTCTAAACAGTTAGTACAAAAATGTGTTCCAGACTTCATTACAAATTTGAATTGGTGAAAATCTTCTTTTTCATTTATTCTTTGTTGAAGGTTTCTTAAAAGACATCCAGGTGTTTGCACCATTCTGCATTTTTACTCCTCAGCAGAAAACTTCGTTTTGGAGGTTTTCTGATGTTCAGTCGCTACGTCCAGGACGTCAGGCCTTTCTTTGTTCTATACATTTGCTCCTGTCTAATGTGAAAACATTTTGGGTTTTTTTTATTGGGGAAAAAAGCTGGTAATTCTTTCCTTACTTTTAATGCTAACTGGAAATGAGACAATCAAAGTTTTGGAAATTCTTGGCTGCTCAGGAAAATAATTTGCTGAAAAGATTCCCCATGGTGCTGGTTTGGAAAACTTGTCAACGTCTGTCAGAGTAAAAAAGGAGCTCTCAACAGAGAGGTTTGAAGTCAGCATAAAACAGGCTAAAAACGGAGCAAAGGATGCATTTTTAAATCTGTTTTGTATGCTGTTGTGTCCACAGATTTGACCAGAAATTATTGTATTTGGACTTTAGGCTGGAGCCTTGAGTGAATCTCAAATCATATTTATGGAAAATGCCATTTATTCTGAAAAACCACTTAAACTAAATCCAATTAAAAACAGTCCAGTTCTAGTTTCCTTCAACTGATTGCTGATATACTATACCTGTTTTATTTATAAACCACACTTTAAAAGAACGGCGTGAGAGCTGACCTAGTGGTTCTACAACAACGATAAGAAAAATATTAAAAAAGGGGAAAAAATTATATAATAACAGGTAAAATTACACCAAAACCTATTTAGAAGGATAAGTTAAAGAACAATAATAAAAAGTAATAAAACTAATTCTTATATGGGGTTATTAAAATATTTAAAAAGCAAAGAAAGCTCAAAGACTGCACCTCCAACCTTCTGAGCATGCTCAGAGCAGTAGATGCCAGAAGAAAGGAAAACTTCCTTTAAACTAAGAGAGACGTCCAGGAGAACCAGACTAAGGATGAGTGGCCATCTGCTTTCCCCAGCTGCTGGGGCGCGTTTTCATTCACAAGGATCCAGGTAAAAAAGCCGTCTCTGTTTTAGACGATGGAACGCTGCAATTCAGCGGCTGCAGCTCAGCAGATTCTTAACCGGGTTTCTTTAGTGTTCCCACTTTGCCAGGAAACATGCATCCAGTTACTTCTTTGACAAATGTTTAACAGCTTGAGACAGATTGGTTTGGCAAAAACCGAGAATTCAAAGGAAAAGAAGGAATTACTTCTGCTAGAGTAATCACAGGCATGACAAAATGTTTTCACTCAACAGCTGAACATTCTGGCTCGGTAAAACATTCCTCAAAACCATTAGATTACTGTAAATAATGGCAAATCTAGTTGGTCGGATTAAAATGAAGATTTAACACAGAATCACTCAAAGCTGAGGGGGAAAAATATGCATCCACCTGTAAGTCACATTTTTGCAACAAATACCTGAACAAGACTAATTCTGCAGATACAAACATGCAAATCTGCATTTACAAAAGTGTCTGCAGACAATCAAGCTGTTGCTTCTGAATGACTGACAGCAAATGTGAACAAAAGACTGCTGAGACAGTGAAAAAAAGATTCTAAAACTCCTCAAAAAAAGTTCGGCCAACAGAGAGCATGGCAGCAGTCTCAGGATTTCAGCTATTCGCAGGTGGTGGCTGCGTTCCCTAAACCCCACGGTCCACTTCAAAGTAAAAAGCAATCTGACTAGAAATACAAAACGGTCAAGTGTAGAAACAAAAGACAAATCAAGAAAATTTGGTATCAACGTTTGTGAATTGACTTTAAGAAACCAGCTGAAGGAAACAGGCTTCAGGTCCCTAAAAACCAAAGAAAAGGAAAAGAGATGCACACTGCAGTGGTAGGATACAGAGTAATCCCACACACCATCTATAGAGAGCAGTTTAAAATAAATGAGTGGAGGTTTGCGCTTGATATCGATTTGACAGGTTGGTCAAAGTTTGTGCCTCACAGAAACAGGTTAGCAGTGATTGGCAAAATTTATTGGACAGATTTTCCTATGTTTCTTTTTACCCACATTTGTGTGTCTTAGTTTTGCACCTTAAAGGAGCAGGGGGCTGGATTTCTAAAATAAATTTTATTCATGTTTAGTTTTGTAATTGTATTGGGTAATGAAGCGTTTTAAACTAAGTAAAATGAGCCCATCCATGTGTAATCCCATTATCTTGAACAGTCTGTGTGCTGCAACATTTCCCGCGCTTACACAACGGATGTAACGTCATTCTACAATTCTTGCGCATTCTCGATTAAACAGGAAGAAGGAAGAGAAAGAACCCAGATTTCAGATGCGGTCAATTAAACACTACTTACTTTGTCAATGGACAAGTTGCTTGTTGTCGTACAGCTGGCGATGTGCGCAATGTGCGGTGGCCTGAAAGTACGCTACGCCACTGATTTATTTACTTTCTGTGCTCGCCCCCTTGGTGGCTGCAATTACTCGCAGCGCCGGCCACGGCGGTCGCAAGTTTTAATTTTTTCAGTCCTGCCCCCTGCTCCTTTAATGGAAAGTGTGTGTTTATGTATGTCCAATATTTACTTTTTGTATATTTTTTTATTTCTACATAGAGCTTCAGTCTTACTGAGTCAAATTCGAATACCAAATGTTCGAAAATGCAGTTACTTTTTTAAAATTCATCATTCAGTTCTAAAAATGCTTGATGTTATAGATATTACAGAATGTAGCCGCATTATAGAACATATAAATAATGTCTTTGCTGAGTAACTAATTACTTTTACTGTCTGGTAACTGTGTTACTAACTCAATTACTTTTTGGAAAAAGTAATTTATAGCTATAATACATTTTTTTTAATATAAAATGCCCAACACTGGTGGGGATGCTTCTCTCTAGCGATGTTGGTCAGAGCAGATGGGACGATAAAAAGGAGCTAAATCCAGGAAAATCTAGCAAGACAAAAACCGTTAATATACAGCCAGATTTACGATGGAAGGTTCAGATTAAAGCCGAGTCATGTATCAGAATGAACTGGTCACAATGCACAACTAAATTCATTTTGAATTGAGTGGCCATGGATTTACAGTAACAGGGATGTACCGGCAGCAGGAGTTCAAGGTTAGCAAGACCCAGCTTTTATTTTCATGGTTCACTTTGGCGTCTTGGTGAGTGAATTTGCATATTAGCTATATATTTAGCTAGCCAGTTTAGCTTGCAAGGTAAATATTTAACTTGAATCTAAATATTCTGGAATAACCCGGACATTTTACAAAAAAAATGTATGATCAATTTCCCCAACTGGAAAAGGAGGTGAATACCTGGAACACATACTTGATGGAACAGACTTCATTCCATTTACTACACTAGTTACACAACACTGTATTAACAAGAATAAATTATTAGAATATCAACAAATTAAATCGATTATAAAATATAAATTTAGGATCAATATGGTGGAATTACAAATTCCAGTAAAAGTTTTAGACTATCTCAATCTTAACTCCCCCAAACCTTTATCTAAAATATATAAAACGTTAAATACATTAGACGAATCAATAGCCCTTCCTATTTCAAAATGGGAGATTGACTTGTCCATCTCATTTGACCGAAACCTCTGGTCTCAGATTTCCTTAAGAACCTTTAAATTTCTCAAAAATCCTAATCTACGATTAATACAATATAAAATCCTTCATAGAGTGCATTATACAGGCCAACGGATGTTCAAGATGGGTTTTACGCCGTCTAGTACCTGTTTACAATGCACAAGCAATCTACCAGACAATTATATTCATGTTCTTTGGTTCTGCCCACCTGTTAAGAAATTTTGTCACCAGATTTCTGAAGACCTATCAAAGTGTCTGAAATTTAATATCACACCTTCTCTCCCAGTTTGCTTGCTGGGAAATTTAGATGAAGTTACCACGGATACAAAGTCTATGCAATTAGTTCACATTGCCTTATGCATCGCTAAGAAAAATATCCTCTTGAACTGGAAGAAAAAAAAATCCCCCTAATATTATTAAGTGTAGAGATCTCCTTCCGGATTACATTGGTCTAGAAACGGCATCTGCCTCCACTAGTGGGGGCGGGGCCCTCCATTTTGTTCTGTGGGTAGCGGTCGCTGATGTGGAGCTTTAGGGTCGGGGGCATCTATGAGGGGTCCTTGGGGGTGGGTTCTCTGGCAGTTGGGGCGCTAGGTGCCATGACCCTCACCTGGGGTGGGACTTCGGGTGGGGACTCCTAGTAGCTGCATGCGGCGCCTTAGGAGGGTTGCGTCTGCGGACACAGGTTACTGGCCTGGAGCTGAGCTGCTCTGGGGTGAGTCTGGGCTGTAGCAGTATTTTTTTTTAGATATTTTTAACAAAGCAAGGACATTTTATTTGTCATACCTGTGATTTTTATTTGCTTTATTCTGGTAGAAAATAAAAACGCTGACTCAGCTTCCTCTAGGCACAGTGATTCCACAGTTTTTCCACTTCGTGGGTCAAAGAAAAAAGTGTCACAGATTTTTTTTTTGATTTACATAAATGTACAATATGAAATATTTACAGCTAGAGTAAAAAACAACCACAAACAAACAAACAAAAAAAAACAGAACGCGGTCTTGACTTCATGTGAACAACTGTCTTTTTTTCACAAATAATTCATGTTAATCGAGATACAGGAAAATGCACTCCAACATTGTTTGCGCTCACTCAGAGTGCACCTGGGGCTCAAATGAACATCTCACTCTGCAGATGGGAGCAAAAGTCTTCAAAGGCCACGTCTTACGAGAAATTAATTCTAGGCAGCGGCGCTTTTTTATCACATTCAACCGTCAAACCTTTGAGAGGGAACTGCTGGCAGGAGTAATAACCGGGCTTTGTTTCACTGCTTTAAGATGGAGAGTTACGCAGGGATATTGGATTTACACACACACCGACGGAGTAAACGCTGCACCCTGTGTGTGTGTGTGTATGTGTGTGTGTGTGTGGGTGTGTGTGTGTGTGTTTGTAGCTGTAACTTGTAATTCACAGCAAATCAACACAGAGAAGTCAAGCATTCAAACAGAAGGAACCAAAATGAGAAGTGAATTGATTCCAAAGCTGGTTGCTCATAGAGAGCTTACAAATCCCGTCAGATGAAGGTCAGTCATTTTATATTTTTATACTTAAACCTGTGCCAGGAATGTATAAGGCCCAACCTTTAAAGGCCGGAGTAAAGTGCACTTTGGCTCGGGATGAAATATGAATCAGGATGAAAGATAAATGGCGGCTCTACAGCGGCTGTCAGCCCTGGAAATCAATTAAAAAAATGGTGCTGCAGAGATGAGTCCCCTGTGGATGGACTGACAGGAGTCTTCAGAGTTCCAGGAAAGCCTCTGCTGTTTCCCAGAATGCAAAGCAGACACTGCTCCTAGTTTTCTGCTGTTAACCTGCACAGATGACATGTCAGATGCAACACTGCAGACTCACCTAAGAAACAACACTTTTCCTAAACCTCAGTACGAGCTGCGATGATATCCGTCAGACAAAGAGAAGAGCAACATGTAGCAGAAAAAAAGAGTTGAACTGTTTCAAACCAGCCAATCAAGTGACAGACGGACGCTCTTTAACCTGCTAACACTCCGAGTCACCTGCCACCGTTCCAGATGGTACATCTGGCCAAGAAATGAGATCCTTTGGATTTGATTGGAAGTTAAAGTGGATAAAAATGGATTTGGCCCAGACTGTAATTTTCCCGTTCTCTACTTCAAAAGATTTTAGTTGTTTCCAATAGCAACAGATACAGTAGAATCACAGATTCGACTCTGGTGGAGGTAATTCTTCTGTAATCTCCGCTTCACCTCAGTTCCTCTCAGTCTTTACATTTTTGTTTCGGACATAATTAAATGAATGCAAAAATGATAACTAAAGAAAGCATAAAAATGACCTTAATAGACATGCAGCTGAAGCCAGATAGTTACAGTTGTATGAAAAACTGTTTCCCACTTCCTGAATTGTTGTTTGGTTTGTCACACCTAAAAGGTTCACGGTGACGGGAAAAAAACGCTCAACTGTGTTGTGGGTCCGTATACGGACTCACAATAAAAAAGCAAAAAACACAAAAAAAACATAGAGAAGCACATATTTCAACGTTCACAATGATGACATGAAGGACGGTTAGTCGGGTTCAGGAGCCCCTGGTCGACAATCTGCATGGAGCGCTCAACTCTAAGCGCGCACCCAGACCTGCCACCTGGGGGGGGCAGGAGAGCTTGGGAGACAGCGAGACATTGTGTGTGAGTGTGTATCTGATCCATGTGAGTGTGTGTGTCAGTTGGAGGTGGAGAAATCTCTGTTTACATTTTTCTTCACAGGCATTGGTAACGGATCAAGTTGAAGGTCTACATGAAGCCAAAACAATAATTATTTGGATAGCAGGGAGAGACAAAAAAAATTTCCACTCTACCCTTCAGTCTGTCAGTGGTTTCTTTTACAGTCTAATTCAACCAAATGAAAGTTCAGATTACTCCATTAATTTCCAGATGCACCAATCCGCACTGACAGTTTCTCCAAGTCCGATGACAATCGCGAGTGAGTCCCAAAGCGCCAGCTAGATTGCCTCTTGCAGCGTCTATCCTGTGCTCGAGCTCACCAAGCGTGAGGTTCTGAGTTCCATCAGCACAAATCCGCGCTTCAGACTGCTCCTTCAGCCTTCCAATCGCTTCCAGAACTGTCTCCAATTTCGGTATTTGTTGTTCCATTTTGCGGCAGATCCAGTACATGCCCATTCAAATCAGCAGGAACCCGATCCATATGAATCCAAATACGTACATGTCTTCCATAACCCCGGATGCCCTTTTCCGCTGCTTCGTAGAGTTGAGTAGATTTTATCAATAGCATTCAGAGACCAGCTGACCTTTTCCATCTTTCGTTTATTAAGTTTTGGTTCGTAGAAAAATGCAAAAAGACACTCCAGATAGAGGCACAGGACATAGATTGGTGGGATAAGACACAGGAGGAGGAGGGAGAGAAAAAGTGTGTGCCCTCACTGAGAGCCAGAAGAGAATTCAGAAGTTTACATAATGTTTCCTCAGTTTTTGGTAGAACCACAGGTTGTGCTACATATTTTGGGGGTCTAGTGAATCTATTTCCCCCCGTCCATTTTTACAAATTCTAATATTTTCCATAGTATTTATGGAAATTTTGTTAAATTGTGAACAGAGCCATAAAAAAATTTAAATTTAAAGATTGCACTTACTGTAAAATATCATTAGTAAACCTCGACTTGTTTTATGCTTCTGGAGGAGGAATGACCATATTTTCAAAACAGCAGTATTTGTGCTGTGTCTCTGAGCTAATTTCATCCAGATCAAAAACTACAAGCATTTTATTATGACAGCATTTGAACATGCACTTTGGAGCAAGACCTTCGTGTGGACAGTGGATGGATATAATCACACATGCAAAAAGATGTCCCTTCCCCCTTTTACCAGTTCCTAAGTTAATATTTATTGCCCCCATTATTTGGAAAATTTAGTTACATTTATTAGCCATCCACAGACCTGATAACTATCAAAACTATTAGAACAACATGAGGCCTCCCTCACCTCAGCTTAGTTCAGAGCTCATGGTTCAACAATAAGACAGAGAGACTGAGCAACAATCATAGACCTGGGAGTCTTCCAAGATCGAAACCAATGAGCACAATGGCCTGTTTCACATTTGGCAAATAAACTCAATTAACCAAAACTTTGATTTGATATTCTGTTTATCCGACGAGACAAAAGTGGAGCTTTTTCACAACTGTGTCACATGACATCTGATGTGAAACCACCATTTCAGAAAAAGAACATCACAGCTGCAGTCAAACAGTGATGCTGGGGCAGTGGTCTGGGGTGGTCTTCTGCTTCATAAACTGGACAATCCAATGAATCCATGAAGGTAGTGGTGCTAAAGAGCCTCTTGACAACTTTTGGAGGCAACAGCAGTTAAATAGGTCAGCATTATGTCATAGTGGGTTATGTACAACGTTTAAAGTAGAATTATATGAACATAAATTGAAATTAGAGGAACAGATCTTCAGATCTGAAAGGAAGAGAGAGAAACTTCATCCAAAATGAATCCTCTTTGACAAGAGAAACACGATTCGAGTCCAGCATTGTTAATTTACAGCAGGGTCATGTGTTAAACTCATTTACCATCAGTTGACTTAACAATAGCCTGCGAGGTGGCTAGCTTATGGAAGCTCAATAACTCTAGGCTTAAACGTAACTGAAATTAACTTAAATGACAGGATCGCTAAGATTATACAACAGTTTACCAGGAATGTCTAAAAAAGTATAGTTTTAATAGTTGTCATGTTGAGTTGACTGTGTGGTTTGCCACTCAGCTTTATCCAACATATACATTTGGTCATGTTTTCTTCAGTTTGGGAAATGGAATAAATAAAAATCTGCTGATTATTGTCTTGGTAAATCACAGAAGCCTCAGGCAAATCATCTAACCACTTTTATGTCTCAAAACACAAATACAGCCCAGAAACCGTTAAAAGTGTCGGAGGTCCCAATGCTTCTCTGTGGAAAAGGACAGTGACTATGTAACGGTTTGTTTATTTCCAGGAAACTGGTAGTTGAATGCTATTGGTTTGTTTATGTTCAGGGGGTGGGGCTTAGCAGGAATAAGACGCTGGCCAATTCGGCAAAGAAGAGTGGGCTCAAATTACTCCTGAATTATGAAAATCACTCATTATTAGTGGAATCCCAGTAATCATGGGATTTAAGGAACAGGGGTAGAAGCTAAAATACAGCTAGAATATTTTAGGCTCTCCCTAAAGTACCTTTAACTGGCTATTTTAACAGTTCAAAAACCAAATATACCATAACATGAATAAATACACCCATTGGAAATCATAGCAGCTCTACCACAGAAGCTAATCTCTACAATCTTCCTTATTTCTGCTCATGAGGGACACAACCAATCAGCACCAAAGGTAATGAAAGGCACTAAGGTATTTCATCTTCCAAAACTGCATTTTCTTTAAAATATTTAAGCATTAACAGCTACATTCCACAGAAAATTATAAAAATACTGGATACCATTTTCATATAATTAAAGTAAATAATTACTTGATAAGCAGAATTTTTATTCATTCAGGTTATACCAGAGAAGGCACTAGAATTTTTTTTTTTTTAATGAGGAAACATGTTGAAGTCATCAGAAGTCGAAAATAATCTCTGAACGAACTATTTCCTGACCCGTTCACCACTGGAGAAAAGCAGCAGCTGGTGCCAGTGTTTGGTACACATCAGGATCTTTGGAACACGTCTAACCAGCCGCACAGGCTACAGTCACGCTCCAAAGCCTCTGGAACTATTCAATGTGTAGTGAGCCCCCAGTCAGTGAAATGCATTGAATATAGTGTCTGGGAATATTTTATTTATTTATTTCCATCCATCCATTTTCTGAACCGCTTAGTCCTCCAGGGGTCGCGGGGGGTCTGGTGCCCATCTCCAGCTGTCAACGGGCGAGAGCCGGGGTACACCCTGGACAGGTCGCCAGTCCATCACAGATTTATTTATTCAGTTATTTATTTATCATCAAATATGTTTACTAAATTATTTTATTAATATTTATTTATGTATTTATTTATTTATTTCCCCTATCAAAGATGTATTTGTAAATATACGAGCACTTGACAAATTGAATTTCTCCTTTTTTGGGGATAAATAAAGTATCTGTCTGTCTATTTACCTGGACTCTGTGTGTAAAGTTGAAAATATCTGCGCATTGGCACCATGTGGTCAGTGTAAATACTAATCTGTAATAATGACAGACAACCTTTAGATATTTCCATCACCCTTCTAAAAAATAGTCAAATTGTCAAATTATTTGCTTAACGTGACCCCTGGGTTATACAGAGAAAGCTCTGGCCTGATGCAAACCCACTATGTCATTGTGGGTTGGATAGATTTGACTTTAGCCACAAATATAAAACAAACTATACATTTCATACCACACAATCATAATATGTGACTTCCTGTTTCTCGAACTCACAATATGACTCCTGTAAACCTCTACCAAGCAGTGGCGATGCTGCCTTTTACGTGTAAAACTGTTAACCTTCAGTCCCTCTGTTGAGTAACCATCAGGTGATTTGTCTGTAGTTATTGCTCCACTTGCGATGCCACCGCCGATGCTTACTGCACCCTATGCCAGCCACTTGTAAATCAAATCATTCACATACCCATCTCTTGTCTGTTTGTAGACCAAATTACATCCAAGTCGGACCATTGCTTCTGGGTGCTTAACTTGGTGCAATGACGTGTATTTCATTAAAGATGTATGTAGAATAATGAACAAAGCAACAGCAGAACCTGCGCTCATTAAAAGTTTAATTTACTATCTACAAAACAGTCAAAAATTTACTACTAAAACATACAGCCTAATTTATAAACAGTTATATTCTTTTAGTAAGTCAAGAAGACCTTGTGTTTTTGTTTCTGTTTATTTTCATATTTTGCTTACAAATTTGGTCCATCTTGGTCACATTTTTGTTCCTTGTGCCATTAAGATCTTTTCTCTGACGCGCTGCAGAAAATAAAGCACAGCCTCGTTTCTTTACAGCATTGCTACAGCAATAGTCTGCCACCCAGAAAAGCTTCCCACAGCAACATCAAAGCACCACTGCTCTATAAATACATAAAAGTTCTGAGAAAAGGATCAAGACTTTGGAATTATGGAAATGATAACTGCTGCATTACAGGCCCCGGTGTCCCAAACAATTACTGTAAGTCACTTTTACAACTCTTAATTAAGACTCTCATAAATTCTTGATGCATCTGTGTACAGAACTGTAAATCAACTGCTTCTGCTGGCACCGCCTGGGCATATCCTGCATGGAGAGGAGAGTGAGTGAGGGATGGTTATATATTCCGCAATTTATGGAGCCAGCAAAGAACACAAGCATAAGGGGGATCCTATATGTGGGGAGGAGGTATATGGAGGGGCTACACAAACGATACTTAGAGTCTGTCCAGGCTGAGAGGCCATGAAGGCAGCAGAGCAGGCGAACATCTTCCGAGCTACCCGAAGAAAGAAGAGATTCAATTAATCAGCCCTCCTACATGGCATCAATCCAGCAGGGAGTGTTTGAAATCCCACCATCCTCATCCTCACTGAAGGACCCACCATCTGTTCCAGGCCAACCTGGATCTTTGTACATTTCTAAAACTCAAACAGTGCCTTGAAAAAAGTACGTAGCCCTTTAACTTTTTCATGATTTGATCATCGTACTTGGGTAGATCTAAACAATTAGAATTACTAATTGTTTAGATTTTTTTTCCATAGAAATATGAATTTGGAAAAATGTGCTGTGCATTTGTGTTCAAAATGTCTTTTACTCAGATACCCCTAAATACATTCTAATGCAATGAATTGCCTTTTGAGGTCAATTAGTAAACAAAAACATGTGACTAAACTTCAAAACTGTCCAATCAATCATCAGCAAAGCAATCAAGGGGCCAGTAATGACTCGGGAGGAGCTGCAGAGACATAACCAACACAGTACAAATACAAAGAAAATATGACTACGGGCGCAGCCATAAAGATGGCTGCGCCCGTAGTCATATTTTCTTTGTATTTGTACTGTGTTGGTCATTTTGGTCATTTCAATGTCCTTTTAAATGTTCTTACACACTTTACTATTGCTTTAATCCGGTAGCCATTTATAGATTGCATGGCCTTGCTGTGCATGTAATACAATGCACGGCTTTGTTTTTCATGCTGGTCTGATAAAGATGCTATGTCGCTAACAACAATGACTAGCCCGCCCCTCGACAGCTGCTGCCCTCAAAGCATCCATGTTCTTTCTGACTCGGAGTGTAGTGAGAAAAACTGGAACGCTTTAAGTGGGGAATTACGTCACGTTCTCGTGTACAGCGACTCGGACGCCCGGGTGTCCGAGACAAACGGAATGCAGCATCTGTACTGTTAAAAAAAATAAAATAAAATAGAGGATCATATCAAATTGTGATTTGGAGAATCATGACACCCAAAGTTACTGGTAATGCGCTACTTCTCAACACTGCATAAGCACATTACTGTAAAATATTGTCTCTGCTGCCTGGGTGTTAACCTGTTAGCATGTCATGACAGACAATAGACTGTCATACAGCAACAGTCTTCAGTCAGAGGCCTTTTCAGATTCGTAGCAAGACTGCATGCTACTGGAGATCTTTTCTTCTAACAGCATCCCATCCTCACAAATTCTTGGAAGATACTCTGCTTATATGAGTTTAACATTAAATTTCTATTCGGGATAATTAAACAGTTTTTTATTTTTTTTATTGAACATAGGTAAGATAAGACCTAGACCCACTTTGACCAACCTACAAAATGCTTTGAATGGGGCAAATAAACATTTCCCATCCCCCTAAACACACAGTCCTCATGGTGAAACATGGTGGTGACTGCATTAGGCTGAGGGCATACTTTTCTTAAGCAGGGCCAGAGAAGCTGGTCAGAGTTTATGAGAGGATAGATGAAGCTAAATCCATTACAATCCTGGCAGAAAACCTGTAACACCTGAAACTCTGACCCAGAACATGTGTTGGAATAAATCAGGATGCTGTTTGAGAAACATCACAGAAACAAGCTGAATGAGCAGTTCTTCATCTGCCTGTAGGTAGTTTGAGAAGAATGTATTTATTTACATGAAACTCTGCAACAGGAACTTCATTTCATGCAAACATATCAAAAGTTTAACAGGAAAATACATTATGTTCACTTGTTTCCTTGCTTTTCTATATTTTTATTGTGTTTGAAGTTCAATCCAATTTGCCACCGGCTTTACAGTTTTATTAAGGGTGGAGGAAGATGACTTGTTTGTTTTCTCATAACAGCAGAAATCCCTCAGCGAAAGGTTGTTCGTCTAAAATCAAGTGGAAAGGCTGTTTGTTTAGATCAGTGTGGATTCTTCAGCTTTACATCTGCTGTTTGTTAGCACCGACAGACCTGGTCGTCCTGCTGTGACTCGGCAGATTCTGAGCGGCCACAACAAGAGCAGCTGATTAATTTTGTGTTGACACTGTTCCTGAGCCCTGAGATGGGTTGAAATCCAGAGCTGGTGTAATCTCAGAGTTCATGTTCGGGTCAGATGAGTTCAGCCTGGAGTACGTGTGTGTTTGTGTGTGTGTGTCTGTGTGTGTGCAATGCAACAATTAAATTGTTCTTCTCCTAGCCCATCTAGTCTAGTTTCTCTTGTATCAGCATGCAGCAGAGATTCTCACCATGTGGATGACATTGTTGGTATAAAGCACTCTTGCATTAGATGAAGCTGTCATTTTCAGGTTAAAAATGAATGCACTTAGCATCTTATGGCGATGTCATATAACATTTGTGTTGAAGTTTCTTCATTTTGCAGCCGCTGTGCGCTGAAAGCTGCTAATCTTTTTCCCCATGAAGCTCTTCCAGCTGATCTATTATCCATTTCCAGCCCCTTCTGCCCTCATTGTCTGAAAGGTGGTGTTGAGTTAGAGCCAAAGAGGCCTCTCAGCTGCAGCGGTGCATTTCTCAACCCGCTGACTCTCCGGATGGCAGGTATCTTCTCCGTGCAGCTCCCTCCGTCCTGGCTCGGCCGCGCTCCATCGAGCCGTGCTGGACCCTCCCTGCCAGGACGCTCCTAATGGACTTTTATTTGAAACACAGGATCAGGACCATGCAGTCAGTACTGTTTGGAGATAATGGAGCGCCGCGTCGTCACACATACGTGCATAGCAGTTCACAGTGTAATTTTTCCAGGATCATATCAAACAACTGTCTAATGGGCTGTCCTATAGTTCATGGTCACGTCAAGCCTTGTATGACACGGTTCTTTAAAACTGAGAGACTTTCAGACTTTGCAGAGCATCATTAGCTCTGGGGAACAGAGTTTGAAAGCAAGATTCACCGTAAGTCATACAACACACTATACCAATAAATCAGCGGGATTACTGAACATCCTGATCATATTATTTCTCCAATAAGACAGAGAGTACAAATACAGAAAACTTTTACTTTTCTGCATGAACTATCAAAAATTAATTTATTTGTTAGTGCTTTTGTTTTTTTTTTCAATTGTTTCTAATGGTAAGTTTAAATCAGTAATTTGAAGGTGCATTTAGTGAACCAAGACTATTGACAGATTTTTTTGTAGACTCAAACTTAGCAGAAAATGTATTTATTTAAAACATTCTATAGAACAGCTCAGATGTAATTCTAGCTTTTTTAGATCCATTGACCGTGACAACATACCTTTACCAGCGGCATTCACATTGATGTCATTATTAATTCCGTAGTTCAAATCACTTTATTTATCCATTAGGAACTTTAGTCACAGAGTACTATTTTCATATCTGCACGAGCCCCACACACACACACCCAACTCCCATAATACACATATCGCCCATAGAAGAGTAAACACTGAAGGTTAAAACCTGCGTGCATACATACATAAATAGATAAATAAAATATAAATAGAAATTTGAAATGTAAAAATGTAAATTAGCTCAGTAAACCGAGCATAGTCTTTGTCTATTCATGAAGATCCCTTTGTTGGTAAGGGCAGTTTTCAGGTCACCGTCAAATCCTAATCACTTGTTCCTGGTTCCATAGCTGACATTTCCTGAAAATGTCATCAAAACTCATCCATGGGGGAAGCAGCCTGAGCAAATTGCTCCAGACTTCTCTCTCTCCCCAGCCAGTTGGGCCAGCTCCTCAGTGGGAATCCCAAGCCGTTCCAAGGCCAGCAAAGAGACAGAGCGTGTCCTGGGTTTCCTCTCGGCCTCCTACTGGTCGGGTGTGCCTGGAACACCTTACCAGGGAGGTGTCCAAGAGGCATCCTAACCAGATGCCTGCGCCACCTCAACTGGGTCCTCTCGATGTGGAGGAGCAGCAGCTCTACTCCGAGCTTCTCACCCTGTTTTTAAGGGAGAGCCCAGAAACCCTGGGGAGGAAACTAATTTCAGTGATTTGTATTTGTGACCTGGTTCCTTCCTACTACCCAGAGTTCATAACCATATGTGAGGGTAGGAATCGTAGATTGACCAGTAGATCGAGAGCTTCCCCTTTCAACTCAGCTCTCTCTTCACCATGACAGACCGGTACAATGTCACATCAGTGCTAACTACCTACCAATCCACATACCAATCTCCTACTTAATTTTTCCCTATTTCATGAACAGGACTCCCATATATTTAAACTCCTCCCCTGCCGACAGGACCTCGTCCCTGACCCAGAGAAGGCTGAAGAACAGGGTTTCAAATTTGAAGGTCAATAAAGCCAACAGAACCACATCATCTGCAAAAAAACAGAGACCCAATGCTGAAGTTCTTATCCATCCTTCTTTAGCATTAATGTAAATGTTGTTTCGCTCCAGCGAGGCCGGGTCTTTAGCTTATATCATGAACTGGCAGCACTCACGGGGAGGCGGGATTTTAGTGAAACTAAGCGTTTTACTTGGAGGTCAAAGAATAACTCCAGAATATAATTTATATTTCTGGACAAATTTAAAGAACACCAGAGGTAACATTTTAATCATATATGTGCCTTTCCCAGATGTTGGGAGGTGTCAAATAACAGGACCTTTAAATACTGGGCAGTTCGTGCTCAGCACCAACTGTTTCAATTTCCCTCCATCAAAGTAAAGTCATTGTTGGTCCAGAGGAAAGAAGCTCTTCCTTCAGGAGCTGAAGATGGCTCAGAAGGATGTGTTTTCACCCGTCACATATTGAATGAATTATTGAATATTAGAGCTGTTTTAATAACTGCTGCCTTTTTAGCTGAACTCAAACATCGCTTCAGAGTTTGTTTTTTTAAACATTGTGGGAAACGTATTGAATCTCGGTTGCAACCAGAAATGTTGTTTAGCCTTATGGGGAATGTTAAACACTTCCTGTTACTTGAAAGATGTTGCAATTTACATGAGTGTCATCAGGAAACATGTTTACAGAGATAAAGTGGCACATGCAGAGCTCTTTGTGGATTACATATCCAGCAATGATACTCCACAGCAAACTTTCCTCCTTGTGTCCCACAAAATAAGAGCAAGTCCTTTCTTACTGGGTGAGTATTCATGCATTTAAACCTACTCAGTTAAACAGAATTACAGTGAAAACAGCATCAACAGCCAATCTACTGCAGAGCTTTTATGTAGTTATAAATGCTGTTTTTAATGTCGTTCAACATTTACATCATGAATATGCCTCACCACACTATCAATTTAATTTATTAAATTATTTATATGCTTGTTGATTAGTCGCCCCACAAAGAGATCTGACCCCAACTTTGGGAAATATCGCAAATATCCACCAGAAGGAAGAGGCTGTCTGACTGTTCTCCACTGTTTTTACACAGAACCAGATAAGAACCTACTGTCCCAGCAGCCCTAGAACTGAAATCCCCTTACAAAGAAGGAGCTGCATCTTCTGCGTCATACAATGACTTATCCTAAATCAGCAAAGTGGATTTTGATCCATGTAAAAAGAAAATATAAAATATATGACAAAACATGTTGCACATCCCACAAAATATTCCTACAAATATGTTTTGTTCTACTAAATAAAATATATGTACTTTTTTATTGCAAAACAACTCTTATTATGTGACAAAGAAAAATAAAAAAGCCAGCTTTAATGAGCTCTGCAAATTAATGTTAGGTTACAAATGAGAATCATGGCCAGCATCCAGGACTGCAGCAAACCTCAGTGCATTAGAGCATAAGGCTGATTATCTGTTCAGTTAAAATATTAAGGATGCTTTTAATCAGCTGTAAATTATGCAACTCAGAGGTCTGCCTGAGTAATTTAAAAAAAAATCTTCACCACAAATTTTCTATTCTGGAAGTTAAAGTCTTGGGTATGAAACTCAACCATGTCTGCACATTTCAGAGTCTAACTTTAGCCAATCATCAAACATATACACTATATTATTACAGGAAAAGATTTGATATTTTTGAATATAAAGAAATATAAAGATTTCTGGTAAGCTCCTGTGAACAACTAACTAATGATGATAACCTCAGCTTAAGATATGTCCGTCCACACCAATGTCCCCACCCCTATGTGTGTGCGAGCATGCAGGTCTGAATAAGGTTTCCCCATGCAAGTGATTGATAGCTGGTGTAAGGAACCGTCAATCCGTCCTACAGGAATCGACACAGACATGGCGGAGGCAAGAGATGTATGTATCCAGGGTCCCACAGAGAACAGAGGCCACAGGCGGATCAGCGCAGGGTCGATCACCCACCAAGAGAGGAACAGATGGAAGCCCCAGGGGAACACCCACCAGCCGCAATGCCGGGGCCCGAGAGGTCGCAGTGACGAGCCCACGGGCTCCGCCGGAAACCGGCTACGTGGATCAGGACCCGGAGGCCACGGGGACCAGGGGCACCCCGCCCCCCAGCGGGGCACGAACCAGGGACAAGCTGACAAGGGCCCCCCGCCGCCGCCGCAGGCAAGGGGGATCCGCAGCCAACCGACGAAAAACACACGCCGCCGCCACCCCGGACCAATACCCACCGCCAACAACCCGGCCTGCCCCCACACACCCACACGCCAGGGAACCACAGCAAGAGCCACAGCGGATGTACGCCCTCCCCAGGCCGCGCCCAGACAGCACCTGGACATCCAGATCTTCCAGCTCCTGGGTCCAAATCCTGCCCCACTCAGGGGGCCAAGATCAGAGACCCAGCCAATGCCGGACACCCCCCCCCAGATGAACCGACCAGCCAGCAGAAGTCCTGGAACCGGCAGGGGGCATGGGCGCCAGGCACGGTCCCCACCGATCCACCGGACGGCACCAACCTACTCTACAACCCCGGCCCCCATAAGAGGTGCCCCCAGTCAATCCATGGAGGACGTCGGCCCGAAACAGCAGCCGCCCGACACACCGGACCACCCAGGACCCGCCCGACATGCACCAGGACCGAGCCGGGCCGCAACCGGGAGCCCTGGCCCCAGCCATCGAGAGCCATCATCAACCAGCGGGCAGGAGCATCCATCACCGACGGGGAGTAACTGAGGGGAAGAAGATGCATCAGGCCAGAGAGCAGCCAAACACCCAACCTGACAGGTAGACATAGACAGACAGAGACACTCATACGTACCCTCCCTCTCATGCGTACACATTCTTACAAATACAGGACATACGAAAAAAGGACGCTATACACTCATTCATACCCCCCATACGTACACTATACTCCATACTCCCAGGCCCAGGCAAAGACGCCCCAATAGAGCACCCTGCCCCTGCACCCAGGAGACAGACCCCTTTGCCCACCAGGATGGGGACAAGCAGACCGCCAAGGCCCCCACACCGGCAAGAGCAGCCCACCAGCCCAGGACCCCGACCAGATGACCTGATGTTCTACCCGGGCTCAACAGGGGTGTGGAAAGACCCCCTAGCCTCTCTTCCCCTGCTCAATGTGGTGTTGTTGCGTGTTGTTCTAATGTGCACTTAAAACAGAGGGGTGGGACATGGGAATACTGCCGGGTACCCCCATCTCCCCCCCCCGGGCCCTCAGTGTCTAGATGCATTTAAACAGTGGGTGCCGGCACCACAGGCGAGGCCCCCCACAACGGGCCCCCTGTAAGGGGCCCCCCATGAGGGGTCCCGCCCCCAGCGCCAATGCGCCCCACCGCCAGGTCCCTACATGTGCGTTCCATGTAAATGTTGCAAGTGTAAGTGTCTAAGTTGCTCAATAAAATCGGGACCCAGGCCGCCACCGGGTAGCGAAGACGGAAGCTCCATCCCGCACCCCAGTGACGTGCCCACGTCCCAAGGCCTTGTGAATGGTAGAATGAAGGAGCAGGTGGACAGAGGCAATGGGGATGGGGAGAAAATAACTGGGGTGACCATTGCCAACCCCACGGAGCCAGCTCCCCTGCTGACTCCAATAGGCACCCCCGTTCGGCCCGATCCACCAGGGGTGGGAGGCCCCAGCACGTCAAGTCGGGGCCCAAGGCAGCGGCACCCCCGAGCCCCATGGGGGCTCCGGCAATCCACCAGCCCCCACCCCAGGGGCACACCTAAATCCTTCCCAACATTCACACTGCTAACAAAACACATGTCATTAGACACCCAGGTTTAGTTTAGCCCCTCCACGCCCTCCCCCCTACCGTCACAAGCGCACCCTGTTAAAAAGAACGCCTGTGCTAGATGGTAAAAAGCCTCCCCGCCAATAAGAGACGCCCCAGGCACCGCCAGCGTCCGAGGGCCCCCGCGCCGAGGCTGGAACCCGGCGCACCACCGACTCGGGTACCCCGGACACGTCGCGCCAGGCCCGTGAGCAGACCGAAGCCCCAGGCGGAAAACCCCTAGGCCGACATCCTCCAGCCTTGCTACTACCGCCCGATGGCCGGGAGGCAACAGAACCCAGCACCTCCACCCACCAGCCTACACCCCACCAACCGGTCAGTCACTGCGGAGGCCGACCAACACCGGCCAGAGGCCCCAACCTCAGCACCCCCCCGAGCGCTAAGACCAAGACCCATGAGCCATGTCCAGTGCCAATATATATATATATTTTTTTTTTAACGTGTCCTGTCTAGCAGTATGCTACTCAGAATTGGTGTCTGAGTACCAAGTACAAGCCCAACAGTTTTACTTTCCCAAGCAGAGTATTACAGATTCGCTGTAGTACG